>OY756415.1:32500-653914 GCA_963576865.1 Anania hortulata | reverse complement strand
CCGAAAACGTTTTTAAATTAAATATCGTAGGCGCTTTTCGTTTTATTGACGTTTAAAGTCGACTAAATATAATGTAGCCGATTATCAACATCATCATCATCATTTTAGCCATAGGACGTCCACTGCTGAATATAGCCCTCCCCCCCCCCCAATGACTTTAATCGGGGGAGATAGCCAATACTCGCCACACTTGTCAGGCGGGTTTTATTATAGTTTTTTTTTTATTAGTCGCCTCTTACGACACGCTTCCTGTTGGCGATGGAGAAGTGTATTCTTTACGACCGTCCCCACACGGCACGATTGGCCGATTATAACCTTCTCGCTCTAGCATTTTATAAAAACGATAAGTCATGTTATTATTTTTGCTAATGTTGTTTAAGTTAATTAATAGACGCCGCGCACGCGAATGGATGTAGGTAGTTGTAATTTTAAGTGATAAAAATGATTCTGTATATTTCATGTAAATAAACAATTTCAATTTGTATACATGCATTTTTTATTTTTTGTACTTTTTAGAACCTTGGGCTGTCATCGCATGTTGATAATATTAGACACTAGAACTAGTTGTGCCACGTGGATTAAGACATGTCACCCTCTATTTTACCCTTAAGACGTGGATTAAAAATTCTAGCCTAATCCTTAAATCCTTTCCTAGGGTTAAACCTTTTTTCGTACAAAATCCCATCAAAATCGGTTCAGTTTTTGCATAAAAAGTAGTATACATCCTTCTCCAAGGGCCAATTATCTCTTTACCAAAAATTATCAAAATACGTTCTGCGGCTGAGACGTGAATACGTAACAGACGGTTGCTTTCGCTTAAAATGTTAGCTCCTCAATACAAACTAAATATTTCCCCAGACCCCGCCCTCCTCTTATATGGAAGCCATTCCGAAATTGGCTATACTATAATCGATATAGGTGTTTTCCGATTTTATTTCGCCAACACCACTCTAGTTTCAGGAAGCTAAAATCGATGTGTGCTCAATCCGGAACAAGAAGCGACGAGGATGAATGCGATTCTGAATGTGGAGGTAGTTTTAGTTGATCCAGTAAAAGTGGCCACTGATCAAGTAAAACTGACAGTGGTGATCACTGATCAAGTAAAACTATGGTGTTGTGGTGACCATAAGTTGGGGTATTATGTTCATGATGGCAACTATAGGTGTGAACTGTGGTGCAGACGAACCGGCGACGGTTTGTCTGATGCGACGACGAGTGACGCTTTGAAACCGCACCACTTTTTCCTTATTGCCATGTGTGTGTCACTGATCAAGTAAAACTTATATTATAGTGTGTGTGTCTGTCCATCGGTCCATTCACACTCGAAAGTGCAGAATTATGGATTTACACGGATGACATAATCGAACTTCTGAAACTGAGCTATGTAATTGAGCTATGCGATGATGCAACGAAGTTGGACATCACTATTCTCTGTCAAAAACCACGGTCCTAGATGTTCTAGTCGGTGTCGGTGTGTTCTTGTATTTTCTTGGGTAAAAAAAAAGCAAAAATGTCATTATTCATTTATTAATTGGTTATTTTGGTTTTTCGCAATACTTTCTGCTCAAAATCTACTTGGATTGAAGATATTTTCTGTAGGTTGTGGTAATTATTGTATTTCACGCTGCAATTGTGATAATCAATAAAATACAGAAGTGTGTATTCCATTAAACAAATTTGGTGAGTAGGTATTGTAACTGCTTTTGTATAAATTTGTTACATTAAAACTAAATTTATTTATATAAATACAAAATTGCTTGAGGTGTTTACTTTAATTGGCAGTAATATACAAATATTACAGCAAATTAAAGTAAACACCTCGAGCAATTTTATGGCGAAAGAAGAATAACAACAAAGAAATGTTTTTTACAAAACATTAAACCTAATTTCAAATCCATTAAAATAGTATAGTACAGTAGTAGTAATAGAAAAAGAGTAACAAACATAGTTTTTTTTACGTAATCCCTAAATTATAAACAAAAGCTGTCCTGGAGGATTCATACTGCCTAGTCATATTTTTTTTTGTGAATTTTCCGATATATAATTAGTTATTCTGCTATTCAGGGCGGAACACAAATCTAACAAATCAAAGATCGTAAGAATCCATCCAGCCATTCTTAATTTATAAATGGTGTAACTAACCCGACATTATTTTATATTTAGAGATGGAAGTCATGGCCGAAATCAAAGAAGAGATACCTGACACAGAGTTTGATGCGTATACTGATGGCACCACTGTTCATAGGAAGTACCAGCTAAGAGGCACTAAACCGTAAGCATTTTATTTGCTTAGAACTTGCTTCCATTTTCACGTTTAAATTGTTTAAAGAGCTAATCATGTCTGTCGGTTTGGTAACCAATAAATACCAGAGTTAAAAGTTTAATTTCAACAGATATTTTTGTTAATTTTAATAATATGTTTTATCATTATTTTCAGACATAAGTCGTCTAAGTCGTAACATAGGCCCCCCCAATGACTTCCAGATTAATATCGGGTTTTAAAAAAAGCTTAACTTAGCTGAATATCACATATTCTACCCACTATTACGATGTTTTTTATCCTTTACACTATACCTGGGAAATGACCAGTTACTCGCACAAACACAATGTATGGTACATTATCCTTCGAGTGTGCATGTGTGCTTTTTTTACATCCTGTATATTAAAAAATAACTAAATTAATTATTGACCTGACCTAGACCTCTGTCACAGTAGAAATAATGAATATGTGTCAGTTATAACATTAATCATTGTCATGGCCATTAAAAACATGGTATAAAAATAAAATTCCTGTGTATAGACTTACCGTACATATAATTAACGGAGGGTGTCGCCCCGCACACCCAGACCCGAATTTTTTTAGATTGAATAAAAATTAAGAACATGGTATAATTTGTGATTTATTTCTACTGATAGTTAATTTGTCTAAGCAGCCAACCGTAAATTACGTCACACGAATTTCATGAATTTTTGACCCCCCCCAATCCTTGTCACAGCTGTTCACATTTGTGACATCCCCCCCTGCCTAGTCTAGTGTGACGTCACTAATTTTATTTATTTATTTATCTTTATTAGGGAACAAACAGCCAGGGGCGTGCATTCCATATAGGCTATTATGCAGAGCCTACCTTCATAAAAAACCGACAGCTAACCATAATTATTAATTACGTATTCAACAATAAACAATAAATATTCTGTAACCATTTTGTCGTCTACCTGTACTTATTCCTTACTAAAGCGCGCAACTTAGATCGTTCCTGTGCAATTTAACCAATGTTAGGCTGCCGCGAGATCGCCTGCTGTTTCACGCTAACTTACTAAATTTTCACTCACAGCCTACCCCCATCTGAAACCAATGCACGCCCCTGCAAACAGCTATGTTACATTTAGTTTACAAATTTTAATATGGTATAGTACTAAATGCATTACAAGTTTCCGTCAGTATTTTTTACAGTAATAATGTTGAAGAATGACAATATAAAAAGTTAAATTAAAAAAAATATACAAGGGAACAAACAATAAAACATGTTTTTGCAATTTCACATTTAGAAATTATCCGAAATTAGTTTTTGTCTAAGCCCATCACTAGTGACTACATGCATCACTAGCGCTTCCTCCATATAAGCCGTTGGCGGGCGTGCCACCCTCTCTTTTCTGCTCCAGACGCCATTGTACCTTGTAATATTTTCACGCACGCACGATTAGTGAGTACTAATCGTGCGGGCGTGAAAATATTGTCGGTAGCGAAATTTGTATATTTACTTAATTATCTAAATAATTACTGTATCTACGTGGAGTTTGATTTTTATTTACATTATCCCGAGCTAGTCGGCCCTCAGCCATAAACGTTTTATTTCCATTTTGATTTTTATAAAGTCACCGTCAAATCAATCTTTGAAATAAAAATCCAATTTTATTACTTATATAAGTATATTAGATTTTTAAGTGACGTCACAAAATTTAGGACCGCTCCTGCCCCTTGTCACACAATGTCTCACTTCATCGACCCCATCCCCCTTAACGTGTGACGTAATTTAGGGGCCTAAGGTATCATACAAACTTTTTTATTTCAGAAAGAAGAAAATAAAAGAAAATCCTCCAAGAAAGACCCAAAAGAAACCAATTAAAGCTAAAGGTGGCAAAACCTACGACTGTCCGAAATGTATCAAGTACTTCGATTCAAAAACCGGCCTTCTTAACCATCTCCGAATACACGATGTAGTAAGAAAATTCACTTGCGCTCTATGCAACACAGTTTTCGATACAAACGAAGAATTAATTAAACACAAAATCATTCATAAGGATGAGGACAGAGTTTTCCTATGCAAAATCTGTAAAGTGGCTTACACAGACCACTGTGACTTTTTGGTGCACGATATAGATCACACGAAGAGGAAAACACACAAATGTTTGGAATGTACCATGTATTTTGAACCGAAATATATAAAATTACACATCGAGACACATTTCGACAGGAGTATTGATTGTGAAATATGCGGTAAGACTTATCAAGGAAAGAATCGCTTGAAGTATCACATGAGAACCCACGATTCATCAACGCACATACAGTGTGGGGAGTGCGGCCGGAATTTCAAAGAAAGAGCATTTTATAATTACCACATGGTATCACATACCGGAGTAAAACACTTTCAGTGTTTCTACTGTGGTAAAGGGTTTGCGAACAATCAACAACGAAAAGTCCATATGAACAGAATACACACCAACAATCGTCCATACCAATGCAGTATATGCGACAATAAATTCAAAACAAACGGTGATTTGAAAGGACATATGAATACACACGAGAGGGAAAAGAAGATAGAATGCGATGAATGCGGTAAGAAGTTTTTCCACAGACAGTCGCTGCAATTTCATCTAAGAATGCATACGAAAGAAAACATGTACGAATGCCCTGACTGCAGTAAAAAATGTACAACCCGGCAAGGTCTCAAAATGCATATGGTATACGTTCATGTGGACTCTAAGGATTTCAAATGTGAATTGTGCAATTTATCTTTTAAAACTATCGGAGCTATTAGAAGGCACAATGCGTCTAAGATGCATCAAAGAGCTGAATATGGCATGAAAATAAAGAAAGATGAAGATTGAAGCTAAGTTATGTTTCAAATTTTTGTTTTAGTATGACCACCAGCGCTGTTGGCTTAGGGGATTTTATTATTTGCTTTTTTTTTTGTCTTGACTTGAGAGAAATAAAAGTGGGATAGGGACAAAAAGATCGGGACGTAGTAAAATGGTACCCTCTCTTCCTAACCCGTGCGTTGCGCCCGCTCGCCTCGTGCGCTTGAACTTCGTTCGCTGCCGGATAACTTTTTTATCGTGTGCCAATTGGCAACTTTTGCTAGTTAGATGAAAAAGTGGAATTTTGGACGTCCCGGTCAGGGGACTAGCGGGACGCAATCTGAGAGGGTTGAAAAATGGGACATCCCGCCAAAAGAACGTCTGGCAACTCTAGGTGCAAGTAACGAGCTTTACCGCCGCGAACGACGATAGCGAAGTGACAGTGACAGAATAATCCATGCCAGCTATCCCGCCCTCGCGTCGCCCGCGCAGCTACCTAAGTAAAGAAAGGAACAGGCAGAGCTTCTAAAGAGCATTCAAAATTGATACCTATTTTGATAAGGTTGTCATGCGTAGTTTAAGATTCATATTTTTATTAGCGTTTTGCTACAAAGATTTAAAAGGACCATTCATAACATACGTCACGTTAAATTCGACGAAGTGTGACATTTTGTGAAAAGGGGAGAGATTGGTCCTAAATTCTATGGCGTTATATTTCAAAATCGAATACATCATCTATACGGTCAATCCCGGTTGCGTCCAAAGCCATTGCTTTGGAGCCCAGGTTCCGCTTTCCTTGATTTGCTCCTCCACTTCGCGCGGTCCTGAGCGTCTCTAGTTGTGAGATCATTAGCACGCATGTCAGCCCTCACAACGTCAAGCCAGCACATCTTGGGTCTACCCCTTTTGCCAGGACCTGGCGGTGGCGGCATGGCCAGACATTTGTTTCCTACGTAGCTTGCCGGTTTCCGCAAAACATGGCCGTACCAGCGTAGGCGACTCTCCTGCAGTTTGTCTGCAATATCACGGACACGAAGGCTACCGCGGATGCGCGAGTTCCTCACGTGGTCCTTACGCGTGACTCCGCACATCCACCGCAGCATATTCATCTCCGTGACACGCAGCTCCTGCTTGTGTCGCTCAAGTAGCGGCCATGCTTCGCTGCCATATAAAAGAACAGGCCTAACGATGGACTTATAGATCTGTCCTTTAAGCTTAACCGGCATTCTGGGGTCACAAATAACACCAGTCACCTCTCGCCATTTGGCCCACGCAGCAGTAATGCGTGCTTTGACGGTGCAATCGATGTCTCCGGACGCGTGAAGTACAGATCCAAGGTATTCAAAATCGAATACATATATTATCTAAGTATTAAAACACTTATGGCTAAGCCGGCGCAAACCGGATATTGGACATCGCGGCCGGCGGGTACGTAACGGGCAGTGCGCACGCACACAGGCCCCGCGCGTGTAGTAGTGTACCTGTCATAGCGTCAAGTTTTGTCTGTTCCTTTCTTTAATCATGTGATAATACTGCGCCAATCATATAACGTCAATAAATGTTGAAACTAACTCTATTTTTTTATACATAAAGAGATATAAATAAGTTTTAGTTTTAGATCAGCCTCCCTGGCATGAGAACCAAAACACGATATGATACGTACACGACTGAATATACTCGCATTGCCATCCCTATACATTTTTAAAATGTTAATGTTTGTTAAGAGAAATATGAATATTTTTCCAAAAAAACACGAGATGAGCAATGTCCAACAGAGGTATCCGTACAGGTTAGAAATACCACCATCAGCTACAGCCTGCTTTGGAAGGAACAGCTATGTCATGTGCATTAAATTGTTTAATTTACTTCCAAACTGTATCCAATTATCTATATCTTTTCAAGAAAATTATCTTTAAAATTCTTATTGGCAACTGTTTTTATGACATTAATGAATTTACTAAATTTTGCCGTGACGGACACCTTAAAAAATTGACTATTGGTTTGACTGAATAATCGTTAATATTTATACTTAGTTTTAAATGTGTAATTTATTGTTGTACTTACCTGGTTGAATAAAATTTTGACACTGCATTGTATGCACAGAAATTGACTAGTAGTGTACAATTTATCGGTGTTTCTTGACATTTTGTTTTGTTTATTTTCAAATGCTGACATTCTTTATTATGTGACTTAGTTGTACTGATTTGACTGTAATTTATATTTATTTCATTACATGACATGACAAAATATTTGCTTATCGATAGATCGATTAAACATGAATGCTCATTTATAAATGTAAGAACTTTATCTGTAACCATGTTTTATGCAAATAAAGATTATTCTATTCTATTCTATAAATCATAAATCTTTATTTGCTTCAATATGGTATACAAGGTCTTAATTAATAAAATATGGATGCACATATTGGGCTACATAATTAGCATGCAAATGTCACAATATAAAGAAAATTAAATATTAAAATGAAATAATGTCAAATCGAATAATAGGTCCAAATTAATTAATATTAGAAATACAAAATGTCATTATCATCATTCATATTATCAAAGCGCATTCACTAAAATTAAATGTCCCATATAGATATGATATAGTGATATATCGATACCAACTGTAAAACAATGACAGATATAAATAAAATAAAAAATATTGGACAACATCACATACATTGCTCTGATCCTGTGGTAAGTAGCCAAAGCACTTGTGTCACAGAAATCAGAAACAACGACGGTACCACAACACCCAGACCCAAGGCAATATAGAAAAGTTATTTTTCTACATTGACCCGACCGGGATTCGAACCCGGAACCTCAGAGATAGCGACACCAAGTCCGGTATGCTCGCCTCTCGGGCCTCGGCTACGGAGGTCGAGATATAGCCGCCATGTTGAATCGCCGTGCCGGTGAAGTCACTTAATATGATCGTTGTTTTGATAAAAATTCAAAATGGCGGTTATATCTGTGATATTTTTACAGTTAGTGTTGATATATCGCTTTATCATATCATATCGTGTTTTGGTGGTCATGGTGATGGGCAGACAGTGAAATCATACATTTTTTCTATTGCCATTCAAATTACTAGAATAAGTGAAATTTTGTCGTTTACTTGGCTATTATAGTCTTAGGTACCACCTAGCATCTTTCTGTAAACATCAAAAGGGAATAGGCATATACGGGGTGTTAGGTAAATGGTATATCAAGCCGAAACTAGCCCATGTTAACATATGCATATAAATGCTATGGTGAAGTCAGAAATTTGATATCATCATTAATTTTTTTTTATTTTCATACAAAACTTAATTCTCAATTAATTCTCAAATTCTAAATTTTGTAAAGATGTTAATTTAAAATTTCTGAATACACCATAGCATTTATATGCAAATGTTAACATGGGCTAGTTTCGGCTTGTTATACCATTTACCTAACACCCGGTTTACAGGGCCATCTTTAACCTATTGGAGGCCCTGGGCCATCGAGTACATACCCTATAGAGCAGCAATACGTACCATCCTTCACCGAAACTAGTAAGTGATTTTTCACTTACATTTGAATACAAAATCAGAACAGATACGGCTTAAACATTGGTGGAAACTTTTGTCGAACAAATCCTATGATATTTCTACTTTATAGAGTATGTGCTTCTTCCCTGGGCACATAGGATAATGGGGCCCCTATGACTGATACTATTGAACTGTATAAATGGAACTAGGGGCCCTCATCGATCGCGGAGCCCTGGACAGTGCCCAGAGTGCCCAGTGGGAAAGACTGCCCTGCATATATACCTATTTAAAGTTTTATTTGGTCTTTATAATTAATAAAACAAATAATTTTTGAGAAATATTTATTTATATCTGACTTACAACCCATTAAAGTCGCATGCTAGACAAGGAAAACCGACATGTACAGTGACGTCACAGTACACGTCCGCCATAATTTTTCATAAAGTTGTTTTAGAAAGAGAAGGGTATTCTCAATTTTTTAATTACTGTATTACGGTTATTTTTTACCTAAAATCAATTTTGTTTTCACTATTAGCATTATAATTTCATATAGGTAAATATAGTAAAAACAATAAATTATTTTCGTGCATATTCCATATTGTAACTTCTTTGCATGGTGTGGTGCACAATAAAGAGTAATCTAATTACTGTTTTAGTTGTTAGATTACAAGAATTATAAAGTATATTGTTATCATTTCAAATTAAATTAATTTTCCAGATTATTGTTTTTTACATGTCGTGTCGTGTCGAGCCGCTAATTTCATACGATGCCTCCCCCATCGGATGAAATTAACGACTCGACGCGCGTCGGTACAAATAGCACACGTAACACCATTGAAATAGGGTTCATGACAGCGCGCAATGTTGCGACGCAGTTGCGTCTTCATTTGCGCTTAAACGGGGAAACGAATATTTTTACAAGGCTGATTATTTTTGAAAATCGAAAACTTAAACCACTCCTGTCCCGCTGGCGAGAAAAAGAATCTTCTATTTTCCCGCCGGCGGGACAGGAGTGGCAAAGGTGGGTATAACTTTTCGGCTTAAGCGCTTGCTAAACGGAGGTCGAACTCCTCTTGACATTGCTCGACATTTTCCCAGACCCCGTGCCCTTCTTTTCCCCAGACCCCGCCCCCTTCTATGGAAATCATTTTGAAATTGGCCACAATCGATATTAGTGTTTTCCGATTTTAAATTCGCCTACATACACCACTTGAGTTTCTATATACCAACACCTTTATGGTTTTAGTAAGCTAAAATGGATGTGCGCTTGAAGAGGACGAATGCGATACCGAAAGTGGAGGTTGACTTCCATGTGTCTTACCCATTAGCATACTCTTTCGATAATATGATACAAGGATGTCTCTTGTCATTGCTTGACCTTACTTCCGGTGAGGACGGATTTTAATCTGTATCTGTACTGTTTTTGTCTATGCGAGCATTGTATGGAGATGTCATCTCATACTGAATTAGTGAAAAATCACTTACTAGTTTCGGAGAAAGATGGTTCGTATTGCTGCTCCATGGGACGAACTCTTCTTGATATTGCTCGGCTTTGCCCCCACTCTGTTTTCCTTGACTTCAAACGCCCGCCAGCCAGACCCCACCCCTTCTTGTAAAAAAAAAACCATTCTGAAATTAGCCATAATCGATATTAGTGTTTTCAAAATTAGTCAGAGTTTCTATTCGCCTGTACCACTCAAGTTTCAGTGAGCTAAAATCGGTGTTTGCATAATCTGGAACAAGAAGCTATAATATATAATAAGGGAGTGAGGTTAGGCAGGCATGAATGTTCTTCTTCATCATCATTTCATGCATGACATCTCATTTTATCATTTTTCTATTCTATCCACACTGGCTCCAAACCAATCACAACATAAATACACAATCCGTACCTACCTAAAGGTACTCAAAGTATGTAAGAAATGTGCTTAGATTTATTTATTTAGACTTTATTGCACATATTTAAAAAAATCATACAAAAGGTGGACTTAACGCCATGGGGCATTCTCTGAGATTTATGTTAACTAACTAGTAGTTAGTAGGATAGACGGAAGGTAAATGCTTTCCGTCCGTGCCAGTTTCTAGCGCAGCACCCTATTTTAAAATTGATACAATAAATAACACTAAAATAAATGAATGAAAAATTGGATTGGAATAATTGAAGGAAAGGTTATTTAGTCGGATATGTGAGTGTTGAGCAGTTATCTAACAATCTTTAACCATCGATTGCGTCTAGAGCGTCCCAACCGGCACATCCCTATCGGCTGTCAAAGCAATAAAAAAATAGTCAAGTAAATATTTTTCGTATCGCTTTAATTTTAATGTAAATTAACGTTTAGTGCTTATTTCTGTACATACGCGTTTGAAATAAATCATGTGTGAATTTACCCAGTTATCACAAATAGTGTATAGTGCTTACTTTTTGTGAATATTGTTGGTAAGTGTTAGCGCTTTGATCGCGAGTTCTAACCTTCTATTGTAAGATTTCGCGCGAAAAAACTCTTTTGAACTGAATGAAAACAAACCTATAACTATTATTAACGCTGGGATATTAAATTAAGACTGATTTTTTCACCATTGAATTAATTATTGTGCGTCATTATTCTGAAAATTGGTTCCGAAGCGATATCGCGCAGCGAGTGTTTTGGTATTGTAAAATGGACCTTAAGATAAGGGCTATAAGATTGAAATAGTTTTAAATGTAAATTCGCGTAATCCGATTCAGAATAAGGGTGCAGAACAAGTTATTAGGCGCGACTATGAAATTGATTCTCGATCGTTTTTCTGTTTTTTTTTTTCCAAAAAAATATAATTATTTGTTTTTGTTTAGTTTATTTACATAGACAATGCTTAATTATTATAAATATTATGACCCTGTAATTAATTATGATAAGCACCTTAGCAGATCTATAAAAACAGTAGCAAAAGAAATATTTATTAAATTGTTTTTATGTTTCTTTGTCTTTCAATTGGCAATAAAATAACTATGATAAAATCATCTGTTAAAATAGGTTTTTTTATTCATTAATCTCATATTTAATTTGTGTGACTATTTATTTGTACAAATTATACACATATTTTTGTCACCATATTCATCATAAATGTTATACTTTTTTAAAGAGACTTGTTGCCTTTTAACTAAGCAAGCATAACTAAACGAGACACAATAGATATTCCATTGTTGTATACGGTCCCACAAGACCTCTTGGATGTTAACCCTTCGTGTTCTGCTTACCCGTGGCATAATGAAAAAACCATGGAAATCAATGGAGAAAATTTTATGTGGCAAGCGAAGGATTACAGGTTAATAAAAATTACCATGCCATAAAAATTAAAAAATAATAATAAGATAAACAATTAAAAAGTAAAATGACTAAAAACATTTTTTTTATTTCTTTGTGTAAGTACTACAAAATTATAATAATAATAACTAAGCTTTTTATTTCTGTCCTTTAAAATATTACATTTCAAATGTGTGTTAGTATTGTTAGTGACTTCTTTACTTAATCTCTAGTTAGTGTGTTAAGATCAAGCATATGTAAACGAGACACAAATCTATTGTTACGCGGTGTCATGAGACCGCTTGGATGTTAATGAGTTAATTTAGTTTTGTAGCACGGACCGCTTTTGGGTAAAAGCCTCCTCAGTTCCCTTCCATTTCTCTCTGTCTCGTTCTGATTCCATCCAGTTCTTTCCTGCTATTTCAATAATGTGGTCAATAAACTACAAAATTATACCACAATATATTATTGGGAAAAAATACAAAAAGAATTAGGTAGTGTAGGTCGCATTTCAATTAGCCTTAAACACAAAGGGCACTGGGTTCGATTCCCCGTTAGACTTAATTTAAAAGCGCACTTTTCTAAATTGTTTTAAGTCTGGGTTCGTTAGGAGATTCTTCTGTTAAAATTAATTGGCACATATAACAGCTTGTTAACCTACCATAATACATATAATTTTCTTGAAATTGACTTCTATGACGGACTTAAAGTTGAACATTACTTCAATGAAGCTTAACTTTTTGGGTAGGGCTGTTGACTTTACCACGTGAGTTATTGACTGGAGTCAAATAGTGCGCAAAAAACACATTTTAATTTCATATTTTTTCTTACAGTTGAATAGAAATCTAATCATGTCTAAAAGTAAATGCTGCGTGCAAGGCTGCAAGAGTTCTCCCCCACATTTTAAGTGAGTATTAATATTGACCGGTCTCTGTCTCCTAAACAAACACCTTTACACCATAGGCAGGGGCGTGCATTGGTTTCAGATGGGGGTAGGCTGTGAGTGAAAATTGAGTAAGTTTGCGTGAAACAGTAGGCTATCTCGCGGCAGCCTAACATTGGTTAAATTGCACAGTAACGATCTAAGTTGTGCGCTTTAGTAAGGAATAAGTACAGGTAGACGACAAAATGGTTACAGAATATTTATTGTTTATTGTTGAATACGTAATTAATAAATATGGTTAGCTGTTCTGTCGGTTTTTTATAAAGGTAGGCTCTGCATAATAGCCTATATGGGATGCACGCCCCTGACCATAGGTAACACAGACAGCCCTCTCTGCAGGGCAGGTCTTACTACAGACGAAACTGCCGACCACGTAGTCCTAGAATGTGAGGCGGTTGCATCACAACGTAATGAAATCCTTGACAACTCAAGCTCGGTCCGCGAAGCCTGTGAAAATCCCAAAAAACTTCTGCTAGGCTGGTTAGTTAGTTTAGCTGGACTTTCTCCGCACTTACGCGTGCGTGCTGCGTGCGTGCGTGCGTGCGTGCGTGCGTGCGTGCGTGCATGCGTGCGTGCATGCATGCGTGCGTTACAGTTACTACAAAAAGTAGTTATACTCAACACATGCAGGATCGTTAGGAAATTCATAAATCTATAAGAATCTACGCTAATTAGGATGCTTTGGCTACGGCCCGGCTCTTAAATGTACCTCTAAGGAGAGACAAAATTGAAAAACAAGTATAATACGTAGGTCACACTATAAGTTTTGCGTAACTTAAAAAAACATGATAAAACCAAAATATTATGTTTATTGCTTTTCAAAATACTCTCCTTTACATTTTAAACATTTTTTTATGTGATCGAACCATTTTTTAAAACAGGAGGACCACAGATATGAAGGCATCTTTTCTACGTGCTGATTGAACGCTATCACTGCCTCTTCGGAGTTAGTAAAAGTAAAACCTCTTGTCAAATCTTTGATTTTGGGGAAAATAAAGAAATCACAGGGTGCTAGGTCGGGGCTATGCGCAGGATGGGTGACGAGTTGTACTTTTTCGGAAGCTAAAAATGACTAATTTGTTGGCCGTGTGTTTTTGAACGCGGCTTTTGGGTCGTCTTTCGCGAACTTTTTCTAACACCCTAGGTAAAAAAATGGTAGAATACCACTCGGCATTAACATCCTTTTGATCTTCAAGTGGAATTGTACAGATGGGACCCACTGAGAAAAAAACGCGATTATTTTTTTACCAACGTTTCTCACCTGCCTCACTTTTGTTGGCCTGTTCTTATTTTCACAAGATTGCTGTTTTTTTTCGGGTTCAAAACAATTAACAAATTTACGTTTCGTCTCCTGTGACAATGTCATAAACAGCATTATAATGTCCGTGGTCGTACTTCAGTAGCATCTGTGAGCACCATTCCACGCGAGCCCGCTTCTGCTCCGCTGTCAGTTCATGAGGGATCCAACGACAGCAAAGTTTGCGAACTTTCAATTCTTCGTGTAAAATTTTCTGAATTTGGCTCATACCAATCCCCAATAGTCCTCGAATCGTCTCATAGGTAATCCGCGGGTTTTCTTCAATTAGCCGCTTAACAGTATCCACATTATTTTCGTTGACGGCAGTTGAAGGCCGCCCTTCACAAAATTCGTCATGTAAAGAAACTCGACCTCTCTCAAATTCAGCAAACCATCGCCTCACGGTGCTCAAACAAGGTGCTTCTCTCCCAAGAGCATTTTGAAGACGAGCGGCACAGTCTTGCGGAGAGAGAGAACTTTTAAAATCATAAAAAATCATCGCTCTAAAATCTTTTCGACTTAATTCCATTTTCGTTGGGTACGTAGAACTTTGATGTGTGGTAAAAAACAATTGACAAATCATTTCCCGGCAATTGTTTATTTTTATTACTAAGAAGGTTGCAACGTTTAAAAAATTTGTTCCGATTAGCTAGAAGTGCAAAACTTTTAGTGTGCCCCATTTAATAGTACAGTATGCCTATTTACCACTGCAGGGCACAGACCTCATCTCAACTATGAGCTGGTTTGGGTCACACTCCACCCCGCGGGCCCAGTGCGGTGCAGGGGTGTTGTAAGGCTGGTGACTTAACCTTACTGTCAGATGTTATTAAGCCGCCCTAAGGCCTCTGACTAGACTTCACGACTAGTATCAAGCGATATTAGCCGGGACCAACTTTTAACGTGCCTTCGAAAACGCGGATTAACTTGTAATACATGACACTAAATAATGTTGGAATGGTCCCAAATTCACAATCCCATCCGATTACAATAAATTAGTAATTATATTTTTTTAATTGCATTAAACATAGTACATTTCAAGTTCTTAAAATATAATGTGGGCATGGATGTTTTACCGATTTAGCGATATGCAAACATTTGTCGTCATGCGATTTAATAATGTTATGAATTATAACAAACCTAATAGAATCAGAATTTCAAGATTACAAAAAACATTTAAAATTAAACAAATAGTCAATAAAATTAGGATGTCACAAAATATACAGGTATGATCAATAAATTAATTAGTGTAATGTCAAAATTAAAATTAAAATTAATCAATAAATTAATAATTTTTGTTTTTTGTCTTATTTTTTAAGTACGACGTAGGACGACCTCCGTAGCCGAGAGGTTAGCACGCGGGACTTGGCGTCACCTTCACTTTGCTCCCAAGGTTAATGCCCGGTCGGGTCAGTGTAGAAAACGAACATTTCTATACTGTCTTGGATTTAGGTGTCGTGGTACCGTCGTTGTTTCTGATTTCTGTAACACAAGAGCCTTGGCTACTTACCATAGGATCAGAGCAATGTATGTGATGTTGCCCAATACAGTTTTGACCTTTAGTTTTTGCTAAATATAAATATAAAAGTATTTTATGACGGGACTTTCACTGGCACATAGCTGATGTTGTTAAGAGGAAATTATGCTAGTTTTATTTTAGAAAATAAATTAGGGTTAACAAAATCTGATTCAAAAAATAAAGTTTTTGAACTGGAGAACTGGAGTTTTTGAAAGAAGAACTGGTTTGAAGCCCACGCGAACGAAGGAAGTCGCGGGCATAGCTAGTCTTAAATAAATCTCTTCTCTAAAAATTGATTTAGTTTATTTACTACGTAAATTAAGGCGCTGTGCAGACGACGGGGCGGGGCGGTCTTTTTGACCGCAAAGCAATAAAGACCGCGTCTGCCCGTCGATGCCCGCGCCGTGAACTCAAATCACACGACGCAAGGGGCGGTCCCAGTGATGACATATGAAACTGAAATGTGCCCTCTCACTATGGGCCTCATAAGAAAGCTCAAGGTCGCACAGCGTGCTATGGAAAGGGCTATGCTCGGTGTTTCTTTGCGAGATCGAATCAGAAATGAGGAGATCCGTAAACGAACAAAGTCGCTGACATAGCCCAACGGATTAGCAAGCTGAAGTGGCAGTGGGCGGGGCACAACTGACGGTCGATGGGGCAGAAAGCTTCTAGAATGGAGGCCGCGTCCGCGTCCGTGGAGACCTGGTAAGGGTCGCAGGAAGACTCTGGATGCAGGCCGCTTCCAACCGGCCAATCTGGAAATTAATGGGGGAGACCAATGTTCAGCACACGTCCTATGGCTGAAATGATGATGGTGATGATGTATTGTTATTATTTTTAAGCTGAATGACTGCCAATTTGAGGTTTATGCTTTGTTGGTCCTTAAATAAATAAATCTCTATTCTTCTCCCAGGTTCCCCACCAGTAGGGTTCTTATCCGCAAATGGCTGGCCGCTTTAGGAGCGCACTGCAATATGAAGACTGTGGACCCTCACATGGCTGGCTCGGTCTGCAGCAGACACTTCCTCACTGAGGAGTGGGAGTGCGCGCGGGGGAGAGTCCGGCTGAAGAAGGGCGTGGTGCCTAGTCTTTTTGAAATGGTGCGAAATGTTAATAAACACGGCTGGTCAAATCTGTTGACCTTAAACGACCTTGCTTTCACCCTGCTTTGAACTCCGCCGACCTCTATAACGCCACAAATAAAAGAACAATCATAGACTATTTTAAATTCAAATTGTAATAGTTAAAATATGTAAAATAATGCCCTCAAAGTTGTCTATTAATTTAATATAATCTGTTATTGGCTGTAAGTTTTGTATGAATATTATTTGTAACATTTATAAGAGCTATGGCTTATGAATAATAAAAATTACAACTCGATGGTTAACTCTTAAACATATAAAATATTTTTGTAACAAATTTGGCCATACCTCTTGTTTTTCGCAGATTGTAAAGCAAGAGAATGATTCCACTAACCCAACAGACGACTTGCCAAACACAGACAACAAACAAGATAATGGAGACAAGAAAACATACACCAGTCAAGATAGCATAGAGATGACAGACCAACAAAAAGAGAGTGATGACATACAGAAAGAAAGCAGTGACCCACAAAAAGAGAGCAGCTACCCACAAAAAGAGAGCATTGACCCACAAAAGAAGAGCATTGATCTTCAAAAAGAGTGCATTGACCCACAAAAAGAGAGTATTGACCCACATAAAGAGAGCAGCAATCCACAAAAAGAGAGCAGTGACCCACAAATTGAAAGTACCGACCCACAGAATACCAGTGACTCACAAGTAGATAAAAATGGCCAGCTAAACGAAAAAGATGACCCAGTAAAAGATACACAAAAACAGAAAAGTTATCCGTCAAAAGAGAGTGGGGACCAACAAAAAGATATGTTAGGAGAGAAAGAAATGTCCAATGGGCGAGATGATAGTGGGGAGGAGAGAGTCCAAGAGAAAGCTTGTAAAGAGATGGAAGTAGCGACTAATAGCAATAATAATCTAGATAGGAAGAAAAATAAGCATAAAATTAAGGAGAGGTAAGTGAATTAAGGCCAATTTGAATGATGATGATAATGATGAAGTAAATTTTACACTGACACACAGTAATTTAATTTTGAATTAAAAAAAAAACACTTAAATGAGATGGGCTAGCGATTTATCGACACCAACTGTCAAAATATGATAGATATAGCCGCTGTTGAATCGCCGCGTGACGTCACATGTTATGATCTCTGCTTCGATAAAAATGCAACAAAGCGGCTATAACAATAATAATTAAAAAGAAAAAACGGTGTTGATAAATCGCTATATCATTTTATTATCGTGTTTCGGTGGCGGCTAAAATTTTTTTTCCATTCTCAGTACACCAAAACTACCGTCCGGTCCCAGAGACATAGACAAAGACAAAGTGGAAGACATAGAGGATCTACTTACGTACTACCACATCAAGCAGAACAACATTCACAACACTAGCGAAGAGACCGCAGAGAGTGGCAACCAGAACGGGACGCAGTTGGAGATTGAGTTTGAACCGATGCCATCGATGCCAGCTGTTGATCCGGTCTTCATAGAAATATCTGTTGATAAAGGTAATATAATACTAGTTTCTGCCTGTGATTTTGTCTGTGTAGACTTGGGAATAGAATTGGGAATGTGCACGAAAGTAATATATTGTTTTTACTATATTTATATAAAACTAGCTGTCCCGGCGAACTTCGTACCGCCTCTTTTTTTAAAAAATTTCCAATTTTTTATTAGTTATTCTGCTATTCGGGGCGGAGACAAATAAAACAAACCTAAGATCATAAAAATCGGTCGAGCCGTTCTCGACTTATAAATGGTGTTGTAACTAACCCGACTTTCTTTTATATCTATCTCTTATATATAAGATTAGTGTCAAGTGATCAGTGATCACTGATCACCCATAGGCGCCCGAGTGATATTCAATAGGGCCCTGAGTAAGCATCTATCAGTGTAATTCCTAATAGCCTCTTGGTGCTCTGAGTGATCGCCCATTGACGTCCTGAGTGGTCGTTCAACGACACCCTAAGGTTGGTACTAGTCGTAAAGTCTAGTCAGAGGTATTAGGGCGGCTTCATCTGATTATAAGGTTAAGTCACTGACCTTCCATCACCCCTCCACCGCACCTCACTGGGCCCGCGGGGTGGCGTATGGCCCAAACCACCTCATAGTTGAGGTGAGGCCTGTGCCCTGCAGTTTTTTATCAATTTTATTTATAATAGAAATTAGATAGTAACGGTACTAAGTGATTGCTTATGGGCGCCCAGTGTTATCGAGCGGTCAGTGATCGCCCATCGTCGCCCTGAGTGGTAGTTAAACAGCGCCCTGAATGCACCTATCAGTGTCATCAGTGATCGCCCATCGGTGCCCAGACTGATCGTTCAACGGCGCCCTAAACTCACTCACCGTTAATCTATCTATTTTGTAACACCCGTACACTAATAGCAACATTGCTAACCCAGACACAACGGCGAACGGGGGCGACAAAAACGACTGCCTCATGGTGCTGGAGAGCGTACAGGTGGAGGTGGACCCCAGCGCACTCATGCTGGAGACAGACTACCACGACGCGGACGCGGAGATGGAGATCGAGACCCTGGAGATAGAGGAGGATCCGCCTAATGAGTGAGTCGTCTACGTATACTCTTTGATTTATGTTTTCAGTGCCGTAGTGTCTTCAGGTCAATTTATTTTAGAACTAGTGGAGATGGAGATCGAGACCTTGGAGATTGAGGAGGATCCGCCTAATGAGTGAGTCGTCCATGTATACTTGATTGATGTTCTCAATGCCGTAGTGTCTTTAGGTCAATTTATATTAGAAATAGTAGAGATGGAGATCGAGACCTTGGAGATTGAGAAGGATCCGCCTAATGAGTGAGTCATCCACGTATACTTGATCAAAGTCAAAGTCAAATGTTTTATTTGCAAGAATACAGTAAATACATCAGGTGATAATGATAAAATGAGTCCAGTGCATTCAGCCTAGTTAGTTAGTTAGTTTGTCTGGGCTGTTTCCGCACTTAGCCTCCTGATTGGGCCATTGTGCGTGCTACCTTTTCCTTCTTACTCCAACCATCCTAGATCCTCCCAGAAGCTCAGCAATCTTTTCAGATTTTTGAAGGCTTCCGGGAGAGATCCTGGCGATTGGAGGATCTGATGCCGTTGATCTGCCACGCTCCTACATTCCATAAGCACGTGCTGTGGCGTTTCTTCTGCCTCCATGCATCCTCTGCATGTGGGGCTGTCAGTCACACCTATGTTAAATAGGTGCTTGTTTAGAGGACAGTGACCGGTTATAACTCCTATAACCTTGCGGATTTTGTCCTTTTTTAGTCTGATGAGGTTGCAGGTAAGCTTATTTGATGCTACCGGAACTGCATTTTTTGTTTGCCTGCATCCTTCACCGTTTCTCCATTCTGTTAAATGCGTTTCTCTAGTTCTTTCGCGCAACCATGTTTTAATTTGGGCATGAGGTAAAGGCAGTAGTGGTTCCGGTCCGTGAACTACTGCCTTCGATCCTCGTTTTGCCAGCTCGTCTGCTGCGTCATTACCCAGTGAGTCACTGTGTCCTTTGATCCACTGCAGAGTTACTTTGTTCGCTTTCGCAATGGATTGGAGTGCGTTGTGGCATTCCAGTATGAGGACCGAAGTTATTATATTGTTTTGTAGGGCTTGAAGCACGGATGCACTGTCTGAGATAATTTTGATGTTAAGCTCTCGGACATCTCTGGCTGCAACCGCCTGTGCCGCTTTGGTGATACCAATGCATTCCGCTTGGAAGATTGTGTTCAATTTGTCTAGGGTAGTTGATATTCTTATGTTTAGGTCATTCGAGAAGACGCCGGCTCCAGTGCCGTGTGCAGTTTTGGAGCCGTCTGTGTATATCCTCACTTCATTTATGCCAGAGCTATCTTTTGATTCCGCCGTGAGTCTGATATTATATCTTCGATCGAAGGTGTGATGACACGGTGTTCTGTCCATGGGCGCCTCAAGAAGTGGTATTTCCTTAAGGATCCCCTGCAGAACTTTTGAGTGTGTTGTTTCTATGTTTTGTTTCCATAGTCCGTTTGCTCTTAGTCTTAAGGCAGCTGCCTGTGCTTCCTCCTGTATGACGAGATCTAAGGGTCTTAGATTTAAGAGGAACTCGAGCGCGGCTGATGGGGTGGTTCTCATGCATCCAGTGGTTCCTACACACGCTAAGCGTTGTAGACTTTGGAGTTTTGCTTTCACTGTGGTCAGTTGTGTTCTGGGCCACCATACAACCGAACCGTAGGTTAGAGAAGGTCTGATAACTGATGTATATAGCCAAAGTGTAATTTTTGGATTGAGACCCCAATTTTTACCAACTAGTCTTCTACATTGACAAAAAGCTATACAGGCCTTCTTTGTTTTAGCTTCAATATGACTCGCCCAATTTAGTTTGTTATCAAGGATGACGCCCAGATATTTCACTTGAGTAGATAGCGAGAGTTCGGTGTTAAATAATTTTGGTAATTGTAGTTCTGGTAACTTCCTTTTGTTGGTGAAAAGGATTAGTTCTGTCTTTTTCGGATTTACTGACAGTTGATGTTCGTCACACCATTTTTCTACAATCTGAAGGGCTGACCGCATAATTGCGCAGAGCATATTTTCGGCGTTCCCATTTATCAGTATTGCTAGGTCGTCTGCATAACCAATAGTAGTGTACCCTCTTTCATTTAATCTACATAGGAGGCTGTCCACTACTATGTTCCATAACAGTGGCGATAGAACGCCTCCCTGGGGGCATCCTCTGACTACCTTTGCCCTTGTGGTAGTATTCACCACTATCTGGACCGCCCTTTTGCTGATCAGCTCGGTGATCCAGTTTCTGATGACTGGTTCAACATTTGATTTTTGTAGGGCGTGGTTGATGCTGTTGTGCATAGTCTTGTCAAAAGCCCCTTCTATGTCTATGAAGGCGGCTAGTGTTGAGGCTTTGTTTGTGATAGCCGATTCTATTTTATGTACCACCATGTGTAGTGCTGACTCTGTTGATCTGCCTTTTCTGTAAGCGTGTTGTTGGGGATGAAGTGGTTTGCTTTTTAGTGCTCCGTCCCTTAAGTATCGATCTACCAGTCTTTCCAGAGTTTTAAGCAGGAATGATGTTAGACTGATGGGCCTGAAAGATTTAGCGTGCGTGTAGTCTTCCTTGCCTGGTTTCGGTAGGAAGACTACTTTTGCCTCTCTCCATAACTTAGGTATGTATTTAAAAGCTATGCAGGCCCTGTAGATTGGTAGTAGGTGTTTTATTACCTGATTGGATTGCCATTGAAGGAGTGCTGGGAATATCCCATCCAGCCCTGCCGATTTGAATGGTTTGAAGCTGTTTATGGCCCATTCCATTCTGTTGGCGGTTACTACCTTGTTTGCGACTTCCCATTCTTGGGCTGTTGGTGTGCTATGATGTTCGTCTAACCACTCGGAGTCCGATGTGATTTGACAGCCGGGAAAATGTGTTTCCAGTAGTACTGCACTGGTTTCCTCGTCTGTGTTTGAGTAGGTGCCGTCTGCCATCTTTAGGGAGCCCAAGAGTTTGAGATCACCTTTTGAGAGGATTTTCTTTATTCTTGCGGCTTGGTTGGTTGAGTTTATGGCACTACAGAAATTATTCCAGGCCTCCGTTCTACGGAATCTGATTCGTTTCTTGTAGTACTTTTGCGCTGTTTTGTATTTTTCCCAGTCCTCAGTGGTTCTGGTATTTTTAGCTCGGTTGAAAAGTGTCCTGAGTCCCTTGCGTAGTCGTTCAAGTTCTGGCCCCCACCAGGTACTTTTTTCTAGGCTTTTAGGTATTACTGCAGGGCATGCCAGTTCATAACTGTCTGTAAGAGTTTTAGTTAGGAACTGTACGTTTGATTCTATGTGGTCAGTGCTAAGTGTTACCTCTGTTGGTTGTGTATCACCTAATGCTTTGGTTAGTAAGTTTGTGTACCTTGTTATATCTGTTTTACGGGGGTTGCGATATGGAACAGGGTCTCTTTGCTTGTACTGTATTTGGAAGCACACGCGGCGATGGTCAGCAAAGGATGGCTCGTTCGACACATGCCATCCTTCAATGAGTTCGGCCGCCGCGTGTGTTGCCAAAGTAATGTCAATGATAGTTTGATACCTTGAGCTTACAAAGGTGGGTTCCGTACCTCTGTTCATGATGTTCAGGTTTGTTTGGTATAGGTATTCGGCTAACGACTCACCCCTTTTGTTTGTGTCCTTACTTCCCCACAGCGGATGATGTGCGTTGCAGTCTGCCGCGATGATCAGGTCCCAGTCTTGCGTTTCGCAGTGATGCACCAGTTCGGCTAATTCTCTTGGAGGAGTTTCACCCTCACTCGGCATATACACTGAGGCTAGCACTAGGACAGTTTGTTGTTCTGTGAGTGTTTTTACTGCAGTGAGGTCTCTAGAACAGAATTGGTTAAGCAAGGTGGTTGTTATGGCCCTGGGCATATAGATGCAGGTTCTCGGTTTTTCAACTGAGGTGTCTAACAGTAACTTACCACCGATGTTATTTAGACCGCAGATCTTGTTGTTTCTGATCCAGGGCTCCTGGATCAGGGCGACGGTCTTGCTGTCTACCTCCAGCACTCTGCGTAAAGTGGCCGCCGCTATCTGTTTGTGCTGGAGGTTGGTTTGGATGATGTTGAGGGATTTATGGACTACGCAGGACGTCATCTTCGTCGCTGGTGTCTCCCTCACTGCGCCGCGGCGAGTTTGTCTCCATCTCGCTCGGACCCGGTTGGGGAGCTGAGGTGGATGGCCCTGGGAATGAAGTTTCCTTCACCGTAGCCTCACTCGTCGCTGCTTGGTTGTTGGTGGCCGTTGTCGCTTCTTCCGAGGAGAAGAAGCGGATGTACCCACTTCCTGACATGTGGGCTACCCGGCGGTCTCTGCTCAAGATGGTCTGCTTTTGTTCTTCGGGGATTCCCAGGATAAGGTGGACCACCTTTTCCTTGGAATCGACCTCTTGTGGTTTGTCGTCCACCGTCATGTCATAGCACTGCCAGGAGTCGACTTTGTACCACGGGTTTTGGGCACAAAGGACCCTGTGCAGTGTGGCAGCTTCGGTGATACGGGTGTGTATGAGAAGCCCCGCCTTGAGCTTCTTCGTCATCTCCGACTGTTTGATGACAGTGATAGTGGTTCCGGGAATGGGTGATGTCAGGGTTTTGACGGTGTTTACCAACCAGCTGAGAGCGTTTGCGTCCTCACACCACATCGCTAGTGCCCCGTCCATAAGGAAAGGACGCCCACGGAAAGATGGAGCTTGCGCGCTCAGAGACGTTGGAGACAGTACAGCCTGCAGGATGCTATCGTCGATAGCTTCCCTTAGCTGGTCTGCCTGATTTGGCGAGAGGTCCCTCGGCGGGACGGTGATAACCGCTACTCTCAGATGCGATTGATTCGCATCTGCGTAGCTCATCGTCGACCGCTTTGGTTTTGTGTCGGTTTTCGCGCGTTTGGCTTCACCTCTGGGAGATTGGGTTTCGTCCAGACGGGCTCGCTTCGAGGAAGCACGCTCGCCCGGACAATTCCCAGTCCCCAGCTGTTCCTTTTCAGGAGCAGTGGGAGCCGCCGCAGCGTTCCGCCGGCCACGATTACCTCTCGATTTGCGTTTCTTTTTCAGCTGGGTGGGTGGTGGTGGTGGTGGTGGTGGTAGTGACTCCGTTGTTTTGTGTGCCGCTGCCGACTCCTTAGAGGAGGGGGGCACAGCTTCGCGCTGCGTTACCGCTGCTGCGTCGGCTGTCACTTTGGTCGTTGTGGGCTGCAGGGTTTCCCGTCTCGCGCGCCGATTAGGGCGGCTGCGTTCTGGTTTACCCTTTAGTCCTTTTTTGTGTTTGTGTGTCGGATCAGCTTTCCCTTTGCAGGGGCGCTTGTGAGCGGCTACTGTCCATTGTGACACGTTGGTTGGGTTGGTTGCGTTGGTTGGGTTTGGTATGGCCTCTGCGAGGCCTGACAGGTCCAGACTTGAGCCTGGTCCTGAGCACAAATTGCCCCCCCCAGAATACGAGGGGCAGACCGAGCTGGGCTCAGTGAGGGATTCTCCACGACACGTGGTACCCTCCTGGGGTAGTATTCTGTTTAGTTGTGCTGCCATTTTGGATTGAGGGCTGACGGCGATGTATGCCGAGAAAAAGGGACTCACACTACCTGCCCTTGGTGAGTGTGGTGCAAGTTTTTGGGGGGATTTGGTGCCCCAAGGCTATGCGGGCCTGGGTGTGGATTTGCGCCGCCACGGTTCGGCTCTGCGGGATTGGTTGAAGGAGTTAGGATCGGATCGGGGTTAGGATCTCGGGTAAGACGGCCAGAGGTTTCTGTTATACCAATTGCTTAAGGCACTTGGCCAAAAACGGGCGGCAACCTCGAGAAGGGTAGTCCACTGGCCTTGTTTAGGGGATCTTTGCGACCTGCGCTACTCCCTAAGCCGTTCGCCAAACCCAGCATCGGACAGATACTGGGAGTGGGGGGATCATCTATCAATGTCGTGTTGATTGATCATTCCCCCGCCCTGCATTCAGCCTAATACTAGTGTGCAAATATACTATTACAATAATAATTATTAATATTAATGAAGATTTAATTTATTATATTTTATCTTTAAATTCAAGAAATTCTTTAACAGTGTAAAAGCTGTGGTGTAATAACCATTTTGTCAGCTTTGTTTTAAATGTATTTATGTTATGAATTAATCTGAAGTCGTCTGGTAAATTATTGAACAGCACAATGCACATATTATAAACATTTATCTTATATATTAGTTTATGGCAAGTAGGATGATATAATTTGTTCATAATTCTAGCTCTAGTTTGCCTATTATTTATTTCAGTTCGTGTTTTCCAAAATGTTTGATTGGAGAATACCAACAAACAGACTTCCCTAATGTACAGCGACGGCAGAGGTAGAATCGCAAGTTTTTTGAACAACGGTTTACAGCTGTCGTCAAATTTCGCGTTGCAGATGGCTCTTATACACTTTTTTTGGATTTTAAAAGCCTGATCAGTCACTGAGTTTCCCCATAATATCAACCCATAACTCAAAACGGATGAAACATAGCCGTGATAAGCTGTCAGAGCCGCCTCTACAGAGACTGTTTGTCTCAGTTTTCGCAATGCAAAAACAAATCGGTTTAGCTTATTACTCACTTGCTCTACATGTCCTTTCCAATTTAGATGCTTGTCAATAGTGATGCCTAGAAATTTATGATCACTAACCGAGTCTACTGAGTTATTTTCATATTTAATTTGAAGCGGTAGAGGTTGAGAATTATAAGATAGAAATTAAATTTGCTTACACTTATTAATATTAATTTTCAAGTTATTACTTTCCATCCATTTAATTACATTTTTAAAAGTATCATTTACCTCTTTTTCAAATCGATGTTCTCAATGCCGTAGTGTCTTCAGGTCAATTCATATTAGGACAAGTGGAGATGGAGATTTGAGATTGGAGATTGAGGAGGATCCGCCTAATGAGTGAATCGTCTACGTAGACTTCATTCATCATCATCATCATAATTTCAGCCACTGCTGAACATAGGCCTCCCCCAGTGACTTCTAGATGCGGCTTCCAGCAACCTTTACCAGGTCGTCTGTCCACCTTATGGGTGGACGTCCTACGCTGCGCTAGCCGGTACATGGCCTCCATTCCAGAACCTTTCTGCCCTATCAGCCGTCAGTTCTACGTGCTATGTGCCCCGCCCACTGTATCTATCTAGTCGCCATAGTACAAGCTTTGTTTAGTTTGGGGCCAGATAATTGGTGTGTTTGTAAAAACAATTTATGATTTATTACAGGAAAGAAGACCCAATCAGCCTCCTATCCTCAAGCGATGAAGATGACGTCATCATCCAAGAACCACACATAGACACAGTCGAGGTCTCCGACGAGACCGATGAAGACGACATGCCCCTCGTCAAACTTCTCCGCAAACGACGCGCGGAGAAGAAGAAGATCGTAGCGAAGAAAGTTCAGAAGAATGAACCAACTATATCAAAGATTACGTGGGGATTGTACGAGTATTACTGCGTTCAGTGTCATTTCAAAACATCAAATGCAGCGGATTACAGAAAACATATGGCAGCCCACGCTAAAGTTATACTAATGTGTCAGTTATGCGGATATATGACAGCGAGTTCGACTCAATTTGCAAAGCATGAGAAGCAACACGGGGATAAAACATACAAATGTGATCTTTGTGACTTCAAAGCGAAGAGAAACATAAGTTTGATATACCATATGAAGTCCCACAAACAAGTGTCGAAGGAATTTAAGTGCGGTGAATGTGATTTTGTAGCTTTTAGTGATCAAGCGATCTTGAAACATTTGAGGTTCTGTAATGACGGTAAAAGGCATAAATGTGATAAGTGTAGTTATTCAACGAAGAAGTCTTCGGATCTGAAACGGCACAAGTCAAGGAAACATGAGGATGATGAAGATAAGGATGAGGATTACGTGCCTCCGGCGAGATGTAAGGACTGAATTATGTAAGTGATATCTTTTGGTAACAGTTAATGTTGTAGATGTTATTTTAAGTAGTGTGGCGGTATACTGAAGTGATATTCTAAATTGACTCATACCCGGGCCCCTATTTCTCACTGGGCACTGGCCCAGGGCCCTGCAATCGATGGGGTCCCCTAATTTCGGCCAGATCACAAACCGATAACGGATATCCAATAACATATATAGGGTTTTTGAAAAACAGAACGCAAGTATGAAAATTTAAAAATTATATTTGTGTAAATGGACTATCCACATTTATCACGACCAATAGGAGCGGAGCACCAATAAAAAACGTAAAAACGGGACTAAATATTCCTTTTTAAAGAAAAAATATGTATGATGGAACCGTGAAACGAAAAAAAGTCCTAGACAATATTATGTCTATCTTTTAGGAGGTTGACACTATAACCTTTTTTATGGTTACTCAATTTGTTCTAAATAATGCATTATTCGGTCGTTTATAAAGACTTTCAGTGACAGACCTAACTCCACGCAGACAAAGCCGCGGGCGGAAGCTAGTTTATACATGAAGATGTCGGTATAAGTGGAGGAAACACTGTGAACTAACATCTAAGCCAAAGTTATCGTACCCTACGTAGAAAGAGGTCGAACCATAGAAAGGAGATAACAATACATGAATTTTGCCTCAGATATTTTGTGGTCACATTGACACTGTCATAATGACAGTTAAAACAACACACTCTTAACTTTGAGTGTCGTTTCAGTAAGCTGTTAGCCTATTTTGATGGCACACTTGTATGGAGCTGGACTCTGCCTATGTATGTTAGTAATACAAATTACTTTAAAGATATTTTCTTCAAGATGCTTTAGAATCTTTGTAATTAAGGGTGCAGCCATAAAATACAGTCATCTGAAGCTGTAAAGCTCGGATCACACTTGTTCAGCGCAATTTATTAAGTTTGTATACAGCAAGACTGTACAATAATGGTCCATGAATTTAAGGGTTTTAAGGGGTGGGGCTATTCATCCTACTAAAACCTTCCCCTCCTATTTGGTCCCATAGAAAAAGTTGATGTAATTTAGCCGTAGAATAACCCCTTAAAGTTTTATTTCACCTTTTCGTTACACCCTGTATACGACCAATAGGAGCTGAGATCAATGAAAAATGTTGCAAAAACAGGAACAAAATATCCCTTTTGAGAGCTTCCGTTGCGTGCGCTGCGTAAACGGTGAAAGTTACGCAAAAATCATGTATGATGGATGTTCCCTTAACGTGTTATGTTATGTCCATGACAGCATATGTCTATCTTTATAGGTTGTCTCACTATAACCTTTTTTATTATTATTTATTTATTTATTCAGACAACAAAGATCCAACTTGGTTAGTAAAACACGAAAACTTACAATAAAACCAATAAAACTAATTTATTTCTGCAAATAGGCCTAAATTAAGCTCTTTTACACGTCCCAATTTTTTTTACCCTACCTCTGCTTCGGGACAATTGTGGGCTAGCGCCGAGAAGAAGCAGCGGAAGAAACTCGGTCACTATTGTCAGCCTCGTTTTAAATAGTATGTTTACATTACAAGATAATATGTACCTGTGCGAGCAGGGCAGTATTTAATTCCATACATTTTTATCAATTAAATAGTCATTTACAGTGTTATAACCTTTTTTCATTAAAACCATCTTGACATGCGATTTAAATTTATGTATAGGTAGTTCAGCAATAGACTGCGGCAATTTGTTAAAAAAGCGAATACATTTTCCCATGAACGAATTACCTACTTTATGCAGTCTGAAATTTGCAATTTATGTTAGTACCTTATAATTAGTTTGGACAAAGTATTTTGGCTCATATGCCACATTATAGGGCAAACATGCTGTCTCCCTGCAATGACTTTCAGGATACCGTTGGTGCCACCACGCACCCTGGAGTATAGTAATCAAATTTGTTTTTGAAAATAATGCATTATTTGGTCGTTGATACATTGAACTCCACCCAGGCGAAGCCGTGGGCGGAAGCTAGTCTATAATCAAATATGTAAAATGATATTTTGCTGCCTGCCTGCTCATGCTATTAATTGAAAATTCATGTCAGAAAATAATTGAAAAGTAGGGGATTTTGACAGAAAATCTCATCAATAAAAACAAAAATTGGATTTGGTGGCTACTTTAAACTGATTGAAAGCCATGCAATTATGTGGGATTGATTAAAAACTTAAGCATTTAGTTAATTTATTTCAAATGATTTATAATAATTATATTGTAATAAATAATATTGGCATCCAATATTTTTGGTAATTGATTTTATGTATGTAATTTTTTAGTTCTACGTGCTATGTGCCCCGCCCACTGCCACTTCAGCTTGCTAATCCGTTCATTGGGGGAGGCCTATGTTCAGCAGTGGACGTCCTATGGCTGAAATGATGATTATGATGATGTAATTTTTATAGTAAAAAAAGTGATATTTTTCTTACTTACGTTTATTATCTGATCGGAGATAGTGTTAGAATGTAGCTTAAGTAATATTAAAATTAACATTAATGAATCACCATCATCATCATTTCAGCCATCGGACGTCCACTGGTGAACACAGGCTCTCCCCAGTGACTTCCATCATCTGGGGGGGTTGCTAATACTCGCCACGCTTGGCAGGCGTGTTGGCGAGCGCAGTTTTTTTAAAAGCTTGCCCATCTCATGCTACAGGAATTAGTCGCCTCTTACGACACGCCTCCTATTGGCGGTGGGGAAGTGTATTCTTTACGGCCGTCCCCACATGGCATATTAATAAATAAATAGCTGGATGCAGGCCGCTTCCAACCGGCCAATCTGGAAGTCACTGGGGGGGGGGGGGCTGAAATGATGATGATGAAATTAACATCACAATTTACAATAAATACAGGGTGCCTATGAAAATGAAGCCAGGATTGAAGCATAATTGTTTTGTATAAATGTTGTACTGTTGACGAAGCTCTAACCTACTTTATACAGGGTTACATTGCAAAGGGGTGCCAAATGTTTAGGAGTGGTTCGGAATCAGTAACTTAATCGAACTATGCAAAGAACTTTTTTTTTTCTATTGACTGTATTTTCGGATATTTTAAAGTATTTTTTTGTAACATACGATTGTTAAAAATAATAACGATTAAGATGCTTCTTTATATTGTTCCTTAGATCTTATTTTTTAAATTTGGCACTCCTTTGCAATGTAACCCTGTATAAATAGATATTTAAGATAGAAGCAATATAATAAAATAATCCACAAGTATAACTTATGTAACTTAACCACTAGTATAAGTTGACGACCTCCGTAGCCGAGAGGCGAGCATACCGGACTTGGTGTCGCTATCTCTGTGGTCCCGGTTTCGATTCCGGTCGGTCAATGTAGAAAAATAACTTTTCTATATTGTCCCGGGTCTGGGTGTTGTGGTACCGTCGTTGTTTCTGATTTCTGTAACACAAGTGCTTTGGCTACTTACCATAGGATCAGACAGATATGTGATGTTGTCCAATATTTATTTATTCAATGTGACGTTAATTGCATAGGCACCAGGGGCGTGCGGTGCATATAGGCAATAAGGCAGTGCCTACCTGGTAAATAAAATGAGATAGGCAGTAGGTACTTATAAATGTGTGTCATTGATGAAAACCACTGATTTAAATCAATAAAACACTTAGACAAGTGTTTACTGCCTACCTCGAAATAAAACCAATGCCCGCCACTACTAGGCACCCTGTATATAAATGTGTATGTATTTGTAAATATTACTTGGTTTCTAAATGTTAGTTACCACTATATTTTTGGTTAAAATCTTAACCAATTACTTACAAAAGTATTCTATAACATATGTTTAACACTTCCCATGGTCAACGAACATAAATGACATATCCATCTAGAAATGACATATATTTAGTTCGACAAAAATCCGCCATTAATTTTTTCAGTGATGTCAACGGCAGGTCAACGTACCCGAAAAGTTAAAGGTCATTGAACCTATTTCCAACTTTAACCCCGAAAGTTAAAGGGCATTGAACCGATTTCCAACTTTAACCCCGAAAGTTAAAGGTCATTGAGCCGATTTTCAACTTTAACCCCGAAAGTTAAAGGTCATTGAACCGATTTCCAACTTTAACCCCGAAAGTTAAAGGTCATTGAACCGATTTCCAACTTTAACCCCGAAAGTTAAAGGTCATTGAACCGATTTTTAACTTTAACCCCGACCCGTAGAGATCAATATCAATTGAGAAAATTTGACGTTTTGTGATAGGTTGACGAGCTGTCGTCTGTACGTTTTATAATATGAGTAAGGAAAGGGACAGAGGCAAAGTTTATAAAGAGCGTTCAAAATATATAGTTATGTTGGTAGGGTTGTCACGACAAGGTAAATCTATTTATTTACATATTATCAAGAAATTTTCCAAAACTTACTGCCGCACTCAGAGAACAGTAAATTGTTAATTTACCTTTTTGTTCAATCAATAATTGTTTTTATTCGTATCGACTGTAGAATCACACATTTTTCTTAAGTGACCATTAAAGTTAAGTGACGTCTCTGAGTGTGGCAGTTACAGTATTCAAAAAAGTTTAATGTCAATAAAATGAAATGAAATGAATATTTATTTGCTTAAAACATGGTTTACAATGGTTTTACAATGTAGTGATAAGGCCTCATGTTTTACCATATGTGGCATGCAAATCTTAAAATAATGTAGCATCATTTAGTATACTTAAATTTCAGTTAAATCACAATGTCAAAATATTTAATTAAAGAAATGGAGTCAATTCACTCAAGTGGAATGTCAAAATTTATCAAATTCAAATTTGATTTTTATTGAAAATGTCACAAATTTTATAGAAATTCTTCTCTCTGAGCCATTGCATGAGTCTGCGTTTAAATAAAACATTAGGCAATTCCTTTAGGTCACTTGGAATTGCATTAAAAATCTTAATACACATACCATTACATTCTCTTTGATAGTGAGATAATCTTGGAATATTATAATATACTAATCGGTTTGGATTTCTTAGATTTAGATTATGTATGTGCATCTGTTTTTGAAAGAGGTGCAAGTTATTTTTGTCAAAAGTAGCTACCTCTAGTATGTACATACACGGTAAAGGCAATATTTGTAACTGTTGGAATACTGGCTTGCAAGAATCACGAGGGGATAAACCACAGATCGCCCTTAAGCATTTTTTTGTGTCTTGAAGAGTAGGTCTAATTCAGTACAGTTGCCCCAAACTAAAAGTCCATATCTGAGCAAAGAGGCGACATAGCCATGATATGCTGCGAGCGAAGTTTGCAAGGTAGATATGTGACGTAATCTTCTTAAAACAAACACATATCGATTTAATTTGTCCCTCAGAGCTCTTGTTTGTTGCTTCCAACTACATTTATCATCAATTTCAATACCTAAAAACTTTGTACTATCAACTTGCTCTATTTTTTCATCATTGTGTTTAACGTCAATATTTTGTTGTTACGCCAAAAAATTGATAAGGTTAAAATGTACAAAATTTTGAAAAACGATACCCAAAGTTTTATCAAACCTTAAAACAAGAAACTGATTTACATAAGAGGCCATCCACTACCCCTAAGTATGCTATTATATCATCTTTATCTTATCTTATCTTATGCAAAAATTTAGCTCAATCGACGCCAGCAAGAAAATTAAAAATAGATTACAATTGTTTACCGAAACTGACATACAATCATTGCAATTTTAATAAAATCGTGTTATCAATTAAATAAAAGATTATGTTTTAATGTTTTTGTTTATTAATATAATTTGTTAAATCCAGAAATGCCAATCGTAACCAAACACCTGCTTCGCGCAACCCTCAGTATGTGCACTGGCCGAGCCGGCGCAAACCGGTTATTAGTCATCGCGGCGCGTATGTGACAAGCAGCTAGTGCTCAAGCACACAGCCGCGCTTGTAATAGTGTACCTGTCACAGCGTTATTGTATGCAGCTTTATCTCTGTTCCTTTATTTACTCATGTGGTTTTAGTGTGAAGTCAAGTGAAGCATTCTTAGACTTTGAGAGCGTTAATGACAGACCAGAATGTCTATGCTCAGCACGATATTATGAGAGAAATGTCTAATCAAATCAAATCATTTATTTAGCTAGCCTATTTTTTTACGTGAGTAGTTTCTGTTTTCTACAGGGTTATTTGTAAAACATTAACTACATCCTAGGGGCTGATTCTGAAAAAAAAAACACTTCCTCATACTAAGCCGCCAGCGGACATCAGTTTGTATGAAGCCGAGCCGAATATTTTTTTAGTTTACTTTCTTGGTCCCGTAGAAAAAGTTGTTGTATTCGACCCAGAATTAGCCCCTAGGAGCTTGTTGGATGTTTTACAAATAACCCTGTATAATAAATAGCTTAGTTTTATTTATAACTTCACTCTTGAAATCGACAAAATTAATGTTTGCGTTAGCGATCGAGTATTTTTACATGTCTCGTTTCTTTGTTAATAAATTCATTTAGTTTTATTTATAACCTTACTATTAACCTATTTACAGCTCATGTGGGGTTTATCCGACAAATATTTGCGTGCTTGTATCGCCCGTGTCGTATTTATCCGTCAAAAATGCATTCGTATTTAACGGTTTTTTAGTTCTATGGGCATAAAAAACGTGATTTTTGTAGTATAAATCTTACTTTATTCTTTATTAGGCGCTAGGGGCACGGCAAATGATATCAACCCTAGCGCTTAAGGCGCTGCGCAAACGTGGACACTTACTTTCCAGTTGCCGACACCGAACACTTTTTGATCGACATGAGGTGTTAAGTGGAAGCAACTGGATACAAGAAATGTTTACGTATGCGCAGAGAGTAGATAATTTCATACTGGTTCTATAGAAGTCAAATATTCATCGGTAGCTTGTGTCTGACACAAGACACTAAAAGTTTCGACATATGCGCCCACGCTAAAAGGATAAAATTAATTAAAAAGAGTGTTTAGTGGCTAGCTTGTCAGCGCGATAAGGAATGCTTCATTTTCATAAATAGTGGAGTTGAACCCATGGTATTAAACTCTAACACTTAATTATAAACATCACTTGCTAGATGTACGTTATAAGTAACGAACGCAACGACAGTTTTTTGTTGACATGAGCGACCACGCGGCGATACGGATTGGGTGACGTAATCGGTGCGCCATTGAGTGATCGCAAGTGTTTTGTCGTTGCCGCTTCTATTACATGAGAGCGGTTACGTGTGTCTATGGCGTTGCCTAAGTGTAGGGTTCAGTTCAGAAAGTCTTTTCAATTCAATTCAATATATTTATTGCATTCTATAATGTTACACAGGTGTTATAAATAGGTACATAAAACAGATAATTATCTGTTCACTGAATTAACTGTTCATCATACAAAATGTATGTTTCTCTTCAAACTATGTTTTTTTGTGTACAGCTCAATAATTGTAAAGTTTGTATACATTACATAAAGGTTGTGTTACACTTATTGTAAAATAATTGTAAATATCTGTGATTCGATATTATAATTATGGTTTGTGAAAAAAATGCAGTGTAAATATATTTTGATCTTGTTCAACTTGGTTCTGTTATTTTGAGATCCTGATCCATACTTATAATGCTTATTCTTAATAAACAAACAAATTGTTTCCACAATCACACCAATTATCTAGCCCCAAACTAAGCAAAGCTTGTACTATGGCGACTAGATAACGGATAAACATACTTAAATACTTTTATAAACATCCATGACTTAAGTACAAATGCTCGTGCTTATCACAAACATTTGCCCCTTGCGGGATTCGAACCCGCAACCGCTGGCTTTGTAGGCCAGTGAGGCAGTGGAAAAATAGTGACCATCAAATTCTGAACCTTATTCCTTAGGTTTAAGGTCAAAACCAATTTAGAAAATCAACGGCTTAAGCATCAATGAGTGAGTTTTCTCGATCAATCTTCGACAGTGTCAACTATTTATTTGTATCTAATTCACATGGGATTAAAAGGTAAATGTTTATAATAAGGAAGGCATTCTTCTTCTTTGCGTGTCGACTCAATCTTTTATACAAGGTTACATTGCAAAGGGGTGCCAAATTTTTAGGAGTGACTCAGAATCAGTAACATAATCGAACTACGCAAAGAACAAAAAAAAATTTTTTTCACTTTTTTTCCTATCCCTCTTAAAAATCGTACGCGTGGATAATTTAACTCATTCATGAAAAAATCGCACCGTATGTGCACTGCGTAAGGTCCTTGTTGGACCTACGCCTCTGATGAATGACCACGCGGCTTTCGTAGTCTCTCTATTGACTTTATTTTCGGATATTTTAAAGTTTTTTTTTTTCGTAACACGATCATTTAATGTAATTACGATTAAGACGCTTCTTGGTATTGTTCCCTGGATCTTATATATTTTAAATTTGCCACCCCTTTGCAACCCTGTTGATTAAAACTCGGCCACCGATATAACACTATTGGTGGCCTTGTAGAGATCCTCGCGCGTGCAGGTGTAGGGACACGCAGGGCATGACAATAGATGTGACATTGTCTGGGGGGAAATACCACATAGACATGCACTCTCCAAGCTGTAGCCCCAAAGATAAAGATAAAAAGATAAAAGATCATTTATTTGCTAGAAACAGGTTACATAAGATGGTAGGTAGGTACAAAGTAGGGTCCATGTTTCGCTGTTTACATTCCAGCATGCAAACATTGTAAAAAAGTTAATTAATAAGCTGCTAAATTTTTGAATTCAAATATTCGCTTACAGTGTAAAAATTACAAAGAATTAACCAAGCATGCAAGACTTTTTTAAATTTATGTAATGGTAAAACCACTTGTGCATGTTCTCCTTGCTTCGGCCTACTTGGAACCGTAGTCTAGTAAGGCATTCCCAAATAGTAATAACAAAAAGCTAATTGCCTAGAATTAAAAATAAAGTTGTGGTAGCAAATTGAGACGGGCAGCAGTTTTCAAAAAAATTCCCAAAAATAACTGTTTAAAAATCTTCTATGTTTTTTTTGGTATTACTTTCACTCTTTTCCTGGCCCTCGATTTCGAACCGTTTATAGCAGATTATAAACCGCAAAGCCACGTGACACACGTTCATATCTCTGTCAACCATATGTTTACTTGTCAATTACACTCTTCTGTACATTCTACTAGTAGAAATTAGCTTGCTAAATGTAGCATGTATCTGTGGTAGAAATCGAAAAACGTAGGTAGGACCACTCGTAGCAGATCCACGGAATGAATTTTCAAAAATAGTTATTTAGGTATTCGCATGCGACTTGCGATTTTGTATTCTGATTGGAGTTTGCATGATTCAAAAATACGTCTTCAAATTTCGTAGAATCAAAATTAAAGTTGTGGTAGCAAAAGAATTAGACTCTAAAAATCTTGTTATTTCAACAATTTTTTTTTGGTAGGACGTGGGCCAAACTCACCTCCCGGAACAGTTTCATTTACCTATTTAAGGACACCTATATGTCTATTGTACGTTTCTTGAGCGAGAGAATAGTCGATAGATAGCTAATCGTTTGGGCTTTATTAAAAACCGTTCGATAACAAATTGTCGACCGGAAAACCACGTGACAATATAGGATTTAACACTCGTGTCACGTGATTCACCGGATGTCAACTCGTTATCGAATCTTTATGAATCGGGTGCCTAGTTCGAATCTAAACGGTCGCGTTGTCAAAGGGACCGGCCACGAAATGAAAACCAGGTAAGTATAAAAATAATAATTTATTGTTAGACCTTAATTCCTAAGTATAATGTACTCGATCAGCAAAAAGACGGCTTGTTGACCGCGACGCGGCACACCACCGCCTTCAGGTTGGTGAAGGCTTCATCCTGGTTCGCTTGGTCGAATTTCTGGAAGTTAAAATGATGGCATTTAGCAAGTTTTCTTTTAAATTAAAATTAATCTTTTATTTGCTTAAAACATGGTAGTAAAAGTTGATACGAAGTCATTGTGTGCTTACGTTTTGCTACATAATGGTAGCATGCAAACTTAGTAACATTTAGTTTGTGATAATACAATTACTACAAATAAAATTAAGTAAAATCAAATAAATATATCGCAGAAATCAAAAACAACGACGGTACCACAACACCCAGACCCAAGACAATATAGAAAAGTTATTTTTCTACATTGACCCGACCGGGAATTTTAACCCGGAACCTCTGAGATAGCGACACCAAGTCCGGTATGCTCGCCTCTCGGCTACGGAGGTCGTCAATGAAGTATGAAGATGAAGTTTTTTTATTTAAGACTACTGTTGCTACCTAGCAACAGGCTGAAGGCATATTTTTACCAATCTAACTTGAAGTAGCGAAAATCGTATACGCATTCATAGAAGATTGAATACGAAAAATTTCCCTTGGATGCGAAATGGAATTTTATTTCGAGGGGTGCTCAAAGAACGCTGGCAAAGTGTGAGCCGCTTAATTGCAATATTTGGAATCACTGTGCGTCGTTAGCTAGCTTGGGTACAGTCTACTCCAAGGAAGCATCCTTAGTCTTATATTATTTCTTATAAACAGGACTTGCATTGTGATGAAGTAGATCAGTGCACACTTATAAGTGCCGCCATAAGGAAAAAAGACATTCATATTCGGAATCAATGATAAAGACGCCTCTGAATCAGTATTTTTCTAATTTGATTTTTGTAATGTCAGAGACTTCTTTTCTCCTTATCAAGGCAGTATGTTGTGTTGATGTTTCTTATTAGATTGATCACGGCGGTCAGCACGAATCCCAGAGGTCGCAGCACGTCTAGTCAGTCTTGTCTCTAGTATGGTATACCCCAAGGAAGTATCTTAAGCCCTACATTATGTTCTTGAAAAGTAGGCGACTGATTAGGGCTTCAAGCATATTTTGTGCTGACATAAGCCCATTTATTCCAATGATAGGTAGAAACCGCAGCGCTGTCATTCTTATCACCGTACAAATGGTTCAATATAGTGTATTAATTAAATCGTATTTTATTCACAATAACACTACACAAACACGTACTGTTACACATACTATTCACTATTTGATGAGATAAGAATAATTTATTAATTTCATAGAACATGGTAACATAAGATCTTGGATAAAAGAGACAAGTTCGACATATTCTGCCAATGTATGTTGGCGTAGAAATTTGCGTCGTCTCTCAGGTGGTAGGCTGGTAACAGAATAATCTTGTTCCCTCCCTTTCGTAATGCAGCGGTACACACACTACCTACTCGGTTTTAATTACGAAGTTTTTGGCAATGATTGTTTTTTTTTTTCGTGTTTAGTAGTTTTTAATCTTTATATTATTATTTTCTGTCTTGTTTTTGTGTGTATGTCTGTTTTGCAAAATAAAATTTCTATCTACCTCAAGGAAGTATACTAAGGCCTATGTTATTTCTTGTTAAAAGGAACAAACTAAACTTTGAATAGAATGAATATTGTGTTAAAACTGATATCACTTGCCTCATTGATGACAATAGTAGGCACGAATGCGAGGGGCCGCTGCACAGTGTCAGTCTTGTCTCCGTACGTGGCAAGCAAGCCGTCTCCTTGGTCGCCGCTCGCGCATCGCTTCAGCTTCGACGACTCGGCCTCTCTCTTAACTTGGGCGAGACACTGGATGGAAAGAGAGAAAAGATAATGGAAGGTGTAGTATAGATTCATAATCACACACACACACACACAGACACGCACACACACCACACCACACACACACACACACACACATACACATTTACATAGATGTAGCTACCATAAATTGTGGATACGTTTTTTGAACTTGTTTAATAACTTGTTTTTGTAATTTTGTAACTGTATGTTCCTATGCAATGCTATGAGAGAGCGGCCTCTTCTGGCACAAGTGTTCTCGCACTTTAAAGAAGATGGTCAACCTCTATTCTTGTAACCAAACTTTTGTTACATAACAAAGATTTTCATTTTCTTTTTTTTTCATTTTCATAATCATAATTATAAATCTTTATTGTGGAGCACAGGTGTACATAGTGGTCTTACAAGAGTATATTTTAGAACTAGCCGTGTCCTGCCGTCTTGGCGTACAATTAAAATATTTCAATGACTTTTGAATGATTCAGGAATGTTTCGTTTTTCAACCGACTTCTAAAAAGGAGGAGGTTCTCAATTCGACTGTTTTTTTTTTGTATGTATGTTACGTGATTATACCGCCTATTATGAATCGATTTTAATGATTCTTTTTTTGTTTGGTAGATCATACTTCAGAGGTGGTCCCATATAAATTTTATCGAAATTGTCTAAAAACTTTTTGAGAAAATCAACAAATATATACCCAGATAATATTTTGGTTGTGGTTCTTGTTACCTATCTTCGACAAATATGAGCCGATTTTGATGATTTTTGTTTTATTGAATAGCTTATACTCAAAGATGCTATGATAAAAGCTTGCAAAGTACGTACGTAGGTACGGAATTCATGCAATTTTTGATGATTTTCTTATAGATCCCATCATCAGATTTTAACCAAATTTATATGGGACCATTCTGAAAGTATTACCTTTCAAACAAAAAAATAATTATCGAAATCGGTTAACGTAGTAACGAATGATCGCTGAACATACAATAAAAAAAAAAAAGATTCCGACGAATTAAGAACCACCTCCTTTTTTGAAGTCGGTTAAAAAAAGCGGGAGATCGTCCTCTGTGGCGCTCTTTAGGGGAGGCCTATTATCAGCAGCGGACGTCCTCTGCCTAAAGTGATAATGATGATGATGAATAGGCGATTAGCAAAGAGGCCCAACGGGCTAGCAAGCTGAAGTGGCAGTGGGCGGGGCACATAGCACGTAGAACTGATACGGCCGATGGGGCAGAAAGGTTCTAGAATGAAGGTCACGTACCGGCAAGCGCAGCGTAGGACGTCCACCCACAAGGTAGACAGACGACCTGGTAAAGGTATCAGGAATTCGCTGGATGCAGGCCGCTTCCGACCAATCTGGAAGTCACTGGGGGAGGTTCATGTTCAGGGCCGTCTTTCTCACTGGGCACTTGCCCAGGGCCCCGCGATCAATGGGGCCACCTAGATCTAATTATATAGTTAAATAGTATCTAAGTCATAGGGCCCCATTATCCTATTTGCCCAGGGCCCCCAACATGTTAAAGATGCCCTGTTCATGTTCAGCAGTGGACGTCCTATGGCTGAAATGATGATGAATAGGCGATGTTTACCGTGTCCAGCGACTTGTCGGGCTGCGCCTGCCCCATGAGGCAGATGACCAGCTCCATCTTCTCCGTGTCGGGCAGGCTCCGGTCCTTGAGAATGCACGACTGGATCTGAAACGGAAAAACGTACCTAAGTATGCTTGATTCAAAACATCCCGTCTGATTCAGTAGTTCCCAGAGTTTCCTACTCCGAACTAGGCTATACATCAACGGTCCACTAATTTTAGGGTTTTGAAACCTGAAGGAGAGATGGGGGGAGCTGACCCCTTTCTCCCAAACCCTCTCCCTCTCAAAGCAAACATATAGTTTATAAGTTTTGGAAATATTTAAGATAGAAGTTTGAGGTTATAACTATGCATATAGTCACATTTTATGCAGTTTTGAGTGGTTATGAGGATAAAGGGAGGGAATTATGAGGGTGACCACTCTTGTATTTTAATAATAGAAATAAATTCAGTCATAACTTGTCAAAAACCTCATCTAGGTTAGGTTAGGTTAGGCACAAAAAGCGCGAAGCCGAGTGAGCGGAGCGAGCGTGCCGCGGCAGCGGCCGGCAAACGCTAGATTTCTAATTCTCGTTCAAAAGTTGTGTTTTTATCAACTACTGAACACTTTTATTTACTGAATTAGACTTCTATTTTAAATATCTCAAAAACTATGGGTTTGCTGTGAAAAAGGGAGGGTTTGGGATGAAGGCATTAGCCCCCCCTCACCCCCCCGCCGCTCAAAACCCTTAAATTCATGGACCGCTAATACAGTTTTACCCCGAACTACAAAGCCATCATTTCAGTACAGATAAATAAGGGTTAAATAAATAAATAAAATAAATATTGGACAACATCACATACATTGCTCTGATCCTGTGGTAGTCAAAGCAGTGTTACAGAAATCAGAAACAACGACGGTACCACAACACCCAGACCCGGGACAATATAGAAAAGTTATTTCTCTACATTGACCGACTGGGAATCGAACCCGAGACCTCAGAGATAGCGACACCAAGTCCGGTATTTCTAACAACTGAACAGCGACCGGGATAAAAAGTATCCAATCTTTTATTAATCTATTATTATCTATTTCTCGTGCCAAATTTCATCTAGATCCGTTCAGTTCTAGCGTGATTGAGTAACAAACATCCTTCCATCCAAACGCCTTATCACCCTGTATACAGGGCAGGGATCGGAAACCGGTTATTTTGCTATGGAACCTTAACCGGAATAATAAAGGTTTTCGCTAAATTAACTATCACATACTCCAAATACCGAATTAAAAGCTATGGCAAATTTAGTTTTAAGGTCAAATCTTTACAACTACTATCAAATAGTAGAAATGGGTCTTATACATTCTAAAATAAATATTAACCGATTTCGATCCTTGATACAGGGTTACATTGCAAAGGCGTATTGGGATATGTCACAAACCTTGTTCCCGTAGCACTCGTCGGGGCCGTGGTGGCAGATAAACTGCCATTTGCCGTTCACTTTGTCGTGCTGGAACATAAAAAATAAGTTGACTAAAAAAATTAAAAACGTCTGACATAAAAAAACTGATATAGGCGTCAAACTTAGAACTTGCATTTACGTTTGCATTAAAAAGAAAAACAATTCCCTAAAAAAATGCTTTAAAGTTTGCGCGCGGATTACGTATCTATGTGTCATTAATCTAAGTCCTATTTCATTAATTTTTTTCTTAGAAACACGGTACATCAAGACATTAACAATTAAAAAAGTACTCCGAAATGTCTCGCCATATTATGTACAGCTTGTTTTTTTTTAACCTGTTTAATCCCACTGCTGGGCAAAGGTCTTCCCCAGACTCTTCTATCGAATTCGATCCCTATCCATCGCCGATGACTCCCAATCCCTCGTCTGGTTAACCAAATCGTCACACCATCTTTTCTTGGGTCTACCTCTTCAGTGACTTGTAAAATATTTATATTTAAATTAAAATGTAATGTAGGTACTTATCAGAATAATTGTAAATTCAATTTATTAGTAAACAATTCTGATATATTATAAAAATTCTTAATTATATTCTTAATGTTTCTATACTTACATTCAGCCTAAGCATGACCACCGAAACACGATATGATATGTTATGATATATCGACACAAACCATTATTTTTTTAAAAATATGAAAGTTACTTATAGACGACATGTTAAATTTCTATGATCGCTGTCTCGATAAAAATTTAAGATGGCGTCTATATCTATCGGTCAGTCATGTCAGTTGGTATCGATATATCGCTATATCATATCGTGTTTCAATGGTCATGCTAGGCGCACTGGTACCTTATATTGTACACCATTTTTTATCATACAATGCAATTCTACAAACTTAAGCCGTCTGAGGTGAGCTAGAGTTGTAAAGTGTACGTCACGTTATAAATGTCTGACCAATATGACCGAGCAAATTGGACATTTTCTCAATGTGACCGGACATTTTGGACATTTATTGTCAGTAACGTCACAATCAATTCTATTGACAAACTATGAAAAAAAAAGTTGGTCACAAATAATTGCATTATTATAAGAAAGACAGACTTTAGTAGTGATGGTCTATAACGAAATGAAATTTTTAAAATTAATGTATCATTCTGCACGAACAAGCTAAAAAGCGTCACGCGCAAGTTTTTGTTTTTGTTCAATCCAGATCAAATTACATGTTTTATTGGTTGTTTTTATTGTCAAATACATAACATTTGAGACTTACTTTAGAGGAATTCTTCTTTTTTTTTTGTTTATACTAAAAATATGTGACCATCGTGACAATAAATGTCCAATGTGACCGAGCATTTATCATAAATGACGGACGCTTATAGCATACCTATGACCGTCAATTTACAACTCTAGAGAGACATACCGTGCTCTTCCCATACGGCACCAGCTTGACCTTGACCACTCCTCGGAAGTCCCTCCACACAGGTGCCAGCTGCTCCGTTATGAACCGCTTACTGTCGGGGCAGAGGGATTCATAGTACACGGCTATCTTTACCTGCGAAATTAACAAAAATAAGTGAAATGGTAAAAGTGCCGTGTGGGGACTGCCGTAAAGAATACACTTCCCCACTGCCCAGAGGCGTGTCGTGAGATGCGAATAATTCCTGTAGCACGAGACGGACAGCAGCGTCTGCGTGCGAAATGTTATAAAAAAACTGCGCTCGCCTGCCGACCGAGTATTGGCAATCCCCTCCAATATACCTAGGTGATTTGGGCTGGGCTTATGTTCAGCAGTGGACTTCCTATGGCTGAAATGATGAAGTGGAATGGCAGCTTTTTATCGACACCTCTTCGAATTGAAAAGTTAAAGTGGCATTGGGCAGGCCACATCGCTCGCAAACTGACAACTGTTGGGGAAGAAAGGTTCTAGATTGGCGTCTACGGACTGGATGGGAGACGCAGCGTGGGCAGAACCGTCCCTAATTTATTGGGGGCCCTGGGCACAATAGGATAATGGGGCCCCTATGACTTTGTCAGAGAACTATTTTGTTAATAGGAAAGGGGATCGTTTGCGGCAAAAATTACTACTAATAAAATATAATAATAATATAAAATCATCATCATCATCATTTCAGCCATCGGACGGCCACTGCTGAACACAGGCCTCCCCCAGTGACTTTCATCGGGGGGGATTACCAATACTCGCCACGCTTGGCAGGCGGGTTGGCAAGCGCAGTTTTTTATAAAATTTCGCACGCAGACGCCCGTCTCGTGCTACGGGCCTCTAGTTGCTAGTCACCTCTTACGACACGCCTCATGTTGGCGGTGGGGAAGTGTGTAGTGCCTTCTGTGGATGGCCGTAAAGAATAATACAATAGAATTATTTATATTATTTTTAAATAAGTAATAAGCTTTAAATAATGTTTTACTTCAAAAGCTACGAAGGACCAAGCTATGAATAATAACGCTGCCTGCCTAGCATGAACACTAAAACACGATATGATATGATATGATATAGCGATATATCGATACCAACTGTAATAATATGATAGATATAACCGCCGTTTTGAATCGCCGTGCCGATTACGGTACATATTATGATCGCTGTTTCGATAAAAATTTGAAATGGCGGCTATATCCATCATATTTTTACAGTCGGTGTCGATATATCGCTATATCATATCGTGTATTTGAGCACCAGTAGTCATGCTAGGGGGGCTGGCTTTACTTACTAACAGTGAATCTCTTAGATCGAATCGCTGTTCGCTGTGATTCAATGTTGGTCCCACAGAAAAAGTTGTTGTTATTGAGCACCAGAATCAGCCCCAAGGAGGATGTTGATGTTTTACAAATAACCCTGTATATAAAAATGGCATATAAGTACTAACTTTGTCATCAGACTTCTTGTTCTTAGCCAGCGCTCCGTAAATGGTGACGAGGAGGCACAATGTCAGCAGGCACTTCATTTTGTTCTGCAACAAGCAAAAAAACAATGTTCTTAGCACTTTATTTATTTCAAACAAGTTTATAATTCTAATGTAGATTGAATTTTTGTTCTAGCCGTAGCCACACCGTCATGAGTAGCCATGGAGAGGGTACGTGCTATGGTATTTAAATCAATATTGGACAACATCACATACATTCCTCTGATCCTATGATAAGTAGCTTAAGCTCTTGTGTTACAGAAATCAGAAGCAACGACAGTACCACACTGATTTCTTAGTAAACGCGTGAGCACCTTTTGTTGTAGAGGTTAACTATTAATAAATAAATAAATATTGGAGAACATCACATACATTGTTCTGATCCTGTGGTAAGTAGCCAAAGCACTTGTGTTACAGAAACAACGACGGTACCACGACACCCAGACCCGAGACAATATAGAAAAGTTATTTTTCTACATTGACCGACCGGGAATCGAACTCGGGACCTCAGAGATACCGATAACGACGGTATGCTCGCCACTCGGCTACGGAGGTCAATGTTTTTTTTTTTCAATGTTGTTTGTCAATTTTGATTACTTACTACTAAGAGTGCTTATCTTTTTTTTGACAGTTCGTATTTAACATGAACTTAATCGTGTCTCCTTTTTTTGAACACGGTATCAGAAATTCAAATCCCTATAGTGGTTTTAGAGATTAGTCTGTAAAGACAGAAGAAAAGACAAACGCGACGAGTACATCAATTTACTGTATGTAATAATTATTTTACTAAACGTACATACTAATAGATAGGTAGAAGGTCCAATTACTGACCCTTGGGCTAGACCAGCCTTCCTAGCATGAGCACTAAAACACGATATGATATGATATAGCGATATATCGACACCTACTCTAAAAATATGATAGATATAGCCGCCATGTTGAATCGCCGTGCCGGTAAAGTCACTTAATATGTTCGCTGTTTCGATAAAAATTCAAAATGGCGGCTATATCTGTCATATTTTTACAGTTGGTATCGATATAGATAGATAGATAGATATTCTTTATTGCACACCATACAAGTAAATTACACATGATTTTTACAGAAAGATGAACAATATATCGCTTTATCATATCACATCATATCGTGTTTTGGTAGTCATGCTAGGGGGGCTGGACGGTAGTTTTATAATTATGGCGTATAGTAATAGATATTAAGTAAAAAATTAAGTCATTGCTCTATAGAAGTGGTTCTACGATTGAGTTCATCTTGAACCAAGTTACATTAGAATAAACAATAGCGTGGGAATGTTCTCACACTATCCTCTGGTACTGTTTTTACACATTATTTTTACTATCAAAAAGTACGTGTATGTGATAATAAAAGACCCATTCATCAAGTTTTCATCCCCATAGGTAAATATACAACAACTTTTTCTAAAGGACTAACATTAAAAAACATTTTCACTGCTCCATACAAACTGATGTCAGCTGGTGGCGGCTTAGTATGGGTAAAGTGTGTTTTTTTTGCGATTTCAATGTTGGTCTCATAGGTAGACGATTGTTTAACGACAAGACTGCATGGACTTAACCTGCTTAGCTCGCACTTACTACATGTCTTGTAACTGTGTTTCCTGTAAAAAAGGCTGACAAAGGTGACTGAGTTTGTTGCGCCGTTTCTTCTCATCACCAGCCGATTATGTAGTCCCGAAGCGGTGGTAGGGTAAAGCTATACTTTGGGACGTGTATAAGTGCCCGGAAGAGGGCCTACATACTGAATAAATGAGTATTACTGAGTATAGAGTATTAATGAGCATGCTCCAACACGCGGGCCCAGTGCGGATTGGTGGAAAGGTGTTGTAAGGTCAGTGAAAATGTTTAAAAAATAATTACAATTGTTTTTTTTATACCAGATTCGTTACAGATTAAACAAAAAAACTTTTTTTACCCTATAGAGCAGCAATACAAACCATCTTTCTCCGAAAATAGTAAGTGGTTTTTCACTTACTTACATTTAGTATGAAATGACAGGTTCTATCAAGGCTCACCCATACAAAAACAGCACAGATACAGATAAAAAATGGCGGAAAATTTTGTCGAACAAATCATATGACATTTATACTCTATAGGGTATATCGTTTTTAACGATAATTTTCATGTATTCTAATTCGATTCTGAAACACCCCCTAACATTTGGATCGTACTTTTTTAACATCCTGTTTACAATTCAATAATAAAATATCTATTGTCTCGTTTTGCTGGGTAAAAAATTGTTATAAACTATCCAGGTTTTCTGGTCTCAACAAATGCCTTGCTATTTTGATTAATTTGATTAATTTGTGAAACTATGTTAACTTCCTAAATCGATATAAATTTAACAAAAGTTCAAGGCGAATGAGCTGTTAAATATAAACCGCTTACTCGCCTATGACTGGATTCGATATTTTTATTGTTTTTATCAATAACTGCTGTCCCGGCGAACTTTGTACTGCCCCTTCATATTATTTTTTCTTGAATTTTACCGTGTTTTTACAGTTATTCTGCTTTTCAGGGCGGAGACAAATTCAATAAACCAAAGATTATAAAAACCGGTAGAGCCGTTCTTGAATTATAAATGGTGTAACTAACCCGACTTTGTTTTATTTATATAAGATGTTTCTATTTACTAAAACATAACTTTCTTAGCCTCTTTGTAAACGTCCTCATTTTCTATGCGAAACTCAAACAAAACCTTTTTGCTGTCCTACAAAGCTTCATCGTAAAAAGGCGGGAAACTATTCATGGCAAGATGGCCGATCGAAAAACAAAGATGTCTGGAGAAAATAATGCAAAACGCAAATAGCTCTCTCTACTTTCACATGCGTTGCGTATGGCATAGGTCAGACGGCTTACGACTTACGTCTAAGTTGATAGAATATCGCGATTTTCTAAGTAAACAAGACAAGTAGGTATTGTAAGTATCATGAGGCGCCATCCAACCATGCAGCCATGTGACCTCAGGTGACCTCATCTAAAATGGACGGAATCATATTATAGGCCTATAGACACGTGACTTAGCGACGCTAGAGTATACATTTAGATCAGAATAGGCTAGTTTCCTGGGCCAAAAAAGATTATTCTATTTAGTCCGTCAGTTAAATTAACAAAAAATATTGAACCCATATTAATAAATATGAGGACAAAAAATATACCTATATTATGAGGACGTGTGTGTCATGATGACATAAAAGTGCTTTTAATGGCCTATTTGGAAAAATAAATGATTTTGATTTTTGATTTTGTAACATTTTATTTTTTTACAATAAAAAAAATTGCCAACTGAGCAAATCAAATCAAATCAGTTTATTTGCATGAATAGTGGTCTACAAGTTGTTATTTAACATTCCACCAGAAACTGGCATATTATTATTATATTATTGTCAACATTTAAAAGATAAAAAAACCTGGTACAATAAATAAAATAAGCATTTACGTGTTTAAAATATCACATAACAACATTATACAATTCATATATTTTTTTTTTAATACATTATCACATATTCGTGTCAATCACTATTAGCACACATAACGGTGGGTAATGCCATCTGTAATGGTGACAGTTTTCTTGCATCGCTCGGGAACCATACATTTTTCAGGATAAAAGGAAATTTATAATTTATTCCACTAATCTATTTCTGTGACAAATTTCATCTAGATCCGTTTAGCCGTTCTGGCTTCATCCAAACTTACGCATTTATAATAATAAAGTAAGAAGTAAAATTAAATAAATAAATTGTTTCCACAATCACACCAATTATCTAGCCCCTAACTAAGCAAAGCTTGTACTATGGCGACTAGATAATGGATAAACATACTTAAATACATTCATAAACATCCATGACTTAGGTACAAAAGCCAGGCTCATCACACAAACGTCGATTGAGGCGTGAGACCTAAAAAATCACGCTAGATCACGTGATCTTTCAATAAAAGTGGTGTCTGTACTTCAGTAGCCATATTTGGCTTAATACAAACTAACGCTACCTCCAATAATGTATGGATCATACTTTTTTCAGAATTTGCTGTTTTATATTAGTAAAAAAACTAACAAAAAAATTATCTTCTTCTTCATCTATACGGTCAATCCCGGTTGCGTCCAAAACCATTGCTTTGGAGCCCAGAGTCCGCTTTCCTTGATTTACTCCTCCACTTCGCGCGGTCTTGAGCGTCTCTAGTTGTGAGATCATTGGCACGCATGTTAGCCCTCACCGCGTCAAGCCAGCATCTCTTGGGTCTACCCCTTTTGCCAGGAACTGGCGGTGGCGGCATGGCCAGATATTTGTTTCCTACGTAGCTTGCCGGTTTCCGCAAAACATGGCCGTACCAGCGTAGGCGACTCTCCTGCAGTTTGTCTGCAATATCACGGACACGAAGGCTACCGCGGATACGCGAGTTCTAACGCGGTCCTTTCGCGTTACTCTCCACATCCACTGCAGCATATTCATCTCCGTGACACGCAGCTCCTGCTTGTGTCGCTCAAGTAGCGGCCACGCTTCGCTGCCATATAAAAGGACAGGCCTAATGATGGACTTATAGATCTGTCCTTAAAGCTCAACCGGCATTCTGGGGTTACAAATGAAACCTCTAGCCATTTGGCCCACGCAGCAGCAATGCGTGCTTTAACGTCGCAATTGATGTCTCCCGACGCGTGAAGTACAGATCCAAGGTATTTAGCGTGCCAATATTTAAGGTGGCGAAGCGGAGTTTCCGTTACGGCTCGCGTCTTTGGCCGTGCCCGCCCGTGGCACGGTAGCCCTAGCCCACTTGCCCACAGAAGTCGGGCGATGCTCATGCGCGCCGTTTTGCGGCGGCGCCCTATCGGTGACATTATCTTTACTATGACGCACCATGTTGTGTGGCGGGGTTGGCTTTTACAGGAGCGACTGCCGTCCGATCCCCCAACCCCAATTTTTATGATCTTTGATTTGTTGAATTTGTCTCCGCCCCGAATAGCAGAATAACTATAAAAATCACGGAAATATTCACTACAAAAAAATATATGTAGGGGCGGTACGAAGTTCTCCGGGACAGCTAGTTATCTGATAAATCACTATACAAACAATGTGGTGTTAAGTCTAGACTGACACTCACACGTCATTATGCCTGTCAATAACACTCCAACCGAACCTTTTAGCACTTAGCGATATTTTTTCCACTCGAGCTAAAATAGCAGTAAATATGAGTGCTCGGATTGAAAGTTTGAGCTTTGTTGTTCCGATTAGGTATGTTATTATTATAATCTACGAGCTGTTGCCCGCGACTTTGCTCGCGTGGTTTTATTTTCATTAGTTTATTCATAAAGGAAACTCTGCGCAACTTTTTCCTTTTTTTTAAAAAAAGAACCTCCTAACAATAATGAACACAACAAAAAAAGAATTAGCGAAATTGTTCCATCCGTTCACGCGTGATGCGATGACCAAGGGAAATAGAGATAATAATGCGGCCTACCGTGAATTCGCGTGGCGATAAGTTGATTATTTATTTTTATTTTATTTACAAATACAAATCAAATTTTTTCACATCCATCACATCATGGGTGGTAGACAAGAAAAAAAAACAACCCTACTTATGTGTAGTGTAGAGAGGACTTAATTCAGAAGTTCTCAAACTTATTTTGTCTACCGCCCACTTTGAAAATCATTTATTTTTCAACGCTAACCAATTTTACGCCCCCTTATACGATTATAATACCCCCAATTTTTTCGGGGAGCCTTTCCGCCTCCCCCTTGGCCTTCAGCGCCCACAAGGAGGCGTTATCGCCTACTTTGAGAAAGACTGATTTAATTTAACTACTGTCGGCATGATTAACATATGTGGTGACTGAGTTTGTTCCTGCGTTTCTTCTCAGCACTTGCCAGATTGTCTGTGTCTTGTCTCGAAGCGGTAGTAGGTCCCAAAAAATAAGGAGACATGTTCTGCCCCATATGGGCCAATAATGTTATTATTGACGTTCATAAGTGGCATTTTTCTGTCCTAAATTGAATAAATGATTTTTGACATTGACTTTGATTGATTCAGGGTTATTTTTAATACATCAACAACCCCCAGCTGATCTGGTGCTCAAATACAACAGCTATTCAACGTGTGGGGTGGGTCGAGATTACAATACCTCAGTATTTTTTTTATAAAGTTTAAAAAGATATATTTATTAACCGGCTTCTAGTCGTGCATAATGTGTTTTTTTTATATTTATTTATTTAGGATAACAAATAATAATAAATAAATAAATAAATCGTTTATTTGCACAAAACACGGTATAAATGGTAACATTAAACAATAAAAAGAGCTCATGTATCGCTAATAAAAAATAGCATGCAAATTGTATGTTATTACCTACATTAATTAAAAATTGCAACAATTAAAAATGTCTGGAAACAAAATTTCAATAGTAAATATATGTCAGTAAAATCTAGCTAGTTGTCAATAAATTCCTTAATACTATATTTTTTTGTCAATAAGCCATTCTGTTAATCTTTTTTTAAATAAGAAATTATTTAGCACTTTAAATTCATTTGGGATCTTATTATATATTCTTACGCACATCGCAAGGCAACTTTTATTATATTTCCATGTTTTAGGAACATTTTGTAAGACAAGACAAACAATTGTACAATTTCAATTTCAATTGCATTTACCTACTTATATCCGAATCCTAATTATGCAAACGCATAAAAGTATTGTATGGATTGAATATTTGTAACATAATAAACAACATACATATAAAAATCGCTTTTTTAAGGTCGCGAAATATTTTTTCATTTATGTGGGGTCGTGCCATGAAAAGTTTGAAAAACACTGATCTAACGCATAAGTCGTAATGTCAGCCATCTTGCATAACCGCTGACCGCTCACTTGTATGAGTTTCTTAAGTTTCACTTGCGAAGTGATTTATAATTGTTATTGCGCGTACGCTATGGGTGTGAGGAGATTTCTAATTGCTATGGGTGTTGGAGAGCGGCTTTTCTATGTTAATGTAAATACAATTTTGTTGGTCAGAGACTAAGTAGAGACATTAGTAGAATTAAGTCTGATTTTAAAAAAAATATCTACCGCTTTGTCTCGTTCTTAGTTATGGTACATTTCTATGTTAATGTAAATACAATTTTGTTGGTCATACACTAATTAGAGACTATAGAATGGGCTAGTTTCCTAAAAAAATCTAATTAGTCCGTCAGTTGGATTAACAGAAAATAATCTATTTATTTATTTATTTTTAATTTTTTTATTTTATTCGGAACAACAAACAATTACAAAATATTGCTTAAACCAAAACATAAACAATTATATTAATAAATTTGTAACCAACTACGTTATTCACAAATTAATATTTATACTACTTATATAAAATATTTATATATTTATATTTTTACATTCCATAAGGTGAAGTGTAACACTTAATGGTATTGGGTCTAACTATTTTGTAAATCTGTAAGATGCACAACTACTTTAGCTCTGAACTGCGTAAGAGACAGCCTGAACAAATCTATGTCGGTAAAATTGTCATTATACGATTGCATAATAATAATAATAGTATAGTAATAATGGATATTGGATATAGCACGTAGAACTGACGGCCGATGGGGCAGAATGGTTCTGGAATGGAGGCCGCGTACCGGCAAGCGCAGCGTAGGACGTACACCTGCAAGGGGGACAGACTACCTGGTAAAGGTTGCAGGAAGCCGCTAGATGCGGGCCGCTTTCAACCGGCGAATCTGGAAGTCACTGGGGGAGGCCTATGTTCAGCAGTGGACGTCCTATGGCTGAAATGATGATGATGATGATTGGACACGTATTTCTTCTTTTCTCCATCAAAAAAAATATATATATAAAGATAGAGCCCGTTAAAGTTCCACGTAACGTTACCACTTTTTTTATAGAAATAGAAATAGAAATAGAAAATCATTTATTTGGTACAAGACAGACATTACAATGAGTCTTACAAAATATTAAGTACATTAATACGGTCAGGTACCAAAATGGTATCCGCTCAGTATAAAGTTTTTTTGTCTAACACGCGACTTAATGGGCGGTAAGTCATGTATTTATCAATATTTTTCGAAAATTCTTAAAGTTTTATTAATTATAATTAAGTACTACTTATTTTAGGACCAAATAAAAAACATGCATATTCCTTATTATAAAATCTGGCAAGAAGCAGTCTTAGTACTCCTAAAACTTGAACTCCTAAAATTCGAATCTTCGAGACTTGGTTTCCGCTATGGATGAACTATTTAAATAATTATCTACAAGTTTGTACGGAACCCTCGGTGCACGAGTCATACTCACACTTTCGTTCTTTAATTGAATATTGATTTCTTAGTAAACTCGTGAGCACCTTTTGTTGTAGAGGTTAACTATTAATAAATAAATAAATATTGGACAACCTCACGCACATTGCTCTGATCCTGTGGTAAGTAGCCAAAGCACTTGTGTTACAGAAATCAGAAAAAACGACGGTATCACAACACCCAGACCCGAGACAATATAGAAAAGGTATTTTTCTACATTGACCCGACCGGGAATCGAACCCGGGACCTCAGAGATAGCGACACCAAGTCCGGTATGCTCGCCTCTCAGCTACGGAGGTCGTCAAATTTATTGGTTGCCAAACGGTCTCAAGAGACCACCGCTCGAAATTTCTATTGTCATTTTGCTGGGCTGAGGGTCACGAGTGATAATTAACCTTTGAGTCTGTCTGGTCAAATCTAGTTAGGCGTAACCGGACCGTCCTCGGGCATCGACCCCGCGACCTCAGCCTATAAATCACTGGCCGGATGTCGGTCTGTCTGTCACGCATAGAGACACGTTACCTTTGATATGACAATGTCGAGTCGAGTAACCTCTAGTAATATCTAGCTAGATAACGTGTCACTCCAGTTCTCAAACTTTCTGGGCTTCTTTAGGCGGTTCCCAGAACAAAATGACCTTCAGCATTCTTACTCTCCACCCCTTGCGACACGCCAGAGAAACAAAAGTTCTTAAATATTGAATAATTATGAGAAATAATCAATAATGGACTAATTTAAAAAATGAATATTAGCCAATTTTAAGTTTTTTAATTTTTTTCTCAATTAGTCAAAGCCAAAAATTAAGATAGGGATTACTTAGTAAGTAATCCATATCTTAATTTCTTCTCTTTGAGTAATACTTACAGAGAAGATGCATAGAATACATTTTTATCGACGTATTTCAAAAGCCTGTTTTCGAAAGTTTAAAATAGAGTAAACACAAAGTTTAAACGATGACCTTAAAGATAAAACTTTACAGATTATTGTTATGTCTTTCAATTATCTTTAATGCATTAAATAATAAGTAAAAAACGAGTTACGCCAAATGTTTGGTGGGTACCTACGGTTGGCGCAGTGGTGCAGTGTTTGTGAGCGCAAGGGTCCGATTTGATCCGGCCTGTTTGATACTCGGTTAGTTTAATTTGAGGCAGTCCAGCCTCCAGATAGTTGCTGATGCTGACTTGCTGTGCCCGATTGGGTTTATATTACTTGAGTTACTGCCATAATTGTACCATGATGAATTGGCGACTGTTGTCCAGTTAGACAACCTCATAATGATTTATTTTTTGTGGTTTATACCTAAATTTATTATCGGAGCTCAAGTAAGCTGATTTTTTTTTGACCCTGGGTGTTCAATTCTTAATATTTGCTATGTATTTTTCTAAGCTTAAGTATGTGCAATTAATCTTTTCATAAGAATAGAAATATGTTCATTCTTCTTATTCCTACGATCTTATCTAGCTGTCTCTGTCCCACAGCTCGACAAAGTCCTTAATTCAATTAATTTTGTCATTTTGGAACCCACAATTTTAAAGTTAATTTTAAATCAAGCTTTTTTCCTATCTCTTTCACATACACTGTCTGATTTGGGTTCACCATAATGAGTGTGACGTAATAATATGTGGATGACCCTATATGGGTATCCCGATATTCCTGATACATATTGTGTAAATTCCGTCGCCGATCGGGTGTTATAAATAGATACACAGAACAATAAGATAGAAGGACAGAGAGGATGACGTTTTTAAAGCAATTTCTGTCGAGGGCCAAAGTCCTGACAATCCCCGAAAAAACTGTAAATCGACACGCCATCTTTTTAGGCTCGGCCACAAGCATCCGGAATTTTTCAGAACTCCATACAAAATGAATTGAATCCGGGCTTGTCCGGAGCCGTTTTGTATGGAGTTCTAAAGAATTCCGGATGCACGAAGTCCGAGCCTTAGTGTATACTTATTAGCTGTCTCGGCGAACTTTGGACCGCCTCTTAATATTACAATTTTTTCCGTGGTTTTAATAGTTTTCTGCTAATCGGGGCGGAGACTTTAACAAATCAAAGATCATAAAAATCGGTCCAGCCGTTCTTGACTTATAAAATTAAATGGTGTAACTAACCCGACTTTGTTTTATATGTTATATAGAAGATAACAGAGGTCCTATACTATATAAATAGAAATCAGTCAAGTTGAATTCTTTAGTTAAAGTATTTACATTTCTGCGCATTACGAAGAATTAATGACATAATCATTTGGTTTTTATTGCACATAATATGTGCATGCTAATATTATTAGCATGACAAAAACAAAACATTCTGTGTGCATTCAACTTCCAACTTCGCAGAATTACGAAGGCCACGCAGTCGAACACTGTTTATAAACAAAATTGAAAAGGACAAAAAATATGAGACCGCATCTCAGATTGTTGTTTGACCTCCATAGATCAGTAGTTTAGTTAAACTGGATTCTGGTCTAGACAAAATGCAAGAGCTCCTATAAGTTATCCTTTTTAATAAATCCATACTAACTAAAAAGGCTAGTTTCCTGGGTCAAAAAAAGATTATTCTTTTTAGTCCGTCAGTTTGATTATCAAAAAATATTGGAACCATATTTTGTCTTTTGTCAATCAAATAAAATGACGAAAATAAAGCGCATCAAAGTGAGCGGGTGACGTCACTCCTTGCTAAAAAGTGTCGCAAGGTGTGACGTTATGCGGAACTTTAACGGGCTATATCTTTATAATAAATATACTAGGCGAAACTACTATATTTTGCGTATAGCCCGCTCTGCTTTCACAGCCTACGGAACGCGTGCGAAATATAAAATATTCATTTAAAAAATACAGATTTTAACCACATTTTTTTTTTGTCATCTAAAGGGTCTTTCAACAAGGACGAGTCGATGTTAAAATTGAATAAAACAAGATGTGTGTGAGATATTAACGTAATTATTTTTTATTATTTATGCCATTATGGATGGAATATGACACCGTTCAAATGTCCGCCGCGGCTTCGTATGGTGACACGAATCCGAGTGGTCCAATTTTTATTGACTCTGCTGCATAGATCCGGCTGAATATGAGCGATGGCCGGCGTTATGTTGGCTTTCAGGGCAACGGTCGATTGTGGCTTATTGGCATAGACCTGCGACTTCAGAAAACCCCACAAGAAAAAGTCTAGCGGGGTCAAATCACACGATCTTGGTGGCCAATTCACGTCACCTCTGCGAGAGATAACCCTACCCTCAAACCGTTCATGCAGAATGTCCATTGTGTCGTTCGCTGTGTGGCAAGTAGCGCCATCTTGCTGGAACCACATGTCGTTCACGTCCATATTGTTCAATTCAAGCCAAAAGAAATTGTTTATCATTGATCGGTAGCGCTCGCCGTTGACGGTGATGGCCTCGCCAACGTCGTTTTCGAAAAAGTACGGACCAATGACGCCGCCAGACCAAAATCCGCACCAAACAGTAACTTTTGGATGCATTGCCATCTGGTGAACCTAATGTGGGTTGTGGTCATCCGATATACGGCAATTTTGCTTATAAACAAAACCATTCATCCAAAAATGTGCCTCGTCGCTAAAGATTATTTTTCGGCCAAAATCGGGGTCCTCTTCCAAGCGTTCCGAAGTCCATTCAGCAAACACACACATGGCGTTGTCTATGGTCATTAACTTTGAGCTCTTGGGTCAGTTGGATCTTGTACGGATGCAGGCCCAAGTCCCGACGCAAAATTCTCCAAGTTGAAGTCTGCGAAAGGCAGAGTTCTTGTGCACGGCGAAAAATCGACTGCCTCGGAGTCTCCAGAACACTCACGTACAGCGGCGATGTTCTCGGCCGATCTGGCGTTCCTTTGACGTAAAGGTGTTGGTTGGTTGTTTACCGAAGCGGTTGTCTCAAATTTGGTCACCAATCGTTGGAGAGTAGACTTTGAAGGGCCACCGCGTCTGCCGTAAAATGCGCGCAACGTTTGCACTAACGAACACTCATTTTGATAATAAAGTTTTATCATTAATTTTCACATGCTGCTCAACCGTGTAACTTGCCATGGTGATTTGTGATCAGTGATCAACAAAATGGCCGCCACAGATTATTAACATCAACCCGCTCTATTTGAAAGATCCTTTATATTTTTAGAGGTTACAGCTTCGAAAATATTAATTTGATAAAAAAAGTTGGTAACCCTAGTGATAATCGCCATTTTGGTACTGAAGGCCTGGCTGCTAGGCTGCATACGCAAATGCGAGCGTTCTTTGGAACTAAATTAGTAATGACCACATGACCACATCAAAAAGGTCAAGTTACGTACAATAAGTAAGTACTTAATTCATAATTGATATTAATAATGTACATTCCTTAAACAAAGCGTGTATTTCATTATGACATCAAAAGTTCTCATGACCTCTGCGTAACAAAAACAGTGAGAGAATAGCAGAGCTGTGTGAATGTAGAGCTTACAAGCTGAATGCCTTTGCCTTACTTTTTCACAGAATCCGTTGCCACGCCAACAAAATTAAAACAAAATGGCCGAATGTCAAAAAAGTGCACATGCAAAAGATGAGTAACCCAAAAATTTAAGATTTCACTCACCAATCTGATAAAATTTGACAACGATACACACAAACTCATTGTAAAAGTTTTAGATCAGTAATTCACACACTTTTATGTATAACTTAACATATTCAATGTATAATCTTTATTATGAAAGCTAAGTTAAGTAAGTACCTAGGACAATAAATAATACTTTTTGCTACCGTTTTAATTTTAAAATGCACTGTTAACATTTAAATAAAAACGATACTGACCGCTCACACTATTTAGGAACGACTGTTTTATTACTTTAGATTTTTTAAATAATATGTTTGCAGAAAATAAGAAAGATAACAAAACAAAAATAAGTTTATGATTCAGTAATAAAGTGATAAGTAAGTACTGGGGAATTATTGCGTTAAATGTACCTATCTTCTTAGTAAGCGATAGGTCAAATGTTAGTATTTATCACAAGACAGACACTACATACGTTATAACTTCTTGATAAATGTATAATTAAAGCCATCGTGCTACATACTGTCTGAGACAGGAACAGGTCAAGCAACTTGGGGGTAGGGAGTCTAGGGTGATGACAGGACATTTTCAATTCTAGTATGCCGAAGTCCTTCGGATTCATCTAGTTCCGAGCGAAACTAAGATGTTATCAGACCCGCCAAAAAACGGAATCCTTATGGATTCGTCATGTCTGTCTGTCTGTCCGTCCGTATGCCACAGCCACGTTTTTACGAAACTAAAAGAACTGTACTGTTGAAACTTGGTAAGTAAGATGTATTCTACAAAAAAACAATAAATTTTGGGGGTTCCCTAAACTTCGAACTAAAACTCAATTTTTTTTTATCAAACCCATACGTGTGGAGTATCTATGGATAGGTCTTCAAAAATGATATTGAGGTTTCTAATATATTTTTTTCTAAACTGAATAGTTTGCGCGAGAGACACGTCCAAAGTGGTAAAATGTGTCCCCCCCTGATATATAGAGAATAATAAAACAAAAAAAATATGAGTACATTATCATGCAAACTTCCACCGAAAATTGGTTTGAACGAGATCTAGTTTTTTAATACGTCATCAATCGTAAACCGCAATTTACATTTTATTCAATCAACTCAAATATAAATATAAAAAATTTGCTTTACCTATTAGCTTTTTAGAACTTTTATATTATGTTACTTGCTGCTACGGAACCCTTCATGGGCGAGTCTGACTTGCACTTGGCCGCTCTTTTTAGGTTAGCTTGCGCTGTTGGTACTTAATGCTTTAAACAAATATTGACAGATCTAAGTAGGTACAAACTATAATGATTACTCAACTTGTTAATGTTTTAAAGTAGGTATTATGAATATAAGAAACATTCAACAGGTGATGTGAATCAAACTAGTTTTCCAATCGCAGGGAGCACTAGCCCCATTAGACTTTTTGCTGTAATGTAACCGGTGTCATATCTCTCTTGATGATTATGGCAATAGTAGGCAATTGAAGACTAGGTATTTAGTTTCAAATAACTAACAAGGTGTGAAAAGCAATGAAACAGTATACAGAAACTAAAAACGGCCTAAAAAATACACTTCCCCACCAGGGGGCGTGTCACAAGAGGCGACTAATTCCTGTAGCACGAGACGGGCAGAAGCATCTTCGTGCGAAATCTTATAAAAAACTGCGCTCGCCAACCCGCCTACTAAACGTGGCGAGTATTGGCAATCCCCTCCGATGATAGGTCATTGGGGGAAGACTTTATTCAGCAGTGGACGTTCTATGGCTGAAATGATGATGATGATGATGACAGAAACTTTATTTGTTATCTATTTGAATAAAATCAAGTGTATCCAACCCAAGTTACACCATTTAAAACTCAAGAACGGCTGGACCGAATTTTATGATCTTTGATTTGTTAGATTTGGAGACAAATAGCAGAATAATTAATAAAAAATCGGAAAAATTCATTAAAAAAAAACAAATGAAGAGGCGGTACGAAGTTCGCCGAGACAGATATAAGGCCCAATACCTGTAATTTAACAATGTTCGTAATCCAGTGTCAATCCGCTCCCAGTAACAAACATTACTATCTAAAACAGTATTCTCGTGAACTTTAAATTTGACGTAAAATATTCAAAACGATTGTAATGCGACTGAAAATGGAACAAAAAAATCTTATTTTGGTTTCTTCCATTTTCAGTCGCATTACGAACTATAATTTCATTTTTTGGGTTTACAAGAATACCGTTTTAGATAGCAATGTTACTGGGAGCGGTCGACCGACACTGGATTGCAAACATTGTTAAATTATGGGAATTGGGCCTCTCAGTCAAAGGTAGTAAGTAGTAGTCTGATAAAGAAATACACATTGTTTTAGACATGAATCAGTTGCTAACTCTTTCGATCAATAACTAATATTTGATGGATATAACCTCAAATTAGCGTAGGGTAGAGTACAGTCTACATACTGAGGAAATGCCCCAGAGATGACATACTAGGAATATGAAGGCTACTAAAAGTGAATGGTCTCAGATTTTTTTAAATGTCGATTTTCTTATTTTGATTTTGATCGTGAAGATAAAAAGGCAAGAACTTGCTATTCAATACTTATTTACTGCACTTTAAACAGAATCGTAAAGCCGGGTTCTGAACTTGTGAGCACACATGTTTGGAGGTAGCGCCCAGTGGCATGAGAAAAGGGCTGTGTAATTACATTAAATGTAGTGAAGTATCGCTCATTGCAAACTGACCTCATTTCTCATTTAGTACAGATCAAGTGACCAAGCCCTGTGTATTTCTGCCAGCACAATTGGAGCCCTTAACCACACTGCATGACTTGTTAATAGGGGTCAACCGATTCTGAACAGTGAACACCTTTGGCCGAGTTATCTTAAGTTTATTTTTTGTTTTGTGTCTTCAAAGATAAAAGGGTAATGTTCTTTATATCTGACCCCTGATTTAGGCGCCAGGGAAGTCGTATCTATCGGCAATTACTGAAATGTTTGTTTTAGTGACATTTCTTTTAAATAAATACAGTTATCTCTTGCTGTAGGTAATAAGATATGTGACAATAACATTTTGTCTACCTTGTAGGTACTTAAGTATTCAATTCTTATGTAGAGGTGGTAGGGCAAAGTTATATTTTGAGACGTGTATATGAGCCCGGAAGAGGGCCTATATACTGAATAAATGACTATTAAGTATGACTATTATTTCAGTTTGTACTCCAATAAATATCGAACGAAGAGTTTTATTTACAGTAACTGATGGTCTGGTTTCCTTTTAAGAGACTGACGATAGTGTAATGTACAATCGTTAGTTTTACACGATTTTGTCTTTAGTCCTGGGTCAATGTCTGGTATATTGGAACTCAATTGTAGCAAGTCGCGATGCTTCACCCACTATTACGGAACGAAAAGACGGAGGTAGGATTGCTGTCGTCTCCTCCATTTAGTGTCACCAAACATACCGGGCTGGATAGATAATGTCCTCTGACCCATCATTGTTTATAGTCCTCCTACAATAAAACTCATTGTGGAAAGTCTAAAAACAAACGGTTTTCTTAAGACATTACATAAATCGCTACTCAATCTGCAGAACAATAAATCTGAACTACAAAACATTAGTTTGTTACCTGCAAAAGTACCTACGTAGTGTCACTCAGCAATGAGTCACTATTCAATAGTAGCCAGTAGTAGTAGCCAGTAGCCACAAGTAGTAGCCAGTCGTCACTAGTAGTAGCCAGTCATAAGGCAATAACTAGTTATTTTTATTAGACTTAATAGAATAGAATAAGTAGTAGGTTAGTAGTTCTCCGAGTGAATTCACACGAGCTGCATTATTTATAATTTGAAACAAATGGAAATAAGTTAGATGGTGTTTATATTATCGCATTAGGTCTAGTTTAACCTGTAATGATAGTTATAAGTTTGGATAAAATAAATAAATAATTTTATTCATGTTTTTGTTTTCTAAACACTGCAAAGATATTTAAGAAAGAGAAACCTCAGTCTTTTCGTAAGTCACGATCGTATAACGGTTCAAAAATAGTAAGGATTGCGTAAATAATTAGCGGATACCGGTCACGGCCCAACGGTACCTGGGCTTAGTCAGCTCAACTAAGTATTTCGGTACACATATACTTACGCGACAATAGCAAAAGTCCTTCAATACAACACACACAGAGAGTATACACGCGAAATACCAGAAATGGCAATAGACTTGTTACTGAAATTATACCCAAGAGTGCTCGTTTAAAAAAAAAAGCTACTGGATGTGTATTCTCATGTTTAATAAAATACCCAAAAATATAAAGGACTTGCCTTTAAATAGATTTAAAGGTGCCCTTTATAAGTGGCTAAATGAACACTGTTTTTACAATGTTAATGAATATCTTAATCTGACTTAATGTGAACCGGTAATTTTAAATTTTGATAGATGGACTTGATTTACCTTACATTTTGTGACATATTAAAATTAATATTGACATTACTATTGCTACATCATGACATTCCGAAAAATATTTTATTTGAATCTGATATCTGATAATGTAATTTAATTTTACATAATTATAAAAATGTATTTGCATGCTATACTTAGATGGCTGAAAAAGCTGAACTTCCTGTCAAAAGTAACACAAAAATGTACCCTTTTTCAAAGGCAAATAAATATTAATTTCATTTCATGTCAACAAACAATTCTTGCTTTGTCAAATAGCATTTCGATTGCGCGAGTGTGCTGCAGAGTTTTATAAGTTAATTTTAAAATTACATGTGGATAATAATGTTGATTGTACAAAACATAAGATTTAAATAAGATTCTTGTTTAGCCTAAGTCAAATTATTTCACAGCCAACCGCTTGTTGCGTCGAAAGGTTGTTTAAGGAAATTTGACATTTATTGAGGTAGGTAGACAACATTTTGACAGGACAGGAATAAAATCAGAAGGCTTTACATTTAAATAAATATTGGACAACATCACATACATTGCTCCGATCCTATGATAAGTAGCTTAAGCACTTGTGTTATAGAAATCAAAAACAACGACGGTACCACAACACCCAGACTCGAGGCAATATAGAAAAGTTATTTTCCTATATTGACCGACCGGGAATCGCATCTGGGACCTCATAGATAGCGACACCAAGTCCGGTATACTCGCCTCTCGGCTACGGAGGTCGCCATTTGTTTTACTATATTTATAAAAATATATATTATTTAAATAAAATATAATAACAAAGAATTTTCATGGTCAAAGGTTGACCATGAAACAATGCCATAGAAAATGATATCAGTAAATTAATAAGAACCAGTCGTCACAGTTATTGAAATAAATAGTACCTAAATTAAATTAAATTAACTTAGTAACAGTGGTGTCGCTACGAGCGATAAAATGTTGAAAATAATGAAGAAAATCGTCAGTTCTTTTAATGTTTTTTAAACGATGTAAATACATAATTGGTTTATGTTATGCGGTGAATTAAGATAACATTATTGCTTACTGTTACAAGTTTTAGTGGGAAGTAATGATTATACTAATCACTAATCATCAGAACGACCTCCGTAGCCGAGAAGTGAGCATACCAGATTTAGTGACGCTATCTTTGAGGTCCCGGGTGTTATTCCCGATCGGTCAATGTAGAAAAAATAACTTATCTGTATTGTCTCGGGTCTGGGTGTTGTGCGATGTTTCTGATTTCTGTAACACAAGTGCTTAAGCTACTTACTAATATAATTAGAGCAATGTATGTGATGTTGTCTAATTCATTCATTTACTAGCTTTTGCCCGCGACTTCGTCTGCGTTGACCTTACCCGGACAAAAAGTATTTTATGTGTTAATCCATAGTCTAGTAGTATGCCTTTTATCAAAATCTGTTTAGTAGTTTTTGCGTTAAAGAGTAAAGTAAATTATTTATATAATATAATAAATATATAATATAGTAGAATAGTAGGATTATCAGAAGACTTAACTAACCGAATAATGAAAAAATTGCATTCAAAGGTAGCCCGGAGCCGCAAGAGAATATAAAGGGGCATAGCGTTTTAGTAGAACATTCAGTTGAACCTTTTTACGTGTTTAATTTAAAATAATTTTTTATCAAAAAAACCGACTTCAAAACACTAATAAGCTTGCACCGACTCCCAAAGTAACTGATTAGGTACTTACGTGTTAATACTCAGATACTAATACTCATTTATTCAGTATATAGGCCCTCTTCCGGGCACTTCCCAAAATATGGCTTTACCTTACCACCGCTTCGGGACTACATTTCGGCTTTCAACAATCGACAATCAATTTCGATAAAATTTATACGGGACCACCTCTGAAGTATGATCTACCAAAAAAAAAATCATTAAAATCGATTCATAATTGGCGGAGTAATCGCGTAACATACATACCAAAACAGTCGAATTGAGAACCTCCTCCTTTTTTAAAGTCGGTTGAAAATGACTACAGTAAAGGATTGTATCCTAAGAGGTATGGACTCATTCACACTCATTCACACAATTTGCCAGTGAACAAGGATAATTGTAATCTCGATAAGGCTGAAGTGACCAATTATGGAGCACGACACATTTTATAGATATATGTAGACATGCGCTTAGGGATATAATACAGAAAAGTAGATTGAAATAAGTACATACATGTAACGTCTCTGATAAAAAACGATAGATCGAAATCGAAACAGGTTTAAAAGGTAGAAGAATTTTTGGCTCGTATTTATTTATACGCATGATACAAATTAGGAAGCGTAGTTTTTTACCTTATGATTTAAAAGATTATATCAAAGTTTTTCAAAAAACAAAAGATTTAACAATTTTTTTTTCTTTGCTAGTTAATTAGCATAAGCAAGCATATTAAACGTTTATTATAAGTAGTTTTAAGAGTTCTACGAAATATTGCAATGTTTCCAAAATAAATAAAATAAAAATTTAGTTTCAGTTTTCTTGATATTTAAAAGATCGTTTGTAAATAGTCAATAAATATGAAAGTTTCATTTAATATTACTTATTAAACAAGACTGTCACTTTCTAAAATGAAAAAAAATAATTTTTTTTTATGTTTACTACGCCTAAATTTTTAAACGGGATTTAAGACATCAGTTGTTCAGATGAAAAAAGGATTTAAGGTCTTAAAACCTACTGTACAATCCCTGATAGAACGTAATTAATTAAATCTCTCCACTGAATACCTGTATTATTTAACATTCGTTCTGCAAATAAAATTTGATTCGATTTGATAGGTCACTCATGCAAGACCAATGTATTATTGTAAAAACCGCACATATTTATGCCTATGCTTATTCATCGTAATAATTAAGTATGCCGTTTACAGCAAAGTTTGACGCTCGAATAAGCGCAGTTTTCTTTGATTTCTAGAGATTACATGAATCAATGATTTGAGAATCAATTGATTTCAAGGTTTATCTGATTTAAGTATGTGCCAACATCAATTTAATACAAAATTGTTAAGAAATCATTTAGCAACCTTACGTTAAGTTTGTTAAGTGTTCTGTAAAGATTTGTTTTTTTTTATACATTTATTGCAATATTGTTTACAATATCTCGACATTCCTTTTTTGAAACTAACGATTTAACAAAATCTCATTTAAAAAAATCACTCAAAAATAATAACCTATAGTAATTAATCATTTAACACAAAATCTTTTTTATTCTAACAGTTCTTTGTTTTTATATCTACTGATTTTTGTAAAAAGACATGCAAAGATTGTTTACAATATCCGCCAGGCAAAGGAAAACGGACTATACATCATTGAATACAGTAAAAAACCCTTGAAAGTGTATAATTTATCGTCTTAAAATCGCATGGTATTTTTTAAATGTAGTATACTTGAAAAACAGTCACAACAATTAAACAGTAGTGTTTAATTAATTAGTTTATTTAATATTTAATTACCTATTTATCCTAAACTTCATTCAGTTTAGTTTAAAAAACATGCAAACTTTTTTTTAAAAATAGGAATAATACACAATAGATCTATCTATCTATCACACAGTAATATATATCGCTTCCCGCCGTCTGTACGCTAAGATCTTTTAAACTACGCAACGGATTTTGATGCGGTTTTCATCAATAGACATAATGATATAAGATGATAGATTCATGATACTTGAATATGTATAATACATTCATATTATATTATGAATAAACAAATGACCACGCGAACGAAGCCGTAGGCAACAGGTAGTATACGTAAGTTAAGTACCTACCTACGTTTTTTAGATGCCCTTAAAGTTATTGGTATCAAAGGCTTTATTTTAAAATCAACAACAATCAGAACCAGTTTAAGTTTGTACAAAACATCGCGATTAAATCAAGCACGTCACAGTAAAAAACGAAAAAATCACACTTACCTAATTGCACGAGCAAGCCTCGTTAAAAAACAGAGGACCAACCTTGAAATACGAAAAAACTTGACACTTACTTTTTTAATTTCACGAGTACGCGCGCAATGGTCGATACCTCTTTCGCGACTGGCCGCGAGTTGTGAGAAAAATCTATGTCCACTACTTGTTAGTACAATCCGGATCATTTTAGGAGTTAGTGTTCTCGTGTGTCACAATGGGGTTATAGTACTTTGGGATTTAACATGATTATGTAGATATTGTGTGGCGAGATAAGGGCCATGTTTCACTGCTACTCTGCTATAGATTGTTTAGGTTAATAAATACTGAGAAAATAGTAGCGAATGTCAACAGAACATTTGATTCATGTTAATGATTGATTGATAAAATACCTCCAGCCACAATATAATAAAATCAATTGATGTAAAACTTAAGCTCCATTTTTAGCGATTCTAAGCATCAGAGCAGATCAGCAGATACAACAATGTTATTGAATTGGGATTTTCCTTTAATGGTAACTGTGCCTATTAATATTACATATAATTTAAAAATGATTACTTTTACGAAATGCAAAGATAAGAGGTTTTGCAAGAAATGATTCGATAATGTGGCAAGGCAGCGGCCGCCCATTTTGGTTACTTTTAGATGGATTTATATGTTTAATAATCTAACACTATGCCCTCAAGGCCCTCCCTCATTTTAATTTGATAATATATCATGTCAAGTAGCTATCATAAAATAGCATCCAGTGTAACGTTAGCCTTACTTAGGGTGCGTTTCCAATAAGACAGAGCAAATATAACAGGAGCTGTGTGTATTCTCATAGACTATAGACGATTATATCAAGCCAGACGTACTCCGCAGCAGGACCGTCTTAACATATCCCGGGGTTCTGGGGCACACAAGAATTTGGGGGCCCTATTGCAAAGTAAAACTGAAATACTGTTCCAAGTTAGGTTCTTCTTAAGTTTACAAACATGTTTTAGTGCTTTGGGGCCCCCGTGAGGCCGGGACACAAGCCCCGTGTGCCATAGTAAAGACGGAACTGCTCCGCAGCCGTCTGAGCTAGAGAGATATGTCTTCCCCTGTCTTAAGCGTTACGAAGGTCAGAGGCCCAATTCCTGTAATTTAAGTGTTTGCAATTACAACAGCAGTCTTAATCCAGTGTCGATTCGCTCTCAGTAACATTACTATCTAAAACGGTATTCTAGTAAACCCAAAAATGCAATTATAGTTCGTATAATGCGACTGAAAATTGTCGAAAATGGTGTCGATAATTCGCTATATAATATCGTATTTTGGTGGACATGGGGGTGTCTGCCGTCTGCTTAAAGCGTACCACACACAGAAGGCGTGAGCGGGACGGCGACGGGTCGGGTCGGTAGTACGGCGGGTCTGATAACATACGTTTAAATGGGCACCCAGAGACAGTCAGCGGGCGTGAGCGGGACGGCTCGCCGCGCACGCCGGCAGTGTGTGGGCGCCAATTTAAACCTATGTTAATAGACCCGCCGTACTCCCGTCGTGACCCGTCGCCGTCCCACGCATGCTCTCTGTGTGTGTTACGCGCGCCGCTCGTAGGAGACTGCGGGGAGGCTCCACTCCCCCCTAAGACGGGTGGCGCTCGCGCACAGGCGAGCCACAGCCGAGCTGGGACTGCCAAATATGCCTATGGCACTAGGCCTTTGGCGGAACCCCTTCTCATGGCACCGGAGACACCGTCCAGTTTTTATTGGGTATACGGGCTTGATCCTAGGGGTTGGTGTGGTATGCGGAACGCATTATCCTATCAGAAAAAAAGGGGGCGCTGAATTGTGCACGATATAAGCAACATGACGACCCAGGAAGCCTACTAAGAAAAACGAAATACGATGTTTCGGACGAAACGAAAGACAAACGATACGCAAACGATAGGCTTACTAACTACGTAACACTTTTGGATGTCGATGTTTTAATCGGATGCGACATGTTTTCGGAACGACTTCGTGAATGAATGAATAAAATGTTATTTATCGTATTATTTCCAAAAATCCGAAGCGTTTCGTAGTAAGTAATCCGAAAAACGATTATCGTATTGACGGATTTCGTTTTTCGTAGTAGACCTGCAGATGCCGTAGTGGCACGGAGATTGGCATTGAACGCAGTCTCGGGTAAATTTTCACAATTGAGTAAACTTTTCAAAATTTTCTTACGGGTTCAGGAGACGCTCCTAGCTAATTCATTGTCTGGGATCAGAAGGATGTTAATTCTTTACTTCGAAATTATGACAAGGGCCACTTTCACCACTTGTTGACAAGTTCCGGATAACCAATCTGGCACTTGTTTTGACAGATAACCCATACAATTAGCTGTCAAAAAAGTGCCAGATATGTTATTGGAACTTATCAGCAAGTGGTGAAAGAGGCCCTTAGTCTTTTGTTGTAGGTATTGTATTTGTGTAGTATCGACAAGTAGAGTGTTTTAACGAACTCCGTAGGCAAGAGGCGAGCACGTCGGACTTGGCGTTACCATCTCTGAGGTCCCGGGTTCGATTCCCGGTCGGGTCGATGTAGAAAACCAACTTTATATATGGCATCGGGGCTGGGTGTTGTAGTAGCGTCTTTGTCTCTGATTTCTATAACACAAAGTGCTTTAGCTACGAGTACTTATCTTAGGATCGGAGCAATATGTGTGATTTTGTTCAATATTTATTATTATTCGATGTTAAAGTTTACTGTGAATTGAAAGAGATGAGATTAAATAAAATGACAATGAGTGATGTGATGATAGCATCTGCGATGTAACCAATGATAAAATTATTGGGTAAATACGTAATACATGTATTATCTGTTCACGGTTAGGGCAGCAGGATATTTCGCAATAAAGAGAAAGTTGCCTTTTGTCTGAATGTAGGGCGTTATTACCATTATAAAAGTGACACTTAGTAACTATATTAAGTACGTTTAGATTTCATCTACAGAGCTAACCAAACATCTAAAATATAAACTTAATACTCGTTATCCTCGTCTAGTCTTTAAAAAATCATTCATCATTTCAGCCATAAGACGTCCACTGCTGAACACAGGCCTCCCCCAATGACTTTCATAGGGGGTATTGCCAATACTCGCTACGCTTGGCAGGCGGGTTGGCGAGCGCAGTGTTTATAACATTTTAAAAAATCATTACGTAAGCATTATTTGGCACCGATAATTATCGGTTTATTTATGACCGATATTGATCCAAAATAATGATTTTGGATCAAAAAGTCTCCAATGTCACCAAATGAGACGCTGGTTTTCTTATATTTCTCTTCGCGAGGCGTGGACGATTCGGGCAATAGAATGGAATAAGATAGATGCTTTTGAGATGTGGCGTTGCTGGTGAAGGATGCTCCGAATACCATGGACAGCAAAGAAAACTAAATAAATAATATGGCATGTTATTATTACCAAAAATTACAACTTTCACAAAAATTGGGACCATATTAGTTACTCCTGTGTCAGTATTTAGACCATTGTAGGACCCTAAGAAACCAATATTAAAAACCAATTACCTACTTATTCTTCTTCTTTATCTATACGGTCAATCCCGGTTGCGTCCAAAGCCAATGCTTTGGAGCCCAGGGTCCAGGGCCCGCTTTCCTTGATTTAGGTACTCCTCCGATTCGCACGGTCTTGAGCGTCTCTAGTTGTGAGATCTCTATCTAGCCATAATAAGAAAATCGTCATTATAATTAGCTCCTTGTGCGCTGCTAGGATCTTAGGCAATCTTAGCGATGAACGACAGAGGAAAAACCCATTTTTATATCCAGAACATCATTATTATTATTATTTTTTAATTAAATATAGATTAGGCTTTACTCTGTCTCAAACCGTCCACATCTGTCCAAAAATGCGAACGTTTCACATTATACCACTCCCGCGCAGTGTCAAGGGCGGATGATGAAGTGTGTTATGCAAATTGAAGCAGTAACCATTTATTTACTGTCTTTTCGCAAATAATTAATTACCGATCCGGGGCACGTAATTCCTTCACTATCGTAATCTATATAAGCAATACTTTTACCCATTTCAGCCGTTGCAGATATTTATGAAGCACCTTATATAAGTAAAAGTTCACCCATCACGACAATCGAGTTATAGTTATGGTATTTTTATCAACTGACTTCAAAAAAGGAGGAGGTTCTCAATTCGACTGTATGTTTTTTTTTTTGTATGTATGTTACGCGATTACTCCGCCAATTATGAATCGATTTTAATGATTCTTTTTTTGTTTGGTAGATCATACTTCAGAGGTGGTCCCATATAAATTTATCGAAATTGATTTAGAACTTTTTGAGAAAATCAACAAATATATACCCAAATAATATGTTGGTTGTGGTTCTTGTTACCTATCTTCGACAATCTTATTATCTTATCTTCCATTTACAATTATTAGACAATATTTATTATTTATGCTCCTAAATTATAATAATTATGTATATATAAATTATAATAGGGTATGTGCTCCATGTAGTGATGGCCGACGGAGGGTAGCTAAGTCACAGTCTCCACTAAAGAACACGTCTACCCCATCGGCTATCAGTTCTACGGAAAATGTAACCAGCCAGCTGCCGCTTCAGTTTGATTATTCTTTTAGTTATATCGATTATTTTGGATCTTCGTCCGATTACCTAATTCTGAGGCCCAATTCCCGTAATTTGACAATTGTCGCAATCCGGTGTCGATCCGGTCCCAGTAACATTACTATCACAAACGGTATTCTCGTAAACTTTCAATTTGAAGTAAAATTATTAAAACTATCCCAATAAGACTAAAAAAGAGCATTCTCTTCATTTCTTCCATTTTCAATCGCATTACGAACTATAATTTGCATTTTTTGGGTTTACGAGAATACCGTTTGGGATCGTAATGTTACTGGGAGCGGATCGACACCGGATTGCGACTATTGTCAAATTATGGGAATTGGCCCTCCTGATTTTAACCTTCAGAAGAATCCCGAACAAAAACTTAGCAAAAAAAAACAATGTAAAAGTATATGGATGGATAAACCTATTGTACAAAATGTTACAATGTTAATAAATATTTATTTATTTATTTTATTAGGACAACCAGCAATTAAATATCAATAAAATTTTACGTAAGCAGTAATTTTGTATTTTAATAGTTTGACTTGATTTCGTACTTTATATTTTGTGACATAGGTATTATAATTAATATTAACATTATTATTGCTTGCTTATTGCCTTCACGAAATTCGTCATGTAAAGAAACTCGACCTCTCTCAAATTCAGCAAACCACCGCCTCACGGTGCTCAAACAAGGTGCTTCTCTCCCAAAAGCATTTTGAAGACGAGCGGCACAGTCTTGCGGAGGGAGAGAACTTTTAAAATCATAAAAAATCATCGCTCTAAAATCTTTTCGACTTAATTCCATTTTCGTTGCGTACGTAGAACTTTGATGTGTGATAAAAAACAATTGACTAATCATTTCCCGCCAATTGTTTTTTTTTATTACTAAGAAGGTTGCAACGTTTAAAAAAATATAACATTCGAAATTAAAATAGTTCCGATTAGCTAGAAGTGCAAAACTTTTAGTGTGCCCTATGTATTTGCATACTATTCATAGACTATGTGATGAGAAGGCAAGAAAGGCATATCGAGGAGAGCTGTATGGAGAGATAGAGGACGACCTAGGAATAGATGGATGGATTGTGTGAGGAGCGATATGACTAAGAAGGGAGTGAATGACTCAATGACGAGTGACCGGATTGCATAGGAGAGAAAGACATACTGCGCCGACCCCAGATGACCTGGGAACAGGGCAGGCGAATGATAATGATGGTATTTATAGATGGCTGAAAAATCTGAACCTTATACGAGTAACAATTCTCCGTAGCCGAGTTTCGATGACCTCCATAGCCGAAAGACGGGCATACCAGCCTCCCTAGCATGAGGAACTACCTAAACACGATATGATATGATATGTGGACGTCCTGTGGTTGAAATGATGTTGATGATAACCTTTTGTTTTAAACTGGTGATTTGGACATTTTCAGCGACAAAATAGCTACTTTTAAAAAGTCAATTTTGGAATGTTGCACGATTCATTTTTAAATTTTATAATGTTGTTTAGAGAACAATTCTTCTTTTTTCGTATAAATTAAAACTTTTTTTTGTAAATACTCAGTAAAACAACATAATTTAATGTATAACGCTGTGCATACCTATAATTTAAATGCATATATGTGATGTATTTAAAGATTGTGATAACATAATTTCCCTTTATGTATTTAGTTGGTAAGCCATATTAAATAAAAAAATAAAATAAAAGATTTTGATGATTAATGCTAGTTATATGACCATAGACAACAGTGGTGTAGTGCTTCGCGCTCCGGGCTACTTACAAAGCCAGCGATTTCAGGTTCGAATCCCGGAAGAGGCAAATGATTGAGTAATGAGCACTATTTGTACCTAACTCATGGATATTTATAAACGTATTTAAGTATGTTTATTTGTTATCAAGTCACCGTAGTACCAGTTTTGCTTAGTTTGGACGTTTGGAGCTAGATAATTGGTGTGATTGTGAAAAAATAAAATAAAAATAAAAATAAAAATAAAATAAACTTTATTTGCCATAAACATGGTATACAAAGGTGTTACAAAGAAAATTAAGTACTAATCATGTTTAACCAAAACAATGTATTTATTTTTATTTCTATTCTAGGTATACCTACCTAAGATACGTAATCTAAAAGGTAAAGCACTCGCCCGGCATGCGACGAGGTGGGTCGTGATAGTAGCGGCATGAGAAAAATGTCGTTTAGGTGTGAATCTTATGCTTTGAGACACGGTCTAATATAATGTAAATAAGTAAATTTAAATTTTAAATTAAATTTTGGAGTCGGTGCCAGCCGATGAGAGATTCAATGTTTTTGTTTGCACCGACTCCAAAAGTAACTGATTAGGTACTTAAGTGTTAGGATTATTTTTAGCATTTTAGTGTTTTGAAGTCGGTTTTATTTTTTTAAATAAAATTTACTTATTTCATCTATTTTTAGTGATAAATCCTAATCTAACTGCTGAACACCGATTTCATCCTCTATTTTCCTACCCTTCGGGGTGATTTTTATTTTTCAAACTTTTATCATAGCATCTTTGAAGTATAAGCTATTCAATAAAACAAAAATCATCAAAATCGGCTCATATTTGTCGAAGATAGGTAACAAGAACCACAACCAAAATATTATCTGGATATATATTTGTTGATTTTCTCAAAAAGTTCTAAATCAATTTCGATAAAATTTATATGGGACCACCTCTGAAGTATGATCTACCAAACAAAAATAGAATCATTAAAATCGATTCATAATTGGCGGAGTAAATGCGTAACAAACACACAAAAAAAAAAAACATACAGTCGAATTGAGAACCTCCTCCTTTTTTGAAGTCGGTTGAAAAGTCCGAATTTATGGTCTTTAAGAGCTCTTGTAAACTGCCTAAAAAAGTCTCGCCTCTTCTGCTAAATGGAGCACCGCTAAAGCGTGTATCTCAGTTCAAATACTTGGGGCACATTGTCAACGAAAATCTAAACGATGATCTTGATATTGAGCGCGAGCGCAGGGCTTTGGCAGTGCGTGGAAATATGTTGGCACATCGTTTCGGGCGTTATACTACAGGTGTAAAGCTCACTCTGTTTAAGGCCTTCTGTCAAAGCTATTACACCAGTGGTCTATGGGCCAGCTTTACGCAGAGGGCATACAATGCTCTCAGAGTGCAATATAACAACATCCTTAGGGCCTTGTTGGGGCTCCCGCGATATTGTAGCGCTTCGGGTATGTTTGCTTGCGCCGGTGTTGATGACTTTTAACCAATATGCGCAAAAAGACTGCAGCTGTCCTGTTGCATATCCGTGGGAGCGCCAACAAGATCCTAAGGATGATTGAGGACAGAATGGACTCTGTTATCCTCAATAGGTTCACCGAGTTGCATGTTACGAAATGTGCAAATCGGTGAACCTATCTTGCCTACCCACAGTAATTAAGATTTTACTGTACCTTACTAACATAGTTTTTAAGAGTATGAGTATTGTTACTAACATATGGACATAGTTGGTCTGGAATAAAAGATTTTTTTAAATTTTATTTATTTATTTAGTGAGAAGAGGATCGAAGTCGATAGAGGTCGAATTTTTCCAAGTATTATATTGTCTTTAAGAAGGTTAAAAAAGCACAGTACCTATATAATGTGTTTGCCAGCTAAATAACAATGAAATGTCCAAGTTATTTGTACCCTGTTCCGCTATAAACACCGTTGATCGTGTGAGAAGCTAACACGTGTGTTGAATCGCAAACTCACGTATTTTGGTTGGCGATAACAAATAACTCCGGCAAAACTAAATCCGTTTAGTTATTTAACAATAGATTGTTAGCTCATGTTATGATAAGAATTGGCCATTAAGAATTCGTATGTATAGTTGCAAACTTTATAGTACCGTACCTCAAAATGATATATTATCACCATCATTTCAGCCATAGGACGTCCACTGTACGTAGGACGTGAACATAGGCCTCCCCCAGTGACTTCCAGATAGGCCGGTTGGAAGCGGCTTGCATCTAACGTCTTCCTGCGACTTTACCAGGTAGCGAAACGAAACTGTTAATTCATCATTCATTCATCATCAGTTCAGCCATAGGACGTCCACTGCTGAACATATGCCTCCCCCATGCAGTGACTTCCAGATTGGCCGGTTGGAAGCGGCCCGCATCCAGCGGCTTGGGCGTCCACCTTGTAGGTGGACGTCCTACGCTGCGTTTGCCGGTACGTGGCCTACATTCTAGAACCTTTCTGCCTAGCGGCAGTCAGTTCTACGTGCTATGTGCCCCGCCCACTGCCACTTCAGCTTGCTAATCCGTTGGGCTATGTTAGCGACTGTTTGTTTAAGGATCTCCTCATTCCTGATTCGATCTCGCAAGGACACACCGAGCATAGCCCTTTCCATATCACGCTGTGCGACCTGGAACTTTCATGAGGCCCATAGTGAGAGGCCACGTTTCAGTTCAATATATCATCACTGGTAACACATTATAGGATCATTCATTCATTTATTTATTTATTGCACTTTAATAATATCATTTATTTCAAGCTTTGTTGTCCGTCTTTCTGTCTGTCTGTCAAGAACCCAAGACTCTTTTTACCACGAACACTTGAAGGTATCAAGTTAAAATAAATATCAAATACAAATCTAACTTCTAAGTCAACGCAATCAAAAGATACGACTGTAAGCCGCGATTTTGATGTTCCCAAGTAAATCTAAGCCTAAGGATACTTCCTGCTGACCAAGAATCATACTATATGTACTTTATTATGTATGTGTATGTATATGTATACAGTGTGTAACGAAAAGGTGAAATAAAACTTTTAAAAAAAATTGACGTTTCCATACAAACTGATGCCAGCTGGTCGCGTTTTAGTATGGGAAAGTGTTTTTTTTTTTTCGATTTCGATGTTGGTCCCATAGAAAAAGTTGATGTAATTTAGCCGTAGAATAACCCCTTAAAGTTTTATTTCACCTTTTCGTTACACCCTGTATAATTGATAATCATATATGTATATTTATTCCTATTTATTTAGGTATGTAATTTTAGCGTGTATATACATATATTTTTTTCTTGCTGCACCTGTATTTCTCTGTTTGAGCACTGGTTGACTGGTAGAGAATGATTCTTGGCATTAAGTCCGCCATTTGTATAATTATTTTTAATTGTGCAATAAAGTATAAATAAATAAAATAAAATAAATACATTAATAATAAAATTTGACAAAAAGCATGTTCTTTTAAGTAGTACAAGTAGGTGATAGAAATAAGTCCAAAACGGTAATTCAATTCAATTGTTTATTGCTTTTCCACAATGTACGGTAAAGTTGTTTGCAACCGGACAAGTGATAAAAATCTTCGAGACTCTATATCTACAATTTTATACGGTACCCTCGGCGCGCGAGTCCGACTCAAACTTGGCCGGTATTTTATAACAACACCATACCTTTTTATCGATCTTACATATCGACGAACTCAAAGTCAAAGTCAAAAATCATTTATTCAATTTAGGGCAGAAAACTGCCACTTCTGAACGTCAATAATAACATTATTGGCCTATATGGGGCAGAACATGTCTCCTTGTTTTTTGGGCCCTACTAGCGCTTCGATACAAGACACAGACAATCTGGCAAGTGCTGAGAAGAATCGCCGGAACAAACTCAGTCACCACTAGCTGCCACAAAAAAAAAAAAAAAAATCAAAATAAACAGGTAGGTACATCAGTTTAGTGCAGGCTGGACTGACCATACATTCTTGTCATCAAGATAGTCTTGAATTTTGTAATACCCCTTTGACATTAGGGTAGTTTTGACATGTGATTTAAATTTATTAATAGGAAGTTCGATAACATTGTAAGGTATATTATTAAAAAAAAAAATACAATTTACCCAAGAATGAATTACCTACTTGTTTTGGCAAATCTGAAGTTTGCGACTACAAGTTTGTTTTAGTTTCTTGTGTTATATGAATGAATATCACTTTTTCAACCGACTTCAAAAAAGGAGGAGGTTCTCAATTCGACTGTATGGTGACTGTATGGATGAAATCGGTGTTCAGCAGTTAGATTAGGATTTATCACTAAAAATAGATGAAATAAGTAAATTTTATTAAAAAAAATAAAACCGACTTCAAAACACTAAAATGCTAAAAATAATCGTAAAACTTCAGTACCTAATCAGTTACTTTTGGAGTCGGTGCAAACAAAAACATTGAATCTCTCATCGGCTGGCACCGACTCCAAAAGTAACTGATTAGGTACTTAAGTTTTACGATTATTTTTAGCATTTTAGTGTTTTGAAGTCGGTTTTATTTTTTTTATAAAAAGAGGTTAAAGGAGGATAAAAATACTCAAGGTTCGTCCCAGTTGCTTGAATTCCCGTATTTTCAACCGACTTCAAAAAAGGAGGAGGTTCTCAATTCGTCGGTATCTTTTTTTATTTTTTTATGTATGTTCAGCGATCATTCGTTACTGCGTTGACCGATTTCGATAATTATTTTTATTGTTTGAAAGGTAATACTTTCAGAATGGTCCCATATAAATTTGGTTAAATTCTGATGATGGGATCTATAAGAAAATCATCAAACATTGCATAAACTCCGTACCACGCCAACTGATTTTAGTATCTGTCTTACCTATATCTCTGCCAAATGTGGACCGATTTTGATGATTCTTTTTTTAATGAATAGCTTATACTTCAAAGATACTATAATAAAACATTTTTGGAAAAAAAATCACCCCTAAGGGTGGAAAAATAGGAAATGAAATCGGTGTTCAGCAGTTAAATTATGTTTGCACTCGTAAGATTTGTTTTGATTAGGATTTATCACTAAAATGGATGAAATAAGTTAATTTTATAAAAAAAAAAAAACCGACTTCAAAAAACTAAAACGCTAAAAATAATCTTAACACTTAAGTACCTAATCAGTTACTTTTGGAGTCGGTGCCAGTCAATGAGAGACCAATGTTTTCGTTTGCACCGACTCCAAAAGTAACTGATTAGGTACTTAAGTGTTAAGATTATTTTTAGCGTTTTAGTTTTTTGAAGTCGGTTTTTATTTTTTTTATTACAACCCAATAGTTCGCATGTGTCGTCTTTACAATGATATGTCGGTCGCAAGGTTGCAAAGACATAGACATCCTGAACTTCAATCCAATATCTTCCGGCAGGTTAATTTGATCATAAAGTAATTAGTTTACAATTTAGTTTATTGTTGCTGATTATTTTTGTGAAACTTTCTTTCTTTGCTTTATTATTAAATTAAATGTAGCGACATCTATCTCGCCACATACGAACTAAAACTGACGTATCCTACATCGCGGTATTAAAGTTACCGGAGCGATTAAACCATATATACAAGAACCCGACAAACAACCGTCGGGCAGTAGCCCACCAGACACAACACCCGTCTGGTCGGAAGATCCTCCCTTTTCAATGGGGGATGAGGTACTCAACACCCTGTTTCTCTCACCCCCAAATAAATTTAATTAATTTTAAAATCTAGCCATAGACGCATGTTTTGGGCTTCAGTTTAGCAATTAAGTTCTGTTTACGTAAAGTCTTTTACAAATAAAATAAAATACGAACCATCTTTTTCTGAAATTGGTAAGTGATTTCTTACTTAAATAAATTTAGTATGAAATGACAAGTCCTGTCAACTGTCGCCCATACAAAATAGTACCTACAGTTATAGACTAAAAAATGGCGGAAAATTTTGTCGAACAAATCATATGACATTTCTACTTTATCTATAACGGTATGTCATCATTATTCATCATTACAGCCACAGAACGTCCACTGCTGAACACAGGCCTCCCTCAATGATTTTCATTGGGGGGGGGGGATTGCCAATACTCGCCACGCTTAGCAGGCGGGTTGGCGAGCGCAGTTTTTTATAAGATTTCGCATTCAGACGCTGCTGCCCGTCTCGTGCTACAGGAATAGGCTAGTTTCCTGGGTTAAAAAAATATTATTCTATTTAATCCGTCAGTTAGATTATCAAAAAATATTGGACCCATATTTTGTCTTTTGTCAATTAAACAAAAAATGGCGAAGATAAACCGCATCAAAGTAAACACGTGACGTCACGCCTTGCTAAAAAGTGTCGCAAGGCGTGACGTTACGTGGAACTTTAACGGGCTGTATATTCATCATTTTTTGTTTGATTAAGAAAAGAAAAAACACGTGTCCAATATTTTCTGATAATCTAACTGACGGACTAATTAGTTTTTTTTAGGAAACTAGCCCATTAGTCGCCTCTTACGAGTTACGACACGCCTCCTGTTGGCGGTGGGGAAGTGTATTCTTTACGGTCGTCCCAACACGGCACTATAACGGTATGTGCTTTATGAATAAAACAAATTAATAGTTTTAAGTAACTTTATTAACCTCTAAAACTCTCTCACTACACTCTTCTCTCAACATGTCTACCAACGCGTCCAAGGTAAGCAGCTCTGGTTCTTGAGTCGAAGTCAGGCAGCGGTGCACCTCGTAGCGCGGGGGGGTCTCTAGTACTGCCCTGCCGCATATTATTATTGTGGGGTAGCCGAGTCTGGGGGGGGAGAGAATATTAACGCTATTTATTCAAAGCAATGATAGTTGACACATCTTAAGAATAAGAATAGGAAATATGCACGAAAATAATACATTGTTTTTACTATATTTATAAGAAATTATAGTGCTAATAGTGTAAACAAAATTGATTTTAGGTAAAAAAAATATCGTAATGCAGTAATTTGAAATTGAGGTCTACCTAAACATCTTTTGCTATGAAAAATGTATGGCGGACGTGCCTGTGACGTCACGGTACATGTCGGATCTCCTTGTCTAGCGCGCGACTTTAATGGGTTGTAAGTCAGGTATTTATCAATACTTTTCGAAAATTCTTAAGTTTTGTTAATTATAATTAAGTACTATTTATTTTAAGACCAAATAAAAAGGATTATTAGCATGCAAATATTAATTAAATTAAATGTAGATACATTATGCGTGAGACAATTATAATATAATTAGATTGATAAATTAATAACATCGATTAATAATAAGTTGTATATTCACTTTAAATATTTAATGTAGTGTCTGTATAGATAATGGTATAGAATCGTGCGCGAGTCCGACTCGAACTTGCCCGGTTTTTATTACCTTACGAAAATTTACGGGTTTTTACCCACATTGACATTACCTGTCAGCCATCATGAGCCGCTTGCCTATGGTTAGCTGGTGTCTGTTGTCTATGACTACGTCCTGGGCGGTGGTCTCTGATATCAAGCGGTATACCTCGTGTATTTTGTCTTCGCCGTGACTCAGCCACTCTTTCGAGCCTTCCTGGGGTATAACACATTTACTTATAAATATAAAATATATAAATATTAGACAACATTACATACATTGATTTCGAGGACCTCTGTAGCCGAGAGGCGAGCATTCCGGACTTGGTGTCGCTATCTCTGAGGTCCCGGATTCGATTCCCGGTCGGTCAATGTAGAAAAGTAGCTTTTCTATGTTGTCTCGGGTCTGGGTGTTGTGGTGCCGTCGTTGTTTCTGATTTCTGTAACACAAGTGCTTTGGCTACTTACCATAGGATCAGAGCAATGTATGCGATGTTGTCCAATATATTTGTCTAATTTGTCCAAATTATAGTAACTATAATTTGTCCAATTTATCTGTAGACATATTTTGAATCATACGAATTTCAATGCAAATACGAAATTGCAAAATTTGCATGCGAAAACCTAAAATCGCTAAATTCATTTCGTGAATTCTGTTACGAGTGGTCCTACCCACTCGTTTTTCGTTTTCTGCTATTAGAAAGTACGCAAGAATGACATTGACAAGTAAATATAATATGGTTGTCAGAGATTGCACTATAAATGGCGGGTAGAGGTAAGGAGTACTATCTCTTACGGGCGGAAAGTTTAAAAATTGACCAGATAAAGCAGTACATATTAGTTTCAAAACCCTCCAAAATGGCGCTAGCGTAGGCAAAGCGTATGGTACTAGTATGAATGTAGAAGTTGTTGACGGATGTAAGTATGCCGGGTATGGAGTGCTGAGTTAGACCATTTTTAAACATTTTAGTGACTTTTAAATATGGAGGATTCATTCTTTAAAAAACATTTGAACAATTAAATCAGTTGCTACTGTGGCGCCACCTAATTTAGCGCACTTTGACGGACACTTTTTCAAAACGAAGATAGTACTCCTTAGTAAGGAGGAATTAAATCTATGGAGGGTAGAGGTAAGGAGTCCTTACCTCTACCCTCCATAGATTTAATTTGATAACTTTTTATTTATGGCCGTAAAGAATACACTTCCCCACCGCCAACAGAAGACGTGTCGTAAGAGGCAACTAATTCCTGTAGCACGAGGCGGGCAGCAGCGTCTTCGTGCGAAATCTTATAAAAAGCTGCGCTCGCCAACCCGCCTGCCAAGCGTGGCGAGTATTGGCAATCCCCCGATATATCATCGGGGGAGGTCTATGTTCAGCAGTGGACGTCCTATGGCTGAAATGATGATACATTTAATAACTTATTTGATGTCAGTCTACTTACTTTGGGTCCGATAATGACGGCGCTGTATGGCGCGATAGCTCTCGGCCAACGCATACTCTTCTCACTCGACAGAGCTTCAAGACTCGCCGCCAACAACCTGTACCAAGTTATATTTTCAATCTTCACTTATTCGGTATCCAGGCACTTTTCCAGGCACTTATACACATCCCAAAATATAATAGTCATGATAATATAACCTCTGCAAAGAGTTACATTTCCGCGCGCGCATAGACGCGCCAAGAAAGGGTTATTTAGTCCAAAATACCTCAGTGCCTGTAACGGACGACTCAGCAAGGAGACGAGGGCGGAGCATCGCGGCGCGAGACGAAGACGCCGCTATAAGAGGGAAGGAGACGGCACACTGGTGCCGTGTGCAAATCGGAGCGCGCTGATTGGCCGACAGAGTATCGGGCAATAGTCACTAGCGTAGGGATGATTTTGTCAATATAAATAGGCATAAGTCTGAAATAAATATAGTATAGTATGAGTATAATATAGTTGTTTTTGTTTTGATCAACAAAGTCGGAGTTTGAAGAAACCATTACAGTCCACAACAAAGTCTGGTCCTTCGAGCCGGATGGAAGAAAACCGCCAGTACCCTAGTGAAATGGTACGAACCAGGAGCCAGGAGCGGGCAATGGAGGGCACGGAAGAACCGCTATCCATTGCCAAGGCGCGAGTATTTCACTCGCCACCGAGATCTCCGTCCGCGGCCTCAAGATCGCGACCGGTGACGTCACAAGGGGAAGGAAGTCGTACTTACGAACCAACAGCACTTCCCGCACCCCTCGTACCGACCGCCGCACGCCCAGCGACTACGGCCGAACGGCGCCGTGAGCCATCGCCGACGCGCTCGCATACGTCACGACGATCAACGGGTAGCACCGAGGCGCGAATACGCACCGCGCAGCTAGCAGCGGAAGAACAGTTAGCGGAAATAAGGAAGAGGGAGTTCCAGTTAGAAGCCGAGCTAGTCAAGAAACGATTAGCAGCCACTGTAGAAACAATTCGGGAAGAGGAAGCCGCCAGTATCGGGGACCCGGATGAACGCATCAACAGTTGGCTACAACAGAGCATCGTAGCGCCAGGGATCGTCGAAGCGACTACCACTCTGGGGCACACAACGTCCGAGCCGAAAGAAAGCACGCTGCCTGCGCGCGAACCGCGCACCCCGAGAGCCGACCGGGGGGAGCAGCCGCCTCACGGAGGTGTACGCTTTGAAGACGCACGCCGTCAAGCTCGCTCATCAACACCGACCAGGAATCGAAGCAGGGGCATCGAGCAATTAGCGGAGGCAATCGAGAAGATGGCAAGAAACCGACCGGTGCCGCGGCAGGTGACCGACTTACCTAACTTCTCCGGTGCTTTCAACGAGTGGATGCCATTCGCCGCAGCATTCAAAGAATCAACTACGGTCTACAACTTCAGCGACATCGAGAACATGGCGCGCCTACGAAATTGCCTGAAAGGCGAAGCAAAGGAAGCTGTCACCGAGCTCCTGTACACCGGTGGCAGCCCCGATCAAATCATGCAAACACTAGAGCAGTGTTTTGGCCGACCCGAATATATCATCGACAAAGTGATAGAGGACATTAAGAAGCTACCACGACTGGGCAACACAGCGAGAGAGCTTAACACGTTCGCCGTACGACTTCAGAACATAGTCTGCGCTCTCAAGAATATAGATCGTCGTGGTTACCTGGAGTTTCCAATGCTGATAAGGGATATCGTGGATAAACTTACGCCAAACTTAAGATCAAGATGGTGCGACTACGCGTATGAACATGAACATGCTATGTCTCCGGAAATCGTCCTGCTATCGCGCTTCTTAATGCGCGAAGCGGACATGGCGCTGCGATACACATACACGACGTCAGCAACCGTGACTGGGAACCAGAAACAAGCTCCAGCAGCGAAGACCTATACACGAAAGAAACAAGTGGAGGTGTACGCAACAACTGCCGCCGCGACGAACGAACAATACAAGTGCTATAGCTGCGAAGGAAATCATACACTAACTAAATGTGACACATTCGCAAAATTGACATCAGATTCACGGTGGGAAATAGCAAAAAAAGCAGGCCTTTGCTTCAAATGCATCGCTAGCCGGCACAGACGAACGAACTGCCGAGCAAAGCCATGCGGAGTGAACGGATGCCGCCGACCACACCACGAACTCTTACACACCGAACCCGCGTCATCGCCACCTCTGAGTTCACCACTTGAGCCACTGCAAGTCACTAACGAAACTGTGATGTCCGTCGCCGCCACTGAAGATCAACAAGGAGCTTCGGTACTACTGAAGGTGGTGCCTGTTAGTTTAACGGGACCCAAGGGAAGCATTAACACTCATGCTCTCCTTGATGAGGGTTCTACCATCTCTTTGATCGAAGAAGACCTGGCGTTGTATCTGGGAGCGGAGGGACCGACACGACCACTACACATCAAAGGAGTAGCCGCCAGTCAACGCCAAGAAAAAAGCAAGTCAGTCAACCTCGAGATCCGAGGCAAGAACCAAGAAGATTGTCATCAAATTAGACTGCGCACTATCCCGCAGCTGGTGCTACATACACAAACAATATCCACTCAGCTGCTTAACTACGAGCACCTGCGTAGCCTGAATCCGGACGACGTGTGCTACGAGAAGTCGAAGCCGCGACTGCTTATCGGTGCTGACAATTGGCACCTAATAGTATCACGACAACTCAGAATGGGAAAGAAGAAACAACCAGCCGCCTCGCTGACCACGTTGGGGTGGGCGATCCACGGAACGGTACCGCGCACTATCCACAGACGAGATACAGAGTCTGTCCTGCACCTATTCATGCCTGAACGCGGCGTGGATGAGAACGACGTGCCTGACAGCCGTCTGGACACAATGATGGAGGAACACTTTAAAATTGACTCATTAGGCGTGTCTATTTGCACTAAGATAACGAAAGAAGATCAACGTGCCATCGAGAACTTCGAAGCTACGGCCAAACGGACCGACGGCCGATTCGAAGTCGGACTACCATGGCGCAATGATGACCTGGAGACGCCACCGAGTTACAACGCCGCCTATAGAAGACTTATTGGACTAGAGCGCAGGTTCGCCAGAGATCCAGACTTCGCAGCACAATATAAGAAGGAAATCGAAGCCCTGAAAGAGAAAGGTTACGCGGAAGCCTGCGATGGGACAGAAGAACGGAACCCAAGAAAATGGTATCTGCCGCATTTCCCGGTTTTTAACCCTAATAAACCGGGAAAGCTCCGCCTAGTCTTCGATGCCGCTGCAAAGTCACACGGAGTCTGCTTGAATGACTTCCTACTGGAAGGACCGGACCTTCTTCGACCGCTGCCAGGTATCCTGTTCCGATTCAGAGAGAAGCCAATAGCAGTGAAGGCGGATATTCAAGAGATGTTCCTCAGAATTAAGATCAGATCAGACGACCAACCGGCCCAGATGTTTCTTTGGCGAGAAGATCCAAATAAACCGCTGCAGGTCTTAAAGATGACGTCAATGATCTTTGGAGCCTCCAGTTCCCCATTCTTGGCTCACAGTGTGCGCAACCGGAACGCTGAAGGCTTTGTGCATACCCACCCGGCAGCCTACGAATCCATAACACGTAGCCACTACATGGATGACCTGGTGGAGAGCTACGAGGATATCTCAACTGCAAAGAAAACGATCCAGGAGGTGACTTTCGTCCACAAGCAAGCTGGTTTCAACCTACGACAGTGGAACTGCAACGAACAAGAAGTATTGGCGGAGGTCCCATATGAGCTAAGAGCCAAAGCGACCACACATCTAGCAACGCCATCAGACAAGGCGCTTGGACTGCTGTGGGACGCTGAAAGAGACGAGCTAGTTTTCAACACGAATCTTGCTAAGGTACCGAAGCAAGTAGTAAAGAATAACAGAACGCCAACTAAGAGAGAAGCCCTCAGCGCCGTGATGTCCGTATACGATCCTCTCGGACTACTGAGCCACTTCACGATCAGAGCGAAGATACTTTTGCAAAATCTGTGGCGAAATAAGATTGGATGGGACGAACCGCTGCCCGCCGCTGAAGCAGAAGACTTTCGAAAATGGCTCTCAGAATTAACAAACAGCATAGCCGAGATACGTCTGCCCCGTTGTTACGAACTCGGCAGCCATGAACGAAGAGACTTGCACGTTTTCTGTGACGCCAGTGAACAAGCCTACTCGACTGCCGTGTATTGGAGATTCACGAAAGCAGATAACACGGTGAACGTAATCCTAGTCGCAGCGAAAGCAAAGGTAGCACCGCTCAAGAAACAGAGCATCCCGAGACTGGAACTGCAAGCTGCGGTTATCGGGGCACGCCTCGCGGAGGTCATCGCCGCAGAACATGAGTTGCAGCCTAGCAGCGTCACATTCTGGAGTGACTCCCGCACCGTACTGCATTGGATTCGACAAAATGCACGACGATACACACCCTTTGTCGCGCACCGCCTCGGCGAGTTAGCGGAGCGCACGAAGAGTGAGCAGTGGCGTTGGCTACCATCCGAACTAAACGTAGCCGACGACGCAACTAGATTGAAGAGCAACTCGATAGCTGCAAGCGACCGATGGTTCACAGGGCCGAGTTTTCTCTGTAGACCTGAAGAGACTTGGCCCCAAGAAGAAAACAAGGAACTTGACCCAGAAGAAGAAACTGTCACGCTTACTTACGAACATCCAAAGGCAACTTACCTACCGGATATCAGCCGCTTTTCATCGTTCGAGAGGCTCATCCGCGCGACGGCATACGTCCTTGTATTTATCGAGAAGTGCCAAGGGCGAGCGAAGCGACTTGAAGTCCGCCACCTGGAAGAGGCAGAACAGCTGTGGATCAAGAAAAGCCAACGCGATAGCTTCCCACTGGAAGTTGGATTACTAGAAAACGGGAAGCGCATTCCGAAGTCTAGTCGATTATACAAGCTCGACCCGAAAATCAAGAACGGAACTTTAAGATTGGACGGCAGAATAAGCGCAATAAATGTGCCAGAACCAATGAAGGAGCCTGCCGTGCTGGACGGACGCCACCCGTTCACCCGCATACCACGGGTGCCAATCTTTGGAGACCTGCCGACGGCGCGCATAGACCCTTATCGACGGCCGTTTACGAATTGCGGGGTTGACTATTTTGGACCAATGATTGTCGCTGTCGGACGAAGACGTGAGAAGAGGTGGGGTGCACTCTTTACGTGCCTCACAACCCGAGCTGTCCACCTGGAATTAGTGGGCTCCCTGTCCACAGATTCCGCTATCATGGCGTTTAGAAGAATGGCAGCACGCAGAGGATGGCCCGCGGTAATGATGAGCGACAACGCTACCAATTTCCGGGGCGCAGATGCAGAACTTCGCGCCGCTTATAAAGAGTGGGCACCTGCACTAGAAGAGTTGGGTCAACTACACCGCATGACCTGGCGATTCATCCCTCCAGGAGCACCGAACCAGGGGGGAGCTTGGGAGCGCCTGGTCCGATCAGTGAAGACAGCTCTTACCGCAGTGCTGCTGGAAAAGACACCAAAGGAAGAAGTGCTACAGACCGTAATGACTGAAGCAGAGTATTCCGTCAACGCACGGCCGCTCACCCATGTCTCGGTTGAACCTAATGACCCTGAGGCGATTACCCCAAACCATTTCCTGCTGGGGTCGTCAACGGGCCTGCCACACACCGGGCCATGTCAGCCGGCCGACCGCAAGACTTGGCGCGCTAGCCAAGGTATCGCCGATGAATTCTGGAGAAGATGGGTTCGCGAGTACTTACCGACACTCGTACCACGCCAAGCGGCTGCATCGGACGAACGTCCACTGCAAGAGAATGACCTGGTTATCATCGTAGACGCTGCGCTACCCCGCAACACCTGGCCGCGCGGGATTGTTCAGAAAGTGTATCCTGGTCCGGATGGCAGAGTACGTAGCGCTGACGTTCGCACGCGAGGAGGAGTCTTCCGACGGCCCACCACAAAGCTCGCCGTCCTGACCGTAGAAAGGGCTGCGACGGAGTCTTCGCCGGGGGGAGAGCTGTAACGGACGACTCAGCAAGGAGACGAGGGCGGAGCATCGCGGCGCGAGACGAAGACGCCGCTATAAGAGGGAAGGAGACGGCACACTGGTGCCGTGTGCAAATCGGAGCGCGCTGATTGGCCGACAGAGTATCGGGCAATAGTCACTAGCGTAGGGATGATTTTGTCAATATAAATAGGCATAAGTCTGAAATAAATATAGTATAGTATGAGTATAATATAGTTGTTTTTGTTTTGATCAACAAAGTCGGAGTTTGAAGAAACCATTACAGTCCACAACAGTGCCTAAAGACGAAAGTCTACAACCAGTGTGTGTTACCAGTGATGACATATGGAACTGAAACGTGGCCTCGCACTATGGGCCTCATAAGAAACCTTAAGGTCGCACAGCGTGCTATGGAAAGGGCTATACTCGGTGTTTCCTTGCGAGATCGAATCAGAAATGAGGAGATCCTTAAACGATCAAAAGTCGCTGACATACGCCCAACGGATTAGCAAGCTGAAGTGGCAGTGGGCGGGGCACATAGCACGTAGAACTGACGGCCGATGGGGCAGAAAGGTTCTGGAATAAGAGACCACGTACCGGCAAGCGCAGCGTAGGACGTCCACCCACAAGGTGGACAGACGACCTGGTAAAGGTTGCAGGAAGCCGCTGGATGCGGGCCGCTTGCAACCGACCAGTCTGGAAGTCACTGGGGGAGGCCTATGTTCAGCAGTGGACATCCTATGGCTGAGATGATGATTCAGTATACAGGGTTACAGGGAAAGTCGTACAGAATATTGAAGGACGTTATTATTCAGGTCATTTCTGATCTGAACTGTTGTAAAAAGTAATTTAAGAAAAAGAATGAGAATGTCTGTAAGAAATAATGGCGGACATGTGGAACACGAATTATAAAAGTATTACTGTATTTTTTTTGTTTTATTTACCATTTTAGCAATTTTTACCTCAAACTAAAAATGTACCCTCTGCTACTTTAACTGTTATTTTGTCAATGTTTGGCCTATTTAATAGCAAGTGTTATACCTTTTTGAATAGCTAAAAAAACATAGAAGTTTTAAAATTACTTGCAGGATAAGTACCATACATTTTTTTTAAAAAAGGTCTTGAAAGTTAAAAACAATTAGTGAAAATGATTTAATTTCAACCGTTGTCGAGCAGTTTAATGAAGCTGTTAGTAATAGGTTCAGTTTTTGTTGATCATTTTTATTAATTGACATGTCTTCTAACTGGAAACATAAAAAAACCGGGCCCTAGTAGCTCCAATCGCAAAAAAATCGATAGAAAAGCCAAAAGAAAAAATATTATAAAAAATATATTTAAAATTCAATATCTCCATAATGGTTAGGTTTCGGATACCATATTATAGGATCAATTCGATCAGAAATGACCTGAATAATAACGTCCTTCAATATTCTGTACGACTTTCCCTGTAACCCTGTATAAGCCCTCTTCCGCGCACATATACACGTTTTAAAATATAGCTTTGCCCTACCACCGCTTCGGGACTTCATATCGGCTGGCAAGAGAAGAAACGGCGCAAAAAAACCTCAGTTACCTTTCTCAGCCTTTTTTACAGTTTTCTTACTACTATTATAACGAGAAAGTTTGGATGGCTGGATATTTATTACTAAATTACGCCAGAACTGCTAAACGGATCTGAATGAAATTTGGCACCGAGATAGATTTAAGTCTGGAATAAACATAGGTTACTTTTTATTCTGGAAAATGCACAGTTCCTATGGGATAGTATAACTTTTTTTTTCAATAAACAGTTTGAGTTTCATTACTCATACTCGGAAAGTAGGTCTGAAGTTGCCTGAGGAGCGGGTTGAAAGTAATACTTTTCAGCCCTAGGGAGAATCGTTTTCAGCTGACAGCTGTCAAATTAAAAAGAAAATACTAGTTGTAATTTTACATTCCTATTGAACCATGTTGAAACTTTCTTATTTCAACTTTTATTGAATGTAAAATTGAATTAAGTAACATAAAATTATGTATTAATCAAAGTTTTTTTATGACCTTATTCAAAATCAGTTAAAATAACAGATGTGGGCAAATACATAACATTTTTTCAATGATGAAAATAAAAAATAAAGGTTGAATAGCTGGCCGGCCACAAAAAAAAAAAAATAGGCGGGAAAGCAGCAATCCGATCTTTATTTGTTTTTTCGAGTTGTAGAACGTAGTGATTATACTTATTATAGTGATTAACTCTTTGGTACGGTTTTGTTGAAAGTGACAAATTTTTTCTTCAGATAATTCATGTTTTTATTTTTACTTTCCTTGTATTCGTAATGAAAAGCACAGTGTTTAGCTCGGGTTCAAAACTTATTTAGTTCCTCGAACTATTGGCGCCCCCAAATAAGTTACTTTCACCTCTAGGGTAACAATGTATCATTTCATAACGAAGATCTTATCGTGTAAGTACACTTTGACCAATAGAAAAATTGAGCACTATTTCGTTTAGACCTTATATACTCATAGTACCTGGTGATCCCGATCCCATAGCAGGACATGATGAGTGGCTGTGGAGGGCCGGAGGGGGGGATGTAGTTCGCTTTCAGGGGGTCGCTGTACTTCGTCCCGAGGATGAACGTGTGGCCTACCTAAGGTAAAAAAAACTAATGGTATAGTAAGGTACGGTACCACCGTAACAGTTAGAGCTACAGTAAAAATTAATAAGTCAATTTTCAACTTGGACCGTATGGTTCCATAGGTATGCAACTTGGAGTAAATGGGTCAAAAGGTATACAAGTTGGACTAAATTGGGTCAAAAGATATACAACTTTGATCAATGGATTAATACTATGCAACTTGGACCAAATGGATCAATAGGATGCAATTTGGACCAATAGGTACCTATACAACTTGGATCTAAGGTGAAAGATGCAACTTGGAGTAAATAGGTGAAAATTATACAACTCGGACCAAATTGGTCAATAGGTATGCAACTTCGACAAAAAGGGTCAAAAAGTATGCAACTTGGAGTAAATGAGTCTAAAAATATACAATTTGGACCAACTGGATCAAAAGGTATGCAACTTGGACCAAATAAGTCAATAAGTATGCAACTTGAACCAACTTGAACCAGTTCCTAAGACCCAACACCCTAACGAGTACAAAGAATTACGTCCCATTAGTATACTCCCATTTATGTCCAAGATCGTCGAAAGAGTTATTTGCATGCAAATGACTGAGTACCTCGAAACCAATAAAATCTTACCTCAGAAACAGTCTGGCTTTAGGAAATGTCACAGCACATCTACAGCTCTCTTGGATATCGTGGATGATATCCTGGCAGCACAGGATATTGGTGACGGCACTATTATGGTGTTACTGGACTACACACGTGCCTTCGACACCATTAACCCCACAGTCTTGTTAGCCAAACTAGCGTATTACGGTTTCAATCCTATGTCTTTAAAATGGTTTGCCAGCTACCTTACCGGACGATCCCAATACGTCGAAGTTCATAATAGCAATGGTTCTGTTTCTTATTCCACCATATCTAAAGTAGTCAGAGGTGTCCCACAAGGATCAATACTAGGACCAATACTCTTTGTGTTATACACTGCTGATATCATCAAAAATATAGAAAATTGCAAGTATCACTTATACGCCGATTATCTACAATTGTACATTTCATTCAAACCCGAAGCTACTACTGCAGCAGTGGACAGACTAAATGAGGACTTGAATCGTGTTAGCCACTGGAGCGATCGCCATAACTTAGTTTTAAACCCCAAAAAAATCTAAATTTATAATAATGGGTTCAAAAATCGCCATTGACAAAATTACGTCCCAGGACCCAAATGTGTCTATGATGGGTAAACGATTAGATAACGTGAAACAAGCTCGTAATCTAGGTCTTCTAATGGATGAAAGGTTACAATTTGAAGAACATGTATTAGAAACAATGCGCAGCTGTTTTTACAGAATTAAAGTTCTTTATCGTATCCGCGATTACATAGATGTAGAGACGAGAATTATGTTATGCGAATCGCTTGTACTTTCTAAACTCAACTACGTCGATACTGTATTTGGAGGGTGTTTATTGGGACGGACGAAGAAAGTGCTCCAGCGTATTCAAAATGCATGTGCTCGTTTTTGCTTTCCTGTCCCCAGACGCTCACATATAACCCCTTTCTTAAATCGCAACAACCTATTAAAAATGGCCGCTAGACAAACCTTGCACTTTGCATCATTGCTTTTTGATGTCATCGTCAGTCAAAAACCGACATATCTATTCCAAAAATTGAAATTCGCCCAATGTAAAATGAGGATTGCTAAACGTCTAATGTGTCTACAATACAGAACGACTGCCTTTCGTGGTAGCTTTCGCTACGCTGCTACGAAGTGTTGGAACAACTTGCCACCGCCGATCAGAAACTCCAAATCAGCTGCTTCCTTTAAACGTCATCTTAGGAAATTTCTGTTCGACGAGCAAGTCTCCGTCAAATAAGCAGTCGTACCGTACTGTACAAATTATATTATTAATACATACCCTTAACACCCACACCACACATACACACAAACACACACACACCACACAAACACTCGCATACACACTGCACACATACCCGCACAAACATACATACCATTGTTCAGCTGTCGCAAAATTGTAATTGTACATAGTAAGTTTTTATGAGTAGTAGTACATAATGTATTTTGAATATCCCTTGTTTATTTTATAGTTTTTGTTTTTCGTCGCCGGTAACGCCATCTTCCTAAATATACGGTTTCCACTGAAAACCAGCGCAGTGGCTAGGCCCTTCACCTACGCCATCGCACATGCTGAGTGGATACCATTTGGTTCCTTAACACTAATTCCAAAATTTATAATAAGTCATGTATTCTCTTTTCCTTGTTGTCTCCTTTAGTTTAGTTTATTTGTAATAAAATTATTATGTATGTGTTTATGGACCAATAAAAATTTTCTATTCTATTCTATTCTATTCTAAATGGAAATGTTATTGCAAAATTTGAAAATATTTAACAATCATACAGAACATAACATATAAGAACAAAGTCTCTGCAATCCTAATAAAATAAATAATAAACTAGCATTATTACAAATACAAAAAATAAAAATGTTTAAATTCCTATCGGTGGTACTACATTTTTAGGTGAAATATTATCTTGGATAAACACGTTTTTTAAGTTCTTCTGTCCCTTGTTTTTACTCACGACGGAACGGAGAAAGTGTTTGCGTTTAGAGCGAGAGTTTGTTTGTTTGTGTATGCACTTCGAATCCTGCTGCAATTCGCTGTCTGTTTGAAATTACGTTGGGTAAGTAGATAATTGATGTTTTTAATTCAGGGGAACGAACGACAGTCCCCAACGAATTCTCTTTTCTTCATCATCATCATCATCATCATCATCATTTCAGCCATAGGACGTCCACTGCTGAACATAGGCCTCCCCCATTGACTTCCAGATTGGCCGGTTGGAAGCGGCCTGCATCCAGCGTCTTCCTGCGACCCTTACCAGGTCGTCTGACCACCTTGTGAGTGGACGTCCTACGCTGCGCTTGCCGATACGCGGCCTCCATTCTAGAACCTTTCTGCCCCATTCCTTACTTACGTTCTATTAGTCAGAGGGTTTTAAAATTTTATTTAATCCTTTTTATACGTACTTACTATGTACATGTTAGGGGTAGCAGCAACCTAGTCTTTTTGTTTCAATTACTTGTAATTTTGCAATTTACAATGGCTGTATAAGTTCATTCATGGGAAAATGTATTCGTATTTTTAATAAATTACTACAATCCCTTGCTGAACTGCCAGTATTTGAACTTAAATTACATGTTAAGATGATTTTAATGAAAAAGGGTAATAATTACACCGTTAGTGATTATTTATATGATAAAAATGTGTGGATTTAAAACTGCTTAGCTCGCACCAAAACTTGTAAAAATATTAATTTTAAAAGAGGCTGACAACAGTGACCGAGTTTCTTGCGCTGCTTCTTCTCGGCACTAGCCCACAAATTGTCCCGAAGCAGTGGTAGGGCAAAAAAATATTGGGACGTGTAAAAGTGCTTTTAATGGCCTATTTGCCAAAAATAAATGATTTTGATTTTGTAACCTGTTTTGTAAATCTTCAAATAAAATAAAATATTACAAGGTTTACATTCGGCATTTTTTTTACGTTTAACTTTGAGTTTTTATTATAAACGAATTAGTAATACCTATATGAAACAAAATAAAAAGAAAATAAATTTTCGTTTCACACCTCAATACTATTAACTCTCTCCGTCTCCCTCCCGCACCGCTCACACGCAGTGCAGTCGAGTGCTGCGTGCGAGCAGGACGGGCATACGTGTATCGCGTCCTCGCCCGCCGAAGCGGCCACTTGCCATTCGTGGGAAATTGAACCCCCCATATCGCCGGTGGGGGCTGGTACTGGGAAAGAAATAGATTTTTGTATTTATGTAATTTTTTGGAGTTCCTTACCCAGAGGGATATTACTAAGACTCCAGTGTCTGTCTGTCTGTCTGTCTGTGTATCACCAGGCTGTATCTCATGAACCGTGATAGCTAGACAGTTGAAATTTTCACAGATGATGTATTTCTGTTGCCGCTAAATACTAAAAACAGAATAAAATAAATATTTCAGGGGGGCTCCAATACAACAAACGTGAATTTTTCGTCGTTTTTTGGCAAAGGAAAATGCTAAAAAACGGCAAAAAAATCGCGTTTGTTGGCGGCATATCGGGTTGTGGTGGTCATGCTAGGGGGGCTGAAAATAGACTATTTTAAAGCTCAGTTTAAATTATAGGTACAGCATTAAGAGATCTATTTAAACTGTACTTCAATCAAGTAAAATTTGAATAACCATTATAAGTTGACCTAGCTGAAGTAGGCAAGCAAATATAATTGAGAGGTCTACTCAACCTGCCTCCCCCGCATGAGCACTAAAACACGATATGATATAAACGGCCATTGTAGCTTTTCAAAAGTCTTCCTAGAAAGCATTGATTATTGTATCTAGTCTTGTTACAACAAACATTTACCATTATAAGTTGACCTAGCTGAAGTAGACTATTTTGAAGCTCAGTTGAAAGTAGTTACAGCATTGAGAGGTCTATTTAAACTGGACTTGTAACAAATAACATTTGAATAACCATTATAAGATGACCTAGCTGAAGTAGGCACGCAAATATCATTGTGAGGTTACTCATTTTGGTCACATTACCTCTACTTAAAATCTTAGTTCAAAGTAAAGTTTGAGTATTGATAGGTCTATCTAAACTGGTCTCTCTACAAACAAAATTAACCATTATAAACTGAGCTTGCTGATATAGGCACACGTAAAGCAACGAGAGGTCTACTCAATCTGGTCACATTACCTCTATAGACGGGCAGCTGTAGCTTCTCGAACAGCCTTCCATAAGCTCTAGCCACACCGTCGTACACATTTAGCGCACAGCTCTCCCCCGTATGCGCGCCGTACGCGTCTAACATTGTGAATTCGCGCGCGCGCAGTAACCCGTGTTTAGGGCGGTATTCGTCGCGATATTTATTTGTTATCTGTAAATATAAAATGGCCGCTAAATAAGACAAAGACGGTTTACCAAGTTGCAGAGGGCGGGGCACGTAGCATGTAAAACTGACAGCCGATGGTGCAGAATGGTCCTAGAATGGAGGCCAGGTACCTGCAAGCGCAGCGTAGGACGTCCACCCACAAGGTGGATCGACGGAGACGTATTTTTGAATCATTAGAAATTAATCTTGAATTCGAACACGAAAACAATTCGTGTATGAAAATAGTTTCTATTGCTTTCGATTTTATGCATTTTTGAATCACGAATCACGAAATAGGTGTTGCTATTAAATTGAAATCTTGTAACTATTTATGTTTCACGCAGAAAATATTATAAACCATAAAGCAAAAACTCATTATCGAACGTCAATAAAAAGTTATTATGTCAAATCTCTGTCAACCATAACCATTTACTTGTCAATGTCATTCTTCTATACTTTTTATTAGTAGAAATCGAAAAACGAGTGGGTAGGACCACTCGTAGCAGAATTCACGGAATGAATTTTCAAAATAGTGATTTTAGATCTTGCGATTTCGTATTCGGATAGGAATTCGCATGATTCAAAAATACGTCTCCTGGTAAAGGTTGCAGGAAGCCGTTGGATGCAGGCCGCTTCCAAGTCCAACCGGCCGATGTAGAACTCATTGGGGGAGGCCTATGTTCAGAAGTAGTAGTTGAAATTATGATGAATGAACAATTATTGCCAAAGAACATTATAACGACACCTATAAGAACTTACAAAGAAGGAATATTTCACTAATAGTTTGTAATGCGTCCGCTTGGCTAGCACTTGCAGCAATCTCCAAACCGCTACAAACGTCAAACGTGTGGACGCGTCGCAACCGCTTGCGTCAAATTCCTTTGATTTGTCCTACGCAAACCAAGACAAACACTCTATCCACACGTTTGAATTTGTGACAGTTTGTTGATGTTTGCCAAGCGTGTGGATCTGGCATAACAGTCTTGGGCCTAATAGGTATGACACATGGATGTCAGCCTTCTCCTGACATTGCTTTAGGTACACTGCCCCTTCGCATCGCATCCGTCGACTTTACGCTTCTTGTTCCGGATTGAGCATACATCGATTTTAGTTTACCGAAACTCAAGTAGTGTAGGCGAATATAAACCCGGACCAAGTTAGAAAAACACTAATATCGAATATGGCCACTTTCGGAATGGTTTCTATACAAGAAGGGGCGGGGTCTGGCTGGCGGGCTGACGGAAGTTGACAGAGGATCTACCATAGCAGCGGGCGTTTTCAGTCATCATCAGTTTGACGTCAAGAAGGAAAGCAGAGTGGGGGCAAGGTCGAGCAATGTCAAGAAGAGTCCGTCACCCGTTTAGCAAGCGGTTAACTATTGCGATCGAGTAAGTAGAACGGATTTATGTGGTTTATTTAGGTAAGGAGTACTATCTTTTACGGGCGGAAAGTTGAAAAAGTGTCCAGCCGAAGCAGTAGATAACAGTTCCCAAACCCTCCAAAATGGCACTTTTATAGGAAAACATGGAAACAGTTGTTCACGGATTCAAGTATGCCGAGTATGGAGTGCCGAGTTGGAACATTTTTATCATCATCATCAAAATTAATAGAATCAGGCGTTACTTTGCGGAAATCCATAACTAAATAATTATGAAAATTTAATTATTTTGCTTACAATTTGCGCTTAGTTACGCCGGCATAGGCACCCCAATCACACCACCTGTACCCACACTCCGTGAACAAACATCATCATGTCTTCGCATCATCATCATGTTAGCCATTGGACGTCCACTGCTGAACAAAGGCCACCCCCAATGACTTATCACCGGGGGGATTGCCAATACTCGCCACCCTTGGCAGGCGGGTTACAGAAATCAGAAACAACGACGGTACAAACAACACCCAGACCCAAGACAATATAGAAAAGTTATTTTTCTACATTGACTGACCAGGAATCGAACCTGGGCATTGATATAGTTAACTGTATTATTTTGAGCTGGGAAGTGACATTGGTCGTTGATAAAGACTAACAAATCGAACTCCACCCGGGCATAGCCGAGGGCGGAAGCTAGTGTGTAAATAAAATTGGTGCGTACTCACTTGATATAATATAATTGGTAGTTGTTTGTATGAGAGCGGGCCAACATCTGCCAGTAGATCCGCTATTGCTTCCTCGTGTGTCTGAAACCATGGATATTATACCTATAGTTTGCTTTTCGTTGCTAGTCGAACATTGTAAACAATCTTGACAAATAATTCATGATTTAGTTTATGATTTCTAAATGGAATTATTTGTTTAAAATAAGATAGACACAAAATTAATAGCCTACAATTGTGATCAATCATTAATCTCTTCCATGCAATCCAGTCACTCGTAATGGAGTCATTCACTCCCCTCTCAGACATATCGCTCCTCACACAATCCATCCATCTCTTCGTAGGTCGTCTTCTACCTCTATACCCATCACTGCCCCGTTACGAATGTGAGAAATAAATATTAAAACAAGCAAACACATACCGGTGCCAACAAATACTTTTTCTCATGTCTGTCTTCAACCGCCAATAACTCAGAGCCCACATCCGCCAGCCTGCCTGTGGTTTCCCACAGCTGGGCAGCTGTCAACGCAGGCAGGGTTACCCTCTGAGCCCCAGCAGCCTCCATGCAGGTCTTGACAAGTGCCTCTAGCTTGTCAAGTGCTCTCCGGGCCAACGGGAGGAGAGCAAAGAAGCCGGAACTGGTGGGTCGGACTAAACCACATTCTAGGAGGAGCTGGAAGAAATAAGGGGAGGGCACTACTAACTAAGCATTTCCGGCAAGTGGCAATGCAAGTGGTACCGGGAGATGGTCCTCTCTCACGCCTGGGCCTATCCGCCCCCACCACGTTCGCCACCAACATCGTGGGCGATTAATCTAAATATGAGCCTTAGTCTTGGCCTTGTTAAAGCCTAAGGGCATGCTTAAACAAAATAGTGTTTTCTTCAAATGTTTTTGTTACAATTTTATTAATTTACCTTTTGACTTTTACAGGTTATTTCATTATTTTTAACCTTGGCGTTTTTTGGTATTGTTATCACTGGCTGGAATATCTGAGATACATATCTCATTGTGTTAGAAATCTAGAAAATTAGCACAACTAAACATACACTTTTAGGTTAAGCCGCTCAGCTGATTGATTGTCACTTTGACGTACGCCGTTTCTAATCTAAACATATAAGACGAAACCATTAGATTAAAGTTGTTTCCACTGACCTATAACAACTAGACTGTGTTTCATTCAAATGACCGCATTGACCGAATTATTAATAGGTGCATTGACAGAACTTATCCGGGTGACTTTAGCGCTTATTAAACGGAGTACATACGGACTTCTCTTTACTTTGCTCGACTTTGCTTTCCAGAGGCCTGTTGCTATTGGAAGATCCTTCCATCTACCTTAAACCAGTGACACACGGCTCCCGAACGCCAGTTTCGGAACAGAAAGAGGCGGAGTCTTGCTGACGTGCTGGCGAAGTTTACGAAAGGATCGACCAATGACAACAGCGTTTGAGCCGTTTGACCTCACAATGTCAAGACGCGTCCAGAGACGCGTCGGTCTCCGTTTGTCAGGGGCTTTAGTTTCATGTACACACACCATTTTTGCATAGAATCTATCTTCCTAGACTAGGAATCCTAGCGGCCTACTGCATGCAACGACCAAATGGCGTTCATCAAATAGGCATGAGTTTATTTTGACAGCAGCCAGTCCAGGCTAAACAGGTCAGTGGTACAATTTGACAGTAGCCTGTGTTTTCGACATTTGTAAAAAAACAATTGTTTTATTTATTCTTCGGTGGTTTACGAAAGCATCTTTGGTGTGTTTACTGAAATTCAGTGGTATTTATATAATTAATCAGTGGTATTAGCTGTTGGCTGAAACAGACTGGCTAAAACTACTTACATTAGTGCACAGATTTATTTATTTTGTAATAACTGACTGGCTGATAATCTTTTGTTTTAATTATAAGTAGGTAAGTGCAATGCAATTAGTTAATGAAGAATTGTAGCGTACCTATTGTAAGTCTATGGAGAACTGTTTTAAAATTACTCGTGAAACCGTTAGCGGCGTAGTGGTCTCATGAGACCGCGTAACAAAGTAGAAATCAAACATTACCTACCCTTTAGCAGTGAAAGGATGCCAGGCTGAGGGGTAATGTTTTATTCTGCTTTTATATACTTATAAATAATTCGTTATAAGTAATAAATCGTTATTATTGTAATATGTAAACAAGTCTGAAACCTTTAAGTCTGCACACCTCATGGTAGCTATTTATAATAATTATGTTATTAAAATAAATGCTGTGAAATGGCTAGGTTGATAAATAGCTGACTGACTCTTGTTGAACAACCTGTTCATGAGTTTAAAATCCATGTTTAAAAATCCTTGTGAAAAACGGATATTAATACATACACACACATCTAAGTGGTCTCATGAGACCTCATAACAATGGAATTTCTATTGCGTCTAGTTTATGTATCCTTGATGAGTAAAAAAATAGACAATTATTTAAATGACTAGAGTGCATGGACTTACCTGCTCAGCTCGCACTTACTACATGTCTTGTAACTGTATTTCCTGTAAAAAAGGCTGACAATGGTGACTGAGTTTGTTGCGTCGTTTCTTCTCATCACCAGCCGATATATAGTCCCGAAGCGGTGGTAGGGCAAAGCTATATTTTTGATACACATATAATTGCCCGGAAGAGGCCTATATAAATGAGTATTATCATAAATATAAATAAATATATTTAATATATTTATATTTAAATAAATATGGCAACAGATTTTTAGGTAGTACATGTTCTGGCCCAATATGGACCATGTCAATAATGTTATTATTGACATTCATAAGTGGAATAATTGATTTTTGACTTTGACTTATTGTGGCTCTTTTTGACCTTTGCAGTATGTCACTTTGGCTCCGCAATGGTGCATCAGCCTCAGACTTACTGGCACAGTTGTATGAGAACCAGATTGAAGAGCAGACGTGTGAGTTTGAGTTTGGAGACAGTGGTGGTGAGGTAATACATTCAAATTCGTTTCATAATCTTAATCATTTATTCACTAGCCTATTAGGCTAGTTTCCTGGGTCAAAAAAAGACTTCTATTTAGTCCGTCAGTTAGATTATCAAAAAATATCTTAAAAAGTGTCGCAAGGCGTGACGTTACGCGGAACTTTAATGGGCTATATCTTCATAATTTTCTGTTTGATTGAGAAAAGAAAAAATATGTGTCCAATATTTTCTGTTAATCCAACTGACGGACTAATTAGTTTTTTTAGGAAACTAGCCCACTACACATTGCTTATAAATTAATTAGATTAAGGGTTTATTGCGAATTATAGTTATTGACTACTTCCGTAGCATGCTGGACGTGGAGTCTCCATCTTTGAGGTCCGGGGTACGATTCCCAGTCAGATTAATGTTGATAATAAACGTTTGATTTGATTTGCTATCAAACTTTGTTAAATCTTCGTTTAGAAATAGCTGATCAGTTGTTGTAGATAAATAAATGTAATGAATGTAAGTCTAACCAAAATAGTGCTCAATATTTATAGAGGTCAAAAAGTACATGGGGTTACACATACATAAGGATCTTCATTTTACTTCATTTCATTTCATTTCACTTTATTTCACTTCGTCATATCACCGTTTTCTAATATTGACAATGAAATGAAATGAAATAAAATGAAATAGTTTATTTGTATAGACTTTACAACTTTAATAATGGACGTTTAAACCCCCTTTCGGCTTTAGAAGTATTTTTGTAACACCTTTAGGCTTAGTAAAGTAAGTATGTCTAAACGTCCCACGGCAGGGCACAGGCCTCACCTCAACTATGAGCTGGTTGGACCATACTCCACCCCGCGGGCCCAGTGCGGTGGAGGGGTGTTGTAAGGCCAGTGACCTAACCTTACTGTATGATGGTGCCGTCGTTGTTTCTGATTTCTGTAACACAAGTGCTTAAGGCGCAGGGTAAGGAGAATACACATAAAAGAGGTGTTTTTGGACAAGTTTCTGGCTAAAATACTGGATATAGGATGTGGAAGTCAATATATCATGTAACTTATTATATGTTGAAGTTTTTCCTGTTGTATCTAAATACTAGTTATTATTTTTTATAAACACTAAAAAATATTTTAAAGTACCGCAAATATTGCGAGCTTATATACTAGCTTCGTAGTAGTCTCAGTAGCTTCAAAGTTATTTATAACATTCGTGCCTTTATGATGAAGTTTCTTTTTTTTTTTCAAATAGTCAACAAATTAAGTATTATAAGGATTTTACTCTTAGCGCCTACTTTTCCATGAGCGGATATTTTGCTCGCAATGATAATCTATTTGCACAGGAGCGCAACGGAGGGATGTTTAGTCTGCGAGAAGCATTTGTATTATCTTAGGCACGTAATAGAAGTCGCATTAGTCGACGCTAAATGCCCAAGGTCACTTGCCTTACCCGTCGCCTTAAGCTACTTACCATAAGATCAGAGTAATGTATGTGATGTTATTTATTATTATTAAGCCGCCCTACGGCCTCTGACTTGGCTTCACGACTAGTATCAAGCGATATTAGCCGGGACCAACTCTTTACATGCCTTCCGAAGCACGGAGATGCTTGTGATAAATGTCACTAAATATTATTCGAATGGTCATCCATCCAATCACAACCACAGCGTGGGTTGCGCTGAGCCACAAGCACCGCTAAGAGGCTTACTTTTCTTTTATCATTATAGAGCGATGACCCAGTGTACCATACCAGTTCGCCCCCACTAGCGTCCCCGCCCCCGCTAGCCCCATGGCCGCCAAGTTGCGAGGGGCGAGAGCGGTCCCGCTCTCCCGCCTGGCTCCCTCACACATCTGAACCGTGAGTTGACATCATCATCATCATTTCAGCCATAGGACGTCCACTACTGAACATAGGCCTCCCCAGTGACTTCCAGATTGGCCGGTTGCAAGCGGCCCGCATCCAGCGGCTTCCTGCAACCTTTACCAGGTCGTCTGTCCACCTAGTGGGTCCTACGCTACGCTTGCCGGTACGTGGCCTCCATTCCAAAACATTTCTGACCCATCGGCCCTCAGACAAAAGGTGGACAGACGACCTGATATAGGTTGCAGGAAGCCGCCTCCAACCGGCTAATCTGGACGTCACTGGGGAAGCCTAACATAGGCCATGTTTAGGAGTAGACATCCATAATGTCTACTGTTTCTTTTTTCCCAGTTTTTATCAGGAATGTTATGTATGATATGAAATTTCGGATCTTGATATGGATATGAAATTATTTCCGATTATCCGTTAGTTTCGGTAACGGATATTAGATTTTTAGGAGTTGCACAAGTGAAACACAAATAGGTAATAATTTGAATTTATTTCTACACTTAGGACGCATGTTGTCCACATAATTCAATATAACATAACACTTTTCTTTCGCTTTATCGAATTAAGTATTCTAAGCGGTCTCATGAGACCGTATACTTGTAAGAATATAATTTCTATTGTCTCGATGTGTGAAGTGTCTCGATAACGTATTATTTATTTAAACTTTATTGCACAAAATAAAATCGTACAAAAGGTGGACTTAATGCCATGTGGCATTCTCTACCAGTCGACCATTAGGCTAAACAGAAATGTTTTGTGGGCGGTGCATATGACGTTACAAAAAATGAACATTATTATACACACACACACACACACACACACACACACACACACACACACACACACACACACACACACACACACACACACACACACACACACACACACACACACACACACACACACACACACACACACACACACACACTCACACACACACGCACACGCACACGCACACACACGCACACACACGCACACATTTTTTAAAAATTGATTTGAATTGAAAATTGATTGATGATTTTACAATAAAATAAAATAAATAAATAAAATCACAGCAAGTTTAAATAATTCTATTTGTAGCAGTTAAATTTAAGAATTATAAGAACTCTGAACCACCTTTCCCTCTCTTTATTGTTTGTCCTCTACCTGAAGGTTGTCTGGAAGAGATCGCTATTAGCGATAAGACCGCTTAAATTGTACGTTTTTCTGTAAAAATCATGTGTAATTTACTTGTATGGTGTGCAATAAAGAGTATCTATCTACATTTATACATGTCATACATTTAACATAACACGGACCTTTCATTTGAATTTGTATCGCCTATATCGCACCGCCCACAAAACATCTCTGTTTAGCCTAATGGTCGACTGGTAGAGAATGCCTCATAGCATTAAGTCCACCTTTTGTATGATTTTTAATCTGTGCAATAAAGTCTAAATAAATAAACATCCATGACTTAGGTACAAATGCTCGTGCTCATCACACAAACATTTGCCTCTTGCGGGATTCGAACCCGCAACCGCCTGCCTGGCTTTGTAGTCCGGAGCGCGAATTACTGCACCAGAAGGTCGTCAAATACTTACTAAAACCTCCTCCAAGCCGCTTTTACCAGAATGGAATAGAATATAATTTTTATTTGCTATAAACATGGTAGTACAAGTTGTTACAATAAAATTTATCCTCGTGTATAACCTAAAGGTCGTGCAAATATGATATGCTATATGATAATGATATATGATAATGCGTCACAAATAATTGACATTGATGCTTTGTGACTTTGTTGACAAATGTCAAAACGCGGGTTTTTGCCATAATCAAAAGAAGAAGAAGAAGAACATTTGACCACAGATTAAGGATATGCATTTGACTGATTCCCTATTTATGTATAATGGACGGACATTTATTAATTTATTTTTTGTTGAATGAACTGACATTTTGTTTTTGTATGGCTTGGCTTGGAATTGAATTGAAATTATTCTAAATGTACTTACTTCAATCGCATATTAAGTGTTTAATGTTTTTATTAACTTTTTAGTCAACTAGTTACGCATGACGATATCATAACATTTGTATATCGATAGATTATTATTAAACATGTATGCACGATACCTAAAAATAAGAACCAAAAATGTACCATGTTTATACAAATAAATATCTTATCTTATCTAATATCATTACTACTAGAATCAATTAGTTATAAATTCTACATTTAAAATAAGGGACATAAAATCAAATTATTATAATTTTTTACTATTCTAAAAAATATACAAATCGACGAAGTATCGCCATTTGCAATTTGCATGCACTCCGTCGTCTCAGGAAAGCCATTAAGCCCTAGAGAGAATCCGAGCCTCATGGGACTATAGAATAAGCCGATTCAACTGTCACCACTGCTAGAGTTGCCTATCGATAGTCCACGGTCGCGAAACTATCGATAGTCTTATCGATAGTTTACGTCATATCAAAAGTATCGATAGTTTACGTCATATCAAAAGTATCGATACTGTTATACAGGGTAATAGTATTTAAATACAAAAATTGTATTGAAAGTATTACCTCCCATACTATCGATATTATCGAAGACCAGCTTATGTTTAGGAACAATACTATCGATATTGTCGATCGTTGACACTACCGATAGTTTAATAAATAGTGTAATACTATCAAATTATCGATACTATCGATATTAAAAAACTAAATGTTTTTCTAATAAAAGTCTTGCTTTTAGTGACTATTATTAGTTTAATTGTCTTGATTGAGCTACACAAAAAATTATATTTTTACACACAAAACCACAGATCCTTCGGCTGTCATAAAAACGTCAGGTGACAAGTGATTTGGCGGGAGCACCAAATCTGGTATTGCCAACACGTTCTTTCGTTTGAAATTAAAATGGATTACATTGAGTACAAAATTAAAAGAACTTGGGTACCAGTCTTGCTCTCTCCGCCAAGGTATCTGTAGACATGAAAATGAGTAATCATATGGATAAATTACTAACATAACTTATTAGCCGTTACTTAGGTCTACCTACTTATATACTAATACACAGTTGCATAAAACTAGGAACAATCATAATCTCTTAGATAACTAGGTGTTTTTACGTCCCTCTTAGGTCTATTAACCCTAGCAGTTGGTTGATCACTTATTGTGAGTAAATCTGCACTACTCAAGGTCCTAGTTTGACTTTCAGGTTCTAAAGGCTGTGACGGTGATGTAGTTAGTGTAGAAAGGTGATCATTTATTGGTGACTGCACTATCTCACTCTGTTTGCTTTGAAGAGGATATTGACTATTTTGAGTACCACAAGAATCAATTTCCCTTGTCGAGTCATTTTCTGCCAAATCGTTTTTTATGTCTTCTGTGGTTGGAGTAAATGGTTTTATTTGTGACAAATTTCTTCGGTATGAAGCATCCTTGGCCTTCACCACATAAGATCTGTCTGATAGAACATCCTGTATAACACCTGATGACCAAGTTTTGTTAATAGATGGCTGGAGTTGCACTACAACTGGCTGACCAACCTCTAGAGGAACTGCTTTCTTAGCTTTTTTATCATATGATTGTTTTATTTTCTGTTTTCTTTTTGTGATGTCTTCTGTCACGTTGTCAATTATATGTGGCCTTAGTAAATGCGGGATTGTGGGTAAGTCACTTCTGGTTCTACGAGAAAACAGTCTCTGAGCAGAGCTGCTATTTATTTTGTTTGGAGTATTTCTTAAGTACAAGAGAGCAAGCCAAAAATCTTCTTTGTTTTCAAATGACTTTGTTAGTAGTTTTTTTGCTATTTTTACAGTAGCCTCTGCCTTGCCATTACCTTGAGGGTGGTTTGGTGATGATGTCACATGAGTGAAATTCCATTTTTTCGAAAAAAATGAGAAGTCCAGGTTGACAAAGTTAGTGCCACCATCTGTGCAAACATTTTCTGGAATTCCATGTCGAGCAAAGTTCTTCTTGCATGCATCAATTACGGATTTTGCTGATAAATCTTTTAATTTGTTTAGCTCAAAAAAATCTGAATAGTGATCTACTGTTACAAGGTATTTTTCTTGTTTTCCATTCTGAGAAAAAAAGAAAACATCCATAGATACTTGCTGAAAAGGATATTCTGGTACTTTATGGGATTGCATAGGTAATCTTTGTTGTGATGTCTGATATTTGGCACACACTATGCATCCTTTGATTAATTCTTTTATTTCTGATGACATAGAGGGCCAGAATACAGCATCTCTTGCCAATTTTAGTGTGTTTTCAGTTCCGCTGTGTGCTTTGTGTAGTTTCATAAGGATTACTTTTCTTAGTTTTTGTGGTATAAGAATGGCTTTATTTTTCAATATAATTTCGTCATACAATGTGAGTTCATCTTGGAAACTGAAGTAAGGTTTTATAGCCTCTGGAACATCTCTTATATACTTTGGCCATCCATGTAAAATGTATTTTTTAATTTGAATGTAGTTATCATCTAATGATGCAGCTGTTGATATTTCTTCAAGACATCTATCTGAAACACGAATATTTCTAGTGGGATTGGTTCCTTCTATAATACTAAATATTTTCTTTTCTCTAGAGTTGTCTACTTCATCACATTCAATGTAGAATCTCGACAGTGCATCTGCTACAAAATTTTCATTACCAGGCACATATTCTAATTCTAGCCGATATCTCTGCAGTATAAGTAACATTGACTGAAGACGCTTTGGTGCATTCAGTAAAGGTTTTCTAAAAATATTAAGAAGAGGACGATGATCTGTTCTAATGATTGTTTTGATATTGCCAACAATGAGTTGGTCAAATCTAGTGCAAGCGAATACCAAAGCCAAGAGCTCTTTTTCGATCTGTGCATATTTCCTCTCTGTTGGTGTCAGAGTTCTTGAAGCATATGCTACTGGTTCATTGCCTTGGAACACTGCCACCCCCAATGCTGATTGGCTGGAATCACATTCAATTGTTATAGGTTTATTTTTATCAAAATACTTTAATGTTTTCATGTCTGAAATTAGTGATTTAATTTTGTTGAATTCTGTACTGGCTTTTTTATCCCAACACCATTCTGTATTATTGTGTGTCAAGGCTCTAAGACGTGATGACTCGTGACTAAGGTTTGGAATAAAGCGTGCTAGGTAAGTAACCATGCCTAAAAATGTTTGCAATTGTTTCTTATCAACAGGCTCAGGCATATTATTGATAGCCTCAACTTTACTTGGATCGGGTTGAAGACCTTCAGTTGTAAAAATGTGACCATAATATTTTACTGATGTCTGTAATAAATTCATCTTACTTTTATTTAGTTTACAATTAAATTTGACAAGTCTCTTCATTAATTTTTCTAATTTTAGGTCATGGTCTATAATTGCTTCTTCAATTGTATTTCCTACCCCATACAAGAGAATATCATCAACTAGAATTTCTACTCCTGGGAGGCCATGAACTACTTCATTCATCTTGATTTGGAAATGATCTGGAGAAGAAGATATACCAAAAGGTAAGACTTTCCATTTATACTTTCCAAATGGTGTCCAAAATGTGGTAAGTTTGCTACTTCTTTCTGTCAGTTTCAAATGCCAAAATCCTTTCTTTACGTCAAATGTTGAGAAGACTTTTGCTTTACCTAACTCTGGCAGTATCTCATCTACAGTGGTAAATTGAAAATTGGGCCTCTTAATTGCTTTGTTTAAAGGAATTGGGTCTAAACAAACACGAAATTTATCCTTTTTTTGTACTATTAATATATTACTTACCCAGTCTGTATGGTTATCCTCTTTCTCAATAATCCCATCTTTCTCTAATATTTTTAATTCTTGTTTCAGAGGCTGTCGCAGAGCATGAGGAATTCTTCTAGCTTTTTGGATGACTGGTGGGACAGACTCATCCACTTCAAGATTTATTTCGCCTGAAAAACTACCTTGTCCATGAAATACACTGTCATATTTGTCTAAAATTGCTTGAGTTTTATTTTTATTTATATTTTGCAAATTAACCTCCTTGCAGAACTTTACTAGGCCCATTTTAACACATGCTTTACAAGAAATAAGAGGCATGTGTGTGACATGTACCACTTGGAAGGTAACTCTGAACTTTTTACCACTGCAAGTTTTTACATACAAATCTATTTCCCCATGAGTCAGAATGTTGTGTCCACTAAAACTGACAAGTGTTGATTTAGAGGGTTTTAGATGTTTAGATAAATATAAGTCACCAACCATCCGCTTAAGGTCTCTAAAACCTATCAGAGATTCATCCGCTGCGGTATCTAATATACAAGTAGTAGATACAAACTTTTGACCTACTTGAAACTTTAAATCACAGTGAGCTAATTTATCATTCTTGCTATTGATTATTTTATTGATAATACTTGGGGAATCATCTTCTGATTCTGATGTCGATGATGAGTTCCCTTGTGTCTCCTGGATCTGATTGATTTTTTTCTTCTTGCAGACCTCAGCCTTGTGATTGTAACCTTTGCAAATTGTGCAGCGCTTGCCCCATGCGGGACACTCCTCTTTCTTGAAAATGTGGTAGCTTCCGCAAAACTTGCACTTTCCCTTCTTTATCTTTGATTTCTCTTCTATTTTATTTATGCCAGCATTTATAGATGTGGTGGATAATTCTTTCATTTGCCTATCTGTTGCTTCTGCAGCACGACAAAGATTTATAGCTTCTTTCAAGTTAAGATTATCCCTCTTAAGCAATTCTTTCTTAAGTGACAGGTCTTTTATCCCTAATACAATTTTGTCACGGAGCATTTCATCTTTGAAAGTGTTGTATGCACAATCTTCAATTAACCTTGACAGATCAGCATAAAATATATCGAACGATTCACACTGTGTTTGGCTTCTTGATAAGAAAATGTATCTGTTGTAGATTATGTTCTTTTTTGGGACCATTTTGGAGCTTATAATTTTAATGATGTCATTGCAGTTTTTATTGTCTTTGTCAGCATCAGAGAGACCAAAGTTTCCATATTTCTTTAGAGCCTCTTCGCCAATCGCACTAAAGAGAATGCTCACTTTTCTTGGCTCTTGTTCGACCGTCCATCCGTCCATTTGCGTTGCGCGGCAATAGTCTCGCCATGAAGAGCAAAATGTTTTGAATGCGTCTTCGGGGTCGAAATTAGTATTTACCGGTGCCGGCCAGGGCACGTTAATAGTATGGGATGGTGCTGGCTGCTGAGTTTGTGATATTCTTGATATTTCGTTTTGCATGCATTTTAAGATTTCCGCTTGTTGTTGCACTATTTTTATCAGTGTCGGTTCCTCCATGGTTCTTTTATCTAGGCTGCCACCATGTTTTTCTAATAAAAGTCTTGCTTTTAGTGACTATTATTAGTTTAATTGTCTTGATTGAGCTACACAAAAAATTATATTTTTACACACAAAACCACAGATCCTTCGGCTGTCATAAAAACGTCAGGTGACAAGTGATTTGGCGGGAGCACCAAATCTGGTATTGCCAACACTAAACATACTATAAATTGTACCATTCTAAATTTAGTGTGTCTCTTTACTGATTGTTTTTGTGTGGTGTGCAATAAAGAGTATCTATCTATCTATTTATTTATAGTATTACAATGTAATAAATAAATGAATAAATTGTTTTTACAATCACACCAATTAGCTAGCCCCAAACTAAGCAAAGCTTGTACTATGGCGACTAAATAACGGATAAATATACTTAAATACGTTTATAAACATCCATGACTTAGGTACAAATGCTCGTTCTCATCACACAAACATTTGGCCCTTGCGAGATTCGAACCCGCAACCGCTGGCTTTGTAGTCCGGATCCCGAACAACTACACCAGATGGTCGTCATAGTATCGACACTATCAATATAATTGCTTCCGATCTGTATTCTCTGTCTCTGTCTGTATTAATAGTTAATTTGTGATATCGATATTATAACTCGTTTTGCAAGGTCAATCGATAACGAAACTATCGATAGTTGGGCAACTCTAGTCACTGCACCAAATACACTTTTCCCCACCTGCTGGTACTGACACCGAACGCACTTCTTGCACGGTAGTGACGACGTAATACATTGATTTATAATCTGAAGGAGTATTATTGAAGCGTTAGAATTAAATCTTGAATTCGATCATGCAAACAACTCGTGTGTATGAATATAATTTCAATTTCTCACAATTTTACGCATTTTTGAATCACTCGAATTCTAAACTCGAAAAAAATATAGCAATTTTTTATTATTTTCGTTTTACGAAAAAAATATTATAAACTGGAATGCAAAATATCCTTGATTTTAAAAACGGGTAATGCATCTCTTTAAACGGAGCGTAAATAATAAATATAATAAATATTGGACAACATCACATACATTGCTCTGATCCTATGGTAAGTAGCTTAAGCACTTGTGTTACAGAAATCAGAAACAACGATGTTACCACAACACCTAGACCCGAGACAATATAGAAAAGTTATTTTTCTACATTGACCGACCGGGAGTCGAACCCGGGACCGCAGAGACAGCGACACCAAGTCCGGCATGCTCGCCTCACGGCTACGGAGGCGGTCAAATAATAAGTTAACAAGGTTTCTATTAGTAGAAAAACGAGTGGGTACTACGTACATAAGTGGTCCTAATTCTTAGCAGAATTCACGGAGCAAATTTTCAAAATGGAAGTATTTTTTTTTACTTTGACTTTGTAATTTTCAAAAAGGAAGTATTTTTTTATGGTTACCTATGAAATACAATGTAAAAAATATATGAAGACATTTACGACTAAACATTTAGATACTTAATACCTATCAAAAATATGGTAGGTACCAAAATGGATCTATGTATCCGTGTTCGAATATGGTGATTTCGTATGCGGATTTGAATTCTAGTGATTCAAAAATACGTCTCCATATATTTTCCTACCGAAATATCGGTAAAATACGCTGGAAACTGATAATGTTTTGTAAGAAAAACTATATTAGTATCGTATTTTATGCACATAAATTAATTTATTCCTTAGTTGCGTATTACCTATTTATTAAGTGGTTTATGTACAAGCAACGGTTCGTCAACCTATTACAAAACGTCAAATTTTCTCAATTGATATTGATCTCTATGTTGACTTATTACTTAGTTTAAATTCGCTTCAATGACTAACTTTTTGAGTACGTTGACTTGCCGCCGTTTGCACTTTAGAAAAAACATTTGCTAATACTTGTGACTCTTTTGACGACCTCCGTAGCCGAGAGACAAGCAAGCCGGACTTGGCATCGCTATCTCTGAGGTCGCAATTTCGATTCCCGGTCGGGTCAATGTAGAAAAAATAATTTTTCTATATTGAGTGTGTTGTTTGTGATTTCTATAACACAAGTGCTTTCGCTACCTTTCTTAGAATCAGAGCAATGTATGTCATGTTGTCCAATATTTATTTATTTATGATAGCGGTTTAATTATTTAAGAACTGATTTTTGTAATTTAGAAATATTCCAACAAATGAATAATCTAATTATAATTTAAACAATATGCTAAAAATGAATTAATAATATTATTACTTAATTTGTGTCGTAATTAGTTATTTTTACTATTTTAATTGATTGTACTATAAGGCGATCAAAACACCACCTGCAGTCGACCGATAAACAACACTGCACCTGCACCGACCCTCCCCTCGGACACTTGTTTTGATCGCCTTATAAAAAGGCCTGCCGTCTGTATTCTGATTCATTCGTGTTCGAACTTCGGTTGAATAAACATCGTCCTCAAATATTGTCGTATTTACTCATGGATCGCCTACGCACTCTAACATCAGAAGTGGGATGAACACGCCCCTAACCCAAACCCTGGAAGATGCTCTCCAACTTTACCATGTGAACCTTCACAACCATCATCATTATCTACAAATAATACCCGCATCATCAACAATGAAGAATCCAACGAGCTTACACTGTTACGACTTCAAGTTCAATTGCTACAACAACTTCTTGGCCAACATAGAACACCTCAGACCACGATTGCAAGCCAGAAATTAAGCGAGATCTACTTACCAGATTTTGACCCTGATGATTGTCGGATGACAGTAGAGGAATGGTGCAAACAAGTTGATTCATTAATCAATCTTCGAGGATTTTCTGTGACAACTGCAATGATGAAGGGATTGTCATGCCTACGAGGACGCGCTAAACTGTGGGCCGATACTAATGCACACAAATATGCAACATGGGCCGAAATAAAGAACGAGTTACACACACAGTTTATGGCGGAATCTCGTTATATCCATTTTGTCAACAAATTTCGTGAATATACATCTAATGACGCAAAAAATTACGCTGAGTACGTCAGCGAAGCTTGGCGTCTATTTTCAAGAATCTCTCCAAATGCTCCCGAAGATTTAATGGTTGAAGCCGTCATATCAGGGATCCGTCCGAAATTTATTCAAGCAGAACTGCTGCGATCAGCACCTAAATCACAAGCTGAACTGATTGCCAATCTACGTAACTATAGAAAAAGACCCGCTGAGTTTTCTGCGACTAGTGAACAAAACGCAAAACAACCACGAATTGAATTCACATGCATGAAATGTGGAAAACCAGGACACCGAGCACGAGACTGCAAATCCATCTACTGCGAATTCTGCAAGCGAGCCGGTCATCTCACGAAGGATTGTCGCTCCAAGCCAACTACCTGGAAGACATCTAATAAAGGAGAACCTCAAGCAAACCTGGTTCAGCGCGAATCACCTGGAAGCACGGAAATCAGCATTGGTAATGTACTCCTTTCTTGTTTAATTGACACTGGTGCCGAATGCTCCCTTATTTCACAAAAAGTGGCCGGATCTGTCCCTGGAAAACGTACTTTTGAAGTACTTAACTTGCGTAGTATTACGAATCAACCTTTGGTTTCCAACGAAGTTATTCATACTGTAGCTAATTTGAACGGAGTATTATTTGACGTCAGTTTACATGTTGTAGAAAAATTACCGTATTCTGTTATCCTTGGTATAGACACCTTAAAAACACCTGGTCTTAAAATTACTATTACTAATAATGGAATAGCTGTTGAGAGGGAACTAAACATTTGTTATTTCGCCTCTCAGAACTCTTTTGATTTTATTGACTCTGACTTGACTGACAATCACCGGACTCAACTTAATGAAATAATTGCACAACACCAAGATAGTTTTGGTATGAAAGAGGAAGTTCGTAAAATAACAACTGGAAGCCTGTCAATCCGTTTGAAAGACCCCACTCGCTTAGTTCAACGACGACCATATAGACTAGCCCCTATTGAACGAGAAAAGGTGAAAGAAATAATTCAGGATCTCAAAGATAAAGGCATTATCAGAGATAGCTGTTCCCCATACTCAAGCCCTATTCTGTTAGTTAAAAAGAAAAATGGCACAGACCGTCTGTGTGTCGATTATAGAGAATTAAACATGAATACAGTTAGAGACAATTACCCTCTACCTTTGATCCAAGACCAAATTGACAAATTAGGTAAAGCTAAGTACTTCACAAGTCTAGATATGGAATCTGGCTTTCATCAAATCCCCATTGACGAACAATCCATAGAAAAAACAGCTTTTGTGACGCCCGATGGGCAATTTGAGTATTTAACAATGCCCTTTGGGTTATGCAATGCCCCTTCTGTATATCAGCGAGCTATCAATAAGGCCCTGGGGGACTATAAAGATTCTATTGCCCTTGTGTATATGGACGATGTCCTTATTCCGTCCGAAACTGTGGAAGAAGGCCTGCACCGCTTAGATTTAGTTCTCAAAAGATTGTCCGAAGCAGGTTTCTCACTTAACATCACAAAATGCAAATTTTTGAAAAAATCCGTTGAATATTTAGGCAATATTATTTCAAATGGTGAAGTTAAGCCCAGCCCACACAAAACTCATGCTCTTAAAAACTCTCAACCTCCAACATGTGTTAAGCAGTTGCGACAATTTAATGGACTCGCTAGTTATTTCCGTCGTTTTATACCAAATTTCTCTCAGAAAATGGCGCCCCTCTATCAGTTAACAAAAAAAGATAGCACATGGCAATGGACCACAGCTCACGAAAATATTAGGCAAGAGATTATTACTTACCTTATATCGGAACCAATACTTTCTATATTTAATGATAATTTACCTATTGAGGTTCATACCGATGCCAGCTCTCTTGGTTACGGAGCAATGCTTATTCAAATCGAAAATTCCCGCCGCAAAGTCATTGGCTATTACAGCTTACGAACAACTGAACCAGAATCAAAATATCATTCCTACGAATTGGAAACTCTCGCTGTTGTAAAAGCTTTAAAACATTTTAGACATTTTCTTTTTGGTAGAAAATTCACGGTGGTTACTGATTGCAATGCCCTTAAGGCAAGTCGAACAAAAAAGGAACTAACACCACGAGTACATAGATGGTGGTCCTTTTTACAAAGTTTTGAATTTGATATTAAATACAGAAAAGGTGAGGATATGTCACATGTTGATTTTTTAAGCAGAAACCCTTTAATTAATATGTTGACAAAAGATTCATCTTGGATTATCGTAGAGCAAAAAAGAGATCTTAGTCTAAATAAAATCAGAGAATCCATTGTTAACAAAGAAGACCATGACAAAAAATACACATTAAAAAATGATATATTAGCTATCAAAATCCAAGATAATAAAGGCAGATCCTCTAGTAAAATTGTTATACCAAATGCTCTTGTATGTAATCTTATAAATGAATACCACCATACCCTTTTACACGCTGGGTGGGAACGAACTTTACACAAAATCAGAGAACAATTTTGGTTCAAAAACATGTCAAAGAGAGTCAGAAAATTTTGCGATAATTGCTTAAACTGTAAAGTCGGTAAAGAAGCATCAGGTAAAAAGCAAATCAACCTTCATCCAATTGACAAAACATATGGTCCTTTTCACACGATACATGTTGATTTGATAGGAAATCTAACGGGTAGTATGCAAAAAGCTTACGCATTTGTCGCGATTGATGCTTACACGAAATTTGTTATTATTTACCCACTAAAAGATAAAACCTCAAGTCTCATTCTTAAATATTTCCATGAAATAATTAATCTCTTTGGTACCCCTCAACGCATAATCTCGGATAGAGAACCGGCAATAATGGGCAAAGAAATCCAAGACCTATTTATATCCGGGGGTATTGAACATCATGCTATCGCTAAAGGTGTACCAAGAGCAAATGGTCAAATTGAACGTCTAATGCGAACTATTAAAGATCACCTCAGTGCAGTAGCTCAAACTCAAAAAAGAGCTTGGGCTACAAAGCTAGGCGAACTTCAACTTTCTATCAATTGCACAAAATCTAAAGCAACTGGACACTCCCCTTTAGAATTATTGATTGGCAAAGTTGGCGCCCCCCCCGCTATTGCACAAATTACTCAATTAATAGAAACAAATACTGACCGTGACGAGATCCGTAAGGAAGCTGAAATCAGAATGACCGAACAGTCTCACAAAAATAGAGATCGATTTAATAAAAAATGCGCTGCAGTTATTCCTTTTAAATTAGACGACTTCGTTCTATGCAAAGATACCCAATGGTCAAACAACAAACTAGGCCCCAAATATTTAGGCCCGTATCAAATTACAAAAATACTAGAAAATGATCGCTATGAGGTAAAAAGTTTAAAAAATGATAGGAGCACTGTTGTGTCACATGAACAAGTAAGAGCAGTACCAACACCAAATTTAGATGACCGTGATAGCGTTACCGAAACAGATGATGAAAATTAGCCACTTGTCTGTACGGATCACTGTGTGATTTAGTCTGGCAACTGGGCAGAAACTAACAATTATTGTAACTTTGTTTGCCACTTGTCTGTACGGATCACATTAGTGATTTAGTCTGGCAACTGGGCAAAATAATAATAAAATGTGCTAGCCACTTGCCTGCATGGATCACGTAAGTGATTTAATCTGGCAACTGGGCAAAATAACTTAAACTTTGTTTGCCACTTATCTGCACGGATCACATTAGCGATTTAGTCTGATAACTGGGCAAACAAAACAGTTAAAAAATATGACGTGAGATTTATTCAAATGGTCTAATTCTTTAAATCATTAAAAATATTGAACTTACTAGAATCAACTAAAAATAAATAATAGTCTGCACAATTCTTTTATCTTTCCTTTCCAGATTGAATGAATCTCCGCTCAGAGCACGAGCTTTTCATCAGAATGGCCGTGATAGCGGTTTAATTATTTAAGAACTGATTTTTGTAATTTAGAAATATTCCAACAAATGAATAATCTAATTATAATTTAAACAATATGCTAAAAATGAATTAATAATATTATTACTTAATTTGTGTCGTAATTAGTTATTTTTACTATTTTAATTGATTGTACTATAAGGCGATCAAAACACCACCTGCAGTCGACCGATAAACAACACTGCACCTGCACCGACCCTCCCCTCGGACACTTGTTTTGATCGCCTTATAAAAAGGCCTGCCGTCTGTATTCTGATTCATTCGTGTTCGAACTTCGGTTGAATAAACATCGTCCTCAAATATTGTCGTATTTACTCATGGATCGCCTACGCACTCTAACATTTATATTTTCATTATCATCATGTCAGCCTATTGCACTGCTGGACGTAAGCCTCCCCCAAAGAGCACGATCTCCCGCTTTTTTCATCCAGCTACTGCCAGCTATCTTCTTAAGGTCGGCGGTCCATCGAGCTGGGGGGCGTCCTACACTACGTTTGCCAAAACGTGGTCTCCACTCGAGAACCCGTTTACTCCACCTTTCATCGGTTCTGCGACAGTTGTGGCTGGCCCACTGCCACTGTAGCTTGGAATAGCTTGATACATTTTAGAACTATGTCCATTACTTCACCATTTATATTTAAAATATCTTTTTACAGAAAGCCCGAGCCCCTAGAAGTCTTCGTTAGTCCAGAAGATGTGCTTCTCATGGCCGAAAGTGGCCACGAGGAATCATCGCCCTTGGATGCCCACGCCACGTTCGTTTCCCCTGGGCAGAGTAAAGCAGGCGGAAGGAATCTTGGAAGAGGAAGGGGAAGAGGTAGGAGTGGACGTAGAGGTAGGGGTGGACGGAGAGTGGAAGTTCCGAATGTTGAGAGAGAACCAAGTGTACCTGAGTGTGGACATCAATATCAGGCCAGTAGGAGAGGGCATCAGTGGGATGTGGGACACCCACTTAGAGAAATTTGGAAAACAGATGAAGACGTCCCTCCTGAATTGGTAAGTTTGGTGAAAGGTGTAAAGAAAGAAGTGTCTTCTACACAAGATGCTGACAAGGTGAACAGTCACATAAACAGTTCAGAAAAAAAATGGAAAACAGATGAGGAAGTCTCGGAAATTGTGAGTTTGGCAAAAGGTGTTATAAAGAAAGAAGAGAAGACACAAGATGCTGACAGAGATAGAGACAGTGACATAAACAGTTCAGAAATCGGAGAAATCAAAATCACAAGGAAAAATGAAAATTTTTCAAATGATCATGGTAGAACGGATAGTCTTCCAAAGCTGGAAAGCCAGAATTTCTTTGAATGGTATCCTATGGAGTCGTTTCAAGGTAAAGAAGAAACATTCAAACCAGTACGCACCGGTTCGGTCCAGTTCTACACGTCCGGATATGAAGCCTTTCGTTCTTATTGGAACGAAGACATTTTAGGCGTAATTGTAGCCGCAACAAACCAGCAGGCTACAGAAATTGTATTACCTAGTTTCGTTTCTGAATGGTACCCGACAAATACCCACGAAATATTGTGCCTCTTTTCATTTTGGATAATGTTAGGGATTATCAGAATGCCGACTATACCCAGTTGCTTTTCTCTCCATCCTGTTTTAAAAACAGATGTGTTTAGACGTATTTTTACCCAGAAAAGGTATGAATGTTTGATTAGAGCTCTAAGTTTTTTAGATTCTGTCCCCCCTTTTTATGATAGCAACCCTTCCAACATAGGCACTGGCAGTTTTGACAGATTACACCGTTTAAGACCAATAATTACGTATTTAAATTTAAAATTTCAATCGAATTACATTTTAGACAAAAATATTTTTATAGACGTCAGTTACATAGATATAAAACAGCATAGACAATCCAAAGGTTTGGGGTGTGGGATCAAAACATTCGAGCTCCGTGAGAGTACCACCGGTTATCTCTGGTCTTTCATAGCGTACAATGAAAAATCTTCACCGGAATTTGAACAATTGCCCGACGTTCTCAAAAGTACAGCAGTCGTAAAACAACTCATCGATCCACTGCTGAACCAAGGGTATAGATTATTTATGAATAATTGGTTCAATTCACCTCTTTTAGCTCGGTTTTTGAAGCATAACGGTACTGACTGTGTCGGTACATTGACACCAACTTGCGAAGACGTTCCTGCTTTAATCAATCAGGCTCCTCTCAAACGGGGGGAGCTAGTTGCCAGACATTGTGGTGATGTTTCGGTTTTAACATGGCAGGAAAAGAAACGAGTAACCATGATTTCCACTTGTCATGGTTCATCTTCTGCTTTACCTATCGTTCCGTCCCAACCTCTGTCCCGTCCAGTGACATTCAAACCTCAAGTAGTACTGGACTGTAATAGATTCATGGGAGCTGACGTTAAAGACCAAAATCTCGAGCCGTACTTAATAGAACCGGATTGTAGTAACATGAAACTTTTTAAACGTCTGCTTAACGCTTCGACACTGAACTCCCGTATTCTTCTGCAGTCATCCACACACACTCTACTCGATCCGCTGGCTTTCCGCCTTCAACTTGTGGATGATATCATCACATGTCATCTTCCACATTGTCCACAGTCAAAGTACGTCCGTAGGTTCTCTGTATCGAGCAGTGCTGATGCTCTTCAGCAGCCTGGAAGGATTCTCCGCCATACGCACTGGCCGGTTCGGTTGCAACAAACTGCGAGCAGTTTGGCCAACTGTCGAAGCTTCAGGAAACGCTGTGTGGTCTGCCTTCGTCAAGGCAGGCGGATGCAAAAAACTGTTTATTGTTGCGAAGCCTGCGGTGTACCGTTGTGCATAGAAAACTGCTTTAAAACCTATCATACGACGTTGTCATGAGTCCTTTTTATCAGTGTTCTCCAATTATTTATAAATCATCATTTTAATAAAGACTTTATGAAAGCAGTGGGAGTAATATAATAAAAGTTATTTTTGAGTATTTTGAGTGACTGTGATGATGTGACAGTCTGTGTTGTGCATAATAATAATTTATATTCGAATTAGTAACTTATTATTATGGAGGGTAGAGGTAAGGAGTACTATCTTTGTTTTGAAAAAGTGTCGTGTCAATGTGCTTCAAATTAGGTGGCGCCGCAGTAGCAATAGGGTAAATTCTTCAAATGTTTCTTTATAGGATGGCTTTATCCTCCAAATTTAAAGGTCACTAAAATATTTTAAAATGTTCTTACTCGATACTTAATACTCGGCATACTTCAATCCGCCAGCAACTGCTGCATTTATACCGTACCCTTTGCCGACGCTAGCGACATTTTGTTGTGTTTTGGAACTGTTAGTTTGCCTGTAAGAGATAGTACTCCTTACCTCTACCCTCCATACTTATGATTGACAAATGACTGTTAAATTATTGAAAGCATCCCTTATTGCGACTATTAGCATCCGCGGTCAGTGAATTTTGCGACAAAACCGTAGCATTTGCGATTAGCGACTTGGCGACTGCAACGCGTTTTTGCGACTTTTTGATGAAGATTGAGTTCCAGTGGCAGATTTGATCTTCGATCGCCGATGCTAAAAGTCGCCATGCCGTGTGCGCCGGATCTGATTCAACTTCTTTTCGTTAAAATTGTAAATAATAAAAGTAGGTTTAAATATTGTAACATAATTTTGTGTTTTTATTTGAAATAACTACTAAATTAGATAGATAGTTCTTCCAATTAAAGCCTACGTATGAGCAACATAACTTTTTTATTTTTGTTGTAAGAGTATAAACAAGCTGTTGTCCTGCTCCCCTAGCATGACCACCAACGATATGAAAAGGGTCTGTCTCCACCGATCCCGGGATCAGATTGAGTTAGCCACGGATCACGGCGAGTTGTAATAACTGATACCGTGATCCGTTTCCTTCAAAAAATACATCAATTTTTTTACCCACTGATCACGGTATCCGTGGCTACAAGAAATAAAGAATATTATTTTTCAAAACTGATCACGGCTTACAGAGAAGAAAAAAAGTATGTATATTTTTATCGAAACTGGTTTTTTTAAACATATTTCTTAAATAAAAAGAAGTTATGACTAACAAAAACACTGTAAATGTTTATTAAAAAGTAATATATTAATCAACTATACATTTTTCAACTTACTTATATTTACTGTCAAAAATTACAGGAATAATCATGATAGTTATAGCCGCCATGTTGTTTCTGTCGAAACAGCGATTATAACATGTGACGTCACCAGCACGGCGATTCAACATGGCGGTTCATAATCGCAATCGCTATATCATATCGTGTTTTGGAGAACATGCTAGGGGGGCTGACTAGGTAATATTCACTTTAGGATATTGCTGGGACTGCCTCGCTTCGTAGTCTATTACATATTTGCGTAGCATGACTCAGATGGCTTTCATGCACACTGACCTGTATTACACTAGACTGACTGCTGTCATTAAATTCGTGCCTATTTGATAAACGCCATTTTGGCGCTGTAGGCAGATAGAAGTATCCATGGAACTAAAATTAATGATATTCGCAAGTTTCACCTTTCTTGTAGCGACGTTTACTAAAAACACATTTCTCACATTTTTTTTACAATGCTTAAAAACTCGTGCTAACACTAACAAACTTAAGATCTCACGAAAAATTAACACTCATTCATCAGCCTCAGGACGTAAGTCTCCCCCAAAGAACACGATCTTTCGCCATTTTACATCCAGCCACTGCCAGCCATCTTCCTGAGGTTGTCGGTCTATCGAGCCGGGGAGCGTCCTACACTACGTTTGCCAAGGCGCGGTCTTCACTCGAGAACCCGTTTACTCCACCTCTCATCGGTTCTGCGACAGATGTGGCCGGCCCACTGCCACTTTAGCTTGCTACAGTTTGAGACTATGTCCAATACTTTGGTCTGCTGCCGGATAACCTTGTTTCGGATCTTATCCCTTATCGAAATTCCAAGCATCGACCTTTCTGTAGCTCGCTGAGCATAGAGCACATACCCTATACAGTAGAAATGTCATATGATTGGTTCGACAATTTTTTCCGTCATTTTAAAATCTGTATCTGTACTTTTTTGTATGGGCGAGAGTTGACAGGACCTGTCATTTGATACTAAATGTAAGTGAAAAATCACTTACTAGTTTCGGAGAAAGAAGATTCGTATTGATTGCTGCTCTATAGGGTATGTGATCGATGTCGCTGAGTGACATATTATGAAGTCGGTGGGCCAGCTTTACTGTAAGTTGCGTTTGACGTCATGGAAAGCAGAGTGGGGTCAAAAAGAGTCCGTCCCCCGTTTAGCAGGCGCCTAACAGAGAGCCGGAAGAATTGACGAGAGACACGTTGATCTCACACCAATCGAAACTGACGAAGACATCGGACTAATCAGAGCAGCAACAAAACAGCAAACAGTTGCATAATTACTGGCCAAGGAAGTATGAGGGTTGAGGTAAGGAGTACTATCTCTTATGGGCGGAAAGTGGGGCTCAGCAGCAGATATTGAATCTATTTTTGTGCTACAAAAGAGAGCTGTACGGGCAATTTACGACCTCAGACCCCGAGACTCGTTGAAGGAACTGTTCAAGGAAATTAATATACTAACAGTGGCTTCTCAATTCATTTATGAAAATATCATGTATATTCGCAAAAACCTGCATTTGCTAAAAAGAGTGACATGCATAATATTAATACCCGGAATAAAGATAAACTTGCCGTTCCAAATTTCAGACTGCATAAAGTGGGTAATTCGTTTATGGGAAAATGTATTCGCTTTTTTAACAAATTACCACAGTCCATTGCTGAACTGCCTATGTATGAATTTAAATCGCATGTCAAGATGATTTTAATGAAAAAAGGTTATTACACTGTAAATGACTATTTAAATGATAAAAATGTATGGAATTAAATACTGCCGTGCTCGCACAGGTTCATTTTATCTTGTAATGTAAACACACTATTTAAAAAGAGGCTGACAATAGTGACCGAGTTTCTTGCGCTGCTTCTTCTCGGCACTAGCCCACAATATTGTCCCGAAGCAGTGGTAGGGTAAAAAAATATATTGGGACGTGTAAAAGAGCTTAATTTAGGCCTATTTACAGAAATAAATTGGTTTTATTGGTTTATTGTTGAAAAAGTGTCCAGCTAAAGCGGTAAATAACAGTTCCAAAACCCTCCAAAATGGCGCTAGCGTTAGCAAATGGAATTAATGTAGCAGTTGTTGACGGACTGAAGAGCCGAGTGGCGAGTAATGCCGAGTAAGAATATTTTAGTAAATTTTATAAACTTTTTGAAACATTTAAACAATTCCCTTATTTTATTTATTATTTTGTTTTAATATAAAAATTAAACAGGCGTTATGATGTGGTAAGCAATTGATTAAGTTTTTTTGTTTCCTATTATGTCCTTGTTTATTTTTCTGTCTCATAACTTTTGGCGCTTTCTTTGAAATTTACCCTGTTGCTACTGTGGCGCCACCTAATTTAACCCAGTTTGACGGACACTTTCACAACGAAGAAAAGTAGTACTCCTTACCTAAGAGTAAAGCTCTTCCAAGAAAGGTACATACTTTCACTTTCATATCATCTATACACGGTGGCCAGAAAAGTGACGTCCAAAAATTTTTACGTTAAGAGTTATCTAAATCACCATTAAGTATGTTTTACGATTTTTCGTAGTTTTCGAGTTACGATTTTTTAATGAATTTTTGCAACCAGAACAGTGAAATTTTTCTAAAAAAAAGTAGAAGGTTTCTTCGATTATTTTTTCTTGCAGCTAAATCTCTATGAACTGCATTTATGCATAAAATAAGCAGCCTCATAACTTTAATGGAAGTTACTACAAAATTGACCTAAAGTTGGGAAGTTATGTTAAGTGAGTTATCATTTAAATTTTCACCTTAAAATTAAAAATCTAAACTGATAATTTCTTAGTTTCTAAGTAGCTTCAGAAATTGCGTCAGACTCTAAGCTTTCATAATAATAATAAAAAAAGTAGTACTTCATAGGCTATTTAAAAACAATCGTAACTCAAAAAATAAGAAAAATCGTAGAACATACCTACATAGGGGTGATCCAGATAAATCTCAACACGAGGCATCTAAAAAAAATTTTGGACGTCACTTTTCTGGCCACCCTATCATACACACAGACAAGAATTTTTGGACCTGGACACAGTTTTTTTCTAGCCAACGCTAGTAAAGAACAGGTTTTTCTAGATTTATTTTATGTATATTAGTTGTATAGATAACACAACATATAAAAAAAGTATTGTTATTTTAATAAGTAGGTACTACAGCTTAATTACAAAATGTAATTACATTTTGATCATTATACAGGGTGGTCCAAAGTGGAGTTTGTTCGTTATAAATTTAACTTACTTAAATAAATAAAGTTTTCTTTACCGAAAAATTTTCCGAAAGTTAATAGTTTACGTTCACGCTAGTCAAAACTTAATTTTAAAATTTAAATTTAAAAAAATAAAAGCGGTTCTACGGTTTCCTAGAATATTTCAAAAACTAAAGAAAGCCTTAAATAACAAAAAAAAACTAATACAAAATTTTTTGGAATCTCTTAGTCTTAGCTAGCTAATAATTTTATCTAAATAAGTTTAATTTATAGGGATCATACTCCAAAAAATAAATTTTATTAAAAAAAACCGACTTTAAAACACTAAAAATAATAGTAACACGTAAGTACCTAATCACTTAATCAGTTACTTTTGTAGTCGGTGCAACGAAAACATTCAAACTCTGATCAGATTGCACCGACTCCAAAAGTAACTGATTAGGTACTTAAGTGTATTTTTAGCTTTTTAGTGTTTTGAAGTCCGTTTTTTTTTTAATATTTTTTTATTTCATCTATTTTTAGTGATAAATCCTAATGTAACTACTGAACACCGATTTCATCTTCTTTTTTTCCACCCTTTGGGGTAATTTTTTTTTCTGAAAATGTTTAGTGTAATAGCTTTGAAGTGTTAGCTATTCAATAAAAAAAGAATCATCAAAATCAGTTTACATTTGTCGAAGACATTGGCGAACATAGACACAAGAATTATGAACCAAAACATTATCTGGGTATATTTTTGTTATTTTCTCAAAAACTGCTTAATCAATTTCGATAAAATTTATATGGGATCACCTCTGAAGTATGATCTACCAAACAAAATCATCAAAATCGATTCATAATTGGCGTAGAAATCGCGCAACATACAAAAAAAACATAGTCGAATTGAGAACCTCCTCCTTTTTTTAAAGTCGTTTGAAAAACCGCCATACATAATAAAAAAGTGAAGAAGCTATTTTTTATAGCTGATTAGAATGACAATTCTCAAAATTTGGGACAAAAAATATCTCGAAAACTACGAAAAATCAGGTAACAATTAACATATTTACGGTATATTTGGATAGACCTGGATGTAAGGAATAAAAAATTTTTTGGAAGTCCCCTTTTGGACCAACCTGTATAATGTAAACCAGTCTTTTTAAAAATATTTTTTTTATGGACTCAAATCTCGCTCTATAACCAGAGATTCTGCCAATGTCGAGCGAGTGAGTGATTCTTGGTAAAGTCACAGAATACTTAATAATACTAGTAGTGTTCTCAATAAATAACGGGTGTTTAGTTTTTATTGCTTTTCTTGGATTCAGTGGAGGCTACTCTTCCCGTAGAACAATATAAAGAAGCGTCTTAATTGTTATTATTTTTAATAATCGTATGCTACGAAAAAAATTACTTTAAAATATCCGAAAATAAAGTCAATAGAGAGACTACGAAAGCCGCGCGGTCATTCATCAGAGGCGTAGGTACGGCGAGCCGAGCAGAAAATAGAAAAAATCAAAAAATTTTGGGGGTTCCCCGTGCCCATGCTTAGAACTGAAACAATTTTTTTTTTATCAAACCCATACGTGTGTAGCATCTATGGATAGGTCTTCAAAAATGATATTGAGGTTTCTAATATAATTTTTTTCTAAACTGAATAGTTTGCGCGAGAGACACTTCCAAAGTGGTAAAATGTGTCACCCCCCTGCAACATCTAAAATAAGAGAATAATAAAACTAAAAAAAATATATGATGTACATATTACCATGCAAACTTCCACCGAAAATTGGTTTGAACGAGATCTAGTAAGTAGTTTTTTTTTAATACGTCATAAATCGTAAACCGCTATTTACCTTTATTCAATCAACTCAAATATAAAAATAGCTTTATTAGCTCTTTAGAACTTTTATATTATGTTACTTGCTGCTACGGAACCCTTCATGGGCGAGTCCGGCTCGCACTTGGCCGCTTTTTTCATGAATGAGTTAAATTATCCACGCGTACGATTTTTAACCGGATAGAAATATATTAAATGTAAAAATGTTTTTTAGTTCTTTGCATAGTTCGATTAAGTTACTGATTCTGAGCCACTCCTAAAGATTTGGCACCCCTTTGCAATGTAACCCTGTATATTACTTAGTCAATTGTACAAATCTAAAATGTATTATTCTTAGAGTTTGTGGGAAACAATGGTAGGTATCTATCCACTCAGCATTTGTGATGTATACATTATTTACATGTGTAGCTGTATGGAGACTTGTCCTATTTAGTCTGTGGCATGGACAGCCACGCTTACCCCCTTATCAGTTTCACACGCCATTTCCCCTGCTATTTTGACGCGGCAAAATTGCTTCCATTGGAAAATGGCGGGAACAAAACCGGATGATTATAGACTTAATTATCTATGATAAAGTGACGCTGTGAAAAGGTAAGGTCGTTAGGTTGTTTCATTAGGTTTTGAAATTATCCGGTCATTGCGAGGGAATAAAGATACATAGGTGAACGTGGGTAGGTAGGTATGTATCTACATTTGCTACCTTACATTGTTTTTAAATATATGTGGACCTCCATAGCCATAGAGTACACCAGTTTAAGTACCTTGGGCACTGGGTTACCGATGACCTAAAGGACGAAGTCGATATAGAAGGGGAGCGCAGAGCGTTGTCGATAAGAGCGAATATGCTGGCCCGAAGATTTGCTAAGAGTACAGTTGCAGTAAAAATTACGCTTTTTAAAGCATACTGCACGTCTCTCTACTCTGGCAGTCTCTGGGTTAGATACACTCAGAAATCGTACAGCGCTCTGCGAATCCAGTATAACAACGCATTCAGGTTATTGTTGGGGCTACCTCGTTATTGTAGCGCGTCTGCAATGTTTTCTGGAGCACATACGGACTGCTTCGCGGCCATCCTACGAAAAAAACATGCATCCCTGATGTCCAGGGTGCGTGGTAGCACCAACAGTATCCTGAAAGCCATTGCAGGGAGACAACATGTTTGCCCTATAATGTGGCTTATGAGCCAAAATACTTTGTCGAAACTAATTATAAGGTACTAACATAAATTGTAAGTTTTTGTGTATTACTAACCAAGTTGGATCTTTGTTGTCTGAATAAATAAATAAATTTTAAAAAAAATAGCCGAGAGCTTGGCGTCTGGCGTGGCCATCTCTGAGGTTCCGGGTTCGATTCCCGGTCGGGTCAATTTAGAAAACGAACTTTTCTATATATTTCTGGTCTGGGTGTTGTGGTACCGTCGTTGTTTCTGATTTCTATAACACAAGTGCGTAAGTAGCGATAAGATAAGACAGTTTAAGGCTTGCCATAGTCGACAAATCAAATTTTAATAAATGATTCAGGTGAGAATGATACCATCAAACTGATCTGATGAATGATGAAGAAGGCGGAAGGTAAGCACCGGAACTCTGTGATAAAACAATGTATCATAGCCGTGTTTGGACTTATTTGAATCGTCATGGGAAGCAATTTAGCTATATTTACTTGACAGATCGCCATTTAGAGTAAAAAAAAACACTAAAAAACAGACAAATAAAACAATTTTTTTTAGCTTTTTAGTGTTTTTGAAGTCGGTTATTTTTTTAAATAAAAAATTTTTAGATTCCAATGTTGGTCCCATAGAAAAAGTTGTTGTTTTTGAGCACCAGAATCAGTCCCTAGGAGGTTGTTGATGTTTTACAAATAACCCTGTATTATAAGTGATTTGAATGGTATTTTTTTAAACATTTTTTCTGAAATTAGGTATGTAAGATCTTTTTTTTTTGAGAAATATCTTTTAATATACTTAGGTAAGACGGCCCTAATTAATTATTTATGGCTCTGACAAGTGGAGTCTGGCCTCCTCCTGACATTGCATGATCGTCGACTCTTCGCCTTATGTTCCATGATTAATACCTAGTGTCACACCTGTCTTCAATGTCGTCAAAATTTGCACGGAATCTAAATGCCTTTAAATGTTTTATGTATTGGTACAAATCTTCGTAGGTAAGTATTTTCGTTTTCTATTAACTTAAAGATTGCAAGAGGCAGGGAATGATATAAACATTTCATGAAACTAATAAATAAATGAAATTAAAAAATGTTAAAGTGCCGCCTTTGAATAATGACACATTTAAGTGATGTTTCAGTAAAGGTACGACTACAAAATTAAAGAAACAAAACACTGTTGTGTGTTTAACAGACACGTACACCACTATAAAATCGGGTTTGGAAAATCGATGAAAGCAATGCCTACATCAAGATTGTCATGCGTTCGGAGCGGATTGACATTTAACATTACGGAGCTGTCATGCGTAAATTTTGCGCAACGATTATTATATATGTCACTAGCTGACCCGGCAAACGTTGTTTTGCCATATAAATAATTTATCGACCGGGGATGAAAAATGATTAAATTACTGAAATGGCTATTAAAAACTAGGGGTTGGTGATATAAGGGTAAACATTTAGGGTTGTATGTATTTTTAATGCGACATAATAAAAAAAATAAAGAAATTAAAAAAAATTCTAAAAATTAAAGCAAAATGTTAAGGGTGGACAACCCTTATCACTAAGGGGTATGAAAAATAGATGTTGGCCGATTCTCAGACCTACTCAATATGCTCACAAAATTTCATGAGAATCGGTCAAGCCGTTTCGGAGGAGTACGGGAACGAACATTGTGACACGAGAATTTTATATATAAGATTAATCTAATCAATTTGTACAATTTCATAAAATGTATCTTTCATAATAGCACATATATTATTATGAAAAATGCAACTTTCAATATCAGATGAATTAATATACTTGTCACATAATGTTACTAATCTAAGCATTGATCATTAATATTATTATCTGTGTCTTCAATATCGTAAAGAAATAAGTATACGGAATCTAAATGTCTTCGAATGCAGAATCCGTTTTACCAGCGCAAGTGCTCAAGACGAAGGCGTTCTCATAAATTTGAAAAAAAAAAAGTTTATTTTTCTTTTTTTCAAAAAATAAGACTTAGTTAAGTACTTACCTACTTATTTCAAGTTACGAGTGGCCAGAGAAAAAGTCAGAGGTTTATGTCAAATAAGATTTGCACAATAACAGTTTTATAACAGCGTTTTGTTTACATAATTTCTTCATCCATCTTGCTTGACCTAACATGGCAGACACCTCCGCCCAAAATCCTCGCATATTAATCACACATCCAGGTGCAACAAATCGTCCTGGCTCTCCCTGACGGACAAGCCACCTGGGCCGGTGCAGGATTAGGGGGAAATTAGGAGATTTAGGGGAAATTAGTTTGGTTTAGTAACATTCTAATAAGGAAGTTCTTAAATGAGACAGTTTTTAGGGTTACGTAAAACATTAGACTGCTAAACCTACGCTATCATCATGGCATCGTGTCAGCCTATCGCAGTCCACTGCTAAACGTAAAAGAAAGAAAGAGAAAGAAACAAAGAGCACGATCTCCCGCTTTTTTCATCCATCCACTGCCAGCCATCTACAGACACACGGACAGTACAGGCAGACGGTCAACAAAGTGATCCTATAAGGGTTCCGTTTTTTCATGTTGTGCTATTGAACCCTAAAACCAAGAAGCCAAACACATTTTAAAATGTTAATTAACAGGAACTCCTATTGTTTGACAGTAGGATATTCGTGATTATCTTTTACTTAGCGAGAAATACAGCACGGACTTGGCAGTTTTTTAAGGAAGTCAGTTGAGTGATGGAAGAGGATTTGCTTAGGAATACTTAGCACGCGCTTTTCATTTTGCTTGTAAACTGATTAACATTTAATCTTTTATTAAACTAATTAGAATCATCAATTAAGTATGCAACAAATTCCTTCTTTATTTGACTTCAAAAAAATCCATGAAGCGATAAAAACTAAACTGAACTATATCAAGAATACTCTTGACATTGGCAGAATCTCTGCTCTGCATAAAGTGGGATTAAATCCATATAAAAAACAATAAATAAATTTTATTAAAAAAAATAAAACCGACTTCAAAACACTAAAATGCTATTAATATTAACACGTAAGTACCTACCTAATCAGTTACTTTTGGAGTCGGTGCAACGAAACATTTAAACACTGATCAGCTTGCATCGACTGTGTTTTGAAGTCGTTTTTTTTATATAATATATTTGTTTTATCAATTTTTTTTGTGATAAATCTTAATTTAACTGATGAAAACCGATTTCATCCTCTTTTTTCCACCCTTAGGATTTAAAAAAATCCGAAAATGTTTACTGTAGTATCTTTGAAGTATTAGCTATGCAATAAAAAAAGAGTTATCAAAATCGGTTTACATTTGTCGAAGATATTGGGTAAAACAGATACAAAAATTACGAACCAAAACATTATCTGGGTATATTTTTGTTATTTTCTCAAAAACTGCTTAATCAATTTCGACAAAATTGATACGGGACCACCTCTGAAGTATGATCTACCAAATAAAAAAAGAATCATCAAAATCAATTCACAATTGGCGGAGTAGTCGCGTAACATACATACAAAAAAAACAGTCGAATTGAGAACCTCCTTCTTTTTTTAAGTCGGTTGAAAATAAAAAAAATGTGTATGTGCTCGATAGCTTATCTATATACTGTGGTTTTATGTACCTACGTATTTCCAAACGCGTCATTCTCGTTGCTTTTCCCGCGACGACATTAGGCCCCGCCGAACGGGCGCGCTCAATTGCGTGTGATGGCGATAGCACATGATTTACGATGCAGCGCGTTGGTGAATAGGCTAGTTGAATCATGTCAAAATTTACTAGACAAAGAATTATTTCAAATACTATTCGACTTTAGGAACCAAAATATATCGATTTCAAGTAGAAGATGGCTGTAAAAATCAAAAACAATATTCTATCTCTAATCTATAGTAATTTGAAACTCTGAAAACGCTATCAGCCATGATCGCGACGTGAGTGATGTTACTCTTATTGTAAACGATCAAATGTCATTCGAGTCTTTGATGTATTTTTGCATTCTCGAACGATACAGGTAATGATAATTACTATATTTTTTGTGTAAACTATTACAAATCATGTTTGTTTAATTCAGAGAGGTTGTATTCGTAAAGACGTCTAAGTTGTTTGTTTGTTTACTAGAGGGACAACGACATGGCACAGATAATCTGTAGAACAAAATGGCTGACAGAGTTTTCGTCTGTTTATGAAAATATTATTTCAAAATGAAAGTTTTGTAGTTTTCTAAGTCTTAAAAAAATACAATCAATTTTTTTTCGGTACAATGGAACAATTATTAACAATTTAAGACCTATTTAAAAAAGTGTCAACTAGCCTATTAACTGTTAATCGTTTACGACCTTACACAAAAGCCGAGGCGAGTATAGAAAGAAAGAAAAAATGTTTATTTGGTACCTCATAAAATACAAGTTAAAAATAAAATAAAAACATATTAGACTTTAGAATACTAAATAATTTGAAAATTTTAAAAACTTAAAAATAAAACATGGTAGGTACCAAAATGGTCTCCGCTCAGTATAAGGTAGTGACGCGGTGGGCGCGTCACTGCCACTGGTATTCTGCGGATGCCGTATAATAGAGAGAGGAGGCGTGTAGCCTCGGCAAACAGACAGCCAAAAAATAATAACAAACTTAAATCTAATTAAAAAATAATAATACTATAAGGTTATCTATTTAGTAAAGTAAATACATACATAGAGTGTAATAGAATATATGTGTCTATAAAAATATTAAATACACAATAAATCTTACTTCTGCTTTTGTAAATTTAATAAATATGACTTATATTTTACCCTAAATGTGTGTACCGATGTTGAATTTCTTATTGGTGGAGGGATGTTGTTCCAACATTTTGTTGCAGACTATCGGAAACTGCCTCGAAATGCAGCTGTATACCGGACTTGGTGTCGCTATCTCTGAGCGGGTTCGATTCTCGGCCGGGTGTAGAAAACGAACTTTTCTATGTTCGGATGGGTCTGGGTGTTGTGGTCCCGGCGTTGTTTCTGATTTCTGTAACATAAGTGCTTTAGCAATTTCCCTTAGGTTTCCCTTCAAAGCAATGTAGGTATGTGATGTTGTCCAATATTTTATTTAGTGTTATATTTAGACACTAATGATATCCATGATACAGGTACAAATTATCGAGCTCATCACACACCCTCTTGGCTCTTCATCATCATCATTTCAGCCATAGGACGTCCACTGCTGAACACAGGCCTCCCTCAATGACTTTCATTGGGGGGGATTGCCAATAGGTACTCGCCACGCTTGGCAGGCGGGTTGGCGAGCGCAGTTTTTTTAAAAGATTTCGCACGCAGACGCTGCTGCTCGTCTCATGCTACAAGAATTAGTCGCCTCTTACGAAACGCCTCCTGTTGGCGGTGGGGAAGTGTATTCTTTACGGCAGTCCCTACACTGCCCTTGCGAGATTCGAACCTGCAACCGCTGGCTTTGTAGTCCGGGGCATGAATTTTGATTGTCTATTTTTCAAATGCAGAATGGAAGAATTAAAAATGAAAAAAAAATGTGTTTGTTTTTTACGTAGATCGATTTAGTTACTGATTCTGAGTAGTCCCTGAAAAATTGGCACTACCGTGAAATGTAACCCTGTATATTTGATAATTAATTTCAACTTGATATATCCACGCGTTTCTGATAATAATGGTCTTGAGTTGACCGTTTGACAGACAGACCAATAAACAAAGTGTAGGTTTGGAACATTGGAGTGTAGGTATTTATCTGAACAAATACCTAAACCTTGTTTCGGTATTGCTTCAGCTTATACGGAGTGTTAGGTAAATGATATCATGCCGGAACTACCCCATGTTAACATATGCATATAAATACTATGGTGAAGTCAGAAATTTGATATATTGATTTATAATTATATTGACGACTTCCGTAGCCGAGAGGCGACCGGACCGGACTTGGTGTCGCTATATTTCTGAGGTTCCGTGTTCGATTTTCGGTCGGTCAATGTAGAAAAAAAAACTTTTCTATATTGTCTTGGGTCTGGGTGTTGTGGTACCGTCGTTGTTTCTGATTTCTGTAACACAAGTGCTTTAGCAATTTACCTTAGGATCAAAGCAATGTACCTATGTGATGTTGTCCAATATTTTTTTATTTATATTATTTAAGATTGTGTTTGCATGGTCTTTTCCTTTACACAATACTAAATACCAAATCGCAGGCAACAGCTAGTACTGTTTCTTTTTCACATTCAAAAAATTTTGCGCAATGAACAGCGACTTCTAACTTCTAAGCGCCATCTGTAATAATGACAGTTATCTTTTCAGTTGTTCTGAATTGAGTGACAAACATCAATCCATACAAATTTCGCATTGATAATAGTAAGAAGTAAGATTACCTATACCTACCTACCTACTTGTGGTCCAGGGAAAGGTCGCCTATGAGATGGACTGACCAGATAAAAGCGGTGGTAAATGGCTCATCATCACTACATGAATGCACAAGGAAGGCGGCAATCAGAGGAGAGTGGCGACGTGTTGTGAAGCTTGCCACCTACACCTGAAGTGATGACCACGACCATTCTGACAAGAGTGTTACCGACGAAGAAGAAGATTACCTATATGGGATTCGGTGGGGGGTAGTCGAACGCAAAGCATGGTCGATCTATTTTAATGGTTTTTATTTAACATTTAAAGAGCTTTAGAGTGCAAGTTTGGTGTAGTTTGTGTTCTAGTTTGGTGAAATGATAAAGATCTGAAACTATTAAAGTATCATTGTATTCAACGCCGCATCGAGTGTCAATTGACTGTCTTAAGTCAACTTGCTTTAGACCCGATAGCGTCTTGAAACCTGCTTCTACGGGAAGAGTAGCCTCCACTGAATCCAAGAAAAGCAATAAAAACTAAACACCCGTTACTTATTGTGAACTATATCAAGAATACACTCGACATTGGCAGAGACACTGTTCTGCTTAAAGAGCGGGTTGAGTCCATAAAAAAAGGAAGATTATTATGTAGGTCTAGTATACTCTGCTAGCGGCCTTCATCAAATGGACATGGCGAATCCTGTCTAATCTTTTTACGAGCTAAAATGTCGTTAAACATGGATATTGCGCTTAGGGACTGTTTTTACTTTAGGGTACGGATATATAAAAATCTATTGCATACATTTTGATTAGTACAACCGTGATAAGGGTGAACATAAAATCCTTCTCTATACAATGTGTAGTTTTTTGGACCCGACAAACTTTAAGGGTGGATTCTACGAGTAATTTCATAAAGAAAACACCCCCTTAGGTGGGGTCAAATCTCAATATTTTACAATAAAAAAACACTAATTTAACATTTTAAAATTTTAAAATGGCCGCCATTCCTAAAATATTGATATTTGACCCCACATATGGGGGTGTTTTCTCGATGAAATTACTCGTAGAATCCATCCTTAAAGTTTGTCGGGTCCAAAAAACTACACATTGTAGATTAATACATAAGGGTACAGTGTACACTAATAAATACGAAAAACTTAATTTCGAATATCATTATCACGAATTTTAATATACTGAATCTTCAAATTCCAATTGGTTTAAAATTCTGAAAATTTGAGTTCCTATTTTTATCACAAATCCTTTTTTTAAATTCTGAAATTTTAAATACCTACTAATAAGTTCTAAAATAAAAATAAAAAAGTTCTAAAATAAAGTTTTAAATACTATTAATAATTTTAAATAAATAATACCTACTCCTAACATTTTAAAATGGAAACTGCCTTAACGTTTTTAAATATCCGACATACCAAAGATACAAATACTGATTATGAAAATTACGAATAATTAAAATTCCCAAAATTGAACGCCTAAAATTCACCAAAAGTTGTCAAAGGCATTACTTTTTTATCTTCTCTGTTTATTTATATATTTTATTAGGACAACCAACAAGAAAAGCACAATTACAAGCCTAATTGGTAAGACATGCAAATATTGGCTATAGACTAAGTGCCGTCTTATTATCAGGTTGCCACGGCATTCTGTTTGATGTAGGTATGTAATTGCTAATTTGGTGTCAATGGTGTCAAATAAAAACATTTCTATTCTATTCTATATTCTAAATAACTAGTTTTTCTTTGCAATTTGCTTGCAATCGTGCAGCATGCTATTTAGAATGAAGCATGCAAGTAAGCTCGCTTGCATGCAGCATGGAGGTATGAATGCATTCATGCAGCGTGCAATAAAAAAAAATTCATGCAAGCAAGCAAGTAGGCAGATTTGAATCAAATCAAATCGTTTATTTGCATTACATGCTTGGAAAACGCATGTCTACCTATGTAGTATTAAACACATCTTTTGTCATGCCTTGCGTGTCCCTACACCTGCACGTGAGAGGGTCTCTGAGGCTACCAATAGTGCTATGTCGGTGGCTAAGTTTTGGTCCTCACATATATGAAAACCTGAGTCGACACGAAAAAAAAAGATTACATGGGTGGTTAACTGGTGGTGGTGCTTGACCATGCATTTAAGTAAGGCAATCGCTTCGACATATTGTTCGCCTCTGGTGACTAGCCTTATTATTTGAAGTCGGTTAATGAGTAAAAAGAATATCGGTACCCCCCGGTATACAGTCACCACATTTCTTTACTCTTGATGATTACCGTAACAGTGAGTGTTCCACACACGTTGATGTGGTTAAAAAAGATACCACGTGTCGGCCATGTTTCATCGTGTCGCGTGATTGCGGTGTTTCGCGCGCTTTTAATGTTTTTTTTAATGTCCGGCGATGGCACACGGGGCGCGAGTCCATTGTATAGGTACGGCAAGAAATTTATAAGTACTATAACTTCAGGTACGGCGGCTTTATGCATCTATGGTTGAAGTAAAGGTTAAACTGGAAACACCGTTTGTATGGACGCGTCTTGACATTGTGAGGTCAAACGCTGCCATTTGCATTGGTCTATCCTTCAGTCAACTTCCGCCAGTCCAAGGATCGAACAATGGCAGCGTTTGACCTTAGAATGTGAAAATGCATCCCGAGACGCGTCCGTCCCCGTTTGTATCCAGTTTTAGAAAAAGCAGAGGTTCTCAATTCTTCGGGAATATATATGTTCAGCGATCATTTGTAACCACGTTAACCGATTTCAATAATTCTTTTTTTGTTTGAAAAAGAATACTTTCAGAATGGTGCCATATTTTGGTCATGTTCTAAAGATGGGATTATCAAACATTGCAAGAACTCCATACCACGCCAACAAGTTTTTGTATCTATGTTACCTACCGAATATCTTCGGCAAATGTAAACTGAGTTTGATGATAATTTTTTTAATGAATGAAATGAATGAATTTGGGATAGCCACAGATGTTCAAATACAAAATAACTGGCGAAAAATGTTGTTCTCCATTGATTTAAATCGATTTAAGTAGTTAAATATAAGGTCCTATTTTATTAGTGTACATCCCGTTAACCTGACTATATATAAGTCAATGTTGTTCTCATAGAAAAGTTGATTTATTTATTTTTAAGAGGTTTTGGTTTATTCGTTATAACTATATTTTTAGATTAATAAAAAAAGGTCTCTGAAATCTACGAGTAACGTGTTGTAATGAAAACGCGCTCTACGCCCCAACAACCACCCAGGCATCGCATCGCTAAGCGCGTTTTCCCGCGCGTCCCCGCAACATGGCGGTTTTTAATTATTTCCTTTTATTGCAACTGCCTAATGGTCGGTTTTGGTTTTGATATTCGCCTAATGTCTTCCTGATGGTAGGCGCCATGTTAGGAATGTGCGCGGAATTTTAATATTAGGTATTTTTGTTATTCGACAGATGCAAACTTTTTGTTATAAGGCGAGTGTAGTCGCCAAATGTAAATTGGCATGTGGTTTTAAAAGCCTACTAACTAGTTACATAAACCCAAACTGTCTATAATCTGTCTATAGAAAAATATGCTCTACCTACACATTTTGAGCATAGCATTTATCGTTTCTAAGTAGGTAATTCGTCTGTCTGTTTATAAAACTCTTTAACAGCGATTTTACTAGGAAATAATCTGTGATCTTTTCTGTATTATACTCCAACCTACATTCACCGTGTTATGTTTCTTCACTTCACTTTAAAATATTATTTATCTATTTTTATAAACATTTGATCCTTGCGTTGGTTTTTAGATGTCCAAAAAAGAAAAAATACTCACCCACCCTACATCGCCGCCTGAAGTTGACAGTTGCACAATTTTTCCCGCGCGCAGTTCTGTTACCCGTGACAATCGAATGTCACCACCACACACTGCGCGGGAAAAATATATTACAGTCTCTTTCTTTTTGTTTACTGCTGAAGTCAGTCAGCTGCATAGACTTAGGCTCGGACTACATGCACCCGGAATTTTTCAGTACTCCGTACAAAACGGCTTTTGGATGGGGTTAACCTTAGAATACTTATTAACTACTTACCTCATGATCAGGCCAAATTTATATAATTTACTTACCAATGTTCGCAACCTAGTGTCGATCCGCTCATAGTAACATTACTATCTAAAATGGTATTCTCGTAAACCCAAAAATTCAAATTCAAATTCAAATTCTTTATTTGCCATAAACAGGGTTGTTATAATGTTGTTTTAATGCAGGTAATGTAGCTTTAAACCTATTTAACCATAGAATATAGCTTGAAATTTTTTTCATACATTATTATTCTAATACCTACTTCAACATCTCTCATAGAGCAAAGTCTTTTGAACTATTATATTGAGTTAAGTGTTAGTTATTATTTTAGTAATGTTTGTGTTTGTGATACTTTTTGAATTGCTTAATAATTATTATCTGTTAAACTCTGTTACATATATTAACTAGCCTGTCCCGGCGAACTTCGTACCACCTCGTATTTATTCGTGAATTGTTCGATGTGTTAAATAGTTTTTACAGTAAATAATTTTTATTTTATGATTGTAAATACTTACGTAATGTTATTTCATTCAAATTTTAAACTTAATGTATACCTAATTACTAATATTGCAATGCCCTAACAGGGTCCATAAGTTAGATCTAATATTGTTTGTACACTTATGACGCAATAAATATATTGAATTGAATAGAATAGTTAATCTGCTATTCGGGACGGAGACAAATCCAAAAAATCATAAATCATAATAATCGATCCAGCCGTTCTGGCTTATAAATGGTGTAACTAACCCGACTTTGTTTTATATACAGAGTGTAACGAAAAGGTGAAATAAAACTTTAAGGGGTTATTCTACGGCTAAATTACATCAACTTTTTCTATGGGAACATCGAATTCGCAAAAAAAGAAAACACTTTCCCATACTAAAACGCGACCAGCTGGCTTCAGTTTGTATGGAAACGTCAATTTTTTTTTGAGATTTCGATGTTGGTCCCATAGAAAAAGTTGATGTAATTTAGCCGTAAGTAGAATAACCCCTTAAAGTTTTATTTCACCTTTTCGTTACACCCTGTATATAGGTAGATTGGCAAGCACTTAGTTCTCACAAATAGGCTAGTTGATTCATTTCAAAATTAATTGAACAAAGAATTATTTCATATAGTATTTGACTTTAGGAACATAAATATATCGATTTCTATACTTAAAAGTAGAAGATGACTGTAAAAATCAAATTTACAAAAATATTTTTAATCTATAATTCGACTCTGAAAACGCTATCCGCCATGATCGCGACGTGAGTGACGTCAGTTTTATGGTAAACGATCAAATGTCATTCGAGTTTTTGATGTATTTTTTTATTCTCAGTAATGATAATTACTATATTTTTTTGTGTAAACTATTAGAAATCATGTTTGATTAATTCAGAGGTTGTATTCGTAAAGACGTCTAATTTATTTGTTTGTTTACTAGAGAGACTACGTCATGGCACAGATAATAATCTATTCGCTATGTACAAAGTGGGTGGTGGGGGCCATCGAATCGATCGCAGCACGCAATGTAGCAGAAATGTGAAAAAACTCTGGACTGTCATGTGTCAAATTGCTATATTTCCATAGAATTCCATACTGACGTTATTAAGTATTTTTAAGTGAAAACGTTAAATATTATATTCGCGATATGGGTCATACGTGTTCTGTTATAAAGTGTAGAAACAATGGGAAAAACATTTCGTACATGTTTTATTCGTTTCCAACACCAAGATGGAAATTGGAGCAAAGAAATAAATAGATAGCTGCAGCTGTGAAAAGAAAAAAGTTTGTAGGGAGTTTGTGTCACAGACAGAGAGTTATTAAGTAGCTTTGTCCGTTGGTTCTAAGCTCTATAACGTCTATCACGTGCTGTGCTAATAGTATTTTTTTCTTTTTTGCACAGTTTGAGGTTGGAAATTTATATCATGTTGTATCGATTCAAATGCCGTAAGTATTATAAAATTCATGTTTTAGCTTAAGTAAGAAAATCACTTATTATAATATGCGCAAATTTTTGAGATATTTACATCTAATTTTGAAGAGAAACAATCCGAAAATCAATCTCAAACCATCCAGTTGCCATAATTTGAGAGACTTAAGTCCATAATAATTGTGGTCACTAGAGGCGCTGTCATCGCGCACACAGCGAAATGGCCGACAGCGTTTTCGTCTGCGAAAATATTATTTTAAAGTTAGATTTGTAATTTTTTTGTCTTAAAAAAAAAAAAAAAAACTATTTTTTTTTCGGTCTAATGGAACACTTATTAACAATTTAAGACCTATTTAAAAGAAGTGTCAACTAGCCTATTGCCATGCCCTTGCAGGGCGTTACATGTATCCCATTCTGTAGGTACCTACCATCTAAACTAATTATTTAATGTGACATGCAATCATCATTTCAGCCATAGGACGTCCACTGCTGAACATAGGCCTCCCACATTGACTTCCAGATTGGCTGGTTGGAAGCGGCCTGCATCCAGCGTCTTCCTGCGACCCTCACCATGTCATCTGACCACCTTGTGAGTGGACGTCCTACGTGGCCTCCATTCTAGAACCTTTCTGCCCCATCGGCCGTCACTTCTACGTGCATAGTGACATGCAATAAATGATTTAAATTTGTTATGCGACTGAGAATGGATGTAACAGCAATGAATTTTTTTTGTTCCCTTTTCAATCGCATTACGAACGTTTTGATAGTTTTACGTCAAAATAAAGTTTACGAAAGTACAGTTTGAGATTTTTGCATTTTTGAAATTTGCATTTAACTTCATAATTTTGCCTGTTTCTATCTAGCGAGCTCCTCAGAGGTAGAGCTATGAACGAGATGAAAATGGTTTGCTTGTTCAATGTACCTTCTGAATATAATGATGAGCCAAAGTACCTCCTCCGTATCGCTAGAAATGGCGTCTAATCTCGATTTTTATTCAGCGGGGTTCTCTGCCGTTATAAGGCCAAAACATCTAAAAATTATATTATACGATAGTCTTTCCAATCAGTGTTGCCAGATGGGGAAACTGGAAATGCGGTATCCATCCTTGAAAAACGCGGATTTTGGACAAAAAAAGCGGATTCTGTGTTTAAAGTTTTACTTCGTACCACTGTAAAATCGCAAGTTTTACGATTTATGGAAAGTTATATCGTTGGATTCAAAAAAGCGGATCCGTATGTCTATCAAAAGCGGAAGGCGGATGCTTAGTCAAAAAAGCGGGGAAAAGCGGAAAAGCGGTGTATCAACACTGTTTCAAATGTACCTCTCTCTCGACATTTGCATTAATTCTTAGGAATCCTAGATTTTTACTCAAAAATAGTTTAAATAGTTTGTTTTGTCCTCAGATCATAGAAATAAAGAGATATGTTATGATTCGTAAATCCTTAGCAAACCTGTCTTGCCGATTTATTTCACACTACTAGAACACTGTTGTAAGCATAAGGATCACACTAAATCAATTCGCAACGCTCATTGGTGCGCACTTCTGCGCACACAAACATGAACTTACACGATGAGTCGTTTGGCGTGTGTGAATTAGTGCAGAACAATGACTGTCAATAAAACTATCGATAACCTTGGGTGACATTGCCAATACGCTTGCCGAAATACGAATATGTTGCACACTTATTATGTGTATAAAGCTTTCATTATCCAAAATATATCTCTATAAATAATTTGAAGCCATTTGAGTTTATCAAAGAATGGGAGGTGTTATTTTTTGCATCCAATTTTTTCTACATCTATTATGTAAGGTTTTTCTGGTAGAATTTAATATAAAACCGACTTCAAAAAACTAAATCGCTAAAAATAATCTTAACACTTAAGTACCTAATCAGTTACTTTTGGAGTCGGTGCAAACGAAAACATTGGTCTCTCATTGACTGGCACCGACTCCAAAAGTAACTGATTACGTACTTAAGTGTTATGATTATTTTTAGCGATTTAGTTTTTTGAAGTCGGTTTTAATTTTTTTTATAAAATTAATTTATTTCATCCATTTTAGTGATAAATCCTAATCAAAACAAATCTTACGAGTGCAAACATAATTTAACTGCTGAACACCGATTTCATTTCCTATTTTTCCACCGTTAGGGGTGAATTTTTTTCCAAAAATGTTTTATTAGAGTATCTTTGAAGTATAAGCTATTCATTAAAAAAATAATCATCAAAATCGGTCCACATTTGGCAGAGATATAGGTAAGATAGATACTAAAATCAGTCGGCGCGGTATGGAGTTTATGCAATGTTTGATGATTTTCTTATAGATCCCAGCATCAGAATTTAACCAAATTTATATGGCACCATTCTGAAAGTATTACCTTTCGAACAAAATAAATTTTATCGAAATTGGTCAAGGCAGTAACGAATGATCGCTGAACATACATAAAAAAAAAAAAAAGATACCGACGAATTGAGAACCTCCTCCTTTTTTGAAGTCGGTTGAAAAAGAAAGTTAAATTAATATTTCATTACAGTGTGTTCACAGTTATTTTACCTCTGCTTACAGTCATTTTACTTACGCTCTCTAATCTTATACTCTAAATCAGTTTTGGTATGATAATTATGACATGACTTCGATAAATCAATAGAATAATTCAAGGAGCTTCACGAAGTAAAAAATAATATCGATCATAATATTCGTATCAGACTACATCCCTAATACAAGTGAGAAACTGGTCGCGGACACACACGTCTTGAAAAGTGAGCGCTTCGGTTAATGTTTGAACCATTGCGCAGTTGCATAGTGCACATAAAACAGCTAGTCAGTATCAAACCTTTAATGTATATTGTCGAGATCTAATTGTCGTTACACTTGTGTTATCATTAAATATTTCGTTAAATGGATTTAAGCAAATAAATGATAAAAATTTCATACTTACATATAGTACGTGACACCATCCTTAATATAGTTATTTGTTACACTTCTATTTCTACACGTAATCACGGAGCAACTGTTTTTTTTTTTCAAATAAATGAGGGGAACGTTGCGTTAGCGTGGGCAAATGCCATCTAATCCGCCTTGGAGTGCGGGCTGTGTTCTGTTTGCCCATATCGGATTCGCACGCGCCACGCCCCCATTTCATATCTATTTCTTTCTATGATCTGAGGTTTTTTATAGGTTGTAACCTAGAAAAAAACCTGTAAAGAAAGAAAAATTAAATGGTTCCGCCATCTTGACATCAAAATGGCGGGACCAAACTGTTTAATTTGCTGCAAGAGAGAATATTGATTCCAAAATATTAATATTCCTGGTTCCAGTTCGATAAGGATCTATCTATAAACCTAGCAAAAATCGTAGTTTTTGTGTTGATTTCTGATAAATTCCCATGTTAATACATTTTTATTTTATTTATTTATCGTGCTTTGGCGAGGCTTACTTTCAGCAGTGAACTGCACAATATACCGACATCAATTAAATACTCAATAATTTATTGCAAAACCATAATGTAGGTACCTACATGTTACGCAGATGTTACACATTATAGAACCTGTGTTATGGGCCCTGTTGGGCACGCAACTTGCCGTCTAGGAGAGAGGAAGCGCTTTCATCTAAGTATGTGTTACTGACGGTCGCTATCTCCGAGGTCCCGGGTTCGATTCCCGGTCGGTCAATGTAGGAAAATAATTTTTATATATTGTCTCTCGGGTCTGGGTGTTGTGGTACCGTCGTTGTGTCTGATTTCTGTAACACAAGTGATTGGCTACTTACCATAGGATCAGCGCAATATGTATGAGATGTTCTTTAAATATTTTTTTATATGCTATAAAAAGTGGGTTTTACCCACTTAAAGCAATTGTTTATTAAAAATTTTTGGTTCGCTGTGTGCGCGATGACAGCGCCTGCGCCCCTAGTGACCACAATTGTTGTGGACTTGAGTCTTTCAAACTATGGCAACTGCATGGTTTGAGAATGATTTTCGGATTGTTTTTCTTCGAAATTAGATGAAAATATCTAAAAAGTTTAGGCATATTATATAATAAGTGATTTTCTTACTTGAACTAAAATACGAATTTTATAATACCTACGGGATTTTAATCAATACAACATGATATAATTTTCCAACCTCAAAATGTGCAAAAAGGGGAAAAAATAGTATTAGCACAGCGTGTAAAAGATTTTGAAGAGCTCAGAACCAACGGACAAAGCTACCTAATAAGATCTGTGATCATAAGACAAACGTCTGTAACACAAATTCCCTACAAACTTTTTTCTTTTCACAGTTGCAGCTATCTATTTATTTCTTTGCTCCAACTTCCATCTTGATGTTGGAAACAATAAAACATGTACGAAATGTTTTTCCCATTGTTTCTAAACTTTATAACAGAACACGTAAGACCCATATCGCGAATTTTAACGTTTTCACTTTAAAATACTTAATAACGTTAGTATGGAATTCTATGGAAATATAGCAATTTGACAGATGACAGTCCAGAGTTTTTTCACATTTCTGCTACATTGCGTGCTGCGATCGATTTGACGGCCCCCACCACCCACTTTGCACATAGCGAATATTAGTAGTAGTAGGGTACAAAAAGATATTTTTTTTGGTGAAGTGGTCTGTCTACCAGTGACAAAATTTAAGGTGTCAGTAAAATAGCGATAAGGTTTGCGATAAAGCTAGGCGGTTGGGGGTTCGAATCCCGCGAGCGGCAAATTTTGGTGAGATGAGCACGAGCATTTGTACCTACATATTATGAGAGAGAATTAGTAGCTGTCAGAATAATTTATTGCATGGGAACAACAACCCTGTTGTTCTATGACGCGCGAATGATGCAGCCACAGAATGGAATGACACGCTACGCTCCGCTGTATTTGCAACCTTACGGCAAGGACCGGCAAATCCCTTTTTTTGATTAGGCCGATTGTTAGGAAAACCCCATTAACTAGGTTACCTACCCAAAGATAGGGTTACCCTATCGATAAGCTACTCCATTGTTAGCCTTTCGTTACGGAAACCTTTTTGAATAAAGTTAACTGCTTTCAATGCGCTTACCGAATCAAATAGGGTATTGGTAATTTCAATATTTAGCACTTACCAACTAAAAGGGTTACCCTATTGTCTATGTCTTTTTCGCGAATTCTGGTGATTTGTATTAACCTGTCTGCGCACCTATTTAAGTTCGCCGTGGCGATAGCCACACACACAATAAAAGGTGATTTAAAAGTACAATAATGAGTCAAATGTGTGCAGTGTAGAGCAGAGTGTAGGGGTTTACATTGCTTGAGCGCTTTTAAAACCCTTTCATAGGGTAAGCCTCGATAGGGTTTTCAGATACGGTTAGTGCTTACCCGAATTAACTGTATTCATTTGGTTAGCCTTTCGTTGGAGTAAGTCGACGATATGCTTAATGAATTGATAGGGTTTGTGGAAACAAGTCTATGAACTACCCAAAACCCTTTTGGTAAGCGGTTCCGGTCCTTGCCTTAGGGTGATAGACCACTTTCTTGGCCGACTGTACCTACCTAGGGTGTATAGGTACCTTAATTCGCTCAATTTTATCGTGTGTAATAATAACTATGCTAGGAGTAAGGGAGAATGCAAAATAAAACTATGACTAAAAATAACTTCATTTATTTACAAAAGTATGAATGACGCGATCTCCGTAGCCGAGAGGCGAGCATGCGCCGGACTTGGTATCACTTTCTTTGAGGTCCCGCGTTCGATTTCCAGACAGTCAGTGTAAAAAAGTAACTTTTATACATTCGCGCAGGACATTTGACGAGTTAATGTCTTGGGTCTGGCTGTTGTGGTACAGTCGTTGTTTAAACAACACAAGTGTTGTTTTAACACAAGTACTTACCATAGCAAAGCAATGTATTTTATGTTGTCCAATATTTATATTTTATCGCACTCACGACTTTATTATGACAAATCTCTGTCAACCACGAAATCCATGGCCAACTATAAAGCGCTTGCTACAAGGAGGAGGGACTCCTCTTGACATTGCTTGACCTTGCCCCCACTCTGCTTTTCCTTACGTCAAACTCCCGCTGCTTTTTGAAGATCCTTTCGTCCACTTCCGTAAGCCTGCCAGTCAGACCCCGCCCCCTTTTTGTATGAAAACCATTCCGAAATTGGGCATTTCAATTGATAGGGTTTTCTAACTTAGTTCGAGTTTATTTACCTACACTACTCAAGTTTCATTAGGCTAAAATCGATGTATGCTCAATCCGCAACGAGAAGCAAAGACTCAACAAATGCGATACTGGAAGCAAGGATATGGGCAAGGTCAAGCAATGTCAAGAGGAGGCTGACATCCATGTGTCATCCCATACCCATAAAGTTTTACTCGTCAACTCTTGTCAATGTCTTTTGTAATAAAGTTTTACTCGTCAACTCCTGTCAATGTCTTCCGTACTTTCTACTAGTAGTACCTAATCAAAAAACGATTTACGGCATGAATTTCCAAAAACACTTAGTGATTTTAGGTAATTCGCATGCGAGTCTTGCGATTTCATATTCGGATTGGAATTCGCATTTACATTGTTTTTACAATTACACCACAATAATCATGAACGTCAGCCCCAAAGCTTGTTCTATGGCGACTAGATATAAAAAAACTTCTTTACAAACATCCATGACTTATATACAAATGCTTGTGCTCATCACACAAACAATTGCCTCTTGCGGGATTCGAACCCGCAACAGCTGGCTTTAACCACTACACCAGACGGTCGTAAAAAAATATCAAATAGAGTCTGACTAATGAATCGTGACACTCGATTTTTTTTTATTTTTAGTCTGGCAACATTACAATTGTCACTTTGATACGTAGTATCCTCTCAGTAGTCTGTGCTTTGAAGTTACGTTATTACGAGTCTGGTTCATTGAGTTTTCAATAAATTGCGAAAAATAATGGCGAAACCAATTAAAAGTACCTACGTCTAACTAAACTGCTTTTTACTATGATAAACAAGTACGAAGATGTGAAGAGTGATTTAAACTTTAAATGTGAGTCGAAAATACAACAGTTAGATGAAATTGCCACGCTTACAGGTTAGTTTTTGTCCTATGGATCAACAAGTTTGATACTTTATTTTTAAAAGTTGTTAATGTGATTTTGAACCAATTTAAAAAAGGAGGTTCTCAATTCATATGATATATATGATGATGTATGATTTTTTTTGTATGTATGTTACGCGATTATTCCGCTAATTATGAATCGATTTTGATGATTCTTTTTTTGTTTGGTAGATCATACTTCAGATGAGGTGGTCCCATATAAAATTTATCGAAAAAGATTTAGCGCTTTTTGAGAAAATCGACAAAAAACAAAATATATACCCAGACAACTAATATAAGTATCTATAAGAGAAATTTTATTACTTACAGATTTTGGATATGAATCTTCATAATGGTGTTAATTATTTGTTTTAATGCGGTTCAATTTATGTTTTAGCTATCTATATATATAAATGAATTGCTGTTCGTTTGTCTCGCTAAAACTCGAGAATGGCTAGACCGAATTGGCTAATTTTGATCTTGAAATATTTGTGGAATTTCAGGGAAGGTTTAAAAGGTGAGAAAATATTTAAAAAATGCAAGGAAAGTAGTAAAACAACTATTTTATTTTCCCATAAAAACGAATTGGCGGAACGAAGTTCGCTGGGTCAGCTAGTAAAGAATAAAAAATATACAATGATGTGTCAATTTTGTTTCATTATAATTTAGAAAAGTATACAAGAGCAATGTGTATGTTTAAAAAAAGAATAATAATTAAAAGTATCAAGTTGATTTTTACCATGAAAACCATGAAAGTTTCTTCCGCTGCTTCTTCTCGGCGCTAGCCCACAATTGTCCCGAAGCAATGGTAGGGTAAAAAAATATATTGGGACGTGTAAAAGAGCTTAATTTATGCCTATTTGCAGAAATAAATTGGTTTTATTAGTGTTTACACCTAAAAGATTTTTGAAATTGCCGCTCTTTTCTAGAGCCACCTTTTACTAGTCTAATGTGTCTTGTTACGTTACCTAATTTTATAAAGGGCCTACCTACAAAACCCAGAGGCTTCCGATTCAAAACAATTTGATAACAACGAATTGACAACCAGTAGCGAGAGACACTAAAGCCGGAGACGACAATAGGTGCCGCCCATTTTTTTTTTTTATCTTGTTTGCATTTTACTTTTATTGCCTTCTCTTAAAGGTTGATTTTCGTTAAATTTGGCATTTAATTTTAATAAATGAATGCTGAATCTTATTGCAAAAGGATTAGGGTTTACAATCATTTACCCAAATCACTCTTATTAACAATCCTACTGAACAGTGATCGTGTGTCGGGCGACTAATGGTTAATCATTTTGATTTTCCGGTCGACAACTTGCTATCGAACGGTTCTGAATCGGGGTCCAGGACTAACATATTATGTTAACTACCCAGTTCTAATGACTAATTGGGTTGCCACACGGATTGCATTCCAAAAGACCTGTTTGACCTGCCAATTGCAGTTTGCATCCTTCTACAGATAATACCATAGAGAAAAACTTTAGTCTATGGTTCTGAATATTATCTGTGGTAAGTGGGCGAGGCATCGAGTACATACCCTCTTTAACAGCATTACAAACCATCTTTCTCCGAAACTAGTAAGTGATTTTTCACTTAGGCTCGGACCAAGCACCCGGAATTTTTTAGAACCCTATTTATATCGGATTGAATCCGGGCTTGTCCGGTGTTTTCATTTCATACTTAAATGTAAGGCTCGGATGTATTCCGGGTGCATGTAGTCCGAGCCCCTACATTTAGGTATAAAATGACAGCTTCTGTCAACGCTCACCAGCACAGATACGGGTTAAAAAATGGCGGAAAAGTCGAACACATCATATGACATTATAGGGTATGTGCTCCATGGGGCGAGGCTTCAAGCAAGGTCAAAGCAAGGTCAATAGGAATTTCCGTCTGGTTATCCTTTTAGAGGAAAAACTGCAGGATAGGACAAACAAATAGATTATCGGGTTTTATTTTTATTACTGTGAAATAATTAATGAATAGTACAACCAAGGCGATATATTTTCTCTTTTCAAAACTCCAAACACTACAGATTAAGTTTCACTACTACAAATTTCAAAAATGATCGCTTGAAAATACGCATGTATTTTTTTAATAGTAAAAAATCTATACATTCTTGTCGATTAAAGTACATTTCACAAACTACGTCTAGTAATAATTAATGTAAATATCAATTTTCGATTATGAATGAGCTTATTTAGACAAATTCGTGGGGCACTTTTGTTCAAATATATTTACTAGCGGCTGGTTGGTGGGCTAAAATAGTTTCTATTTGTTTATTTATTGTCATTTGATTTATTTTACGTTCAATTAGTTTTAATATTGCTGGTTTATAATGTTAGATCTCTTTGCTATCGGATTAAAAAAAAAACTTGTCAGTTCGTTTCGGAACTTGAAACATGTGCTGCAGAGAGGTATGTAGTCATAATCGAGATTTAAAAAGTGTGAAACCCTAAGTTTGGGCGTTTAAAAAACAAAAATAGTAGGTACTTTATTTGTGGGCGGTTGCTGAACGATTGTTATAAATTAGTCAACTGTTACAAGTAAATCACGAAATTAAAAGGAGTTTTATGCATTCATAGGTTACAATCATACAAATATTATTTTTGACTACACAGGATGTTAACTAACCAAACACGTTCCCGTTAACCTGTATTACTTACTATAGCGTCCAAACATACTTCAGAAAAAAAAACAATTTTTTCATAAAAAATTATGAACGTCCGAACGTTTCTTACCGTGTGAGCAAGATAGACGACATAAGTAGCCAGTTTGCGCATTGTATAAGCTAGTTACTATTCCGCAACGATTTTGGTTTTAAACAGACGTTTTTTTTTATTTATTTGGAATTTGTTTTACTCATTTTTGTTCATTTATATTTATATTTTTATCTATTAATTATGTAGATAAACTGGCTGAAGGAAACAGAAGGAAACGCCCTCTGTTCATTTACAGTATAGGAAAGCCTACTTCTATGCTCCGTTACATATAGTTTTCTTGTCAAAATGTGTTTTATTTTAATAACAATATCGTATAAGTATTTATTGTAGGATTTAATATTAACAAAAAAAACTCAACATCAGACGAAAAAGGTTTAAATTAGGTAAGTTATGTACAACATTTTTAAAAGATTTATTTATGTTATGTGGTACTCCACAGAATAGTAATAAAAATAACTATGGAAATCAAATCATTTATTTATAAAAATGTGAGTAATAATAAGGTGACAAACATCCATTACTTTAAACACAACGGAATGTACCCGGAAGTATTAACTTAAGCTGGTAAATCGTTATGAGTTCCCAGTAAACAAAAAACATTGTTCCCGCTCTTTTTCCCGCGCGTTTTTTAAATGTCAAACTTATCGCCATCTTAAATTATTTGTCAAAACTTAATGTTTTTTTATTATAAAGGTACGAGTATGAGTACTTTAGTCCACCAATAGTCGCATATCAAATTGTAAGAGAAAATCTACTTCAAATCGATAGAAGAAAATACTATGATTAACTTCAAAGATCAAATTAGTAAGAGAGATTACCTAGTTCTAATATTAATTAAGCCTAAAATACGTAACGTCAGTACATGAATTAAACACACATTATTTAACAATTCTTACTCTATTTATTTACAAGTTTCAAAATAAAACAATTTACTCTTCGCTGTTCTGTTAATGGTAGAGAAAAGTTGTAATGTGAATAGCGAATAATTATTTAAAAAATACCACCATTTTGTTTTTTAGAAGTTAACAATTGTATTTTCTATTGTTAATTGGAATTAAATTGAACAAGTAAGGGGACCAAAACCATTTCCGTGACATTTATTTTGAGTGATCGTTGTAAGTGCAAAAAAAAACAGTAGAATCGACCATAAAATATACATGAATATACGTAGTATTTAATTCTTTTCCACTTAAAGTGATTAGGATGACCTACCCTTAAATCAAGTCACATGCATGGATGGGGTGTCACGAGTAAAATAAGGTCGCCCTTATAATGATCGTTTTGTCATTTAAAAATTAAATGCTTCGGTTAATCACTGGATATTTTAAAGTGACAGCTGGTAATTTGAGAGTAACTCCTTATTAGACCAGTCTTGTAATTCATTATTTTAACGAATTTGTAAAAAAAAATGGAGACTTGGAAATAACAAAATGGCGGCTCCAAAAACTACCTTTAAATAACGAAACAGCGATCGAAACCAGAAATAAAAACAGACCTAAACTAATTTATACCAATTCAAACCTCCATTAACAACGTTTCCGGTTGACTAGACTATGTTACTGAATTAGTAAAAATAAAAAAACTAACGCAATAAAAAGTTCTGATAGTTACCAATCTCTTTGGTCACGTAAACCTTATTCAAAAAAGTTTATATCACGTTAATAATAATATTTGACAAATGTTTAACCACATTCTAAGTAGTTGAGCTAAGAAAATTTGTATTTTTATGAATAAGATTCACTCATCTCAATATTATAATGAAAAACAAAGTGTGATAATGATATTGTCACACGTTTAGGCACTCTGCGTACATTAAATTGTTGTACTAGGGTTTATTACTACTGAACACTCATGTTTACACTACAATGAGAGAATATCTACCCTCAAAATGATAAAAAGCACTCTTTTAGATCATTCCATTTTCAAAATTACTTATTTTTTATTCAAAACGGATTTTTACTATGTAACAAAACTTGACAGCAAAAACCGCGGGATTATCGACAGATCTAAACAAGTGCCCTTACATTATCTATGGTTAAAATCAATCCAGTGCATCCCAGCGAGTCGGGATCATTAAAAAATACAATGGGTGACTAACTTTCAGTCTATCATTATAAGGAAGACTCGTCATTGACATAATAAATGCTGTTTAAAAAATACTTACATTAATTTTGTACTACTAGGAGGTTTACCTACATATTTCAATCGTATATTATTCGTTTCAACAATTATTCGTCTAAGATACACTAAGAAAAACGTCTAATTCGTTTTAACGGGAAAAAAATATATTGTACAAAAAATATCTTCAATCTGAACTAATATTTGGTCCGAATTCTACTTTTCAACTCATTATTTCCAACAAAAAACTAAATTAAGGCACAATAACATTGTGTCTTCGGGTCTCTCATTGATATGCATTTACTCTAATTTCTCTACATGTCTACTGAACTACGTAAGATCGAAAAATTTAGGCATTTCCTGGGGATTTATCACATTTCGTTTTAGGATTAACAAAAAATGATCATTCAAATCAAAGCCGCATTTAAAGACATTTAATTCTATCCCTTCGTTTAAAAATATGTTAAAGTATTAGCTTGTAATTTGTTGTGATTTAATCTGTCTTCCCAGCTTGAATATCAACAGTACTTACGATTATCGTTCGAGATCATACTACAACAAAGTTTTAAATGATAAAATCTTTAAAATAAAAAAAAATCTAAATGCAAATAGCAAGCCATGAAGTATAATGAATTGCATTTTCTTATAGAAATGCCATTTTTTAAAATAAACTATAAAATTTGCTGAGTAAATATGAGCAAATAAGGAATCTTTCACTGGTACCAACAGTACACGCTTGTCAAGCGTGGCGAGTATTGGTAATTCCCCCCAATGAAAGTCATTGGGGGAGGCCTATGTTCAGCAGTGGACGTCCATGGCTGAAATGATGATGTTGAACAGTACATCAAACCCAAATGCCAGTAGGAAACTGACAGTTCATTGATTTTATTTAACGATCTCGAATTTAAATCAAGTTTTTTCTGATGTGACGAGCTCGTGCCGAACTTGGCAAGCTCACGAGAGACAAATAAAGACTTCTATATTTATAAAGGACAGAAATAATGTCTTAAAATTAAGGCCCAACTACGATGGTATAGCCCAGCACCCAAAACCAATTCTATAACTACTCAACTATTTACTGGGATGCACCTTAAATACTCGAAATTAATGATAAAAACTAAGCAGTTAACAGCTCCGATAGACAATACTGATGTTTTTTACTTGAATTAAAAAACGACGCCATTTTTGATTTTGTAGCTTAAAATGGTGACGCGGAAAACGATGTTAGTAATCCAATCCCAAATTATGATAAATGAAAAGGAAACCTAACTATGCTGATATAGATATTTTATAGTAGAGTTGCTACATCGGTATACTAAACAAAACGTTAACACTTTACTAGTCTCAAAGTATGTCCAGAGTAATTTACTTAAGACTATAAATGTTCATATTAATTCAAGAAATTAGAATTGGATACAAACAGCATACTTATTAATAAATAAAAGCGTAAAAACTCAGTATTGTCTCACCGCGTCGAGGTCTTCATCTTCTGTCTTCTTCCCGCAGTGGACAATCATGCAACTCCCCGCTACGGCTCCTTCGTCATGCATCTACCCAACGGGAGACACCTCTATCACATGACTACTACCAAATCGGATCTTCCACTAACTAAAAAAATTAAAAACTTTTTTGGCGCCCAACGTGGGACTCAAGCTCAAACAAACTACGCCGTCAAAGTACTTGAAAAATCTGAACTATACTAATTAAGGTACTGAAACGTAAGCGAGAAATGAAAAAACAGCTGTGTTTGTCACCATTTATTTCTAACTTTCTAAGTGAAGGATGAACCATAGTTAATTTAATGGCGTTGGAGCGCACGTTGCGCACTACTGCGTCCACTAGCTAGAGGGCGCTAGGAGTCACCTCCTATATACTAAATACCCTTTTTGAATAAAAAATAATAATAATATACAACAGCGTATTTTTACTCAAAAAGGCTAGACGAATACAGAAAACTCTACATGTATTGTATCGGTATTACAAAACATTCAATATGATACTTCATCGCAACATAAGCCAGAGTACTGAGCGATTCCCGTTTACATAGACTCAAATGCAAAGTATTTTAGTCAATACGAAGTCTATGCTCCGGGATGTTACATGTTCGATACGGGCATCTACGGCTACAAAACCCCAACCCAATCTACGGGTATTCCAAAATAATATACATATAGAATCCATTACATATTGCACAATTTTCTATAGCAGTCTGTGATATGAGTAATAAAATAAAAACAGCCCATCACTAAAATGTCTATCTATGAATCTATAATCGATAAATAGGATAACTACCATAAATAAAATGCAATTAATCGAATACGACCAAAATATACATAAAGGAATGTTTAAATACTGCCTCACAATGACTCTGCGGTGTTATACATTGCAAAAATTAAATATTCAGCACAAATACCGTCGATTTTCAAAGTTCGAAGTCGCACTGCAAAGTCATGATTAATCGAAGTGCCGCCATATTTCGTCAACTGTCAAAAAAAGAAACATGGCCGCACGCCCTCAAGCATTTGGCGCGCAAACGCCCTACGATAAGAGATTAAAATCACAAACTCTCACTTATATTAACAAGTGTTCGTATTTATCACGATGAATAACTTTTAAAGTACAAATACCTCGCTACTGAGTACACCAATCCTATTTATACAAAAATATTGTAATATTTATATTGTATGCAAGTGTGTATATCAGTTAATCTAAGAATGGCGCGCGCTGCCGTGCCTTCGTAGCATGAGGTGCAATTCCTTTTAACTATATTATTCAAGTTTGTATCGTTATTCCTTATCAGTAAACAAACTTAGTTGAAAGCATCATCACATATTCTCCAAAAATGACATCTCATCACTTCACTTTGTAACCATTGTTTGCCATCCCCCAAATTTGTGTGAAAATTCCGTTAAAATTACTCTTAAATTCATCCAACGAAGACTTCTTTAGTTTTCCGATTTAAACCAAAAAGAAATAACTATACAAAATTCTAGCTTAAAAAGTAGGCAAAAGCATACACATCGAATGACTTTTTCTGGTTAGCTCAGACTTAAAATACAGATGGATGACGAAAAGATTCGTTCTTAGCTAAATAGGTAGAGAAGTATCTTCGATTAAATTTTGCTTTTGGAGTTTCAAACAGCAGGATGCCAGTCTTATGAGGGTAGTTATTGAAAGGGCTGGCAGTTCAATCAATATTGTGGCTTTAAAAACTCAATACAAGCAAACTTGAAGAAAGCTCTATTTAATAAAAGAGTTATTTTACAAGATGAACGCAAAACATCTTAGAAAAGTTTATGCAGCCTCCATTGAAGTTGCCCATTTTGCTTTTTCATAATCAGCTTCTCAATTGTTTTAGAATGACATTGGCCTCGCAACTTATTTTTCATGTAGGTATTTATCTTCAATATATATTTCTTTAGAATTTCGAATTATTATTATTCTCTGAGACTTAGCAAACTTGGAAGCTGTAGAAGACTACGCGTCGCTTACTTAGTAAGTAGCTGTGTGAAACTGCCACTTGTGTACTCATTTAGAATTTAATGCGACTTATGGAATTCGATGCTTAATTGCCTCTTTTTCTAGTGCCTTATTTTCTCGTCGGGCAGCGCGCGCGTGCTGAATTATATAATAAGTTATTGCTTTCGGTAATTTACCTTATATCATTATAATATGTAAAACCTCAAAATCTCTACGCTACACCGCTACTCTAGCATCTCCATACATTAAAACACACAACATATTATTACTTGTTTAACATATTTTATATTATACCAATCCAAAAATTGTATATTCAATCCATGTATATATTATTGACCTTAATTTAAGAATATATTTTAATGTTGTTTACATTTGGTCCAGAACATCTGGAGTCGAAGCACAACACTAGTTGGCGTGCTATTGCGTATTATGGCACATCACTACTGCAAAGCTTATTCAGTTAAAAACCATCTACGTCTACTCGAAGAGTAAGTATTGAGCAAGATTAGACTCTGTAGTTTTCCCCGCTTAGTTAAGTACCCACAGAAATGCTACTTGCGATAGCAGTGACCTATTAACCTAGAATTATCAAAGAAATGTTCAAATTTTACTCACTTGGTAAAAGTCGCAAGTTGTATCTCTATGGGTGAATCTCGACTCAACGTTAATGGTTCCATAGACTAACTAAAATGACTAGAGAGGAATGTTTATGGCAACGAATTTTCGTTCAAAGTTTCAAAAGCGTCCGTTGGCATCATCCTCAGATTATTGTCTCATTCTTAAGCTACGTGGCGTAGAACAGGCGAGTTGGCGAAATTATCCCGTTATGCATCAAGAATACATCGCAGCCTCGTTTCCCGCCAAAATGACCGCCATCTTGTTGAGACCTCGCATCCATTTTCTATGTCCTAATGAGATGAATTAAAACTGTCTTCTGAATTTTTGAAATTTATAAAATGCAGAGTATTTAGGCCGCGCGTTTAAATGGTATTTATTAAGCCATGAGTAGATATTGCGTGATGTATAATACAAATGGTTGCTCATTCATACCATAACTTAGTCATACCACATAAAAGGTACAAAAAAGTGCGGAAACTTTCAAATCGCTATTGTTTATGCGCTCGATAACTGATAAATATATATTATATATAATAAGACAGCGCGCCATTTTATATTATATTTTGACTATTTGTATATTAATAATACTTTCTGAAGCCATGATGCATTTGTTTGTATTATACTATTTGCAACATTTGATACACGATAAAAATCTTAATTCATCTCCCGTTACTAATTTCGTTCTACGTGTGGCCGCGATATTTTGTACAGCAGGAGAAATTGAGCAAATAATTGGATAATTTTGGCTAATTTTTGGCCTTAATTTGGCAAAAGAATTCTCTTCACGATTACCGGTGGGTCGGTCGAGCAACTTTACGGATATAATATCAAGAAAGATTTATAGGTGCTTATTTGAAACTGTAAATAGTTGGTTGGCCAGCGTTTCTCGGTCAGTTGCATGCAACAGCCGGAATTACGGAATCGTCTAGGTTGCCACATGACACCTGGAATATATCTGTAACCGACTAGAATTTGAGGTTATATTTTGACCCAGCAAAGTTGCTCATCAGACCTCCAGGAAGTCTGAGTGGCCCTCGCGAGGGCCAAGCGAAGCGCACTACTCGGCCTAAACTACGTGACTACATAATAGACGTCTCTTTTGACGTAAAACTGGATTAGTGGAACAAAACGCAGCTATACGAGAAAACGAGACAAGTGATGACAACTATATCTTCGTCTTTTTCATTCGTATAGCTCTATCTCATTCTAGGCCCAAGTGACGTCAAAAGACAAGCCTTTAATAGCACGTTTCACAACCAACGTGCGGCAATTGCCTTTTGGAAATTGACAGTGAAGTATCAAATGGAAGAATCTGTGTTCAAGTCATGCCAACCATGCCGAAGTTGAAGAGGTTAGTACAAGACGCGCTTCTAATCTAAAATATACATTACATGCCTTCATGGGTGTATCCAGGAAGAAGAAATACGATTAGATACGTTATCTATTAGTTGTACTAATTAACTAACTTGCAAATTTTCAACAATATATAAGGAAACAGCATAGTTTCATGAAATTAACGCTACGGTTTTTAAATAATTATACACCAAAACATGATAGGAATAAACAAAACATGTATTTTATTAGTTACCTTTATTTAAAGGGTGGATTCGATTGCTAACAACTTTCTAAATGTCTGACAACAACAAGGTCTTATAGAGAAAATTAAATATATAAAAAGAAATATAATCATCCCCAAGGAAGTTGGCTATGTATACATAGCTTGTAACATTCAAATAAAATGAAAGTATTTGGTCTATTTATTTATTTAAACTTTATTGCACAGGTGGGTACAATTGGCGGACTTAATGCTATACAGCATTCTCTACCAGTCAACCTTGAGGTAGTGCAGATAGTCTATGACGCGAATAAAGACTATTTCCACTATATTAGGTATATTTCAGGAATTTCCTTCATGCTGCTTAATTTGTAATACAACAATCATTCAGCAGAATATACAAAATTTCCCCACAGCCCCATATCAGAACCACCGCATACCGGATACACCCATGCATGCATCGGAGTCGCTGACTTACCGATCTGGTGATTTCCCCATTTTACCCCCAAGAGAATAGGTACCGCGCCGTGGGGCAAATATTTTTGCAGTTCCATAATATCACACTCAAATATCTACTCAAAAACGGAAAAAACGTGCAATTAAAGTGTAAAGGAGAGCTCAGAATGCATTATATTTACTATATAACTAATATATAATGCAATATTGTTATATATTTACTCTATCTAATGAATATATGACAACATGACATAAAAACTGTTATATATAAATATAATATAATATTGTGGACACTCCTTAAAATCAAACCGCAACCCAGCAAAAGATCTACCCCACGCATAATACTACGAAATAAAACACACAATTTTGTATTTTCTAATAATTATCATGTAATGACACAATGGGTATGTCTAAGTGCTCCATTACAATTATGTACGGGCATACTAGTTTAGCTAAATACAAATCTACTTCTAACCTACTGCCGCCGCCCGTTGCCTTTACCAACCAATGGGTTACTGTTCTCCGTCAAGAGTTCAAATCGAATGACAGACAACGGACGACGGTGAAAAAACCAAGTTACCAATGTAACGAGAACAAGGTGTTTAGAAAAAAATAAAATAAAAATATACTTTGCATTGCGTCCGATACTTCACTGTGATCTGTCACAGTGAAATATCGCACATAATTATATAAATTACGAAGGAAATTAAGTACAATTCTAAGGACGCCGCTCTATCTATATTTGGCAAGACACCAAGCGGTCGCCGCGGAGGGTTACTAGTGTCAAACATCACAATAATATTATCAACCATCTAATACTGAGAATTTCAGGAGGAAAATGCTAATGTACAAAAGGTGTTTAATTGGATGAGAGGCGGGGGACGCGGTTCCGTGGTCGAATATATAAATAAATATATTAATTAACTACTCTTCTACAAAACATTGTCTTAATAAACACAACCTCTGTGCAAATCAACATCGAAACAAATAAATAAACGCAGCTGCCCTAAGTTTTTTAAAGTTCTAATTTCAACACAGAATCGCGTCACCCGCGAAATAATCTCAAAGAGGTTCTAACCTACTTACGCTAAGAATACTGCTATGATAATAAGGACAGGTATGTGTATACATGTGATATAGCACTCGGTAGCCTTGGGGCGTGGAAATATACGAAAAAATATAATTAAAAAAACAATCAAAATGAGCTTCTAGCTTTGATTTTTCTCACTGGTAATGCAAGAGATGTTTTAAACACTGGTTTATATCCTAGCATATGTTAATATATTAAGAAATAATACTAGAATTGCGTTTTATAAACGAAAACAAGATAGTATAGAATGTCGAACAGTAAAAATAAGTTTGCATGTTAAAAAAAAGACATGTTCAAATATATAATATTGAACATAAATAATAATAAGAATAATTTCCACATACCAAGGTTACAGTGGTGAATCGGCGGGGGGCAGATGCCGCCCAAGCTACCGCATGCATTCAGCTCTACACTGCCGCCTGGCTTTGCCTGGGTTCCATACCATACTTACTATAACATTGACCCTCCCAATCTTGAGCATAGACTTGCTAATTCCTCGCTATAATTTTAAATAACAATATATTATCGAAACCTATCTATTAATACCGTTTTAGAAATGATCTCACTAAATTATTTTAAGTACTTGAATTTTAAGGGACTTAGTCCTTGAAAATTTAGACTTACAACTAGAAATTGCACGAACACAACCATATATTTGTCTTTTATATCGTTAATAATACTCTCTAATCACAGAATTGAAGATTTATATTGCTTTCGTCGATTAATACTATTATAAATTAAGTACTACGGCCATTGGGACTGAGCTGTCTTTACTATTTGATACGTTATCATAATCTGAATTTGGTCAAAATCAAGTACAGCATCGAGTAATAGTTGTAATTACTATTAATTGTGTATTTTAGGGATTATATTTATATATAGTTACATATTATTATCATTATCAACTGATATGATATTTGTTGTACGGTATTGCTGCAATATATTTATGAAATAATTATCAATGATTTCGATTTTGACCAATTTTTGTGGTTGTAAGTTTGATAGTCAGATTGATAAAACAACTTTATAGAATACTTGTTTCTGAAGTGTGATTTCTAGCAGGTCTTAAACCTGATATTAAGTTCATGTGTTTCTTTCACTTCTTAACCGAAGAAAAGAGACAGATTATAAAAATTAAGTAGTCAAAACTTACCATCCATAAACAATTTTATTATAATAGGCTATGAAATGACAATAAAAACCTGCTATGGCGAAGGAGAAAATCGATATTATTTCAGTTCTAAACTATATTCACAATATTTTTTCATTATAAGTTAAGATTGTCTGCCAGAAATCGCATTTAATGTTTAAGTACCGTTGTTGCAAGGACAAAATTATTTTTACTTAAGTACTTTGATTTTGCCCCACTACCGTCATAATCTCTTTAAAAACGTTTAATTATTACAGCAAGCAAATTTGTGACAACCGAGTTTTGATTTCATAGAGTATATTTTCAGCGTTAAATAATTAAAAATGTCTAAGACGATAGTTTCCTGTGTATTCATCCATTCTTCATTTCACAAACATGGAACATGGCAGATATAGAGTTAGTATAACCATGGCATCTTGTTTCTTACATACATGGTGTTAGCAGCCAATTGAATGAATGGCAAGATAGTTCCCAAATAAGCTTCAATACTACTAACAGCTGACTTTTATTTTAAAGTCTGAAGCAAACTGCAATAAATATTTTCAACACATCAGCAACCCATACTTATAACTTGGCGCCCAACGTGGTGGTATGGCAAGATTTATATTGGCACTAATTTCGGCGGATTTAATCGTGTATTTTTTAAACAGTAAGCACTATACTTGGCAATGGCACCCCAGGCAAAGGCAAGCGGCCATACGGTCTACAGCTTACATATAGCTTATTGTCACTTGACACGCGGCGGTGTTAGTTGCATATCGCATTCCCTGATATCAGCTACACTAATTATTAATACGTACTAATTACTTTTGGCCGAGACGCTGAAGCGACATTTGAAGCGATAGTTAGTATGTTTTTTTGAAGCGATAGTTAGTATGTTTTTTGTATTAAAAACTCTCGAGACAAAGTCATTTCATCAAATCTAGTTATCACTGCATATTATTGTTTTTATGTTCCCTATCTTGTATTACTTTTTGCGTATAGATTACTGGAGTAAATAATGTTAAGAAATTTAAAGTGCATTTAACATAATATACAGGGTGTAACGAAAAGGTGAAATAAAACTTTGAGGGGTTATTCTACGGCTAAATTACATCAACTTTTTCTATGGGACCAACATCGAAATCTCAAAAAAAAATTTGACGTTTCCATACAAACAGATGCCAGCTGGTCGCGTTTTAGTATGGGAAAGTGTTTTTTTTTGCGATTTCGATGTTGGTCCCATAGAAAAAGATGATGTAATTTAGCCGTAGAATAACCCCTTAAAGTTTTATTTCACCTTTTCGTTACACGCTGTATAGTTATTAATAATTATATATAAATCGAAGCTAATGCTTTTTCAAATACATACTATATTGAAGAAGCTATCGATATAATTTCACTTTTAAATAATAACATCTTAATATTTTTTCTTCTCAGAACATTTACCAACGCGAGTATATTGAAGGTTTGCCGAATATATATTCATATTTTTCTATAAATTAAAATAAAACGCACCTTCAAATGTCACTGCAACGTATTTTCAGCCCACACTATAAATATATCTACGTAAATAAGTCATACATATTATGTATATGAAATTGCTTACTCAGTTAGATATGTGAGAGTATCATGAGCTGTGAGGCGCGCGACGCCCCGTGACGTCATGGAGCTTCATTAAGGACAGTAGATCGTCATTATTGTCACTAAAGCGCGTCATTTGAATCTAATATAATGTCATCAGCGACCCAAAATCGCGGTATTTACAACGCAGTAGTGACCATGTCCGACGACCTCTAAATAATATCATTTTCTATTCAGCATTCTCTCGATGATCACGTCATTTGTTTGTAAAACGTTTCAGTTAACACTACAACTCATCTATTATTGCTCTACGTTAAGATTGCTTCGAACGACTTCTAACATTTAAGCTCGTGAGTACGATAAACTAATATTAATTGAAGATTATACACACATCCTACAAAAAATGACGATTTGGCACAATTTAAGGTAGGAATTTCAATACTAACTTTGAGCAAACTGTTCTTAATTTAAACGTCATTCTGAATTAAAATTATAACTGAAATCGATCACGAGACCTGCTCGTCTTGTAGGAAAGTTAAAGGTAATCAATTCCGTTCCTCATTAAACAAAATGGCACTATGATCGAACACCATGACGTCACGAGTCGCAACGCGATTAAAGTACGCTTATTTTAAAAAATACAGAGCTGCAATGAGATTCATACATTCGTCGCTACAATATAAATAATAGTCAAGAATATATTGCCAACGTTCGTGCACTATCTACTGAACCGTGACAGGGGGAGACTGCTTCCTCTCGCGTCCTAAATTATATCTGAGATCACCTTAAATAAAAATGCGTCATCTTTGATTCGGTCGCGCGACCGACCTAACCTACACCCGAATACTGATAGCCGACGAGAGCCTAAATCGAAACATAGGAACTGTCGTGAAAAGAAATACGCGGCGCGGCCTAACCTTCGGGCGGCGGAACCGCTCAGATGTACATGGGGAGCCCGTACATGGCGCCCCAGTCGACCCCCTGGAACGAGGACATGTCGACGCCGGCGAGCGAGTAGGCCGCGCCGAACTGCGGCAGCGAGGGCGCGGGCGCGGGCGCGGGGGGCGCCACCAGCGTCGTGGCCGCGGCGGCCGGCAGCGCGTAGGGCGCGTACCGGTAGCCGTGCGGCGCGCCCACGGCCGGCAGCGCGCCCACGCCGCCCACGCCGCCCGCCGCGTACACCAGCCCGCGGCCGGGCCGCAGCACCAGCCGCTTGCCCAGCGCGAGGGGCGCGGCCGCGACGGCCTCCTTCGGCTGTGCGCGTTTGCACTCTACCTTTTTGTTCTTGATCGTGTGGAAGTGGATGTCGCAGACGCGCTCCACCGCCTCCTCCGAGTGGAAGGTGACGAACCCGAAGCCGCGGTGGCGTTTCGTCTGTTGGTCCATCAGCATCACCGCGTCCTCGACCAGACCGAACTGGGAGAAGTAGGCGCGGACCTCGTCGGCCGATGTGTCCTGGCCGACTCCGCCGACGAATATCTTCTTGGTCTTGGCGGGGCGGGGCGCGGATTTGGGCGTGGCGTGTTTCGGGTCGATGCGCTTGCCGTCCAGCGTGTGGACCGGCACGGCGAGCACTTTGTCCACGGACGACGCCTCCTGGAACGTTATGAAACCGAAGCCGCGCGAGCGCTGCGCGCGGCGAGACTTAGTATGCCGTCGGGGAACTCTTGACCGGGCTAAAGTTCCGCTGCGGACTGTGAAACTCCATTTATATTAATTTTCGAGACGTAGCGACTTCCTTGATAGAATTCATAAGGACTGTGACTACTTACAAGACACGTCCGAATCGATTTGCAATTAAACTACGATAGCATGTTTTGAATATATTTATATATTATACAAGTTAAGTAATACGAAAAAGTTTTGCCAATCAGAACTAAAAAATATTACTACAAAAAAGAAGTTAAAAAAAAAAAAAACTACAATTTGACCTAGTATCTTCAAAGAAAATTGCTTATTTATATGCTCTTTACATATACTGGCATTCAGTAGATGACAGACACTTGTACGCTCAAAAATGCCCAAAACTAATTTAAAATATTGTCTACCTAAAATAGAACCTTGTCACAATATTAGTAATATAAAATAACTACAATTACAAAAAGAAACCCCATTCAATATTACTTGTGTATAGTGACAAGGTGCTTTGGCGCCAAATTATACTTATACATTATTATATATATTTGATATGGATTGTACTAGCGAGAATCAATGGCCGTGTATATAGGCTGCGTTTACAGTAAGCTGCCAAGTCTTTTTGCCGTGGTTATAATATCCGTTTCACAGTCCGCAGCACCTTAGAACAGTCAGTGCGAATGTGAAGCCTCCCCTCGACCCTCTAGTGAGGAACTATGAGCAAGTAACTTCGGCTATACGTGTCAGATCGCTACGAGGAGGCTACGTCACAGCCTGTTACTGCAGTTGGTTCAATAACGAAGGTTTCTGTACATATTACGCTTTGCTTGTGGTAACGATAGAGAGAAATACAGAATACAGTAAGATGCTATTAAATTTATTTTATACAGAATAAAACTACTATTATATACATTTATAACGAAATATACATGTTTAACATAAAATTATGCATTTGTCTGTAGTATCCAAAGCTGGATGGCCAATCAAATTAATATGCCTGTGCACTGGTATATAATGTGTGTGATAAGAATAATAACAATTGAATCAAATTGTACCGCGAATTGCCAAACGTAGGTAAAGGACATTTTCTACCCCCAAGAGCCAAGAAATCAGGTCTTTGGCTAGTAGAGACGGACGTACTCAGCGGTTTGATCAATTCAAGAAACCAACTTCAAGTTGTGTTGCGTCTTAGTGTGCTGAGAAACAAAATAGGTCTTTGGCAGGTGCCAGTCAAAAATTTTAATAAAAAATTGTGTATTTTCTACCACAAATACGTATATTCGTTTATTAGCACAGCGCTGGATGATGATACTAGTTGATTGGACAACAGAAAGGTTGTAATTTAATGTAACGTGTTGTAAAACGTAATATGCATACAAGAAACGAACTCTCAGCAACCCACTGCTCACAGGCTGAGCTACTGTTACTAGTCCGGGTTTAGCGTTTCGCAGGCAACTGTTCTAACTAGAGTAGACAGTAGAAAACCTAGCTACTGGTGTCGAGGAGACGCTTCGGTTGTATTAGGGTTTAGTGCAGCGTTTATATTGAACATATTCGTGTATATATTCGAATATATTACTGTATTATTGCATTAAAATCTGTTAAATATGAAATTTCGTGACTTTGCCAATGTGCATATCTTAATATATATTTATTATACATAATATAATGATTGTCTGCGTATTTATTAAAAAATCACCACAGTATGGAAAAATGCAGTTACAAATCGATCGGATAAATAATATTTGACTTTTTAACTGCTTTTTATTTATCTTTTAACAGCACCCAAAAGTAGAACATTCTTTGAGGAAAGGCACTAGGTTTATTCTGAGAAAGTATTTATTTTTTTAAGACCCGAAGTATGTTCAAAACAAACACTGCACAAATACAATTACTTAATAGAAATGACAAAAATGTTAGAAATACTATGCGATTACTTATCATACGTAGAACTATAAACGCCCCTATTTTACTCAGTACAAGTTTTTCTTAAGGATTGTCTATCATGCTATTTAATACCTTATACTATCCAGTCTTTGGACATTTCAAGTGAAAGATATACTTGCTATTTTTACCTAAATTATTGAATGAATGAATGAATGAATGAATGAATGAATATGTTTATTTGCATAAAATACAGTACATTAAAGATGTTTTTCTTATAAGCTAATGTTACAGTTCTCAGCGTATTTTACCGATTTGTCGGTAGGCAAATATCAGGATATAATTTAATGTCGTCTTTATGTAAGATAATAGTAATAATAATTAGTGAAATATAAATCAATAAAAAAGCTAGTTATGTTTAACATTCAATAAAATAAAATTTGATAAATTATTAATTTAAAATAATTACGAAAAAAATATTAATCGAAAATAAATAAATTTTATTAAAAAAAATAAAACCGACTTCAAAACACTGAAATGCTAAAAATAATCCTAACACTTAAGTACCTAATCAGATACTTTTGGAGTCGGTGCCAGCCGATGAGAGATTCAATGTTTTTGTTTGCACCGACTCCAAAAGTAACTGATTAGGTACTTAAGTGTTAGAATTATTTTTAGCATTTCAGTGTTTTGAAGTCGGTTTTTTTTTTTTTAATAAAATTTACTTATTTCATCTATTTTTAGTGATAAATCCTAATCTAACTGCTGAACACCGATTTCATCCCCTATTTTCCTACCCTTAGGGGTGATTTTTATTTTTCAAACTTTTATCATAGCATCTTTGAAGTATAAGCTATTCAATAAAACAAAAATCATCAAAATCGGCTCATATTTGTCGAAGATAGGTAACAAGAACCACAACCAAAATATTATCTGGGTATATATTTGTTGATTTTCTCAAAAAGTTCTAAATCAATTTCGATAAAATTTATATGGGACCATCTCTGAGGTATGATCTACCAAACAAAAAAAGAATCATTAAAATCGATTCATAATTGTCGGAGTAATCGCGTAACAAATATACAAAAAAAAAAAAAAAAAAAACAGTCGAATTGAGAACCTCCTCCTTTTTTGAAGTCGGTTGAAAATAGGATTATTACGAGTATAGTTTGTCAGACCAACGTATCATACCACCAGCGGCACAAAACCTCACAAATTCGTTTGTTGAAGTTTAATGTACAAGAAGGTGTGTATTTTATCACAATTATGTATTTTTTTCTTCAAAAATTAGCACTAGTTTACTGCGGGTTTTTGTTTCTATATTAACAATAACAACATGTTGCTCTTCATGTTAGAATATCTTTAATCTTTACTTATTCGAAACATAAAGGCACGATTTTGTAAAATTGCTCTTAAGAGAAAAGTATCGATAAAATACAATTGACAACATTTCATTTATATTAAGGTACAAAAATTCAAAAACCATTTGGAGATTTAGCGATGCCTAACACGTTAAGTATTTTTTTTTTAATTTTATAGCCTAAATTTACAGTAAATTAAAAAAAACTGAAAAGTACCACAAGATAGGCATTGCACACGTATACGCCATTGTCTTACAACAGAGTGTAGGAAAAAAAACACAGATTCAAGCTAGCTGTCACTTTGCCGTATGTTGTTGCGTTTGTTGCTCGAGTTTTATAACCTATTATCGATACTATCAATAGTTGTATACTATCGATAGTGAGCTTAAAAAAACTAAAACTTTCTTTTAATTCAATTTTTTAAGTAAACGTTATTTTGTATTACTTTTCGATTGATTTATGCGATACGTTATAAAACTTACACTAGGCCCTCTGGATTGCTTCGTGACAAACATTTTGCTCAGTCTTTACAATAGATAATACCTATATCTGCACAAGGAAATGCATGCAAATGAATAAAGAAAATGGAGTGAAGCGTGTTCTTTTACAATAAAGATCTCTTCGCATTTTTTTTTAAATAATCGATAGTTGGAAGTTGCTTTTAGTGTCACAGCACCAACTCTTATAACATCAGTGGCAGCTTTTTTCTTTTGGTTAGCTACTAAATTTGGCAATGGCACCATGTCTACACAACCTCACTCTTGTACTTATGCTCTTTTAGAATAAGCAGTTTTTAATTATTTAATTTCAGAGGAAAGAAAGAAAAGAAATGCAAATGAAAATATATGTATACCTTATTTTTTAGTATAGTTTTAAATAAACAATTAAAATTGGTATGTAAAATATTTGAATTGTTGTCAATTGTGTAGTTTACCAGTACAGTATTGGTAAGGTAAAGAAAGCCTATAGTTCAAAGTACGACCGTCACTACAAGGTAGTTTGAGCCATCCTCGGCGGGCCTTGTGCGATGCTTTAAGGCAGGGGTGTCCAATATAATTTTGTGAAGGGCCAGTAACCGTAAGTAAGTAAGTAAACCGTAGCGGGCCAAACGAATTAACGAATATTGCGCAATATCTATTGATGCCGTCGCGGGCCGGATGAAGGACTTATGTGGCCCGGGGGCCGTATGTTGGACAGGTCAGCTTTAAGGTAAGTGATTCACCGTCAGAAGTAATCTAGTAAGGCCTCAAACTAGCCTTAACGACTAATACAAGCAAGCCGGCAGCTAGTTTTAACGTGACTTCAGAAGTACATGCTTGTGATAAATGTCACTTGACATGGTCAGAATGGTCACTACACTCATAACTACCGCGTGGATTGCCTAGCTTTGGTATAAGGCGCTGCCGTCACTGAGCTACAACCATTAATTTACCAGTATAGAGTATTCATCTCAATAACTGCATGTAACATAAACGGGTAAGAAAGATTCGTCGTTCAATCAAGATTGATGAACACTTATATAAAATAACTTGGTAAATTATATAATAATAACCTATTAGCAATTTGAAACCTGCTTTTATTAAGTGAGTAAACCATCATTTATCTGAATCATCGTTAACTTTACTAAAGTGAAGATTTTTCAGTGTTACCAACTACAATAAGTACATACTTTTTTTTAAAAAATGGCAAGTATATCTTACACTCAAAATAGTCCGATTGCAAACCAGAGAAGGACGTTAACTATTTATTAGCACAATGTTAAGGTATGTTCCTTGAGCATCTCAAGTGTTGTCAGTGGAAAAAATCTAACATTACAATATTCTACCAAACAATTATTTTTGTAACTATTTATCTCCTTAAAATCTTAACTAATAAACTAAATTAGTAGAAGTATTTAATGTTTACTTGTTTTTATTGTCAGTGTTGCAATGTTATTAAAAAACTATCTAAACAAAGAGTATTGTATTTAAATCTATATTCTACTATCCTCTTTAAAACCAAATTACGTTTACTAAAATTACTATTAAATCAAAAACTCCTAAGTTAGTAGAAAAAAAAAAATTTTTAACCATGGCAACACCAACTCGACTCAAGACGGGGAACTACCGAAGAATCAAGAACCAGAAGGAGTTTTTTTTTAGAAAATCGTCTATGATACCTAACGATGTCTATGGTGTTAGTGAGTCTAGCATGCCAGTCTGGTCTATGGTAATGTGTTAGTGTTACCTACATACTCTTCCAACCATAGCCCAAAGTAACTTGGCGCGAGTCATAGACAAGATGAAGAGTTCATAAAGATAGAGGTTATCTGCCTAAATTTATGAGGTCGAATTTGAAAATCAGATTAAGAAAGAAGAGAGATAAACTCGAATTACTCATTATTTAAGTAAACAAGTGTTACCATGAAAAAAAATTGTTTACCTACATACTTAAAAAAATCACAATATCGTGAATAATTTTAAACAAGAATATTTAAAAAAATATATACAGGGAGGCCGGGGAATTGACGTCCAGAAAAAAAATTGGTCCGGCATTTCTTGGGGTACGGGGTACGTTTTCGAGTTATGATTACATTCTTGATTTTTTGACAAATTGTGACTTCATGTCACAGCCTAAAAAAATTCTAGAAAAACGTAGAAGACTTAGAGATGTTTTTATTGCAACTGAATCTTCATGAGTTGTACTTTTGACGCATAAAACAATCAGCTTCGTGACTTTCATAAAAAGTTATGAAGATGTTGGTCTAAAATAAAAAAAAAACGTTCCTCGGATTATGATTAAAATTTTCAACTTTACATTAAAAATCTAAACAGGTGACCTTATGATTTTTGATTCAGCCTAAAAAATGCGCCAGACTCTCAGCTTGCATAACCACAAAACAAAAATTGCACTTAATGGGCTACTTTGGCTAATATCGGTCTTCATAGACAGTAAGGTGGAAAATTCTTAAAATTATGTGGAATGAATGAATGAAATATTTATTGGACTTATTATATATGGACTCCTGGACTCAAGTTGTCAACAGTACTCAGCATAGTGTCTGGATGAGAGGTGAACGTGATGTCATATTCAATGACATTATTAACGGCCGCTGTAACATTGAAAGGTTTGGGAAAATGTAAAATATAATTTTGTCTATCAATATGAACTCAACATTGTTACTATATTTATTATCATATCAAGTCTCCCTGCGTTTTTTCTTTCTGTCTTATATTTGGTTCGTGTGTGAGCGGTGTTTGTTGTGTGAGCGAATGTGTGTGTTGTATGTACGTGTGCTAGTGGTGTATTGTGTGAGCGTGTGTGAATTGGACGTACGAGAGCAAATGGTGTGTTGTGTGAGCGTGTGTGGTGTACCAATGTGTACGTGACACGTGTTTGTGGTGTACGTGAGTGGGGGGGGGGGGGGGGGGTATGTGTGTGTGTGGTGGTGTGGTGGGGGGTATTTATGTGGGGGGAATGTGTGTGTATGTGTGTCTGTATGATGTGTGTGGTTGTAAAAATCAGTGATCAATGATGACAGATATAGTCCCTTCCCTTGTCTAGACCGCACCATAGACAAACTTTACACTCTAACTACGTACGCCTAACAACCGTCAGCCAATAACTATTCACTGACCCAGAACGTTGTCGCTGGTCAACTGCCTATTGCTGTCTTTGGAAAGATATTGCTTTAGTAATTACCAGTTTTTAACTTATAATTATTTTCTTATAATAATTACTTAGGATTACAATTATAAAGGGGAATTATAATTTAAAAAAATATAGGGTGACTTGGAATTGGAGCATATTCTTGTAAAGGGTTACAGTGCAGATCATTTGAAACATTTTTGTGTATGGACCTTAATATGCAAAAATGAACCATTATTGATAAAAGTATTATTATTTTAGTGTATTTCGAAAAAATCCTAGGTGGTAACTTAAAAACTAGTAAAACAAAGAAGAAACTCAAAAGACGTTAGTTTTTTTTTCTTTATAATCACAAATTAAAGGTCTAGTTACATGTTAAAATTGTACAACAAGCTTCCAGAATGCATGCAGGAGCTTGAAGACAAAATGTTCAAAAAAACATTAATTACTTTCCTAGAAGAGAAAGGATACTATAGCATTGACGACTATTTGAATGACTTTTTAGGTTAATTTTTGACATGTATTATCAAAACTGTTTTTTTTTCTGGAAATTTAATTGACATTATTATTTTGTGTTTAGACTGTATGCTTAATGTACTCAATAATTGAATTTAGATGACATTGTATTTAAATATTATTACTTAATTTGATATTTTTAAATAATTTTATTTGAATTTTATAAAACATTCGTATGCCTTTAAGGTAGATCATATTGGGCCCCTTTTAATTGTAACAACTGACTTTTATACCTATGATGACGAATAAATATTTCATTTCATTAATTGTACAATGATGGCGTTACTTTAGACACAGTGCTCCCAAATTCAAAAAATCTTTTAAAAAAGTGTTACAAACAAATTAATTTGCTCCTTTAACACAAAAATTCACGATGACATTTGTTGTGAATATTGTAAAAAAAAATCTTCATTTCCTAAGCTTTCAATTTTTTTTTTTACTTGCTTCTTTGTTTTCTAATATCTTTGTCATTAAACCAGCTGCGTTAAAGTTGTATACCTCATTTGAAAGCTTAGGAAATGTAGAGGTTTTTTTACAATATGCACAACAAATGTCACAGTGTTTTTTTTTATTAAAGGAGCAAATTTTTTTGTTAAATGAATATTTTTTTCCCAGTTCCTTGAATTTGGAAGCACTGTGTCTAAAATAACGCCATTATTGTACAATTCATGATTTGAACACGTAACTAGATATAATTTGTGATAATAAAGAAAAAAACTATCATCTTTTAAGTTTCTTCTTTCATCATTTCAGCCATAGGACGTCGGCTGCTTTTGCCAGATTGGCCGGTTGGACGCGGCCAGCTTCCAACCTTTACCAGGTCGTCTGTCCACCTTGTAGGTGGACGTCCTACGCTGCGTTTGCCGGTACTTCTTTATTTTATTAGTTTTTAAATTACCACCTAGGATTTTAAAAAACACTAAAATAACAATATTTATAAGTCGTGATAAGTCTGTGGCTGTCACGACAAATGCTGAGCGGGCACCTTTTCGACACAATATCTAATTTATATTGTTTTGTGTATTATTATATTATTTTCTCTTGTGTGTCGAATAAACGTTTCTTTCTTTCTTTCTTATTTCAATAATGGTTCATTTCTGCATATGAGTGTCCATACACTAAAATGTTGCAATGATCTGTACTATAACCCCTTACAAGATTATGCTCTAATTCTAAGTCACCCTGTATAATTAAATGGAAAATTGAAGTTTTTATTATTTTTTCACTAATAAACTCTAATTTTAGTGTTAAAAAAACCTTTTTCAATAGGTCCGATGATAAAATCTGCAATAAGTGCCAGTAATGAAAGGACTAAAAACAATAAAAAATAATTAATTTCAATTAAATATCAGTGAAACTTTAATTATAATATTTAACTTTTTCAGATTTTTGTTACCTATTAATATGGTTAAGATATAAATTGTATATACATTTATTTTCTATCATTTATTAAATAGTTGCAGTTAAATGTCAGAATTATTATGGCAAAATATATCCAAAGACTTTGTAACCCAAACATTGTACTTAATTTAACTTAAAATTTGTATATTTAAAATAAAACAATCATCAAAATGAATATTTGGTGAGAATAGTTAGTATCAATTTATTTAGACATTTCCATAAATGACTAAATTCTCACACTAACTGCAACATCAGAAATACCATACTCCTCTACCCATGCAACTCACCTGTGTGACCGGATCCTTCATTATGAGTACGTCCGTGACCGGTCCGAACATCGCAAAGTATTCCCGAAGTTTCTCTGAGCTCGTCTGCCAGCTGAGACCTCCCACGAAGAGTTTGCTCGGTGAAGGAGATGTGGAGCAAGCGGGGGGCGCTGTGGCGGCAGAAGGGTTGACCGGGGTAGACCGCCCCGATGACGGTGAGTTGTCTGTGGGTGGAAGAACTGTTCGAATGTTTGATAAACTCTTACTGATATAATAATTAATACAATAAACTATAACTAATAAATTATATAATAATTATTGGACATCACATACATTGCTCTTATCTTATAAGTAAGTATCTTAAGCATTTGTGTTACTAAATGAGAAACAACGACAGTACCACAACAACCAGACCCAAGACAATATAGAAAACTTCTTTTTCTACATTGACCAAAAAGGGAATCAAACCCGGGACCTCAGAAATAGCGACACCAAGTCCGGTATGCTCGCTTTTCGGCTCTGGAGGTCTTCAACTATTATATCCAAGTAGATTAGAATTTCTTGGTGACAGTTGCAAGCCACAGTGTACGCTGATTCATTATAATCCTAATAATATGTGATTACTAGTGATCGGAGTAGGTAGATTGATTTGGGGTCAATGATCTCAAACATTGATGTTAATATGGACATGCCTCCAGGATTACGGAATTTCTTTGTAGCAGTTTTTGAAAAAAAAGGCACATCTGTTTTATGCCAGCACTACCAAAGTACATCAAATCAATCTACCTATTCCGATCACTGGTGATTACATAGCAAACACTCACTTTCATATTTCATCATCACATCAGACATAGAAAGTCCACAGCGGGGCATAGGCCTCCTACAGCGAGCAGCTTTATAATTTTAGGATAAGGGATGACAAAAATCACCAGAACAACATTTATGTCTATGCCAAACACATAAATACAGTCACACACATGGTGATGAGCATATTGTTGATAATTTTATTTTGCGTTCTGAATTTTAGTTTGTTAGAAGTTTTTACTTTTAAAGATTCGCGATTTTCACACATTACACATATTATATACAGGTCTTAACACGATAGTTAAATTTTTTGAAGGTTAAAGTTATTACTTTCAAATTCAGCCCGACGTTATGAACGCGTTGCAGCGTCAGTGGTCACGGGTAGACTACCCATGACAACGGACGCTGCATGTAATTATATAAGTATTGTTGAGAATCTGTAACTGCCTTTGGTTAACTTTCTCATTTATTATTCTGTGAAAATCTATCATTAGCTGTATATTTTAAGAAAATATTAAAGTCATGCAATAATTGATTTGATTTGATTTCCTAAATAAAGTAAAATAAAATACAAACTGATTTCTAGTGCATCTACAATAGAAATTTGTTTCAAATTCAGTTCTGGTGCCTACACAACTAAGTACTAGTTTGTGTAATACTATTCTGGTTTTTAAAATATTAACCTGCATCCAACAAGACCATAAATATTACTAGAATCAATAGATCTAGTTGGCTTTGAGTTTTTTCTAACAAGTATTTCTAACTATGGATGAAATAGGCAATATTATATTTGTTTCAAGGCTAGAAGTTTTTAAATTTCAATGAAAATTTCAATGAAATTTCTGATTGAGTTTAGCACCTTTGAAGACAGGTGAAAACTTTTAACAATAGAAATAGCTCAAACATTATTATTTTTGAATTTAAATGAATTTTTGAAATAGTTCAATCTACTTTTTGGTACTAATTTGGACAATAATAGACGCAAGAGACTGTCATGAGTAAGAATTTGGTTTCTTTTTGAACAAAATTTATTTTATTTTATTTTTTACAAAATCCACAGCTCTTAAGTACATAGTACATTTTCTTGGTGACAAAGCAGACAGCCAGTTTTGGATTTACATTTTAAATTAAGTCAGTTCGGGGTCAACAACCTCACCAAGTAAGAAAGTGATGCTAAAACTAGTATTTCCTAGCTATGAACATGTAAAAACTTACTAATTTGCTGCACAGCCATCTGTTGCTGCTGGTGAGCGGCCGCGGCAGCGGTGGCGGCGGCGTGCGCGGCGGCCTGGGCACTCAGGACATGTGCGGTCAACTCGCCGCCCACCAACCCGCCATCTAACACCTCCACGCCGCCCAGCGCGCCACTGGAATATAGCCCCATCATCTTAACGCGACAATCAAAACACAAGTGAACGGAAAACTTGGAAATGCTAGCGTTACCGCGAAATCTGACGCCTTTTTGGCAACTTTCACTAGAAAAACAAAACACTATCGGCGGATATTTTCAAGCCAGTGCGATTCGAATAAAACGTAACGCAATGAATGAGACCGGGCAAGAATTTGTTTGGGTAATAATAATAAGCGAATTACATTTCGAATAACGCAATCATTGTTCCGTTAAATCGTTCCATTTGCTGTTTATTTACGTTTGATTACAAATTGGTTAACAAAACTTTTTCGTCGAAAGTGGCCATTTGTTTTGTGTTATTGTTTATGGTTTCATTTCAGTTGGTTGACAGATGATGACAGCGCGGGAACTGTAGAACGTAAATGCGTACGCTCAAGGTTCTAGATGTTATAATCAATAATTTAAAAATCAAATATGCCTTCACGTCTAATTTTGTATGGCACAATGTATTATGTTTAATTATACTCGCGATTTGGTTAAACTTACAAGGAATTATTGGAAGTTATTGGCGATTTATTTATTTTATTTTACTTTAATTATAAAAATAAAGGCAATATCGATACTATATGGACAAGCATGGGTAGAAAAGTTTGGAGAATACCTTTGCCTAGCCGTGGGTAATGAATTAAACAATATTCCACTTGTTTGTTATAAACATTTAAGGGAGATAGTTTTAGGCAGCCCGCTTGAATAATCAATTTACCTAATTAGCTCACATTTATTTCAATATAAAACAATCTGTATTACTTGTAGCTATAGATTATAAGTGTACCTAAAATAGTTGTTTTTAAATATTATCTTTTATGTATTGTCTTCACTATCGCATTGGGGTAACTTATGATAGTTGTAAGTTTGGTTGCTATAAATAAATAAATAAATAAATCAGTCATCGTTACAATATTCGTGACCGTATTAAGGTACATACATTAAATATTAAAATGATTGTTTTTCTGTAAAGCTATTATCATTGCAGTTGCGAATCACATTTTGATAAGTAAGTTTACGCAGTAAACCAATCGCTATAATTTCGTGGGCTGCACTGAACAATCCTCTTTAATCTTATTTCATTTTGCAGTAAGTAAAAATTGTAGGACGCCCCCCAGCACGATGGACCAACCACCTCAGAAAGATGGCTGGCAGTAGCTGGATGAAAAAAGCGGAAGATCGTACACTGTAGCGCTCTTTGGGGGAGGTTAACGTCGAGCAGTGGACTGCAAGGCTAACATGATTATGATGATGAAGTAAAAATTAACTGTGATATGACTATTTTGTAAGATATTTACCGCGCTAACCTACGTGCTAAAAACAACGATGACACCAAAAGAGCTATAATATTACCTACCTGAACAACAAAGAGAGTAGATAAAATGTAAAATAATGCAACAGCAGCGCGAGACGTGACGTTGAATGCATTACGGCCCGTCTTAAGTTTCGTATAAGAATTCGTGTTTATTATAAATAGCAACAACAATTACTGCGGTTTTCCCGGTGCACACTGTAATCCGATGCGTGGATGTTTTATTGTCATAATGAATTTAATTAACAAATATGAGCGATGAGGGAAGTGGTTATCAAAATAAAAAAAATTAATAAAATTCGGTCTGATATAAAATTAAAACTTGCACATTATCATTGTAGGTTAGCCGTTTACTTAGCCTATTAGTTAAATTAATGCTACAGTGCAAGTTCTTGGTGTATAAATTATTTATACTTAAAATCTCAAGTCCTTAATTCTGTATGCATGATGTGTTTAAGCTTAAGAAGGTATTATGATGACAGATAAATAATATTCTGTACAAACTTGTTCTAACTCTTGGATATAGTCAAAGCAATTACTTATATGATCAAGAGCCCATTTGTTAATTAAAATGCAAATAATTTACACGTTTATAATAACGGATGCGATGTGTGTGGCATTATTTAATTTGGACTCACAAATTATTAAAATAGGTTGTCGTATTATTGTTATTTTAAGGAATTTCATTTTATTTTCATTTAACATTTAAGGCGACAGTATTTCATTAAGCATCATTAATTTCAATTATTTCAAAAGCCATACGCACGCTTTTAAATATTTTTTTTTGTGGATTTTTCTATGTTTATTATATTTTATTCTGCTATTCGGGACGGAGACAAATCCAAAAAATCGTAAAAATCTGCCCAGCCGTTCTTGACATAAAAATGGTGTACTTAACTAACTAATCCGACTTTGTTTTATAAATATAGATAGATTAGACCCATGTACATGAATATTATGTACAAATAATCAAATTGTATGTATATGTACATACATTTTAATAAATCTTTTTCAGCCTAGTAAAAAAGTCAATACAAGAAGTTGTCAGAAAAATTCTAAAGATTCAAGGTACCTAGATAAATCCAAATAAAGTAGAAGTATCTCATCAATTTTCTCAGAAAAATTGGTACAATAAAACGGAGGAAAAATATACCACTCTAGGAGTGATCCCACCTTTATTGAAATGGACTTATTCTTGTATCCTACCAGCTGCTCCATAGAATTTTCACTCGTTGCGCATTTCTTAGCGGCAAGCTGAATACAGCGCTGTCTCTTTCACTCACGTTACCAATATACGGTCTGTACATATATAGCTATCTTTATTTCGCAAGTGTTTTCCGTATTGTTCTGTAGGGGAGTGAAACATTTTGCGGTTTCTATTCTACTAGTGTATTTTCCCGTATCAAATATTTGACTTCTTTTGTCGTATTTATTCATTGATAATATGAATACGTACACCAACAATAGAAACTTATAAATATGTAATTTCATTGTTATATATTACTTAGATAGGTATACTGTATGTATATTTCTCTCTTAACTTTCAACATTTATATTACTTCAGATTCATACAGAATTCAAAAGCATTTTTTTCTAACATTAAGGACCCCACAAATTATTTGAATTAACATGTTAAACGTACTTTAATCCTCCGTCAGAAAGTTATTTGATAGATGTTGGGCGCAGGATCTTTTTAAAGAATTCCTGACAACTATAAATCAAGGACGGAGAGCCATTTATCTTTTTGGAAGACGCAATGTCCGAGGGACTTTTAGTAGCTGAGAGAAACGTTGCCCGGTAGGAATTATTTTTAAAGTAAATAACTATTATTACCTAGGTACGTTATATTTTCTACAATATATTTTAGAGTAAAGTACAGACTGATAAAACAATTCTTAAAACTCAGTCTCAACAAAATTGAATACATTTCATATATTAAACTATTATACCTACTTAAGCATTAAGTTCAGGCATCAAATTCTATGAATACAGATACAGATTGTTTCCTTAAATGAAGTGTCAATGTATCATTAGAAGCCGTCTGCCGTAAAATACTAAATTAAATCCGTCGCCCTCCAGACTGAAAGGTACAAATCGCCTTCGATTTCACCTCTGACCTGCGATTTGGCGACGAAATAGTTCGTCACGACCACGACCGCCCTTTAGCAATCGTTGCAGCGAGCGGACGAATGATGGAGTTTCAATGAATTATGTAATTCACTGGGAAAAAAATATTCTATCTGCGACGCAAAACGACCGTAAAGCATTGGACTGCAAAAACTTGCTGCGAGTAACGAGGTTATTGAAACTTAGATAAGTATTTAAAACTACTTTTTAAAGCCCTGATTAGAATAAAGGTAATTGAAGCTTCTAACTGGCCAATCTGGAAGTCAACGGGGGAGGCCTATGTTCAGCACTGGACGTCCTATGGCTGAAATGATGATGATGATGTCAATCTCCAATTGTAATGTAATACAGGCTACCTACCTAGTACAGACCGGCCTCTTACAATCTATTATGAAATTTTATTGTAGGTATAGAAATTAGTATTGCATAGAAGGGAAGAGGAGCACGTAACGAAGAGAGTGATGGGTATGAGTATTGATGGGTGGGGAAGTAGAGGACGCCCTAAGAAGAGATGGATGGATTGTGTGAGGAGCGATATGACTGAGAAGGGAGTGAATGACTCAATGACGAGTGACCGGATGGCATGGAAGAAAAAGACATACTGCGCCGACCCCAGATGACCTGAATGAATGAAAAAGTAAATAAAATTGAAATGAAATTTTCTAATGAAAATTACAAATCAGACTTTAAAATAAAGAAAACCACTTGAACTAGTAGAAAGTAGGACGAATGAATGGTATCAATTTAAAGTAAAACTTGATAGAATCTTCAAAGAGCTATTTGAAAAGTATTCAAGAATAGTATAATTACAGAATAAATCACATTAATAATAAATATATCTCGTAAGCAAAATACGTGGGCTGGCAATATTCAGTACACCACTGATGATAAACAAATTGCTATTAAATTATTTACCAATAGAAGTGAGTTTAGTTTTGATGGAAACCGTCGCAAGATAAGTTCTTATGAAAGTTTCGAATAAGGACACGGGGCGAGTGCTGAATCCATACCGTGATCCGCCCGGTCGATGACCTGTCGCGTGAATTAGATAACTGAGAGAATTTATTGGGGCGGTGATTGTACTAATATTAAAATGAACAGAAATCAGCAGAAATAAATTTGGAAAATTAGTTTTTTAATGGTAAGGAGTTCATTGGAAGTTTTCAGAAAAAATCTTACAAGCAATAACTTAACACTGAAGAAAACCCATCTTAAACAAGAGAAAAGATTTTGGGGAATGGGTATTGTAGTGCATCTTTTTCATAATCCTCTTTAGCAAACTTAAGTGGGCGTACTGCGATAATATTGCCCCTTCAATAAAGCGGAGAAGATCTATCCTTAATATTCTTCCATAATTTTGTTTACCAGTCATCTCATCATTTACTTACTAATGACATATTTAAAACACTTAAATAATTAAAATTGTGTAAAGGATTTCAGTTTGCAAAAGGGTCGCAGGAAGACGCTGGATACAGGCCGCTTCCAACCGGCCAGTCTGGAAGTCAATGGGGGAGGCCTATGTTCAGCAGTGGACTCCCTATGGCTGAAATGATGATGATGATGAAATGATTTCAGTTTGGAGTTTCAGTAAAGCACAACAGTCTCTCTCCGATATTTTCCACCCACGAGGTTAAACATTTTTTTCGAATGAGCAAACCGATGCTTGTTTATATTTATAAAGCAGGCTTTTTACTGCCTACAAACTCATAATTTTCCAAAATATTCGCCCATGATAATGAATTAACGTTTTTTTGTATGGGAAAATCGATAGTTGATTGAGGGTGTTCATTCAGGGTGCGATGGGGTGGGGCGGGTGGTGGTAGCTTGGCGCGTGCGCGGGGCGGCGGGGCGCGGCGCGCGGCCACGCGGCCTCACACGCCTGCCGACGCCCGCCCGCCTCGCGCGCCCGACCATATTGTCCTGTCACAGCAGTACGTGATGGCTACTGCTGCGTCCGGACAAGCTGGTCGAGGTGTCGCACTATCATCAGGACGAAGATATTTGCCGCAATTTTGATATTTTTCCCTATTCTGTGTCGTGTTTATCTGTCCACAGGTTTCAGTCAGCAGCTGGAGAGTCAAGAAACAGTGATGAGAGTGTCGGTGTCAGTGATAGTGACTGTGATTACTGATTAGTTGACTGACTTTTAGTCGACTGAGACTGGTTTTCTGTAAATTAGAAGGTTTTAATAGTGAGATTGATGTCCCAAGCCGGAGGGTGCACGTATCGAACGGCGCTGCACGCATGCGCACGCCATCTTTGTGCATCTGATGGCTCGGCCATTTTCTCCAGGGGTTGATTCACATAAAATCTTATTAGATTCCAACCCTCTGTTTATACAAGCCGTATTGATTTTCAGTCTTGTACACCATTGTTAAATTTTCTTTTAAATAACCAATCAGTTAGTTTTCTTCTTACAGTAAAGAGAATTGGATCAATATTGTTGGTGACTACTACTTTCTTTGTAACATAATTTTTAGAAGTAAACCTTAATCTTATGAAATTAGCAGTGCTATTTTTTCAGATTAGATTTGTAGTTTAGCTACAGGTTTTTTTTCAAGAAATACTAACCTAACCATTTGTGAAGGTCCAAATAATTTCAGTTATTTGAACAATAGCGCCATATTTAAGATTTAAAATGAATGTTGCCACTTCGAAGGCAAAAGAAAGGTCACGACCTCTAATAATAATGTCTCAGATGAGTTTTCAGTTGTCAGATGTGGCAAAAAATGATAAATTGCTCTGCATTTTCTAGGGTTTTAATATTGAATTCCCTTTTTCACACGGAAACATTGGTTTTACTTTCTTTTATTAAATATTGAAGTTTTTTTTTGTAATTTAAGCTGTTTTATAAAATTACTTCTGCATAGTGCAACACAAACAATTAAGATCTTTACGTGAAAAAACCATAAACTTTAGATTAATAAATCAAATCAGTATAATTACATATTATATATATGTAATTATATAAGTTTTTTGAAAAAAAAAAAGAACAAAGGCGAAGCAAAATATGAACCGTCCTTGGCAGTCGGGTAAAAAGAGGGCAGGGCATATATTTTTCTTATTTGATTGAAATAAACATGTAATAAAATAACTTATTGTTTTAAATAATTTGGGGACAACGATTTCACAGAAGGCAGCCGAAAAAAGCAGCTCTTGAAATAAAAGTAAATTATTTAAAATTTAAAATTAAAAAATTTGCACTGTATTGGTTTAATGATTAAAACTTTTCCGATTTTTAAATATGATTTAAGTTGGAATAAAAAATGAGTCAATAGAGTAGGTGAGTAATGTAAATATTTGTCAATAATAGTAAAATGATTGTAAAAATTATGCACTGTTAAAAATGATTGCGATATTTTTTTTTTATAATAAGCGTGTTTTTGATTCGATAGTGATAATATTATACCGAACAATGTGTAACGAAAATTACCAAAGATAACAAACAAAAATAATTATATAAAAACATCAACTTAGGTAAGTTGAAGTTTTTAATTTATGGCATTGTTAAATTGAATTTCACTATTTCAATTATTTCATGGTCCGCAAATCCAAATCAAAATCAAATTAAATGTAAATCTTAAGTTTGAATGACAGGAAAATACGATTACTTACCTAGCCCTTACATGGTCTGGTGATTTCAAGTATACTAATTATTGTAATCTTTGTTTGGGAATTGTGTTTTTTCTGTTCTGTTCACTTCTATTTATTTAGAGGTAAGATACGATTTATTTTTTTTCAACCAACGAAAAAAGGCAAATTGTATTTTTAAATTAGGTTTTTTGGACCTGTAAGTGGTTTTTTCAGTTTTATTTGTGTCTACTTGAAGAAAAATCGTAAATTTTGGATTTCCTTCAATACATAATTATGCTTAGTATTTGTTTCACTTCAATGAATAAAACAAATAATTTTCCAGACTGAAAATGTATCGCCACAAAAATGTTACCACCCCGGCGACATAGATACAGTGATATTCCATTAGCCACACCCCATGACTCATCTCGCAAGCTAATGGTATTACTCTATTCGCAGTCATATGAGCTGGGTTATGGTTTTGTTATGGATGGCGTGTTTACAGCTGGAGGTTCTGCGAATACCTAGATTAGGAATTTTATGTTTTAGTTAGGTAAACCCTAATATTAGATTATAATAGAAATAAAGAATTAATTGATAAAAACCAACCATTTCGTTTGTGATATACGAGATGAAGCGTCAAAAACAACACGTACACATAAAACACTAATCTAGATATTTAATAAAACTATGGTATAATATTTAATGAATTTTTGAGCAATAAAATTTATGTAACTAAAATAGTTTATATTATTCCATATTATTACGTTACTGGATGGAATATGGATGTAAAAAAAATCTAAAGATTTTCTCTTAAAACAGAAAATTTTATGAAAATGAAAATATTTATTGCGAATTAAATCCATATGAACATACATTTTTTTAGTACCTAGACAGTTTATCAGTAGGATCGCATAAGCAATAACATCCAATGAGCTTGGATAGGACTGTCCATCCTCTCTGCTACTAATTTCAGGAGCATTTCTGCTACCATTTTCCTGACTATCACCGCGGGCGTTGACGAGTTTGTGTAAGAAACAAAACTAACCACATAGAGAATTAAATATAACTTAGATCTAAGTATCTAAAACCTCGAATTCATTTAAAAATGTCAATTACATTCCTAACTCCACAGCATCAAAAAGGCCGTGTACCTTTTACGAGTTAAAACACTCCCCCAAAAAGCAGTGTTTCAACGTCAAAGCCCGACACAGTTTCACGTGCTTCGCATTGTTCGTGAACCGTCGCATTTGTAAAACAAATAACGTGTTGACTGTGATATTTTGCGTGCGTATGACGAATGGTGCTTTCACAGTTGTATTATATCTCCGGTTCAGAAAGTAACGGAAATATTTACAAGAAAAAATAGTGCTTCAACTATTACGGAGCAAAATAAAATATCTGCATATACTACCCCTGTAACTAAATACAGAAGAAGCATCTATCTCAACTTGTTTGTGACGGCCTTAATATGATGCAACTATAATGGCCGCGTGAAATGGCCATTAAATAAGAATTTATTGATTTTCGGTTTCGGACTGGAAGTAAGGAATATTTTAAGTTGTCATTTGCTATATGACCGACACTATGCATAAATGCTGTGCTTAGGGTCTTGATGATAAGAAAATGAAATCTATATCTGAAAAATACTGAAGAGATTTTCTTTTTGAAACTAGGTGAATGACAAGCAAAAACCGTAGGCACATTAAGTCAAATAGCCGCAAAAAATAGACAACGATCCGCGTGGGCCTAAATGGATCCCTAGATGAGGAGGCACTTTCTGTCACTTCATTAAGCCCGCCTAGTTTCTGTTTCGCTTGACGCAGTTTTTTGCTTTCCTCGACAAACCCTGTATTACGTAAAGAAAAGGCAAACGATCGCGTGGAATCGCTTTCAAAGTTGGTAAATTTTATTTCAACAACTGAGGAACGTAATAGCTACCAACTTGCCAATGGCCATTGCAAGTTGCAATACGTAATAGAGTCATGGGTACCACTGTTGCTTCATTAGGCTATCGCTTCGAAGACACTCGCGATCAAAGTTTTTTAAGCAAAAAAAGTAGTCCACAGGAACCTAAAAGAAAATAGCGCAACTATTACTTTTTTATCGGAAAATATCGCCTGTGAATGACAAGCTCTTTTTACAAATGATGTAAACGGTCTCAGTTTTTTGTTTGACTTCTTGCAGTTCACGCTGAATCGGCGAGACGGCGAAATTATACCTACAGCGATTGATTGAAATGTTTTTTTTACTATACTTTCCATCGAAACAGTGATAAAAGATGTTTGTTATATATTTTTAAGTTGAAAAAAAATTAAATTGTGTTTATATATCTAAGAAATACTCAAATTAGATTGGAATGTCGTTAGTCTGAATAAAAACTTTTCATGATATTTCAGATACCATGAAAATGCCAATATGATTTTTCTAAATAGATATATGCCTACTTTGCTGCAAACGCTTTGAACTAAATAAAAGGGATGTTTAAAGCCGACTTTTAAAATAAAAAGAATAGAAGAACTTTTTATATACAGAGATGAAATAAATCTCAGAAAAGCTCACAGAAGCTATAAATTATAAAGATGACCTTTCTTCCATTAAGAGTTTTATTAGCGGTACTAAAATCTTTATTTACAACCTTTTTATGACTCGGAAAGAACTAAGACGAATAATAATTAACATTTTTTTTATGCAACGTACCTACGTGATAATTTATTAGAAACTGTAAAGCTAGATGAATCAATTTTCTAGTTTAATTTATCAACGTTCCAGTTGAAATCTTTCAAAATGATGTAATAGGTTTCTTTCACTGCATTTATGTGATTCTTACAAAATCAACTTTAATAAACAACGTTAAATTGCAAAGCTATTGCCTAGTTTAGGTACCAACTTTATAATAATTAGATTAGATTAAACTAAATTACTTAAGTTTCATGTATTTCATGCAAAGTTTTTATAGAGAAATAAATTTTATCTTATCTTATCTTATAATTTTTAGTGATGATGACAAAATTACATAAATCATCTATAACCATAATTTTTTCGGGAGCAAAATAATTAGATTTTCATAACTTTTTATTTAAGTTTAATTAAAGGTATTATTACTGTTGAAGACAAAAGCTAGCTCCTTAATGATTATTTTAATTAATGCATCAATTTAGTAACCTTTTCAGCCTTCATTTCCATGATCTAAATTTCCACTGAACACAATAGACTAACCACAGAACAAAAGAGGCAATGAACAGGCGTCACCCCTGCCCATAACTCACTCGCGTCACTAGCAAACCTGGGACAAAAGGCGCTATCTCTCAGCAGTTTTTGATATTACGCACGATTAAGCACGAGTGTATTTAATAAAGAGGTATGATTAGATCATTAGAACTTAATTTTTTAATGTAGGTATATTATCTGTTTAAGTTATATTTATCCAAAAACAGCCAACAACTTAATGTATCAAAGCTTGTAAATATTAATTTTTAGTTGAAATAAACATACTGGTTTTGTCTTTTTTATGTGGTCTATTTTATTAAATTACAATATTCTTTAGACTGTTCTCCAAAGGCTCTAAAAATAGATACATTGGTCTAACTCTAGGAAGAAAAGCCTTAGTAGTTAATAGCTTATTAATGTTTCAATACTAGGTAAAATAACAGATTATTAATCTAAAGGATCGTCTCACTCAGTAACTATGTTACAGTCTACAGTATGTTTAAGTAAACTCGATTATAACAATACAATATTAAAGAGAATAGATAGGTAGTTGACTTTAGATAAATACGTGCAAATAATGCACTTGTCAGCTACTCTAGCCCCCATCTTCATTCAAGTGTGCCTGCATTTTACGACCATGGCCCGCGAATAATCTTTATAATATTCACCCCTGTCATAGAGCGACCTGCGTTTGATACGCGGTTTAATAGCGCAGAAATGGCCCGAGTTGTTCCTGACTCGGATTTATGCCCTATCAGGGATTAAGCGACGGTTGGGTTGACTTTAAATGTCGCCACCAAAGAACGGTCAGACATCGTTAAATATGATTGATATATCGAACGCACGATAAATGGTTACGTTCTATAGGCTTTATGGTTTGGGGTTTGTTTTTGTTTGACGCGACAACTCAATGTGGTTAAGGTATCAATTACAGACAGCCTTTTAAGGGTAAGGGTAAGCAAAGAGGCTTTCCATTTATCATTATTTGGGGAATGAACTTGTAGGTTTAATGACGAGTAATAACAATTATGTGTAAAAGACGACAATATTTTTACGGTCGTAATTTCGAAAGCTGTCTTTAATGACAACATAGCGATTGACACAAACTTTTAATGTTTGGCGATCGCGTGGAAAATTGAAAATAAACGGGCCTATTTTTCCACAGCATTCAGCAACGATAATGCTTCGATGTAAAAGTTCGGCGGGAAACCGCTAACTTAATGTCAATGGACAACTTTTGATTATATTTACGACATTGCTAATGGTTGCTAAATTACATTCGCATCATATTGATGGGTAACAAAATTAAATGTAATAAATGGGTACTTTGATAGCCAAATTTTGCCAGTAAATCAATATCTACATTTATTTATGTACTTACTTATCGGGTGTACATAAACTGAGCTGGTAAGTTAATTAACTTTAAGTTGGTGCTAAATTTCTAAAGGAATTCGGTTAATCTTCGTTTTATCCTGGATTTTTACCTGTAACAAGAAAAAAAAGTAAATTAGTTTTGATTAATCAAAAAAAGCACAACAGAGTTACGGAATATAGCGCCACCTATCCGCTAGGAATAGAAAACGCCAAGGTTCGTTTCGAAGTCGGCAGCGAGTTAGTATGGCTACCCTCCGTAAGATGGCGCTACGTACAATTACACGGGGAATAATGGAATTCTATTGATTTGCCTCCAGGGGCTGGGGGACCTATTTTTGTTTGAAAAGACAATCAGGGAATTTGTAGGACAAAATTTACTGTTATTGGCACTGGGGATACAATTTATTGGTGTATTCGGAGCTGGCTCGGTGAATATTTTCTTGCAAGTTCATAAGTAGGCAGAGGAACGTTATTCTACCTACTTGTATAACATTTAGGTACCTACTACAAAGTAAACTTTGCGTGTAAGGTGCTTTCTGCTCCACTGGGTCCTATCAAAGTTTATGTACTTACTTTATGGTAAGTAGTACGTTTCACGTACATGTGTAAAGTACAAAATTAAACAAGAGACGAAAGCCGTTCGTCGGCATAGTTATTATATCTATCTAAACCAAGAAGTGCCGTCTGAGGACGGCCGTGAAGAATACACTTCCCCACCGCCAACAGAAAGCGTGTCGTAAGAGGCGACTAATTCCTGTAGCACGAGACGGGCAGCAGCGTCTGCGTGCGAAATCTTATGAAAAACTGCGCTCGCCAACCCGTCTGCCAAGCGTGGCGAGTATTGGCAATCCCCCCCAATGAATGTCATTGGGGGAGGCCTGAGTTCAGCAGTGGACGTCCTATGGCTGAAAAGATGAAACCAAGATGTTTTTTTGCTGTCTGTTCCTATTTCGGCCAATCTAATGTATTTTTTTTTATTAAAACGGCACGTTATGAATTATATAAATGGAATGACTAGTAACAACTTTCTAATTTTAATTCAGGTTTTTTTAAATTAAATTTATAACCACTCTTCTAGAAACAGTAGAGTGAGTCAACGATTTACCATTGTCGAACTCACTTGTGGCCAAAAAGACTTGTGGCTACGCTTAAGCAAGCAAAAAAAAAACTCATAGATACATGAAATTCCTTTTTCATTCTGATTTATTAGTGATGGGCGACGGAGGCTACGAGTATTTACGCGTGTGTAAAACTTAAAATCAATTTAAATAGGTACGTATTCTGTTATTTTTTAGACCCCAATAACTTTCGCAAGTTTCTTTTTGACTTCATAATACTTGCTAGTTAGGAAAATAAGACTGAAAATTACGAAAAAAAAAAAAACAAGAATGAATGTTTTCATAATATGCACAATTACGGAAGAAATGCTATCCTGGACTTTTGTAATTATTTAGCATTGTAACCATACAGTAAAATATAAATGGCTGCCAAGCCATTGATATTTTATTTCACTAATGGTAGCTATGATAGGTACTCTACTTACAAAATAAAAAAAAACATAACCAATATTTTTTTTGCAAATAGGCCTGAATTGAGCATATTCAGACATCCTATTTTTTATCCTGTCACCATAGCTTATTAACTTCATGTATAGGTCCTGTAAAATACTCACGATTAGCCTGTTAGTCAATCAATACCGTTGCCTTTCCCATCGTAGATAAATATTACAACGCTAACTGTCATTTTTAGGCGGGAAATTGAGGTCGAACGATTTTCAAACAAAAATTGGGAGCGTCGCAAACAATCACACTTCGAAAATTGTTTTCCTACACCCGCCGTTGTTGGGATGTGTTTTGTTTGATGTGTATCGCAAAATGTAATCCTTTTGCGTGAAACATTGCGTTTTTAATGAAATTCTGTAGAAAATATTTTAAGGAACGTCAAAAAAAGTTTAATACACAAAATCTGATTTAACCGACGTTATATACGAATCAAATCGGTTATTTGAGCAAGTACAGCAACGGCAGGTCAACCATAAAAGTTAAAGGTCATTGAACCGATTTTCAACTTTAAGTCCGACATATAGAGATCAATATCAATTAAGAATATTAAAATGCACCAAAAAAAAAAACCCTTTTGTAGTGCTGTAAATAGTCTCGGTCACAGGTCTCAGGTTCGATTCCCAGTTCGGGTCACTTCGGGTCCACACCTCATAACAAACGGTAACCAAACACGATGCGACAATTATCGGGATAATAAATAAAATAAATAGTTTTACAATCACATCAATTACCTAGCCCCAAACTAAGCAAAGCTTGTACTATGGCGACTAGATAACACACACTTAAATACTTTTATAAACATCAATGACTTAGGTACAAATGCTCGTGCTCATCACACAAACATTTGCCCCTTGCGGGATTCGAACCCGCAACCGCAGGCTGTGTAGTCCGGAGCGCGAACCACTACTTACACCAGCCAGACGTTGTCAAATGTGCTGCGTGGTTCGCCATTGTCATGATCTTGAAGTAAGGAATCAATATGCTTATTAAGAGGTCCTAAACGACAGTTTCATCCACCTGATTGATGTACTAAGTTTTCTGTTTTCTTTTATTATCATTATTAATGTATCTCTCCTACGGATAATCACGGCAAAAAGGCCGGTCCTTTTGGAAGGCGTTCGTGGGGATACAGATCCAACACGAAGAGGCCCCTTTGAGATACGATAATGAGTTGGGATATGTACACTTAGCGGATACTATCTCTGCCTGTACTATTGAGAAGATACAGCCAAAGACAGCACCCGCTAGGTGCAAGGACTATTGCAGATAAGATGGAAACTATACCGGGTCTATGGAAAGGAACTTGATGGACTGGTTGCCGGGATATTGATGAGACAACGGGACGCTTGCCATATCAAATGTCTCATCTCGATAATCAGGGCAGACGGTGACTCGCTCACTAAATAGGCCGCCCTAATAAAGCCACCAGAAGGTAGCAAGGGTAGCAACATTGGTGTGAACGGCTAAGGTTGTAGAGAGGTGAGTCTGCGGGGTGCAAGATCCCAGTGCTAAACGCACCAGTCAACGGGCCCCCGGCGTTATGACATTTTACACTTCCAACCTGGAGCACAGGTTCTGCTCTTGCAACTCCACTCTTGGCCGGCCAGTTAAGGCAAGCACAACAGGCGAGGGCCAAATAAATACGGGCCCTCCGGAGGATCGGGGTCCGAGGTGTCGCCACTCACCTACAGCTTGCCACAAGCAGCCCCTTTTTATTATTTAATTATTATTAATTAGGATTTGTAATTGATTTAAATTAATGATGTAATTTACTATTTCTTGACATGTAATGAATATTATGAATAAAACTTATCTTATCTACCTAAGTCCTACCCAAAGGACAAGTCATCAAATAAATATCGTTCTCAGTATTGTGGTAATAATATTACATTGTCAGTTTTGTAAGCGTTCCACAATTAAATCGTCATTCATACAAGTCGGAGCGGCGCATAATTAATAGCTCAGCTCGCTCCGCTCATAACGCTCGTGATGAATGGCCGCGTGACGTGACGAGGGACGATACGCTGCCCTTAGGGTGGGGCCTCAGTTGCAGCGAAGATAGATACTACTTGATCTAAAAAAATGGCTTATAGGTACTAGCAAGAGGTCGTTGGATCAAGGGAAGATAATATATGTATATAACATATACTTAACTTCTTAACCTATTTCAATGGCACTAGCCGACCTCTGTAGCCGGGAGACGAGCATACCACTTGGTGTCGCTATATCTGAGGTCCTGGGTTCGATTCCCGGTCGGTCAATGTAGAAAAATAACATTGTCTCGGGCCTGTTTGTTGTGGTACCGTCGTTGCTTCTGATTTCTGTAACACAAGTGCTTTGGCTACTTACCATAGGATCGGAGCAAGGTATGTCATGTGGTCCAATATTTATTTATTTATTACGACCGCACCAGCGAAGTTGTCTCCTTATTAGATAAGTCTCAATGCCACCTACATTGGCTTGTCTCAAGACTTCAATATTACGCACATGATCAGACCAGTGGATGTTAAGTAAATACGAAGACGTTTTGAGGTGAAAACAATCTAACTGTCGTATGTGGCGTCGGTACGGTGTCCATGTTTTAGCGAAGCATAATTTTTTAGGCAGCACGCGGGTGCCTATACAGGGTTACATTGCAAAGGGGTGCCACATTTAAAAAATAAGATCTAGGGAATAATAGAAAGAAGCGTCTTAATCGTTATTATTTTTAATAATCGTATGTTACGAAAAAAACAACCACTAGTCGGGTTCACCTCTTGGCCGGGTGCCCTCAGCACCACAGATTAATATATGTCTCTCAGCACTGGGCACGGCACTGGCACCTTCTGTACTCGCCAAGACTACCCGGTGAAGTTGTACAAGGCCTTCTGCCATCAGAATAGGTCCTTCAAAAACAATTTTAGTTGAAAAAAACAACCTTCTCGCTTAGATCTATCGAAAAGTAGGTAATAATGTACATGTCGAAGTAAGCGAAACGATTATTTTGTGGGATTCGAAGACGCTTTTTTGATGCCTTAGAATTCCAATCCGCATATGAAATCGTAAAAATATTATAACGAATACGTGTAAGTAACATTCTTATTTTAAAAATAAAATAATAACTTGAAAATAAGCTCATGTTTTTAATCGCTGAGCACGAGACCACGCCCTTCGGGGTTTAGGATCGACTGAGACTGACGAGTGCAGTAGCCAACGACATTCGGCGGTGACGTTGCGTAACTATCTGACTGTACATGGCTGATCGAACTTGTAACATGGGGTTGATCGGTTGGGATTTTACATGGGGCACTAGAATAGAAATGTCATATACAGGATTATTTGTAAAACATCAACAACCCCATGAGGTGGTTCTTGTGCTCAAATTAACTTTTTGTTTGGGACCAACATCATCATGGGGTGCTCATATTGAGACTCTGTCAGGAAAACTTAGTTCAGCTGCTTATGCTGTGGGAAAGATAAGACAATTGACTGATGTTGGAACGGCAAGATTAGTGTATTTAGCTACTTTCATAGTATAATGTCATACGGAATATTGTTATGGGGCTCAGCAGCAGATTTTGAATCTATCTTTGTACTACAAACGAGAGCTGTACGGGCAATTTACAACCTTCGACTCCGAGACTCGTTAAAAGAACTGTTTAAGGAAATTAATATACTTACAGTGGCCTCTCAATTCATTTATGAAAATATTATGTACATTCGCAAAAACCTGCATCTTTTCCCTAAGAAAAGTGACAAACATAATTTTAATACCCGGAATAAAGATAAACTTGCTGTTTCAAATTTCAGACTACATAAAGTGAGTAATTCGTTTATGGGGAAATGTATTCGCTTTTTTAACAAATTACCACAGTCTATTGTTGAACTACCCATGTTTGAGTTTATGAGCATGTTAAGATTATTTTAATGAAAAAAATTATAATGTTAATGACTGAGTTTGTTCCGGCGTTTCTTCTCAGCACTTGCCAGATTGTCTGTGTCTTGTCTCGAAGCGCTAGTAGGGCCCAAAAAATAAGGAGACATGTTCTGCTCCATAAGGGCCAATAATGTTATTATTGACGTTCATAAGTGGCAGTTTTCTGTCCTAAACTAAATAAATGATTTTTGACTTCGACTTTGACATCATCATCATCATCATTCCAGCCATAGGAGGTTCACTGCTGAACAAAGGCCTCCCAATGACTGATCATCGGGGGGGATTGTCGATATTCGCCACGCTTGGCAGGTGCAGTTTTTTATAAGATTTCGAAGACGCTGCTGCCCGTCTCGTGCTACAGGAATTAGTCGCCTCTTACGGATACGCCTCCTGTTGGCGGTGGGGAAGTGTATTCTTTACGGCCGTCCCCACACGGCACTGCCAACTAATGGGACCAACATCGAAATCGCAAAAAAAAACACTGTTTTATACAAACTAATGTCAGCTGGTCGGCGGCTTTGTGTGGGAAAGTGAGTTTTTTTTAGCGATTTCGTTGTACCACATACAAAAAGTTGTTGTATTAGCACCAGAATCAGCTCCTAGGTCCAACCCTGTATATGATTCGACCAACGAAAAAATATCCGCCATTTTTTAATCTGTATCCATACTGTTTTTGTATGAACGAGAGTTGACAGGACTTGACATTTCATACTAAATGAAAGTGAAAAATCACTAATATGTTTCGGAGCAAGATGATTCATATTGTTGCTCTATGGGGTAGGTATGTGCTTAATGGGATTTTGTTACATTGCAGTAGCACAGAAATAATGACGACATCCGTAGCCGAGAGGCGAGTGCGCCGGACTTGGTGTCTCCATCTCTGAGGTCCCGGTTTCGAGTCCCGGTCGGGTCGATGTAGAAAACTTTTCTATATAATCTCGGGTCTGGGTGTTGTGGTGCCGTCGTTACTTCTGATTTCTATAACACAAATGCTGTTTAATTTAGCTACTTACAAAATTTCATCCATATCCGTTTAGCCGTTTTGGCGTGATTTAGTAAAAAAATAGATCCAGGAAAATACTTTTACTAAAAAAAAAACTTACCAGAGGCAGATAAAAATTTTTTTCAAGTAAAAATATTTTCCTTGATTTAATAAAACTACCAATAATGTAAATGCAAAAAACAAAAAAGTTTCAACATGCATCCAACCAATCTTACGTATTTTGAATATTACTAGGATAATAGAATAATTTTCAAAATTTACCCAACCGAGAATCGAACCAGCGACCTTTGCCTTCACCACTGCGCCAATCATGTCTAAAATCCTATCGTTATTCATGCAACCCTCAGCTCGCGTCAGGTGTCAAAAATTAGCAACATGGCGTTTGATTAATGTCAATGGCGACAGCCGTCGATTAGAATATTTTTCGCATTAGGCCCATGCCAGGTGGCTTCGGGGTTTTTTGAGGGAAAACCACAGTATTTACATATACGCCGCTGTGTGAAATTGGCTGTTACTTCGGAAAATTTTTATGTAACTCGATGGGTCTTGTATGTACTGTCTGTTTTTAGGGGTTCCGTACCCAAAGGGTAAAACAGGACCCTATTACTAAGACTCCACTGTCCGTCTGTCGATCTGTCTGTCACCAGGCTGTATCACATGAACCGTGATAGCTAGGCAGTTGAAATTTTCACAGATAATGTATTTCTGTTGCCGCTATAATATCAAGAGAATAAAATAAATATTTAAGTGGGGCTTCCATACAACAAACGTAATACTTTTTTGACGACTTCCGTAGCCGAAAGGCGAGCATACCCGACTTGGTGTCTCTGAGGCTCCGGGATTCTCGGTCGGTCAATGTAGAAAAATAATATTTCTATATCGTCTCGGGTCTGGGTGTTGTGGTACCGTCGTTGTTTCTGATTTCTGTAACACAAGTGCTTAAGCTACTTATCGTAGGATCAGAACAATGTATGTGATGTTGTCCAATATTTATTTATTTATTTGCCGTTTTTTAGTCAATAAAAATAATGGCAACATGTAGACGCTTGATGAAATATTCACGGAATATTAGAGATAATGGTATGGAACCCTCCGTGCGCGAGTACGACTCGAACTTGGCCGGTTTTTCTTTGCTTGTCGATTATCGTAAACAATCTTGACGTTCCTTTTGTAACGATGTTAGTAATTTAAAATAATATGGACACAAAAAAACAATAATTTGTCATTAACACAAAATCCTTTTTATTCTAACAGTTCGTTGAAAAAGCCATGCCAAAATTTTACCAAGTTTACAATATACGTCAAGCAAAGAAAACCTACCTGTTTTCCCGCTCGAAATCAATAGCAGAATTTAGCAAAATTATCAATGGCAGTGATAGGTCAGTCAAGTAGTTCAAAACTCGCCACGCTTTATCAGTGAGTCGCAACTTCGTAAGTGTCAATCCCAGTAAGAAAATCCTTCTAATCACAATAAAAAGAAAAAAAAAGTTGAAGTGACCAAAGTAAAACTCTATAGTAATAAATAAATGAACTCATTCGAGTCCTACGGAAGAGTATTATCAAGGACAGAATAATTAAAAAGTTTTGGTAAGCTTTTTTGTACAGAATTGAGTCTCTTTTTGTTAAATGTTTCACGGAATAGTTAAATAATATTACCAACAAAATTGGCACGCTTGGCTGTAGGGATTTGTACCATTGCCTTTCCTAATTTCTATCGTTAATAAAGTAGTACCACTATTGTGCGTGAACTGTCAAAACAAATTTAAAAGTATAAAAATAGTGATGTAGGTTGTTGTTATTCTAAAACAATCTAATTGAATAGTAATCAGTAATATCTGGTATCGATAAGCAATAGTTTATAGAATTATGTTATGACCACTATGCAGTTTAATAAATGTGGTGTTTAGTATTGCATAGTTTTGCTGGTTACCAAGATGTTTTGATAGGAACTTATATTGTTGCTAATCAATTATCTAATTAGGAACATTTATAATTTATAACAAAGTAGTTATTTACTTTATAAAGTACAAAATTACAATAAAACAAGACAGCAAAGTTATTAACATTATTTTAATTTGTTATATAATTAATAAAAATTAAATTTAATTGATTTCTGCTAATAGCAATTTTTACATTTTAATAGTTTGATAGAGGCTACACGACACCCTTTCGTAAATATTAACAGTAGTTTAAAATTCCTTGTTTTCACTTAAAAATCTTCGTAACTACTATACGAAAAATCTGGTTAATTATATGTTTGTCAAAGACAATTATAATTCTGATAATTATGAATAAATAAAATATAAATCAATTAATTATGTGTTTAGGATGAGGGTTTTCTAATATGTAAAAGATAACTGTATTTATAGACTGGTTTATTTTAAAGAAAATTAGAATTTTTTTTGCTGTGTTTTTGACAATTAAATAGGAAAAACAAAAATAATGCCAATAAAAATAAAAATCACTCCAAAAAGTTCGAAACTTATTAAGGAGTTTAAATAGATGTGTAAAAGTTTAAGTATTCTTCCAGACCGAACTTTGTCGTGATTTTAAGTTATTGCACATCACTTAAAGGCTATTGCGGTTTCGTCCCAGCCTATTCCAAACAGGCTGTTGTCTATTAACCATTACTATCGTGTTATGGCTCCATGTCGACACACTTTACGACGGCGCGTGCCGTGGCGCGGGCTATAGTATCCGATGACGCCTTATGGTGGTCGGACAAACGTGCTCTTGATAATGGATAGATAGATATTGTTTATTGCTTAGAACAGATTAATGAATATTGTTTAGTCTTATCGGTAAGAGTAATCTGTTCCATAATCTTCAGGTCGGAGAAAAACGACTAGTATTCTAACCAGAAAACACGCGCACATGATGTTTCTTAAAAAGTAGTAATAAAGAATGGTTTTAATATGAGAGATTTATTGAAAGGAAGTATTGCCATCATATTATCTATCTATAGAGGTAGTAACGGTACACAAGTAAACTTAATGGTTTTAGGGTCGATTGGCAGATAAAGTCTCACAGCATTAAATTCACCCTTAGTACGATTTTATTATACAACTAGCTGACCCAGCGAACTTCGTTCCGCCAATTCGTTTGACAGGTACGAACAGTTTGTATAGGAAAATAAAATAGTTGTTTTACTACTTTTCTTGCATTTTTTAAATATTTTTTAACCTTTTAAACCTTTTCTGTTGCAAATATTTTAAGATCAAAATAAGCCAAATCGGTCCAGCCATTCTCGAGTTTTAGCGAGACAAACGAACAGCAATTCATTTTTATAAATATAGATGTATAAAAAGATTTGATAAATATTAAAGATTAGTCATTCTTTTATAACAAGCGCAAGAATCAAAGTTTTGAGAGACTAAATTGAATTGCGTCGGAGTGAGCTGGGCGACATGCCTTGCGAATTTTCTTTTGTCTGGCGGGTATGTATTTATTGATATAATGCGAAGTAAGTATATACTTACTTCGTCGCTTTATTCTTCAGATATTATGTTATGTAGTGACCACGTAACTAAAGGGAGTTACCAGGTATCAGGTATAGTTGATAGTAATCACGTACCTACATACTAAAGATTTGTAAAACTTTATGACATTTGCAAATGAAGTAAAATTATATAAATAAGCCAGAACATACTCTTGCCAACATTGGAACATACCAAACCAATGTAGCACAAAACAAAAAAAGCTAACCGAAAAATGATGGCTTCGCAAATCTTAACTAACGCTGTGTGTGCCAACCGGAGTCCCAAACTAATACGTAGTAAAAAATGTTCCCGTGGTCGGCGCCCGGCGGTCTGTCTCTATCGATTGCGTACTGTGGTGACCACAGGATAGGAGATTAGGAGACTGTCCCATGATGTTCTTCGAACGAATAACTTTGTTTTTTCTTTTAAATAAAGCTGACAAAGGCGACTGAGTTTCTTGCACAGTTTCTTCTTATCACCAGTTAAAAAATTATAGTCTCTAAAGCGGTGGTAGGGCAAAACTATATTTTTACGTGTATAAGTGCCCGGAAGAGGGCCTGTGTACTGAATAAATAACTACTATAAGTATTTATTTAACCTTATTGCATTGATTAAAAATATATAAAATGGGATTTAAAATATTCAGGATGCGGACTACAAAACTAAATTACCCGCGGATTATTTAGCGGGTACGGGTAATTTAGTTTTATAGTTTGGAAAACTATAAAACATGCTTTTGAATGTATGGGATTCGTCAAAACAAGTCATGCAAGCCCAAACTCGAATGTTTTAGTAGGCATTGAAGAGCGACTATTTTCCTCCTGGTTCCATGTCATTTAAGCTTTAAATCGATAAGTACGACAACGCAGAAGGTTAAAATCGACTTCCTAGATTTGATAAGAAACATAGGTAAATGTAAGCGTGTTATTGAAGATTGATCATAAGTTTGTGGTTTTGTTCGACGTTAGAGAATTAAGTGACTAAATAACGTCTTTTCAGATCCAGAAAATGTAAAGGTGGTCTGAAAATAAATCTATAATTAACACATATTACATAGAATAGAATAGATTAAGTTTATTTCCATAAAATTTACAGTTTCAGTAACAAAGCATAGCTATTGTAAATTTTTATTGAACAATTTAATGTGACATGTATTGTTACTGTGGCATACTAATAAATAAATAACTAAAACATCACATTTCTAGTCTATTATTACAAGCGACACATTTCGTTAGTCAAACTCTACAAAGACGTTCTACCTTATACATAAATCCTGGTCATTCTACTGTTTACGAAAGATTTGCACTCCGTTTTCCTGTTATCCCCCGATCCCAAATCTCCGACTCTATCCACACAGCCATAAAGACCATATTAAGGGTTCCCCACCCAGTGATGAAGAAGTGAAAACGGCTGCCGCTCCATTAGACGCGTATTGGCTGGCTAGGGGCCGGTTCCACTGATTTTGGAGTAAGTAATTAATGCGATCTGAGAGGATTTACCCAAGAATTGAGGAGGTCAATCGTGAAGAAATGTTCGAAATATCGTTTTTTGGGATAATTAAAAAATGTTGGGAGGAAGTAGATATTTGTGACGGCCAAGATGGGGTCTATAAGATTGTTTAAGAAAATGCTTAATTAATTTTAAAATTTATTAGAAAATTTTCTATTATATAGGTATTTAATTTCTCAGGACTAAAAAATAATAACAGAAAATAAAGAAATACTTACTTTGACGTCTTCTTTGCCCACAGTAAAATTACATCATATCTATTTTAAAAACTTAATAGTACCTAAGTACCTGAAATTAAATCTTTAGCATTCTACAACACCTGTTTCTGTATTGTATTAATAAAACAATATTATTTTACTTTTACAAATACATGTAAAAATATACAATTAATTAAAATACTACATTGATATAAATACTAAACGTAGTGTGCAATAAAAAACTATCTTTCCAGTCAATTTATTCAAGTTTAAATATTATTTTTTAAATAGTATAAATAATTTACTTGTACATAAAAATTGTATGTAAAACTTAGTAGTACTACACTGTACGATTTTTTGTAAATTGTTACATAATTATTGTTATAATTACTATAGACTAAGTAACTTTCTCTATGTAATTACTTTCATAAAATTTATATTTGCTGCACCCTAACAGGGTTTTGTACTGTATTCAATTGTATTGATAATGTACATTATTGCAATAAATAAATAAATAAAATAAATAAGTTTAACCCAGCACACCCGGATCCCTTTCATGGAAAATGGTCAGAGACAATTTTTTTGCTGGGGCGTAGCCCGCACGTCTTTCTGGTTCGTAACATACGAGTATGTTTTTCCGATGATCATTCAAATATCACTTGAGTTTGGAAATTGAAAGACAATATTATAGGAATAAGAATAAAGAATAAGAATAAAATAATTTATTCCAAAACCACACATAGTTGTAAACATGAAAGAAAAGTAAAAAATACAATTTTATCTTAAAATTAGTGGTTCAGAAATGGTCTCCACTCAGCAATATATCAAGGAACCAAAAAGGTACCTTAACGCTGATCTTCCGTGGACACCAGAAAAATCAGAAAACATTTAGGCTAAAACAAGTTTCAAATAAGTTAATTTTTAGCATAAGGAAGCCAGTACTGTGTTATAATGATCTGAGTTCTGACACTTCTGACCCACTTTTTCCCTCACACTTTCGCTACATAACCTATCCCTTCACAAGACAATCTAATAAAATATGTATGTTACTATGAAAAGCTAACGCGAAGGCGAATCTTGTTACGAAGTTCTATTCACCTTACGAAATGGGAATTCTTTGAAATGGGGTAATAATAACTACTAGCGCGAAACACGATTGCTATAAATCATTTTTCCCCGAATAAAACTAATTAGAAGGAATCGGTTTCCGGTTCATCCAGTGCTTTTCTTTTATTGACGCTAAAAATAAACATTTTTAATGGCACCAGTATTGTCACTTTAATAAAAATAACAAAATACTAGGTTACTGGTAAGACTAAAAGAATCGATTTAACAGGATAACCAACCAAATAAAATTGACGACTTTTAGTAAATAAATATAAATAATAAATTCCTTATTTGAAATTAAAATGTAACAACAATGCTATTATTTAAATCCAGATTTTTACTTTTGCGTTTACAGTCCGCATCTTATTTATTATTCCTATAGTCGTAGGACCCTAATAGCTAACATGTCATGGTTCACCAATCTATGGCAGCCAATTTATGAGCTTATGTTCTAAATTGTTAGTATGGCATTAATATCAAAATCGGAAGAGATCAGTGAAACTTTCCACACAGTATAGTCATTCGACGATAATGCACGCATCAGTCATTTTTTACCGTTGGAACTTTGGCCCCATAGTAAAAGCTGTTAATCTAAATGGGCTGAATATTCTAAAATATAATTTATCAACAATTTATTTCTATTTATTTTATATTCTTCTTTCTTGTGCTTTGTTCAATTCCTAATCGGGCTTAAACCTTTTTTATTTTTAGCATTCACAAATTATTTTATTATATGAAGGAAAATAATTTTACTTGAAATATTTTTAAAGTTCTGGAAGAGCAGTCACACGGATAGCGAAAGGTCATGGGATCGAATTCCACCAGAGGCAGTTCAAAAAAAAATTGTGAAAAGATTTTCCTAATCGCGTTACTCTTGACTATAATACGTGATGCTATATGCGGCAAGGCTAGTTATTATTTGAGCGATGCTATCAGGCTTCTGCCTGGCCTGCTTTTGAACTGCCATGCTATTTCATACTTAGTGCGTAAGAGTACTCTAAGAGCTCATAGTATGGGGCCGCACCTCCGTAATTCATTGCCACGGGAACATTACCTAAATGCGCTGGTTTACCCAAGAGGTTACAACCACCAGACAAAGCGATATAATCCCGTAGATATGTATTCAGAATAGTCCAGAAGTACATCCTGGAATTTTAATAATTTATCAGTTATAAGCTGTTCCGGTGAACTTCGTACCGCCTCTTGGCCACTTTTTTCCCGTTGTTTAATATTAATTGTTATTCTGCTATTTGGGGTGGAGATAAATTCAAGCAATCAAAAATCATAAAAATCGTTCCAGTGGTTCTTGACTTTTAAATGGTGAAACTAACCCGACTTTTTTTTATATAGATCCCGGAAGTCAATACCTGCTTTAGAAGTGGAATTTTAATTATTCGATTATTTCAATTCAATTGATTTCACAAATCGAACATCACTAGCGCCCGCGAAATTACAAATGGCCGCGCATCGTACGGCCGCAGTCGTTCAGCGAATAGAGCGAATAGATATGATCGGTCATAAATCGTTTATCTCATTATGCGTTGTCGCGACTGTAATGTACGATTGTCGACAAGTACCCCGTGGATTTTGAATTAAGCGGCAGGAGTGTTTAAATGAACAGTTTACATAGAGCATCTAGCCACTGCATCAACATTAGGTAGTAACCTAACCTAACCTAACCTAACCAGAAACAATATAGAGCAGTACGTACTAGTGCATCGAATACATGACATAGATACCCACCCCGTGGAGCAGTAATAGCGTCATCTATCTCCGAAACCAGTGATCACGACAATTGAGCTACGTTTGTGACACATTCATCATTAACATCATCATTTCGGCCGTAGGAAGTCCACTGCTGAACATAGGCCTCACCAAGTGACTTCCAGATTGGCCGGTTGGAAGCGGCCCGCATCCAGCCGCTTCCTGCAACCTTATCAGGTCGTCTGTCCACATTAAAGTTAAGAAAAGTATGCCTTTATACGGCCCAATGCAGGGCACAGGCCTCACCTCAACTATGAGGTGGTTTGGGGTAATACTCCGCCACGCGGGCCCAGTACGGATTGGTGGAGAAGTGTTGCAAGGCCAGTGACTTAACCTTGCCATTCTAAGGTCTCTGACTACGCTCCACCTTTTAATTAAAATGATCGCCCACCCAATCACAACCGCGGTGTAGGTGGCTTAACTTTGGTAATCACTACTGAAGTGCTGCTGCCACTGAGCTACAATTACTTCACACTGTAACACATTAAACACCCTATAGATTTAATTTAATTCAATTAAAACAAATTGATAGAAGTTTTACAGATAGGTACATGATATTTTGAAAAAACAATGTAACGCCCTGTCAGGGCACTAGCAGAAACCATTCTACTTAATTTGTATACAAAATTAAATATAACAATAGTGAATCCAAGAAACTGTATTATTAATAATAAGATAGTAGAAATTACCGCACTTCTTATAACATTTAGGGCCAGTTTCACCACTTGCTGATAAGTTCCAGATAACCTATCTATCACTTTTTCCTAAAAAAATCTAATTACTCCGTCAGTTGGGTTAACAGAAAATATTAGACACGTATTTTTTCTTTTCTCAATCAAACAAAAAAACGATGAGGATATAGTTCAATAAAGTTCCGCGTAACGTCACGCCTTGCGACACTTTTTAGCAAGGTGTGACGTCACGTGCTCACTTTGATGCGCTTTATCGTCGTCAGTTTTTGTTTGATTGACAAAAGACAAAATATGGGTACAATATTTTTTGATAATCTAACTGACGGACTAAATAAAATAATTATTTTTTCACCCAGGAAACTAGCCCATTGTATAGGTTATCTGTAAAAACAAGTGTCAGGTAGGCCATCCAGAACTTATCAGCAAGTGGTGAAAGTGGCCCTTACTTAGTTAAGTAAGTAACACCTGGGATATTTCATATTAAAATGAACATATCAAATTCTTTTTTATTGTTACGTAAAATACTTTTCTTTCATTTGTGTCAAAGAAACGTATTTTATTGTAATAAGGCATCTCTGAAGGCGGCTAAAATCAATATATTAGGTTATTCAGGAGATATCGCCGCATGGCGTGCCTCCACGCTGCCATGACGCTGCGGCGTACTGCAGTCAAGAGAAATTTAGGGCACCACGAATTAGGGGAATCTTTAAGCTTATTTGATGGGTTTAGATTAGACGTGATTGTAGCTGTGTGGCGGTATTGAATATAGTATTTTAATGAAAAAGGGTTATTACACTGTTAGTGGTTTTATAAATTATAAACATGTGTGGATTTAAAACTGCTTTGCTAGCACCAAAACTCGTAAAAATATTAATTTTAAAAAAGACTGACCACAGTGACTGAGTTTCTTGCGCTGTTTCTTCTCAGCACTAGTCCTCAAATTGTCCCGAAGCAGTGGTAGGGCAAAAAAAAGTTGCGACGTGTAAAAGTGCTTTTAATAGCTTATTTGCAAAAAAAAAAAATATTTTTATTTATTTAGGAACAATTAAACAACCAAATTAAAAGCAATCCATGCTTCGGTTGTGAATGGATAGGTGATTGTTGACAAGATAAATGACAATAATTATGTTCAATACACTACATAGCAGAACCAAAAAAATTATATTTGTTTTTACAATCACACCAATTATCTAGTCCCAGACTAAGCAAAGCTTGTACTATGGCGACTGGATAGACGCCTAAAAAACATCCTTGAATGAGGAACCTACAAATGCTCGTGCTCATCACACAAAACATTTGCCCCTTGCGGGATTCGAGCCCGCAACCGCTCGACCCTTTGTGGTTCGGACCGCGAACTACTACACTAGACGGTCGCCTATAATGATCAAATAGTCAATATGAGCAGACCAAACACAATGCAGCATCTATCGGGATAAAAGTGTGTTTTCCCAATAATTAAATATTTTTTTTGGTTCCATTCTTTCCTTCCTCGATGGTTGGAAAAGGCAAAGGCTTTCGCCATACAGCCAGGTCTTATGTTAAAATGACCAATGATTTAAAAATAATGTGTATGTTTTTTTTCTGGCATTTACGGCTTGTGTATTGGCCACATCAGGGAATGTTGCATGTTTACGTACTTATTTTACAACATTTTTTTTGTCTATGCTAAGAATTTGTACAGCTTAACATAGGCCTGTGTTCAGCAGTGGACGACTTAATGGCTGAAATGAGGAAGAATTTGCAATTCTTATTTTCAAAACACGAAAAAAAAAAGACATATTAAATCTGTCAGCTTAGTTGCCTGTTTGAAACTGAATTTAAGAAGCTACTAACACCGAAATTAACATTTAAACACAACAAAAACAGTTCTCAACGCTTAACAAAGCTTGAAAATTGTTATTTGATGACAACGCCATCTGTTGACGAACTTAGATATCACCGGCGGGGAAATTTAGCTTCTTTTTACAGAGTTGTCTTAATTTTATTTTATTTATCAACCGCTTAATAAGCCTGACTAAGTTTTCATACACAAAGTCACTTTCGCAAAAAAGTAATTTACGAACAATGTAATTTTCACAAAAAGTAACTTTCACAAAAAGTCACTTTAAGAACTAACATCGGTCAAAAAGTCCGAGAAAGTGTCTTTTTTTTTTTTTAATGGCTGGCTAAGCCAGTGTCAAATTTATTTTATTTTATATTTAAGTATTCAAAATATTACAAAACACAAAACTTACGCCTAACTATAGCAGATGACTTAAAAAAACGACAGTCAGTTTAAGAAAGTGACGATCAAAAAACTATCAGCAAAGAAAATACAATAATGTTGTGTTTACGTTTCATCGTAAGAAAGGTTGAAACATAAGTCTTGTACTTATACCTATTCAAGGTTTCAGTACCTGCCCCAAAAACACAGGTAGTCCATTTGGAAAGAATTCGATCATCATAAAACAGGATTCCGCGGCTGTATAGAGGTGTGCTCCTTCGCCTGTACAAAATAAAATATGTAAACGCGTCGCCATGTCTCGGTATAAAAAAGGATTTCAACCTAAATAGAATGATATTTTCGTTTTCGCGGCAAGACAGCCTCTTCGGTGTCGATATGTATTCCAATAATGTATTTATTGGCGCGCAGAAATCGCTTTGATGCTTTGTGAAGCTAGATTTAATGTAGCTTTTATTAGATTGCCCAATTTTCACACTCGCATCTTGCATGTATAATAAATGATTTTATGTGAAATCTTTAAGATAGATAGATAGATAGATAAACTGTTTATTTGCAACACAAGCACACCTTGAAAATGAAAATGAAAAATGAAAAATGTTTATTTCTTTAACAATAATTTTAAATATAGCTATGCAGAGGTGGACTCTTTCTTATAAGTGCTATGGCACCTGTGGCAGAAGGAGTCACTCTTCCTTAACAAAAGGTACATTTATATAAACGCAAGTTTCATGGTACTTTTTAACTTACAAAACAAAACGTTTGTGTGTGTGTGTGTGTGTGTGTGTGTGTGTGTGTGTGAGTGTGTGAGTGTGTACACCTTGTAATAAATTTTACAATAATAACAATAATCAATTTAAGGAATTTAATAATACAATATAAAATTAATTTAAAAAATAACAATAAAGAAAGTTAGAAGTAAAAAATAAGCATGGGAAAATAGTGTAAGCATGGTTGGTTACAAAATACAGTAAAATGCCATCTATTTTTAGTAACTAGCACTATTATAAAAGAGCATACTCCAGAAAAGATCCATATATTATGTCCATTTATAACGATTTCGGGATTCGTTTGCGGTTAAGTTTCTCAGACAATTACCTAATATTCTAAGCAGGAAAGAGTTAATAATAATAACATTTGAAGGCAGTAACATAAAAGTAATATAAATGCTTATTAAACGCTTGAAACGGTAACATCGTAATAATAGCCATTATCGAATTTATAATTATAAATAATTAAGTAGTTGGCAAGTTACGTAGTTAATTTAGTTTTGACTTAAAAGTCTGCTATAATGAATCGTATGTTACCCTAAATTGTCGACTGACTGTTTAAAATTTGGCGATACTTTTATAAAAATATAATTCAACTGTCTTCAACCTAAAAGCTACCTGGAAGAAATTGCCTATAGCAATAAGTGCATTTCTAAATATATTTCCCACTGATATTTCCTATATCTTCTGTATTTGTTTTTGTAGTGTGTAGTGTGTGTGTGTAGCATTCAATAAATAATATATATCGATCTAAAATAAAGTTAGTAATTTCAATTCAGAAAATGATGTCTGATTCTTTATACCGTTATCGGCATATTTTACTAAAAAAATCAACAAGTTAAACCTCCTTTGGCATCTCAGTCGAAGACAATAACTTGACAATAATTTAAAAGTTATTTACAATATCTGTAACTTGCGAAACGCTCGGTTTGCCCGCATTCGCCTGCATTTGCCTGCATTATTGCTGCATTTTGCGAGCGTCCTCCCGCGACTGAGGTCATTGACATTACATCGTGGTTGCAAACTATATTCTTTACGAGTTATTTTGGGTTTTAATTGCGTAAATGGGTAGTTTAAGAATAATGAGGGTTGATTATTGATGTGAAATTTATATTTTAAAGCGTAATACAGTTTTTATGAGTATTTTTTATTAAAAAACTACCTGTCCCTGCGAACTTCGTACCCCCTCTTCGTCCTTTTTTTTCGTGATCTTTCCATTGTTATAATAGGTATTCTGCTATTCGGGGCGGAGACAATTCAACAAATCATGAATCATAAACATCGGTCTAGCCGTTCTTGACTTATAAATGGTGTGACTAACCCGACTTTGTTTTACAGTAAATAAAATGTATTTGCCTCTTTGAGTTAATATTTGATCACATATACGACTGATTGATTGAAAGCATGATTTTTGGACGAATTATAATCCAATAAGGTACTTATATTAAATTATTTACGTGACTATATTTCAGTAAAAATATTATTATCATTTAGACTGTATATTTTACGGGCTGCACTGAAAGATCCCCCTTCATAAATGCTTACGCTTTGATCATAAAATCTAAACAAAAATAAACCATTCAAAAAAGTCATTACAAATTGTTTATAAAAATGCTAGCAGATGGCGTTAGCAGAAAGAGTCGACAAGCTAAATAATAATTGGTAAAAGTATATCCTTTGTATCGTTGACTTCATTAACAATATGGAAGGTAGAGGAAATGAGTATATTACCTACTATCTTTTACGGGCGGAAAGTTAAAAAAGAGTCCAGCCAAAGCAGTAAATTTATAACAGTTCCAAAGCCTTCCAAAATGGCGCTAGTGCAGGCAGAGGGTATGATATGTATGTAGCAGTTGTTGACGGATTGAAGTATGCCGAGTATGAAGTGCCGAGTTATATATAACATTTTTTAACATTTTAGTGACTTTTAAATATGGAAGTTAAACCCATCGTTTAAAAAAACATTTGAACAATTTACCCTGTTGCTACTGTGGCGCCATCTAATTTAACGCACTTGGACGGACACTTTTTCAAATCGAAGATAGTACTCCTTACCTTTACCCTCAATACCAGAAATGACTTGACGTTTAATATTTTTAAACTACTCATAAACAAAAAATAGATAAATTTTTTCTCGATCGGTGTTATTTTTAAACAACAATATTCCGCCAGTCTAAATGTAGAGTATCAGTTATCTTTTCATTTATTCAGCCTCGGTTGGCCTAAATCTGTGCCGACTTTAAAATACCTAGCAGATCAATACTACAGCATCTATTTCTGATTTGGTTGATACTATCAGCTGGATGTTTCTTTTTATAATTATGCTAAATTAACCAAAGCATCATCTAGGAATAATTTAATTAATCTAATATTAGGTACCTCTACCTAAAAGCTCGACTTATTCCTTCATACGTTCTGTTACCAAAATTTGAATCCCACGAAAACCCGCCATTTTATGCATAGATCACGGCATGACTTGGCTCCGTTGATGACATTTTCGTTATTTTCTATGTCTATGGGAATAATATTTGTTGTCTGTGCTTACACGACTGACAGGTCGTTTAAGAAAATTCTTGCGATGAGACTGTCAATGATAAAGTACCAGGCGAGCATAACAAAGAGGCGACATGCGACACCTTACACAATGTAACTCGAACCTCCTACCAAGGCCTGCTCGCCTGGTGCGTCGCGGTCAGCGCGGTCGTAGTGATGCCGAAATATCAACCATGGTACTATCGACAAACCTGCTTTTCCTCTACTCACTCGCACAGTATGTAGTGCGCATACTCATTTAACTGTATTTCCTGTGATAAAAGTTGATAAGTAGGTGACTAAGTTTGGTGCGCCATTTCTTTTTAAAACCAAGCATACCGGACTTGGTGTCGCTATCTCTGAGGTCCCGGGTTCGATTCCCGGTCGTTCAATGTAAAAAATAACTTTTCTATATTGTCTCGGGTCTGGGTGTTGTGGTACCGTCGTTGTTTCTGATTTCTGTAACACAAGTGCTTAAGCACAGGATCAGAGCAATGTATGTGATGTTGTCCAATGATGTTTTTGATGGTGATGTTTAAAAATCCTTGAAGCGGTGGTAAGACTGGTAGTGCAAAGCTATATTTTGGGACGTGTATTTAAGTGCCAGAAAAGTTGCATGCCTACTTATTTCTAAGTAAATACCACTTGTCGTTAATGGGTAAATAAATAACTGAAATCCAATCTGGAAGTTGACGACCGTCTGGTGTAGAGGTTCGCGCTCCGGACTACTAAGGCAGAGATTGCGGGTTCGAATCCCGCAAGGGGCAAATATTTGTGTGATGAGCACGAGCATTTGTACCTAAGTCATGGATGCTTATAAAAATATTGAAATATGTTTATCCGTTATCTAGTCGCCATAGTAAAAGTTTTGCTTAGTTTGGGGCTAGATAATTGGTGTGATTGTGAAAACAATAAATTAAAAGAAGTCATTGGGGGAGCCAGGCCTATGTTAAGTTGACGTCCTATGGCTGAAATGATGATGGCGATGATGATAAATAACTAAACCAACCGAAGCGTTTGGCAGATTAGAATAATGGTGCAGTTATTTATAAATGTCGCAAAACAAGCAGTCTCGTTTGAAATTAGCGTAGGATGAATCGGAAATCTATCAAAACCTGCTTAGCCTTTAAATATATTAAGTTTAATCTTTCTTAGGGCAGACACTAACTTGGAAATAGCATTGAAGGCTAATCATAGTTTTATTGTCAATCTAACTAAATCTAACTAAAAAAAAACTAATCATTGTCGAACTTCTGTACACTCTATTCATTAGCAAAGATTTTTTTTCTTTTTTTCTTTCAAAAATAAAATTTCAATATCGATAATCGATAGATAACTAAATACGATTTACACATCACTAGACATAAACCACACTGTTTTATATACCTGTGTAGGTCCGGAAGGAAGCGATAGGTATGGCTCGTTTTATATTATTTACCTAATACATTTCGAATTTGTAGATCAGTGACAACTGCAGCGCGTTGAATATTTGTTACTCGGTAACGCTGCAACGGCTGAACGGAATTTAGTGAAATTCGTCACACAATTTCAGTACATTTTTATGGAGTTATCCAAGGATCGGAAGCCGGTTAATTTACTATGGAACCTTAACCGGAATAATAAAGGTTTTCGCTGAATTAAATATCATATACTCCAACTATGGCAAATTAAGTTTTATGGTCAAATCTTTACAACTACTATCAAATATTAGAAATGGATCTTATACATTCTGAAATAACTATTAACCGGTTTCGATCCTTGTATTACACGACTGCCAAAAAAATGAGTGTAATGTTTTTAGAGTTCATGTATGTAGGTATGTGTGTGTTTCTTTATTCTACCTTAGCGACTAAACTAATGGGCACAATAAACATAAAACATTTCCTTATTAAAAATAGCTACTACAGCATAAAAGAATATCTAAATGGGAAAAGCACTTAAACCTTAAATAAATACCATTATCATTGTATCTACCTACAATATTGCAATAAATAAATTGTTTTTTCTTTCCAATTTTACACATAAATCATAATATATCGCACTTCCTCTCACTTACTAACTGTGCTGTGCCCGACAGGGTCCATAATTGTTCTAAAATCATACTTTTACCATCTGTTACTGTACATTATGGAATGCAATAAAGTATTGAGTATTGAGTATTCAACATTTTTAGGTTTTTTTCCTAAACTGTTGTAATTAGGTGTTTGATTTTGATGCTAATCTTAAGCCAAAGGTCCACCTTTTTATTTTATATACCTTACTCATGGATAAAATTCGAAGTCAAAGTGTGGTAGACAATTTAGTAGAAAATGTTACAACCGTACCCAGTCTACCCTAATAGAAAGTCTCATTATCGTCAGTTCTACAAGATGGCTGTAAAATAAAGAGAAAACAAACAAGGGAGTTCTGCATTTTGTGTTCCTCTCACAGAAGAAGAACTCTTGCCGCTAGACCCACTTATCTCAACAATTTTTTTAAAAAGTTTAACCCATACATTATCACCTGGGACAAGTGATCCAGTTGGGTAGGGCAAATTTTGTGAATTTGCCTAAAGACGAAGGTCTACAACCTGTGTGTGTTACCAGTGATGACATATGGAACTGAAACGTGGCCTCTCACTATGGGCCTCATCAGAAAGCTCAAGGTTGCACAGCTGCTATGGAAAGGGCTATGCTCGGTGTTTCTTTGCGAGATCGAATCAAGAATGAGAAGATTCGTAAACGAACAAAAGTGGCTGTCATAGCCTAACGGATAAGCAAGCTGAAATGGCAGTGGGCGGGGCACATAGCACGTAGAACTGACGGCCGATGGGGCAGAAAGGCTCTGGAATGGAGGCCACGCACCGGCAAGCGCAGCGTAGGACGTCCACCTACAAGGTGGACAGACGACCTGGTAAAGGTTGCAGGAAGCCGCTGGATGCGGGCCGCTTCCAACCGGCCAATCTGGAAGTCACTGGGGTAGGCTTATGTTCAGAAGTGGACGTCCTATGGCTGAAATGATTGATGATGATACATTATTAAGTGTGCGAAACGCCTTTACCGATTTTAATGTATGGGTTATCGTTAGAATCTTTACGTTCTCCCGGGTGACATAGGCTATGTAATGTCATAGTAAAAACAATATGGCGAATTATATACTCTTTAATGGGCAGCGTGAAAAAAAAACTTTTTAACTGTGTGTGTGTGTGTTTAGTGGGGTGTCAAACTCTTTGTGATTACAAAAATATATTTACTTTATGTGCTTAAATCTACTTTTCAATGACAAATTGTAAAAAAAATATTATTTACATTATATAAAATAAACATGACAAACATGACCGCGTCTTATAAAAGCGGGTTAGAGTGTAGGAAAGGGGGCGCAGGGTTAGGTTAGGTTAAAACATCTAGGTTAGGTTCGGTTAGAACAGTGACCATACAATAAAAATAGATTCTAATTATAAATTTTGTCATTGTAAACTGAAAATAAATTACTTACAGTGTACACAATAATGCATGCTTGCGTTTTTAGGTAATGTAAATTTATACTTAATAGGTTTTATTACTTTTAATTGTTATTATAAGTAAGTGTAAGAGTTAATGATTGTTATCTTATTAAATAAAATCATGTCATTAAATCGTATACTACTATTTATTTGAAACATTAGACGCCCTATAATCACGTTAGGTTAGGTTAGGTTCAGGTTAGGTTAGGTTTAGGTTTGGTTAGGTTAGGTTTATAAGTGCACCCCCTCTGCGACACCCGGACCTAAAAGCGACCTAAAAAGTTAGAAATAATTTGTGAACACAGTAGAAAATTGTTGGCAGTCGGGGGTTTTTTTGTAAACAGGCTGTTTGGTAATTGGTATCTAGCCGTAACTAGCCTATGTTAACATAATTACAAGCATTTAAATACTAACGTAAACTCGAAATCTAGATCTATCTAGCCGAAAAACCCTGGGTAGGTGTTACTTGTGTTACTTGTAGCTTGTAAATAAAGATAGATTAGTAGTATCTCAGACAGCTCGAAATTGTATAATACTCAATAGTACTCATTTATTTTGTACATAGGCCCTCTTCCGGGCACTTATGCACGTCCCAAAATATAGCTTAGTCCTACCACCGCTTCGGGACTACATATTGGCTGGTGATGAGAAGAAACGGCGCAACAAACTCAGTCAAGTCGAGTATAGTTACCTAAGTAAATAAGTTCTACTAAAGTTTATTATTGTTAATTTATATAATCTAAATACACGTAAGAACTCTCTCGCCTGAAGCACAGGTTCTACCTGGTTCAGGCAAAATATCTTTTTTTTTGCACTGTTTAGTTTTAAGGTATACCAAATGTAACTGTTTTCTAATTTATACGATTTATTTATTTTAATAGAGTGGTTTTATAGGCTTTTATTAACGGCAGTCGTAATTATTATTTTCATTGTGCTCCCACGCAATGTACTATTTCTCTTTGGCTCAACGCTGAACGTCGATGAAGTAGCGATCGCTACTTAAATGTATATAGGGTGTACAAAAGAATATCACACTCCTTAAAACTGATTGATTAGCTGATCATATACAACAACTTTTACTATGGGAGTAACATCAAAAGCGTGATTTTTTTTTCAGATGCTTCAGTTATCATCGAGGTAGCGAAGAAGTTTTTTTGTAAAGGTTGTTGTATACAGGGTGTAACGAAAAGGTGAAATAAAACTTTAAGGTGTTATTCTACGGCTAAATTACATCAACTTTTTCTATGGGACCAACATCAAAATCTCAAAAAAAAAATTGACGTTTCCATACAAACTGATGCCAGCTGGTCGCGTTTTAGTATGGGAAAGTGTTTTTTTTTGCGATTTCGATGTTGGTCCCATAGAAAAAGTTGATGTAATTTAGCCGTAGAATAACCCCTTAAAGTTTTATTTCACCTGTTTGTTACACTGTGTATAGAAGAACCGTGATGCACATAAAAAGTTTATCGATTTTAAATTAAGTAGATGGTACAACCTTGCGTTAGTTGCCTAGCAACGGATATTGTTACTTCAATACCAAATACTGGCTTAAAGACGAACTTGGACGGTGAAGGGAAAAAAAACGACGCCATTTTCTTCTATTTCAAGTAGGTAAAGATAGTTGGAAAGTTTTTAGGGAATTTTTGATAATTAATATTTTTGATTTTAATCTTTGAACTTCTTTTATCTGTCAGTTGGTGTAGTGGTTCGCTTTTCGGACTACAAAGCCAGCGGTTGCGGGTTCGAATCCCGCAAGAGGCAAGTTTGTTGATGAGCACGAGCATTTGTACTTATGTCATGGATGTTTATGAACGTGTTTAAGTATGTTTATCCGTTATCTAGTCGCCATAGTACAAGCTTTGCTTGTTTGGGGCTAGGTAATTGGTGTGTTTGTAAAAATAATTTATTATTATTATAGTGCCCTGCGAGTACAATATAATAACGTTTTCAGGGCTCTGTTTAGGCTACCTCGGTACTGCATCTGGAATGTTTGCAGATGCACATACAGACGATTTTTACGCGATAATGCGCAAAACATCTGCGGCTGTAATTGCGAGACTAGGGGCGAGCAGGAATGGAGTCCTGAAGATGATACTCGTAGCAGAGAGGCTGACTCGGCCATCTACCGTCGTTTCATTGATTTACATGTCAAGCATGTGAATCAATGAAATGACCATCACTGTTTCCCACCGTGCACTGTTTGTTACTAACATAGTTTATAAGTTTATTGATACTAACAGTAACATAGTCCAATCTACTAACATAGTATATAAGATCAAATTGTTACTAACAAAATTAAGGACTTCTTGGTCTGAAAATAAATGTTTTTTTATTTATTTTTATTATCTTTCATCACCATCATCATCATCATAATCAGCCCAAGTCAGTCCACTGGGCTTAGGCCTCTCCCAACTCATCTATTCTTTTTTTGTTGTGTTACTTATTGTCAGGAGAAGGTACAAAAGAAAAAAAAATAGGAAGTTGCGCAGAAAGTAATTTATGAATAAACGAACGAAGTCGCGGGCAATAGCTAGTAATCAATAAATATTAGACAACATCACATACATTGCTCTGATCCTATGATAAGTAGCCAAAGCACTTGTGTTACAGAAATCAGAAACAACGACGGTACCACAACACGCAGATCCGAGACAACATAGAAAAGTTATTTTTCTACAATGACTGACCGGGAATCGAACCCGGGACCTTAGTAATATCGACACCAAGACCGGTATGCTCGCCTCTCGACTATGGAGGTCGTCAAAAATACCTATTTGATTTCATTAAAAACTTTTAAATTAATATTCCAGTCATGAAATTTCACTCGCAAATAAATTGGAATCTCCAAAATCGTAACTACATTGAATCAATGTCTACAAAATGATAAATAATAATGGTTTGTTACCAGTTAGTTCGGTAACTAAATTATTAAACTCGTTACATAACAAAATGTTGAGTTACTCAATTTTGTTATTTATCTAGTGATGATAAAGTCGAAATTCACGTAGCAATTTAAGTAAATTGGACCAGAGAGAATTAGATACTTTGTGATATAACGATAATTATTTAGTGACGTAATGGAGTAGGTACTTACATCGTAAACAACCCAAATGGTGGTAAGGAAATGGCGGGAATAAATATTGGTAATGTAATGTTTTGCAGCTTGAAAACCTGTAAGTTTAATAAATATGACGGAATAGGGCCGAGCGAATGATCGGGCACATGTTCATCTTGGCTCATATTATTATGAAAGGCAGAAATAACTACACTGTAAGATAGTTAAACAGTGTGTCTAATCAATTTAACCAGTTATAGCACAAAATAACCTACAATTGCTTTAATAATTAAAGATTGAAGTGCGGTGATCTCAGACAGAAACATGTGCGGTCGCCACAACGGTTCGTACTCGACACCACAGATTAGACAGAGTATGAATGAATCCTCCTCGTTACCACACACCGGACACAGACACGGTTTTTTGTCTATTACACTGACAGACGTCAAACCGACAAAGAGACACATGTCAACACTGTCAACTACTAACAGTGACAGTCCTAAAACTAACATAAGCGATCGCTACGCCATCTCTGATTCCACCTAGGATCAAGGATTTCAATAATTAAACTAATTGTGCTAAAGCCCTCCATTCCGAGCTGCATTTAGATGCACATAATGAATAAATAATAATTCGTTTTCATAATACGAGTATAACGTTATTAATTCCATAATGCGAAACCATATCAATTATTTAAAGTACTGTGAATAAAATATCTGACAGAGATTGCTGTTCAGAACAAGGGTGCCCAGAAGACTGGCCACATTGCCACGCTGAATTTAAACTAATCTTTAAGATCAAAACTAGATTTTTATTTTATTTAATTTTTACTCGGTCTATGTAAAGAATAGAACTATTTTTTTATTTTAAATTATTTCTATTTGCTGTTAAAAATTGAACTCGTTGATCCAATAATTTACGATTAGTGCATGTGGTCCTTCTTGGAGCGGCATCGGCGTTCGCCTGTGATCTTTGAAAAATGACCGCGCAACTCGCGTTTTGTTTTTTTAAAGATCAATTAACGATAAAGCCGTTTATTTATACTGTTTTATAGACCCTATTTTAAATTTGACACATATGTATTTGCTAGCTTATTAGCCCTGTAAGCTGTACCTAAATCGCTCGGCGCCATTACGTGTGATCCGTCGCACTCGGCGCGTGACAGACCGACGGACATTCATTACTGTCTTGTTACATTGTTATTGTTAATGCATACTGTAATTATGGTACAGCACATGTCAGCTAACACAGGGCGTTGTTTTGGATTTATTTTAGTAAATCCTTGTCGTAAAATAAAAAGAAATGTTAATCTTAGTTATAATTCTTGAGAAATGTTTTTCTAGGAGTACTGAAAAACTAAATTAAGATTTTAAAGATAATTAAGCAGGAAGACACTGGATGCAGGTTGCTCCCAACCGGCTAATCTGGAAGTCATTGGGGAGGCTTATGTTCTGCAGTTGACGTCCTATGGCTGAAATGATGATGCTGATGAAGCTCTTTTGCACGTCTCAATTATTTTATACCCTATTACTGCTTCAGGACAATTTTGGGCTAGCGCCGAGAAGAAGCAGCGCAAGAAACTCGGTCACTATTGTCAGCCTCTTTTAAAATAGTATGTTACATAACAAGATAATATGTATCTATCTGTGCGAGAAGGGCAGTATTAAATTCCATACATTTTTATCATTTAAATATTAGTTTACAATGTTTTCATCAAAATCATCTTGACGTGCGATTTAAAATACATAGCCAGTTCAGCAATAGACTGGTAATTTGATATAGAAGCGAATACATTTTTCCATGAACCCACTTAATGCAGTCTGAAAGCACTATACATTACAAATAATTAAATACTTTTATGTTGCTAACGATTTTTACTACTTGTATCCTAAATTTTAAGCCTATAACGTAGCGTAGAACGTCCACCCACAAGGTGGACAGACGACTTGGTAAAGGATGCAGGAAGCCGCTGGATGCAGGCCGCAACCGGCCAATCTGGATGTCACTGGGGGAGGACTATGTTCAGCGGTGGACGTTCTGTGCCTGAAATGATGATGATGGTATTGAAAGCCTATAAACGAGAATCAAAATAATAGTTAATCGTAGTTCGCGCTACATTATCGTAGCTACGACGTAGACGCGTAGTGCGGCTACGGCGTAGCAGCGTCGTAGCGAACCGTTGCTAAACAATGGAGCAATTTAGTTTGTTTAAACTCATTTTTTTCGTTATTGTTTTGCTTTTATTTGGTAAAATGCCAAAAAAGGAAAAAAGACTTGTCAAAAAACTCTGGCACTCTGGCATTAGAACATTGCAGTATCTCTTATTTTAAATTCATTTGTTGTTCAGTTCATTTGAATAAAAATCGATTAAACTTTCTTTATAATTCTCGATTTTCAAAAAGAATCGGCTGGATTTCGTTAGGGCATATCACTATATGTGTCAACATGGAAGTCACGTGATGTGGCATAAGTTTCTTCGTAACTTGAAAAGGGTATAATAATGTAACTATAATTTAAATCCCAAACTAAATAAAGCTTTTCATATCCGTTTGACTGCCTGCGCTATAATTTAATTGACATTGAAATTAATTTGTACATCGATAATTTTGATATTTAATATTATTATGACGGATTATTATTATTATGCTATTTAGTAATTGATTGACATTTATCTCTAGATTTATATCTAGATGTTTTGTAAAACTAAACTAAACTTGTGAACTCTGTTACATTTGTACGCCGCCAAGGCTGATCACAGCGCTCTCATAAAACCCTGTTTCTATGCAATAATAACTATTTACCTGTGTATCACTAATGAATGATTTGATTTGATTTGAAAATTTCTTAGTTTTTCTTTGATTTGTGTTAAAAGATATTAATAACATAATGTTACGTCAAATCAAAAGTTTACTAAAATACTGTTTTGTTACATGGTAGTAGTAATGTGTCGTGTGGGGACGGCCGTAAAGAATACACTTCCACACTGCCAACAGGAGGCGTGTCGTAAAAGGCGACTAATTACTATAGTACAAGACGGGCAGCAGCGCCTTTTTGCGAAATCTTATAACAAACTGAGCTCGCCAACCCGCCTGCCAAGCGTGGCGAGTATCGGCAATCCCCCCCAATAAGATTGGGGGAGATCTATGTTCAGCTGTGGACGTCCTATGGCTGATATGATGATGACATAGTAATGTTACTGGGAGAGCTGATTTTAAAACTAGGTAAAAGATACAAATTGAATAAGGAATATAGTAAGTTTCATAAAATAAAGACATACTTTTTGTGAGCTGTCAAAACGTACCTCTTCCTTAGAATTTGTATGGCACTAGCAGACAGTGACGTCACTGTTTACCAAACTCAACTGACTATCTATTTATTAGTTTTAAAGCAATTAAAAATCTATTTCAAGAAACAATAAAAAATTATGACTGAACAAATTAATTGAATTAGGTGTTATTTAAAAAATAAGTGTCTCGGAATTATTTATAAATATAAAACAGTAAATTACTTCAGTAACTTCTAGGACGGCCTCTTAAAAGAGATTTGTTGTTGATGACAGACAGACAATGTTGGGTTTTTGCCATTATTTGCACAACCCTAAAAATCTATTATCTATTTCCACCTCGATCAGCACTAGTAAGACTTCCGCGGATTACACTTACTAGGCTTCTAACTCTTATTACTTATAGTATACGACTTAAAATCACTTGGCAGCAATCACCTGTACCTTCTCATAGGTATATTAAACCTTAACTGTATATAAATAGCGTTCAAACTTGTATAAGAGTAGAACTAACCGCTATTCAGGTCACACTGAAATTGGAATCTGTCAATGAGTAGAGTTGTAAGTAAGGCGACGGCTGAATGTGGAACTAAGTATTTCATATTGATTTTGACAGCTCGCGAAGACAGTGGCGCCGGGGGACGTGTCATGGTAAATTGTTAGATATTATATTTGGTTTGCTAAATGCGGGTTCACGGTCAATATCAATGGGAAAGCATAGAAAATCTCAGATGGCGCCACAGCGTGTTTGGCCGTGTCACTGATCAAGTAACCATTACGTTAGAGTCTTGTCAACCAATGTCCACTTTAATGTCAATGAGTGATTTTTTTGTGCTTATTAAATAAGCAACAAGCTAACCTTAACAATACACAGAGGCATCTTTACTTAATAATAGTTTTTTTTATTGTGTTTATTTACTTAATATCGTAATGTGTTTGACGCAAATTTGACACACGTTTGACAACTTAGCAGAACCTAAGTTTAACGTAGAGAATATTGGTCATTGCACTGATTATGTAGAGTAACAGGTAATAAGTATTTTTGATAATACTAATGTTTCGTATCCTACAGTGCCTTTCTGACGACCTCCGTACCCGAGAAGCGAGCATGCCGGACCTGGCATCGCCATCTCTAAGGTCCTGGGTTCGATTCTCCGTCGGGTCAATGTTGAAAACTAACTTTTAAATGTTGTCGCGGATCAGGGTGTTGTGGTACCGTCGTTGTTTCTTATTTCTATGAAACAAGTACTTTAGCTACTTACCTTAGGATCAGAGCGATGTATGTGATGTTGTCTAATATTTCTGTATTTATATTGATTACAGTTGTCGTCTTCGAGTGTCTCAAGCGTAATTTAAATAGTTAGCTAAGAAATATAAACAGTATTACTTACACTTACCCTTCATAAAGAAAACTTTAATACAATGTTAATTAAGTCTAATTAATTACAGTTAGAGACTTAGGTTCCTAAAACACACAATCCTATGCTTTAGAGGCTTTTATACAAGTTTAATGTAATACTAAAGTTACACAATAAACGAAAACTTGACCCTAAAATCGAACAATGGATCATAAAGCCTAACAATGGCCTCTGAACAATGTTTATTAACTTTTACCACCGCTGTAAGTATTCAACATTCGAAAGGCTTGGAATCATTAATGTTGAGATTAACCGTCACTATACTCAAAGCGTCTAACACTCCCTTGACCGATATAAAACTCTTTGTAGACTCCTTTCCACGAATAATGACACTTGTAGCCATCCTGCTCTAATCTACGTCGAAAGACTAGAAAGAAAGGGACTGAGTGCACTGAAAAGCGCGCGATTTACTCGGATTAGCCGGTGATATTATCTGTGCGCTGTCAGATTCTGATTTTTATTTTAAAAATCTAGCGGACGCTTGCAATTCCGTAGGAAGAATGGCATTCAACTCTTAATGCTTTAAAATTACATTTTCTAATGTGAATTTCAAGTTATAAACTTAGTTTTCTATTAAACTTTTACCATTGTTAACAATGGGGAAGCAAACTGCACATTTTTCACATAGGTATTGGTCACTTTGTGTTTGGTCTTGCCCGTAGTGAATATTTGATCAATGTCAGTGGTTCTGCCACTGATCTAATAATCCCTGCGATATAGGTTCTGCTAACTAGTCAAACTTGTGTCAAACACGTACAATGTTAAGTAAATTAACTTATTAATTGTATCTGTACAAAATCGCCTCATAAAGTTAGTAGCAAATACATTTATGCTTCTTTAAAGAGCACATAAAAATCTGACATTGACATTTACCTAAGTGTACATTGGGTTGAAAGTGGCAGTGGGCCGGCCACATCTGTCGCAGAACCGATGAAAGGTGGAGTAAACGGGTTCTCGAGTGGAAACCACGTATTGGCAAACGTAGTGTAGAACGCCCCCAGCTCGATAGACCGATGACCTTAAGAAGATAGCTGGCAGGGGCTGAATGAAAAAGGCGGGAGATCGTCTCTTTGGCACTCTTTGGGGAGGCTTACGTCCAGCTGTGGACTACAAAATGGGTCGACAATGGTTGGCAAGACCCATCTGACCAGTATAAATATCTGGACTGGTTGTCTTATACATATTATACTTTAAATTATAGCTACTTTTGTGTGCTTATTTAAAACGCAAACGTATACTGCAAATGACTGCATATCTTGCGGCTATTACTTATTAAGTTCCATGTCCCCTCATCTACCTAACAGTGGCCTCCAGCGCTAAAATGGCGATAATCAAATTGACATTATTTTATTTTGATACACTACCAAAACACGATATGATATAGCGATATATTGACACCAACTGTAAAAATATGTAGATATAGCCGCCATGTTAAATCGCCGTGCCGGTAACGTCAGTTATGATTGCTGTTTCAATAAAAAATCAACATGGCGGACATATCTACATTTTAAAAAAATACAGTTTGTGTCGATAAATTGCTATATCATATCGTGTTTTGGTATTTATTTCAGGTGTTAATTAGACCAAACACGCTAGCGCCATCTGAGATGACTTTGTCTTATACTTTCTCATCGACATTACTTTTAAAAGCTATTAAAGCCTGACTTCTCCATAGCTTTACATTAATTACTGTAAATAAATAAATAAATTATCCCCACTATGTTTTTTTAAATAGTAAGATGTTGACTAAACATGGAAACATGGAAATATAATTAAAGTTGCCTTGCGATGTGCGTAAGAATATATAATAAGATCCCAAATGAATTTAAAGTGCTAAATAATTTCTTATTTAAAAAAAGATTAACTGAATGGCTTAATGACAAAAATTTCTATAGTGTTAAGGAATTTATTGACAACTAGCTCGATTTTACTGACTATATTTACTATTGAAATTTTGTTTCCAGACATTTTTAATTATTGCAATTTTTAATTCATGTAGGTAATAACATACAATTTGCATGCTATTTTTTATTAGCGAAACATGAGCTCTTTTTATTGTTTAATGTTACCATTTATACCGTGTTTTGTGCAAATAAACGATTTATTTATTTGTTAATTTTTTTAAGTTTCTATCTTAACCTATAAATCATTAATGAAGCACAATCGTTGCGATTAATTTTAAATTCAAATCCTATTAATTTCACCTTTACCCGAACATTTACATAAAATTAATATTCATAAGTTGAATTTGTCTAACGAAGAGAAATTCACCGTCAATTTTCATATTATTTGTGCCGATTTTACACGAAAAACTGCTTTCGGAACTATTCGTTTAACTTCGGCAAAGATCGTTGACAGATCAAAAAGAAAGAATTACGTACTCAAATTATTCTGTCTTTTATTAAGAGGCAATATTGTAACACGCAAATATTGTGACCAAGGAGTTCGGTAACTACAGCGATTACAAAATTTAAGCCTCAAAACAGTTTTGTATGCAAACGATTACACAGACACACGCAGACGTTTTTTTCAGTTAATTTAGTGCAATATTTTCGACTGAGGAGTTATTTTCCATCGTATTTTGGCCACGTAGACGTCAGATGGGCTTCCGGCCCACGAACATTTTTCGATCTTTTGAAGTATAAATCTAATAAATCAAGATAACCTTGTTGGGTTAAATCTTTGACAAAATGTGAACAATCAAAGTAACTGTGTAATAACACCTTGTCTCAGGTAGATGGTAATTTTAATTTCTTTGTAACGTTCGAATGACCGATACATTTTTGTATTAGACTTACTGTTTCTAAGACCGTCTTATAATGACACTTAAACTATACATCTCCTCTCCATTTTTGTCCTCTCAAAATAAGGATATCCGCTCTTGACGGGCCTCATTTCAAAATCGCTGAGCACAGATAACAAATACTTCAGCGCCACCTATCGGTGGATCAGCACTCGGGCTTTTACCCTTTGTGTCAACTGAACACTTTTCAAGTACCTACAGGGACTTTTTACGATAGAACTCAAGCTTATTCCCGCGACCACGCCTGCGTAAAATAGGCTAGTTTCCTGGGTCAAAAAAAGATTATTCTATTTAGTCCGTCAGTTAGATTATCAAAAAATATTGGACCCATATTTTGTCTTTTGTCAAAAATTACGAAGATAAAGTGCATCAAAGTTTTGGAATGGGAGCACGTGACGTCACACCGTGCTAAAGAGTGTCGCAAGGCGTGATGTTACGCGGAACTATAACGGCCTATATCTTCATCAATTTTTGTTTAATTGAGAAAAAGAAAAAATACGTGTCCAATATTTTCTGTTAATCCAACTACTAATTCGATTTTTTTAAGAAACGATCTTATGCCAGCTTGATTCATTGAAAAGAAAAGAGAGAGTTAGTACATAAAATACTTGCGCAGAGCCTGCTTAAAGAATGTAACTATGTTTACTAAAAAAACTTAGTTGCAGCTTTCGCTGACGCAGTATAAAGACTCCAACGCCACCTATCGCCGGATCAACGATACTAGGACGTCACCCCTTTAGAACTGTGAAGAATCTTCACGAACCCTTGAAGGGAAGTTTGATGAATATGAGCGATTTGCGATCGTGCTCTATCGGCAATGTGGGCCCTTATTGGATTTATGATTTGAAATTCAAATGTTAGATGCTTTGAATATTTTACTAAATGTTGATGAAGATTTTTCAGAATGGATTTGGTTTATTGATGTGGTGTAAAGTCAAAAAGGCACGCAATGTCGCTTCGAGTTAGTTCAGTCCAGTTCAAGAGTTTATTTATTTGCAAGAAACACAATTAGGTTTTAAGACAGAACGGTAAGATGGTTTCGTTAGGAGATAAATCCGAAACGAGGTTATCCGGCAGCAGACCAAAGTAATGGACATAGTCCTAAAATGGCCTTAGATGGCTAAAGTGGCCGGCCACATCTGTCGCAGAACCGATGAAAGTTGGAGTAAACAGGTTCTCGAGTGGAGACCGCGCCTTGGTAAACGTAGTGTAGGACGCTGCCCAGGTCGATGGATCGACGACCTTAGGAAGATGGCTGGCAGTGGATGGATGAAAAAGGAGATCGTGTTCTTTGGCGCTCTTTCGGAGAGGCTTACGTCCAGCTGTGGACTGCAATAGTACATGATGATGGTAACAGATATTTAAAGTAGTAGGTACATGACTGTGTACATGTGCGTTAAATTACTACATTTTAAGATACGAAATTTAGGGCCTCTTTCACCACTTGCTGATAAGTTCCAGATAACCTATCTGGCACTTGTTTTGACAGATAACCCATACAAATAGCTGTCAAAAAAGTGCCAGATAGGTTATCCGGAACTTAGCAGCAAGTGGCGAAAGAGGATATTGTTTTTTTTTTAAACTAAAATGATAATTCAAAAGTTAAATTACTTATAAACTAGGTATTAATCACTTAATTTTATTGATTTTTTCCATCTTTTTTGAAGTTTTCTAATACATGCTTTGTAGAAGGTTCTTGTGGAAGAAATATTAAAGACTTTTCTGTTTATCCTTATGTTATATTAAGTCGCGAATATGCCATAGTACAAGCATTTCTTAATTTGGGGCTAGATAAATTAGTGTAATTATTGCAAGAATTTATTATTTTATTGAATTATCAACGCTATAACGCAAATAAAGCAAATTAAATAAGTAAGAAAAGTTCTTACACTGATTTATAAATTTAATTTTACTGCAACCCTCGATTTCGACTTTACCATAGACATGCGTCACACTCTTAAATGACAAATAATAAAACCGGCGGGAAATTCAAATTAACTTTTTAATCAAAGGCATACGAACTATACGGCCTTTTACAATTACACTCGTATGAGAGTTATTCACCTCCCAAGTGCCAAGTAGGAGGGATAGACTTCAATTTAAAAGGTTACAACTCACTCCACTCCTCGTTAAGACTTGGTTTGGTGAGGTGCTACCATTGAGAGTTAATAAAATAGATTAGAGATTACAAGCGAGAATCAAGTGGGAATGTCTGTAGAAGTTCATTTTATTCTTGTAGTAGGTATATAGTTATTGTCTATTTCAGTAGGAAATACCTTTCTAAGTTACATTTTATGAGCATTTCTCTGTGAAACTAGGTTTTTTATGGCCTAAAACATTATGCCTAAGCATAAGCTTGTCTATGGTGAGATTGTCTATGTTTCTTCATTCGATAATACCTTGAACTGCGAAGTGTGTCGTTTTAATCAATAGCAATTACTTATAACATTATCAAGATCATTATTTAATAAATACTATCGGAAGCCCGTAACTCACACGTTGGAAAACCTAAATCATTTTAGTAAAAAATGGAAGCACACATTTTTACCTATGTTTTGGTTTTAAATAAAAAATATAGTATTTATTTTTGACAAGAATTCTGAAAACGCCTTTTTTAGACACCACTAAACATAGATAAAGCCTGGGAACTGTTTTTTGTTATTCCTAGGCAATGTACAGGAATTGTTTTTTTACAGTTTTATTATATGTATAGATAATGTTTAACACCGTATTCTTAATACTGGCCATCTTTCAAAAGTGAAGCAACATGGCAAAAATGACATCGTCAAAATTGCCTACCTCTTAAAAAGTAACGCATCTGCCTGTCAAAAAGTTCTAATTACTCTTAACTACTCGTACTAATTCATCGCCGAGGTCGCAGTGGCTATAAATACACCTCGGTTACGGGTTTGATTCCCAGAGTGACAGATTGGCACGGGTTCGCGATCAGATAGTGCAACGTGAATTTAATTTTAACTGATAATTAAACGGCTTTTTGTACTGGCGGTTTAAGCAAAAATCAATAGTAAGAACAATTAGTACCTATGCATTCAAGCCACTTTGTGTAATAAAAGAGTCAGTATTTTTTGTATTTAAGAAAAGATACATAATTAGAACTTTTTAAAAGTTATCAACTTGACACTGGCTACGCTCACGCAAGGCAGAAAAAAAACTTTTCAAAACGTTTTTTTTTGTTTTGTGTTTTTGGCTCACGCGGAATGCGTTTAGCCACGACAGGCAAACAATATTTCAGATTTGTTGTTCCTAAACTAATAATTGATTGAACGGATCTAAAAATAACGAATTAGGTTTTAAATATTATCAACAATATTTACTACTGTTTGTTAAACCAATGTTCGCACTTAATAGCAAATAAAGATTTTGTATTTGTATTTGTATTCTTATTCGGGGTGCAGGCAGTGACGATTTTTTCGTCTGGAAACGGAGTTATTACCTGTAACAAATAAAACAATCATTAAACGATGTGTCACCACTTTTAATCCTAATAGTAACATTTATCAAAAGTAACGTTAATTTTCTAAGTAAAATATTCGATTTCTAGTATTTTATGCAGTAAAATGGTGTACAAAATGAATTAAAAAATTATTTGAGAAGCTGTCAATTTGCTATACAAGTAAGAAAAAATATGTGCACCTGTCATATTAACTTAAATTGTTAATAAGGTCAGATAGAATCTTAAAATAACAGTCTTAAGGTTTGAGTGCATTCAACAGTAAAGTTAGTCACTTGCTCTAGAGATAGTTCCCAAATACCGCGTCGCAATGGGGCGCGTGGTGGGTAGTAAGTATACGGTGTACAGGGTGCTAGGTAAATGGTATATCAAGCTGAAACTAGCATATGTTAACATATGCTTATAAATACTAGGGTGTAGTCAGAAATTTGATATCATCATTTTAAGAAAAACATACAAATCTGGTCCTGAGAATTAAGTTTTGTATGAAACTAAAAAAAAGTTATGATATCTTTCTGATTTCACCATAACATTTATATGCATATGTTAACATGGGCTAGTTTTGGCTTGATAAACCATTTACCTTACAACCTCTATACTTATAGTATTGAATGACATAGGTTGTAAACTTGTATTCGAAGTGGAGTGCCTTAGTCTACAGTGATAAATTAAAATCTCTAGGCTGCTTTCCTAACCCAGAAACAAAAAATTTCGACAAACCTAAAAATCATGTTCCGTCGCCACTTTTTATCTTTTCAACATTTTACCGCCATGTTATGACGTTTCCCGCCAAATTTGACAGCTTGTGATAGATCGATTCCGGTGTTGCGTAATCGATGAGGCAATGCAATCGATTCTAATTCGCTGATCGACGATCCGTCAGCGAGCTGGCCGGAATAGACGCGGATGTCGAGTCCCCATTAGAGGTATTAGGATGTTTTAAAAATAATTCCGTTTATTTTTTGTTCCTATGAAAATGGCAACGGGGTAAAGTAATTAAAAGCCTAGAAAGTTTACAGTGATAACGGGAAATAGTCGTGTTTGACAGATAAAGTAAGGGTAAGTATTTTATATTAAGTTATTCAAGTAAGAAATTTAGCATCGGTTAAATTTATTTTGCAGGATACATTAAAGTTATAAAAAACTAGATTATTTGACGTCTTATTTATCAAAAAGTGCAGGAGAATCACTGATTATTTAATAATGAGATCATACAGGTACTAAGGTTTTGTGTTATGTACGAAAGAAATATCATATTAAGCGCACAAAATGGCGGACATTCAGGGAATTAAAAGCCCAGTATTTTTGGTGGCGTCTTAAACTAGAACAGAAAAATTTAGGAGTTTTCGAAAACCAGGTTATTAAGTGGACAGTATCTCTGCGGTAATATATGAAAACATGAAAACACACAAAAACAAAGCACAAGAGATTCGACGCAAAAGCAGAAGAGTATCCTGAAGCAGTTAAATGTACCGAATGCAGGCCGATGCATTGACAAAGACCGCTATACACAAAATTGTACATGTTGGAAAAGGATGGGAGATAGATAGGATAAAGGCATTTGGAAAGTGCGCAAACTACCCTATTTTAACTTAATAAAATTCGCGTGATACGAAATCCACCAAATTCTAATATATTACATTTATATTAAATATTTCTGACATACTTAATTGTTTGACAGGAGCTAGCACCCATCACAGTGTTTGGACGGGTGCGTCTTTTTTCAATTATTGTGCGACATAAATATGTCCGGTATCCATAAAATAACGGCAAATAAACACATTAAGGTCAACAAAATCACCCCGAAACATTGGGAATGATCGTCATTTACGTGTTTACCCATAAACTAGCTGCATTCGATGGGAAATGACTCCGGACGCGCTCGGTTCAGCGCGAGTCGCGATAAAACGCTCGCTCGCTCGGCTCAGCTCGCTCGCGCGAACAGTCACAGATAATACAATGTGCGGTGAGTGCATCTACCTAGTCTATCGTTCAGAGCCTGATATGGATAGGTACATTAAATTTCCGAATCCAGCTTGCTGCTTGGTACGTTGCAACTTCAGTTATAATTACAGCTTAAAAATCATAATCCATTTGACCCATTTTTTGACGACCTCCGTAGCCGAGAGACGAGCATGCCGGACTTGGTGTCGCTATCTCTGAGGTCCCGGGTTCGATTCCCGGTCGGTCAATGTAAGAAAAACAGATATTCTATATTGTCTCGGGTCTGAGTGTTATGGTACCATTGTTGCTTCTGATTTCTGTAACACCAAGTGCTTTGGCAACTTACCATAGGATCAAAACAATGTATGTGATGTCCATATTGTACATTTATTATTTATTTATTTATTAGGTACTTGTGGCATTTCAAATAGGCACACAAAATGAACTATTTGTATTTGACAGCCAGACCTAGTCATCATCATCATCATTTCAGCCATAGGACGTCCACTGCTGAACATAGGCCTCCCCCATTGACTTCCAGATTGGCCGGTTGAAAGCGGCCTGCATCCAGCGGCTTCCTGCGCTATCCACCTTGTGGGTAGACGTCCACCGCTGCGCTTGCCGGTACGCGGCCTCCATTCTAGTACCTTTCTGCCCCATCGGCCGTTAGTTCTACGTGCTATGTGCTGTATGTAGTCTGTGCTGCTATGTTACAGCCCCTTTTTCTTTGTATAATAATATGACAGAGACAGTTGTTTACATTTCACCTTAATGTATCATCTGAGCATTCCGACCGGTGTTAATAACATTATTGCGTTATGGTAAACACTCCTTTGTTCAGTTTCAATAGATTAGACAATTATTATATTACGTACCGAAGTGATATTTTTGTTTTATACATTTTGTAGGTTCTGTAACTCAAAAAGAAAAGAAAAATCCTTAAAGGATCACTTCGTTGTCGTTGTTATTATTAGAGCACTGTGATCAGCCTAAGCGGCATACAAATGTAGCAAGAGTTTTAATAATAACAATATTTATTTATTTATTTTAGGAAGAATTTAGTGTCAATAATACAGTAATATAATGTCAGTGTCAATTAAATTACTAAATAGCTTTTATAATAAATCCTCAAAACTATTAATGTACAAATTAATGTCAATGTCGTCGACCTCCACAGCCGAGAGGCATACCAGACTTGGTGTCGTTATCTCTGAGGTCCCGGGTTCGATTCCGGGATGAAGAAAAATAAGTTTTCTGTATTATCTCAGGTCTGGGTGTGGTGGTGCCGTCGTTGTTTCTGATTTCTGTAACACAAGTGCTTTGGCTACTTATTATTGGATCAGAGAAATATATGTATGTGATGTTTTCTGAATTATTTATTATTTATTAATTTAATGTGAACATAATTACAGGTCAAGTAGTCATGCGGATGAATATGAAAAACTTTACAATAGTAATTTATTCTGTATATAGGCCCTCTTCCGGCTTGCACATACACGTCCCAAGAAATAGCTTTACCCTACCACCGCTTCGGGACTACATATCGGCTGGTGATGAGAAGAAACAGCAACAAACTCAGTCACCTTTGTCAGCCTTTTTTACAGGAAATACAGTTACAAGACATGTAGTAAGTGCGAGCTAAGCAGGTTAAGTCCATGCACTCTTGTCGTTTAAATAATCGTCTACTTTATAATATCATTTTTTCATAAGGATTTTTATGTGAATTTTAAACTTGTGAAGAGGTAAGTAGTTTAACAAGAGCCTGTGTTACTGTACTAAAAAATTTAATACATTTCCCCAAGAATGAATTACCAACTTGATGAAGTCTGAAGCTCGGAACGGCAAGTTAGTTTTTATTTCGGGTATTGTAATGATTAAAAACACCTTTTAAGCTAAACAAACTTTGTTCAAACGTACATAATACTTTCAAAAATGTATTGTGACTGTGAGCAGTGTTGCCGAAAAATCGATAGTTTTACAATCGATAGTTGAACGCCAATTTCATCTATACAATCGATAGGACAATCGATAGTATCGATACTATCGATAGTATTGCTCTTCAATATCGAGAAGACTATCGATAGTATCGATAGTTTTGTACTATCGATAGTAAGCTTTAATTCAATAGTATTGCCACCTAAGAATTCAAAGAATTGCCATCTTTATTTAAAGAAAACTAAACACGTTTAAATAAATTCAAATACACTAGTTAATTAATTTGATTTCGTTGAATATATCACTCATTATGCCTGCATACTGAATGCAATACTATTGAAATAAATTCACTATCGATAGTCTATTAGATATTAAAGAGCAATACTATCGATAGTATCGATATTATCGATAGTTCTTTGGTTGGCAGCGATCGAAACTATCGATACTATCGATAGAATCGATAGACTATCGACAGTATCGTTTTTCCTTCAACTATCGATAGGCTATCGATAGGCAATCGATATTGACCTATCGAGCGGCAACACTAACTGTGAGGCTACTGTTAATATATTAATATCTTTAAATATCTCCCTCAGAGAGTCACGAGGTCCAAGACAGTGTATTGCACGTACGGCTCTTTTCTGCAACACAAAGATAAACTGGTATTCAGTTTGGGATTTAATCCATAATGTTTCTAAGTGTATCAGTAATGTACATATTTTATCAGCGCATCGCGATTCGCAGTTTATTTTACGTGCGTTAGCGCAATAGTTTTGATAAGTTATATTTGCGTATCTGAATTTATATGCGGCTACGGGTTATTCGTCTGGCGACTACTATGTTTTAGATTTGGAAACAAATAGTTATAAATCTTTGCCACTTTGGTCTGCATTGTCATATTTTTGAATCATGCGAATTCCAATTCAAATACGAAATCGCAAGATTCACATGCGAATTCCTAAAATCACTATTTTTGAAAATTAATTCCGTGTATTCTGCAACGTCACGTCTACCGTTTTTCGATTTCTATTAGTAGAAAGTACGGAAGAATTACATTGACAAGTAAATATATGATTGACAGAGAATTGACATATTGACTTTTTATTTATGTTCGATATGAGTTTTTGCGTTATTGTTTATAATATTTTCTGCGTGAAACAAAAATATTACAAGATTTCAATTTAATAGCAACACTTATTTCGACTGATTCAAAAATACGTAAAATCGGAAGCAATAGAAACCATTTTCATACACGAATTGTTTTCGTGTTCAAATTCAAGATTCATTTCTAAAATTCTAATGTTTCAAAAATACGTCTCCTGTCCACCTTGCGGGTGGACGTCCTACGCTGCGGTTACAGTTTCTTAGTTTGAGGCTAGATAATTGGTGGTTGTGGAAAGAATTTATTATTTATTACACGAGTAGTTCAGTACGAAGAGCAGTCGGACAGCAAAACCTTACGGTTTGAATCCTAACAGAGGTAGTTAGATTTTTTTAGAGTTGTGATGATGTTTTCTGAAACCGTTATCAAGTTTATTTCGCTTCACGTCATGTCATCATGTCCTCCACACCGTTTTCAGTGACGGCGACTCCTATATGTTCAGCTGGTCAATGTGATAGGCTCTGATATGACTTGCTGGGACTCAGAGCGACCATCACCAGAAGACTGCCTACGTGCAGATGCCAACTAAGGTTCGGACACACACAGTGCAGGGCGTCACATGTATACCTAGTCTGTACCTACCACCTAAACTAATTATTACTTAATGTGACATGCAATAAACGATTTGAATTTGAATTTGACACCTGTCCTCGCCCCACCATCGGCCCTCTATCGCCGCAGGGCTTGCGCTTGTATTTCATATAAACATGCAGGAGTCATCTCCGCGTGAATATATTATAGTGGATAAGCAGTTGCGCTGTTGCATGGCCACTCTCTCGACCTCATCCTCCTGGGGCCAGTGGATCGGATGGCCGATACGACCAGCAGGAGGCTAAAGCTGCAGGACCTAGTGGTGACTGAGTTTGTTCCGGCGTTTCTTCTCAGCACTTGCCAGATTGTCTGTGTCTTGTCTCGAAGCGCTAGTAGGGCCCAAAAAATAAGGAGACATGTTCTGGCCCCCTAAGGGCCTATAATTTTATTATTGACGTTCATAAGTGGCAATTTTGTCCTGAATTGATTAAATGATTTTAGACTTTGACTTTGACTTTGGAGATTGGCCACATTTCACTACACGGATCCCGATGTGTGCCCTTTAAGGTACATCTCCAAGTTCCTTGCCTCATTGCTATAGAAACCGGATGCGTTTGTTTATCAACATCGATTCGATCGATCGATTTTAAAGTAAGTACCGCTATTTCTCGTATCGTTTTAGAACTTTGTACGTATGAGAAGTCTAAATACAATCTTTTATACCACTCAGCTGATGATGATTGAGGCATGAGGTGAACAGTGGACCTTTTTAATGGCTGAAGTCTTTGGGCTCATTTGATTTGATTTATATGTGATGAAAGTTACTCAAAGTAATAAATATAGTTTAATACCATATGCAGCTAAAAACGAGCATATTTGCAAACTATTTTAGCGCCGTCAAGTTTGCTCAGTTAGTTGGCAAGTTCCTTCATATTAAGTTGGAGCTATAAATAATAACTTAGTGCACCAGCTCTTGGAGTATTCAGTCAGGGGTGCCACTTGCCAATGTTTCCTTAAACCCTCAGTCCAATGAAACGAGACAAAACAAAACAAATAATGTTACGCGGCCTGATGCCACGTGATAACAATAAAAAGACTTCGAACGTTTTTGTATGGAGCCTGGCATACCTCAAGTTGCAAGTAACCTTCAATAGCGTTATTTTGGTGTACACCTATAAAACATACGTTAATTGTAAAAAAATAATTACAAACAACAAATACTCTTGTGACGAAATGTCGTAAATGATATACTCGTACATTGTTCAGAATTTTAATTTGATTACATGTTCACCCTGAAATTCTAAGCAAAGTATATAATATACGACATTTTGTCAAAGAGTATTTGTTGATTGTAATTTTTTTCTCTATCGATTAACGTATGTTTCATAGGTGTATACACTAATAACTTTATTTAAGGTCACTCGCAACTTGAGGTATGCCAATTAGGTTCGATGCCTTTTATATTGTGACTAGAATTGTGTCCCGGAAAGTGTTAAAGCATAAAATAAATAATAAAAATATTACCCACTGCGGGCATTCACCAAGTTCTTAAACCAATCTCAACGGCAAAAGTCTGCCTGTCTCGGGAGTAACCGTCTAAATCAACCCGCCATCTTTTTCTGGGCCTAACTTTCCTCTACTATAGTTGGTTAAGTATTTGGCAAATGTTTGAGAGATAAGCACTATAAATAAATAGAAATAGGAACGTTTATTCGACATACAATAGAAATGTACATAAAACAATATAAAATAAATCTAATGTGTCAAAAAGGTGCTCGCTCAGCATTTGTCGTGACAGCCACGGACTTATCACAAATGTAAAAATACCTAAAATAAAGAATGTTTATTTGTTATCTGTTATTGTCGCCATAGTACAAACTTTGCTTGGGCTTGATAATTAGTGTGATTGTTGGTTTGAAGAATATATTTATGTAAGATTCAGCCGAGTGTCAGCCCTGGCGTGTGTAAGTACTAGTGTTTAATAGCGCATAGTCGCGGGGCCCGGGTGCTTGGCCGCGTGCCAGGTCCGCGGCGGTGCTTGTTGCAAGTTTGGGTAGGCATGGGCTTTTTGTTGGCAGTGCTTGTCAGATACATCGGTATCTTGACTTGTGATAAATGACATTTGTTTGAAAAGAGAAACAAATGGGTTATGTGCACGGTTGATCGAAGTTGGTGTGTTGAGACATTATTATTGAATAAAATGCAATATTCTGCTTTATTACTCACCAAATGTATTATATTAATCTCTTATTTTCTATCTCAGCTAAGAGCAGTTTCGCAAATTCGACCCGAATCCGAAAAACAACGGTCCGAAGCAGCCTAAGTGCTATTAGTGTGATTTTTTTGGATTCAAAACGGATTTAGAGCGTAAACAGTTTTAGAGCGTCCATAAAAATAGCACTACGTCTACTTTAGACTGACATTTCTTGAATTTGTAATTTTTAGAATCAGTTCAACTAATACCAAAAGTTGAAGTTCATTTAACCGATTTTCCACTTTAAGTCCCGACGAGTAGTGATCAATATCAATTGAGAAAATTCGACGTTTTATGGTAGGTTGACTTGCTGGTGTCTGTACCTATCTGACGTATGATGTATAAGATTTATAGAATATGTTGTTACAAGGTAAATAAATATTGGACTACTTCACATGCATTGCTCTGATCCTATGATAAGTAGCTCAAGTGTTGCAGAAATCAGAAACAACGACGGTACCACAACACCTAGACCTGAGACAATCCATAGAAAAGTTATTTTTAATCAATTATAATTAAATACTATTTATTTTAAGATCAAATGAAAATATATGCATTACGGAATGTCTAACGGCCGGGGCGTCGTGTGCTTATTTTCTTCGTCTATATAGTGAATCATTGAAGTCGATAGATTCAAAATAATTACACTCAAATAAAGTTATGGTACTACTTTAATTATTTGTGCACTTTAACAATTAAAATAAACTAGGATTACTAAAATAAATTAGGATTAGAGCCAATGGTTTTGCGCCTGTTCATCGCGCGCAACGGTTGTCCAATGACGGTCCACCGCCATGACAGTCACAACTCCATTCGGTGTTACCCGCCCTAATATTAAATTACGATTTCCGAACGAAACTTAATCAAACATCAAATTAAATTATGATAACAAAATAAATAATTGAGATTAATTTTAGAATTAGATCACTTTAACGTAAAAAAAGGTTAATTGAATTTTAATAATTGCTCGCGCGCTGTCATTCATATTCCCTATTTGCCTTCTATCCCCTGGCCTGCTTCAAGCGCAGCAGTTTACTGCAAGGCGCGGTACAACCCGGCCGTTGAATATTAATATGAAAATACGGCTTCTTTACGAGTACTGCCCGAACACGGCCTATGCTGCATTTTTATGTGAATTTAAATAAGTTAGCGACATAATTAAAAAGTATCTATAAATTAAATTGTTTTAATTTTAAACTTAAAATGAGGTGCTTGTAGCTCAGCTGTGGCAGCGTTTTGGCAGTGATTACCAAAGTTAAGTCAACTACGCCGCGGTTGAGAATGGATGGGTGACCATTCCGACCATATTTGGTGACATTTAACACGCATATCCGTGTTTCAGAATTCATTAGAGCAATTGTAGTTTATTTTTTACTGTAACTGGTTAATTTGAGTACACACACTGTTTACCTATCTCACCGTGTAGTTATTTCTGCCTACCATAATAATATGAGCGAAGACGAACATATACCCGATCATTCTTTCGGCCGTATTCTGTCAAATAAATACCTATTTTCAAAATTTCATGATTCTTCAACGGAAAGTACCCTATAAATTTAGAGTGACAGAATTCGTAAACGAACAAAGTCGCTGACAAAGCCCAACGGATAAGCTAGCTGAAATGGCAGTGGGCGGGGCACACAGCACGTAGAACTGACGGCCGATGGCGCAGAAAGGTTCTGGAATGGAGGCCACGTACCGGCACGTGTAGCGTAGGACGTCCACCTACAAGGTGGACAGACGACTTGGTAAAGGTTGCAGGAAGCCGCTGGATGCGGGCCGCTTCCAACCGGCCAATCTGGAAGTCACTGGGGGAGGCCTATGTTCAGCAGTGGACGTCCTATGGCTGAAATGATGATGAGAATATGCGGTATAACAGCCGTATCTTTTGATCGCGTTGACTTAGAAGTTTAATTTTTAACAGCTTCAAGGAATTGCAAACCTAAATATTTGATTTAGATATTTCAACGTGAAACCTTTAAGCGTTCCGAGTCCGACAAAGACTATAAAGAGTAATCATAAAGAAGTATTTTTTCTTTTTTGAGGTTAGAAAATTTAAAAATGGGTCACTAGAAATTGGCCATACTGTGTAATAGGGCCCTCAGATCTATCGAAACCATACAGCTAAACCTACCGCCAAACTAACCCAGCAATGTTTTCCCAATTATTCCGACCCCTACACCCTGAATTGCCATTCATAATTTATCGCAAACAAATGAATATGAAGTATGTCCGTGGAGTTATTCGTGAAATTCTTCGTCCACAAAGCGCTTTGTTCCGCGAATGATAGATGGCGTGAGTGGGTTGGTTGGTATTCGGGGTAGGGGGGTCGGATTCGACACTCCATGTTTTTGGGAATTGTTGGTGACAATTTTGGTGCTTATTTTTGTTTTAGAATGTATTTTGTAACTTTTTGTGTTTTTTTTGGAAAATTTAATAAGTATTGGACAGCGTCACATACCTGAATGTAGCTAATATATGTTGTTAGTATGCGGAAATGAATACCTATAAGTATGTTTATCATCATGACTGAAATAGTATGCGGCAATATTATGTGTGTGAAAGATAAAAGGTAGTTTCTTGGTTTTTAGATATGGATCGGTTACCGCCGTGACTTTTAATTCATAGTTACTTATTTATTTGTAATATGATACTTTCCTTTCAAAAATTAGATAGAAAATAAAACGAAACAACCTTTATTGAATAACTAACATTTTTACTTTTAAATACACAATAAATAAATATTAAAATGAATGAATATATTCCAAAAAAAAAAACGATTGAAAGTAGGAAAAAAGAAGGTCACCAATTCTTAAATTTAGAATGTTCTCGTTTTTGTAAAAAAAAGTTTAAGTCGCGAATTTTAACAAGAATTAATGTGGAAATACAGGTCAAAAACAATAGAAATTACATTGTTATGCGAACGCCGGCGGTCTAATAATCCTTAACCGGTTAAAGAAAACCGTCGAGATGTCTCAAAAAAATATTTTTGACACTTACAGGTCATAATAGTACACATTTACTCTAGCGTGTTTTTATCGCTGTCTCAAGTAAAGCGCCAATTAGCGGGTAATTACTGCGAGTCGATGACCCGTCGCCCCATTAAGGTTTAGACGGACCAGGCTTAATTGCACAGCCTTTGGCAAATCATAGCGAAATGTTTGCGCGAATCACTTGCTTTTTGAGAAAAAGGAGGTAGCCGTCTTATTTGTTGACCAAATACATTGCAAAAAAGATTGCAAGAAGCCGCTGAATGCGGGTCGCTTCCAGCCGGCCAATCTGGGAGGCCTATGTTCAGCAGTGGACGTCGTATGGCTGAAATGATGATGATGAAATACCTTCAGAGAGAAGTCAAACAGCAAAGCTTTAATAAATGAAGGTCTTTGTCGATTTCAATGTCTGTTACGATTCTGTGTGTGACAAATGGCAAAGCCAGAACCCTTTGAAAGCGTAGTCTAAGTTTTTTTACCTCAAGCGATTTGAAAGTAAACGCGGCTTTATATGCCATTTCGCCTGGCGTTACTGGTGGTATATTATTAAAAACATATTTTTATTTGTAAATCTGCAGTTTACTTATTGCATAAAAGTAAAAAAGCCTGGAAACAGTGCTTAACATTATTTCTGGTAGCAGTACTACTTAACCTTAATTATGACGACCCAATCGTCATAGGGCCGCGGTATTTTTGCAGGGAGTTCCAGGTTTAATTATAGGTCAAATTTAACCCAAAATTCATTGTTTGGTTCTTACAATTAGCGCGTTGTCTGGCCCTCAAATTTTATTTATTTTGTCTGTAAAGAGACAGTTCAGTTATGTCTGTTAATTGTAATATGTAATAAAAGCAAACCTGCTTTCGTATTTTGTAGCGTTCATGACAGCCTAGGCCCTCTGATCATTTCTGTAATTTTTTACTCCTTTTCCCTCGACAAGATGAAGAATAATTCATGCCCTTCACCCAGTTTCGTAAGCTTTTTATAACATATCAACGTCAAACTTGGAGAAGCCTTCACTTGCCAGGTGTAGCAGCTTTTACATCAACACACGTCTACGTCCAAAATGTGCGACTTTACCGAGCGCCAGAGACGATTTTATTAAGATTTTCATTAAAAGCTGTTTAGAATTCCAGGCGCGTCTCTTTACGAGTTGGTTCTCAAACTATTAGAATCCCCAGACCCAAGAGGGTAAAGAATTGTCTGAAAATACTAAAAACTGCTGTAGATTTTCTTAAAATAAAATTAACCTAAAAGAAACTATTCCAGATTATGGTTCTTGCACAATTTTATCTAAACTCGCATATTTTTTTGTGTAAAAAGTGATGGTTAAGTTAAAAAAGCAGAGATGAAAAATACAAATATCCAAACTTTCTCTTATTTTTATTTTTTTAAAGGGCACACCAACAAAAAAAAATATTTAACGCTTAGTTCACAACACATGCTTAAGGACATTTCTGATAAATATGTCACTTATAGGTAAACACAACATTCCCAATTTACAAAGTTGCGGTCTTATGAATAAAACCAAACCAGCAGACACATTTCAAAGGGAGAAAAGGGAGATTATTGATATGATATTAGTGACAACAAGTATGTTCTGTTTTTGAGTAATATTTGAGACAATAACAGCATACATAATTTGTTATATTAACTTAAATAGCCAATAAAAGTTGACCACGACAAATAACAAACAATTATAAATGGCATATTACAAAGTGAAGTGGTAGACATGTGTCAAATTATATCTATTATTTTTATAACAGATTAAGGTCCAATTTCACCAATCTTTGTCATTACCAGATAATCAAGTTCTTAACAAAAGATTTCAAGTTACCCACTAGAAGTCCGTTCAATTAACTTAAGGTAAAAAAAATCATCATCATCAACTCGTGTGACGTAATTTATGGATGACCCTTAATTTATGCGAATTGCTCGCTTGTTTCCCGCTTACATGTATTACATTTTTCAATAAAGTACCATAGACTCTTCTTGACTGTTCATGAGTTCCAAATCCACATCAAAAAAATCCTTATGAAACGGATAATATAAAATAGTCGATTATTTAAACGACAAGTTTGCATGGACTTAACCTGCTTAGCTCGCACTTACTACATGTTTTGTAACTGTATTTTCTTTAAAAAAGGCTGGCAAAAGTGACAGAGTTGTTGCGCCGTTTCTTGTCATCACAAGCCGATCAGTAGTCCCAAAGCGGTGGTAGGGCAAAGCTATATTTTTGGGACGTGCACAAGTGCCCGGAAAAGGGGCTGCTGAATAAATGAGTATTACACACGCTGGCTGCATATGTCACATCAAGAAAAGAAAGAAAGAAAACCCACCGTAACAGTTTGAGATACTATGTCCGTCCTTTACGCCCACATAGCGTCCCCGGACGAATTCTGTCCGTATCCCAGGTAACTTTCCGAATCGCCGCCGGACGAATTTAAGATTATTTTAAGTAAAGGAACTTTGTTTCAGCTTTAGGTTTGATAGAATTTGTTTTTAATTTGTTCGTTTCAATTTTTATTATTTTTACCAGAATTATAAATTTGAAATTTTTTGCCCATATACATTGATTTTGGCGAGTGATTGGATTTGACGCGGTGATTTACCTAGAATAATACATTGCATTCCAGTTTGGGTTATTTTAAGAAACCTTTTTTTGTTAAATTGTCTCTGGTCTGGGTCAGTCCTGGGAGATGCCCCTGGTCAAATTCGTATTTTAATTTCTTACTTTACTACTATGACAATTGCTTGCCTTATTATAATTATAGATTCTATTACTTTCATTATTCGCGTACTCGATTTGTAAGATTTCGTTGAACAGGAGAGGTATTTTTGAAGCATTAGAAATGAATGTATGAAAATAGTTTCTATTGCTTCCGATTTTACGCATTTTTGAATTACTCGAAATAAGTGACATTATTAAATTGATTGATATATTAAATTGAAATCTTGTAACTATTTTTGTTTCACGCAGAAAATACTATAAACCATAAAGCAAAAACTCATTAACGAAAGTAATTAAAAAGTTATTATGTCAAATTTCTGTCAAACATATGTTTACTTGTCAATGTCATTCTTCCGTACTTAATACTAGTAGAAATAGAATAAAACCGGCCAAGTGCGAGTCGGACTCGCGCACCGAGGGTTCCGTACAAACCTGTAGGTACCGTTATGAGTAAAAGTTCACCCATCACGACAATCGAGTCATAGTTATGGTATTTTTATTGCAAAATGAAATCCATAACATTACGAAAGTTAAATTGTGGTTTACGATTTATGACGTATTAAAAAAAAACTAATTACTTGATCTCGTTCAAACTAATTTTCGCTGGTAGTTTTTATGGTAATGTACATTATATATTTTTTTTTTATTTATCATTCTCTTATTTTAGAAGTTACAGGGGGGGGGGACACACATTTTACCACTTTGGAAGCGTCTCACATGCAAACTATTCAGTTTAGAAAAAAATGATATTAGAAACCTCAATGTCATTTTTAAAGATCTATCCATTGATACCGCAACGTATAGGTTTGACGAAAAAAAAAATTTCGAGTTTTAGTTCTAAGTATGGGGAGCCCCCAAAATTTATTATTATTTCTCTATTTTTTTGTGAAAATCTTAATGCGGTTCACAGAATGCATCTACTTACCAAGTTTCAACAGTATAGTTCTTATAGTTTCGGAAAAAAGTGGCTGTGACATACGGACGGACGGACAGACGGACAGACAGACAGACAGACAGACATGACGAATCTATAAGGGTTCCGTTTTTGCCATTTGGCTACGGAACCCTAAAAACGAGTGGGCAGGACCACTCGTAGCAGAATTCGCGGAATGAATTTTTAAAATTAGTAATTTTAGGTATTCGCATGCGAAATCGCAGGTTTCGTATTCGGATTAGAATACGCATGATTTAAAAATACGTCTCCAGATCTTTTAGTTTGCTTTTAATTAAATATTTCATTATTTGGTGTTAATTTTGTCACGATGTTTCTAATTTTGGTGTATTTAGTGCGAAATTTTTTAGCGGTGACTTTAACACCCACAAATGCTAAACGACCGAAAAATTTTACCAATGACCTCATAACTGACTTTTGTTTCTAGTTAGCTTAACAAGTGTTAATTGTAAAGTTAACAATAAAGTCGTTTGACAACTTTCTTCATTGCAACGAATGTTTTAGTTGCGTTTAATCAATTACGCTGACGCAACGCAAGTAATTAATAATTGGGATGTTGAATGACACCATTTCCTTAGATTACACGTGGTAGTGGCCTAGAAATTCGGTTCATTCTGAAGTAAAATTTGTTTTTTTAGTTTTCGATTTTTTTTATCTGTTGTCTATCTGTTTGTTCCGGCTAATCTCCGAAAAGGCTGGACCAATTTTGACGGGAGCATCTGAACTCATCAGTCATGCACGCACGTAATCTTGACAATAGAAATTCATTATTATGCTGTCTCATGAGATGTTGGCAAGGGAGTATGTAATTAAGGACACTTAATTTTTAATTTAATTATAATTTTATTTAAAAATTTACCGACTTCAAAAAACTAAAAAGCAAAAAATAATCATAACACTTAAGTAAGTACCTAATAAATAGATAAAAATATAAAATAAAATCATTTATTTGCCAGAATATGGTTAATCAGTTACTTTTGGAGTCGCGACTCCTCTTTTGTACGTACAAACGAAAACATTGAATCTCTCATCGGCTGGCACCGACTCCAAAAGTACTGATTAGGTACTGATTATTACTGTCGGTTTTTTTTTATAAAATTTACTTATTTAACCTATTTTTGTGATAAATCCTAATAAAAAAAATCTTACGAGTGCAAACAAAATTTAACTGTTGAACACCGATTCCTATTTTTCCACCCCTAGGGGTAATTTTTTTACGCAAATTTTTACTATAGTCTTTGAAATATAAGCTATTCAATAAATAAATAATTATCATAATCGGTTCACATTTGTCGAAGATATTGGGTAACATAGATACTAAAATCAGTTGGTGTGGTACGGAGTTCATGCAATATTTGATGATTTTCTTATAGGTTCCAGTTCCATCATCAGAATTTCACGAAATTTATATGGGACTATTCTGAAAGTATTACCTTTCGAATGTTTTTTTTTAAAAAATCGAAATCGGTCAACACAGTAACGAATGATCGCTGAACATACATAAAAAATGGTTACGACGTATTGAGAAACTCCTCATTTTTTTAATCGGATGAAAAAACCATGCAGACGAAGTCGCGGGCAACAGCTAGTCGTATAGTAATTATTTATACAATTCAAGAGATCTAATGCGTTCGCGATAACGGGAATACCGTTCGTTCGGTCTCTCTCTACACCCGAATGGGCAATATGGCCCAGAGACATTGTCTCAGGACAATCAATTAGCTTTTATGACGCCACCGGTGCACCGACTAGATGTATGGCGGGGGGGATGGTGGCCATCTTGCTAGACCTATTTTGGATACCATGCCATGCCATTATGTAATATTTGAATAAAGACTCACAAACGTTTTTACACAATGGGCTAGTTTCCTGGGTTAAAAAATATTATTCTATTTAGTCCGTCAGTTAGATTATCAAAAAATATTGGACCCCAATTTTGTTTTTTGTCAATGAAACCAAAAATGACGAAGATAAAGCGCATTTTAGTTTGGGAATTACGTCACGCCTTGCTAAAAGCGTCGCAGGCGTGACGTTACGCGGAACTTTAAATCTACATTATTTTTTGTTTGTTTGAGGAAAGAAAAAATACGTGTAAAAATATCTTCTGTTAATCCAACTGACGGACTAATTAGATTTTTTTAACACTCGCCTATTGTTTTACCCACGAAAGAAAATATTTATCTATATATAAAAATGAGTTCCTATTTCCTCTGCTCGCGCCGTAACTTGAGAACGACTTTACCGATTTCCTCCATCTTTTTTTCAAGTTTTCTAATTAAGTTGTAGAAGGTTCTTCTTACGGAAAATATAGTAATTTAAATAAACTAAAAACCAAAGTAAATAAAATCTGAAAACCGTTGTAGTTACATCACAAAAAAATCAATTCTCATGATGACCATACCTACCAGTTCATACGGAACCCTTAAGCCGGTGACAGATGGAGGCGGACGCGGCTGCGGACTCGTCTTGACATTGTAAGGTCAAACGCTGCCATTGGTCGATCTTAGGGCTGGCGGAAGTTGACTGAAGGATAGACCAATGGCAGCGCTTGACCTCACAATGTCAAGACGAGTCCGGAGCCGCGTCGGTCGCAGTTTGTCACCAGTTTTAGTGCCCGAATCCGACTCGCACTTGGCTGGTTTAGATAATCACTTCTTATGGGTATGAATCTATACTATTCTATACTAGTATTATAAATCTGAAGAGTTTGTTTGTTTGGTTAAACGCGCTAATCTTGAAAACTACTGGTTCGATTTGAAAAATTGTTTTTATGTTGGATGGTCCATGTATCGAGGAAGGTTTTAGGCTATATTGCATCACGTTACAACTAATAGGAGTGGAGTACCAATAAAAAATGTTGCAAAAACGGCCAAAATATTCCTTTTGAGAGCTTTCGTCGCGTGCGCTGGGTAAACGGTTAAAGTTACATCAAAATCATGTGTGACGGAATTGTTCCCATTTAAAAGTTCTGAAAAAAGTCCGTGACAGCATATGTCTATCTTTTAGGGTTGACATAGTATATCCTCTTTATGGTAATCAAATTGGTTCTGAAGTAATGCAACGGCAACAGCGTCGCTTTTTCTTTTACTTTTAGAGCGAGGCTATTGAAAATCATCACTGTAAACAAAATTGTGTTATTTTTTTAAACCATATTCCACGCGAGCGAAGCCGCGGGCACAGCTAGTGACAGATAAATGTCATCCGCCTGTTGACATTCCTTGACCTTGCCGCAACCCTTGCTTGCTATTGCATCCACACGTATGGTCGTCGACTCTTCGCTTTTTTTTCCGGATCGAGCATACATCGATTTTAGCTTCCTGAAATTGATTGATGTAGATGAATATAAAGTCGGACTAAGTTTGAAAACGTTAATATCGATTTTATCAGATGTCAGAATAGTTTCCATACAAGAAGGGAGCAAGGTCTGGCTGGTGGAATGACGGAAGTGGACGAAAAGATCTTTCATCTGCCGCATGGAAGATCTATCCGACCACTTCCCACAGCCATGTGGCATTGTAAAGGACGCTAAAGTACCTAAAGCGCTTACTAAATGGATGACGGACACCTCTTGACATTGCTTGACCTTGTCCTCACTGCTGTGGACTCCTCCTCACATTGCTTGACCGTGCTCTCTGCTTTACTTGACGTCTAACGCCCGCAGCCAGCCTGCCTAGCATGTCTACCAAAACACGATATGATATGATATGATGTAGCGAAATATCGACACCAACTTTAAAAATATGATACATTTAGCCGCCATTTTGAATTTTTATCGAAACTTAATCTTAATATGTGACGGCGATTCAACATGGCGGCTATATCTACCATATTTTTACAGTTGGTGTCGATATTTCGCTATATCATATCATATCATATCGTGTTTTAGTGCTCATGCTAGGCAGGCTGGCTGCGGGCGTTAGACGTCAAGTAAAGCAGAGAGCACGGTCAAGCAATGTGAGGAGGAGTCCACAGCAGTGAGGACAAGGTCAAGCAATGTCAAGAGGTGTCCGTCATCCATTTAGCAAGCGCTTTAGGTACTTTAGCGTCCTTTACAATGCCACATGGCTGTGGGAAGTGGTCGGATAGATCTTCCATGGTGATACACGGCTCTAGGACGCCAGTTTCGGAACAGGAAGGGGTGGAGTCTTGCAGACGGGCTGGCGAAGTTGACGAAAGGATCGACCAATTACAGCTTTGACCACACAATATCAAGACGCGTCCAGGGACGCGTCCGTCGTTTGTCACCAGCTTAAGCAAAGCAATGGGGACAAGGTCAAGCAATGTCAAGAGGAGTCCGTCATCCGTATAGCAAGCGGTTTAGGTACTCTAGCGTCTATGGTAATGCCACATAGCTGTAGTACATAGGTATATTTTAATGTAAATATAAAAAGCGATTAGGTGCAATCTTATCGAATGCGATTCGTGCCGCTCCGCGCGTTAAACGAACGAGAAAATTGAAAATTTGCTTACAATAAAATATTACTTGTAATAAAATGGTAGAATAGGTACATAAAACGTGCATATACAGGGTGGCATGTAAATATCAATCGGCATAATGATTTGATAGAAGTGAAAACCATCTTGGCGTGGCCATCTCCGAGGCCTAAGTTCGATTATCGGTCGGATCGATGTAGAAAACATTCTGAGTTGTCTAGGGACTGGGTGTTGTGGTGCCGTCGTTGTTTCTGATTTCTGTAACACAAGTGCTTTAGCTACTTACCAGGATCAGAGCAATGTATGTGATGTTGTCCAATATTAATTTATTTTTAATCATGGTCTGTGGTTCGCAATCCGGACTACAGAGCCGTGCAGTCGCGGGTTCTCTTTCGAGTCAATTTTGTAAGCTAACATTCCTAAATACTAGAAAATACGCCATCAAAAAATGTTGACTTGTAAATCTCATACTCAAGACACAACAAAAGGATTTTAAATTGTTTATACCTTGGTGTTACAGATTTTGGATGCTGGTGTCTGGCCAGCGATGACATGACGGGACTTTGAACTTGGATTACAAAAAAACATACAGTCAAATTGAGAACCTCCTCCGTTTTTGAAGTCGGTTGAAAATTGGCACACGAGACAGTCGACAAAGCAGAAAAGAGACGACACGTATCATTGTTATATCTTGGAGTAAATAAATCACCGCTTAGGCTTCGACAAGACGTTTTCCTTTGAATGCGGACCCGACAGACCGTACACTTGGTCCTTCGAGACCTTATTTATATTATGCAACGTATATGTTATACGATTTCATATTTAGCTGTTGGGCCGTTTGCATCCAGCAACTTTGGCTAAGTCGTCAGACCACCGGGAGGGACGCCTGCCCACGCTGTGTCATCCAATTTGCCACTCGGACAACGTCGGATGATATTCAGCCTAAATTCCCAAGAAAATAGGATAATAAACCTGTGTATAACAGGTTTTATCCATTGCTACAGTTCTGATTAAGCCTATTTAATTTCACCCGCCCCCATACACATTCATTTTCACCTCCATTCCTCACAAGCACGGCCTCCTTCCACGTGTAGGTACCCATTCGAACATCTAAAATTAAATTCCCCACTAACAATATTACCCGCACAATACGGGATTACCCGCCCAAATTGGAGACTCGCCATAAATTCGGTTTCTCCTATTGTGCGCGACAGTTCACGCCCTCCGTAAATTTGCCGGGTGCTAATATCGGGTAAAATGAATTCTCGCGCGAATTTTTAGGTTAGAATACATTTTTTGGTTTTATTGTTTAAAGAGATTTATTTTATACATAATGCTGTAGATACATATTACTTTGTTTAATTAATATTACGTAGAGTTCACGTTACAGAAATGCGTTTTTCTCACATTAGAATATTGCTTAATGTTTGAAATTGTAGAGGATGGGAAAAATCATTTAATGCACTTAATTACGTGATCTAAAAAAAATACAGATACTGACCTACCTAGGTACTTATAGTTTTTTTTATCTGAGTAGTTGTAAGCAAATGTTGATATCCAGCGCGAAAGAATTTTTTATGAGGCGGTTCAGAATCGAGATTGGGAGCAGTAAAAATAAAAAAATTAAATTTATGAGCAATTGAAAACAGTCATGTTTGTACACGCCTAGTTTCTATAAGCCCCAGTCATATTTTTCAAAGGTTTGACACAAGTAGATGGAGATGTTACTTTTAGGTTTATACGTCATAACAAGCGAAACATTTTCGTATTGGCACACTGCACGTATATCGCGATAGGTGTCGCATTGTCTTTGGTCTTGGCCGTAGCGATTATTTGATCAGTTGTTCTGCCACTGATCGATTAATAACATTTTTTTATGGACTCAATCCCGCTCTATAGGCAGAGCAGTGATTCTGCCAGTGTCAAGTATTTAATTGAATAGTGTTCACAAATAAATAACAGGTGTTTTGTTTTTATTGCTTTTCATGGATAACTGAAGGCTCTTCCCGTAGAGGCTGATTTCAAGACGCTATCGGGTCTAAAGCAAGTTGTCTTAAGGCAAGTCACAATCGACATTCATTGCGGCGTTGAATACAATGATATTTCAATAGTTTTAGATCTTTATCAAGTCACCAAACATTAGAACACAAACTGTACCAAACTTGCACTTTTTTTTAGCTTTAAGCGCCATTTTGGAGGGTTTCGGAACTGTTATTTACTGCTTTAACTGAACACTTTTTAAACTTTCCGCCCATAAGAGATAGTACTCCTTACCTCTACCCTACATAATATGCCTACCTTATGGGTCTTAAGCTGGTGACAAACTGCGACAGACGCGTCTCTGGACGCGTCTTGACATTGTGAGGTCAAGCGCATCCATTGGTCTACTTCCGCCAACTTCCGCCAGCCCAAGGATCGACCAATGGCAGCGTTTGACCTTACAATGTCAAGACGAGTCCGGAGTCGCGTTCGTCGCCATGTGTCACCGGCTTAAGGGTCTAACAGTCAATTACACTCTACATATAACCATAACTGACCCAGCTGTGCCCAGACGGTCGTCGATGCAAAACGAATCCATCATGGCCGCTGGGAGCATCGTCGGTGACAGCGCACGTCAGATGCATTTGTGCCAGACCGCCGGTCCACGCATTCAGTACCCTTCGACAATGAATTGACAACCAATAAATCACGTAACTAAAGTTAAATCATACAGGATGGTGATATTTATATTATTATGTTTTTTGACTGTTTCCAATGCTGTTTCCATATGTTTCAGTTGCTATAGTAAAAACTGAGTTCTTATTTTACTATCACATGATTAGTTATCCTCTCATCCATATATAGTATCACGTGGATTTTATGTTGACAATTTCTATCGGTCTGGGTGTTGTGATACCGTCGTTGTTTCAGATTTCTGTAACACAAGTGCTATGGCTATATACATAGGGATTAAAGTAATTTAGGTGATGTTGTCTAACATTTTAATAAAATAAAAAGAACTATTCAATTGTTTGAAATTATTTAGAAGAATTTTCCTCAGTTTTCACACATGTAATTATTAAGTTATAAACATAAATATAAAATATAGGCGTATGTTGCCAGTCAGTTGGACGCAAAGGGTCACCTACGAGGAGGTTCTCCGACGAGCTGGACGGAAGCGAGAGTTCCTGACCATTGTCAAGAAGCGGAAGACTTCTTTTCTCGGCCATGTCTAAGACATGGTAGATTACACCTACTGCAGGTGATTATAATGGGCAAGATCGCAGGTCGCAGAAGGAAGTCGTGGCTCCAAAATCCGGGAATGGACTGGAATAACGAGTACAGCCCAGTTATTGCACATCGTTAAAGATAAAGACAAGTTCCGGGAGCTGGTAGCCAACCTCCAGTAATTGGAGAGGCACTATAAGAAGAAGAATCATAAATAATTCGTGATGATGACATGGTGACGCTCACATTGATCTTAAATTTCTAAATAAATAAATATTAAATAATAATATTGGACAACATCACATACATTGCTCTGATCATGTGGTAAGTAGCCAAAGCACTTGTGTTACAGAAATCAGAAACAACGACGGTACCACAACACCCAGACCCGAGACAATATAGAAAAGTTATTTTTCTACATTGACCCGACCGGGATTCGAACCCGGAACCTGAGAGATAGCGACACCAAGTCCGGTATGCTTGCCTCTCGGCTACGGAGGTCGTCGTATAAATAATTGATTGAACAACCATATTAATTAATTATATATTATTTAGTTTCAAACTAAGCAAAGCTTGTTCCTCCTATAAAACGGATCCTAACGGATAAACATACATAAATACATTATAAACATATATGACTCAGGTATCAACTCTATAACCTCGCGGGATTCGAACCCGCAACCGTTGGTTTTGTAGTCTAAGTCGCGAAAGTTCTACCCAGACGTTCGGTGTTCTTAAAAAATGTAGAAGATAACGAATATGCGTTATTTGTTATTTAATCTTGAAATCAGAAAGAAAATAACATCAAAATAAGACCTGCCTACTGCAATTTTATCTGTTTAAAAAATATCAGTACTTCTTACTTAACTTTCTACAAACAGCAAGGCAAAGGCGTAGCAACTGCACTGCCATATTGATTGTCGCACCGATAGCGGTGTCACTCGAAAGCGGAACGAAAACAATATGCAATTAACGTTATTTTACAGTAACGCGATTATTAGTAACGGTAACCGGTATTTGTTTTGTGCTTTACTGCGCTTTGTTTTCGAAATTCGTATGTTGTTTTGTTTGGGGTAAAAGTTATTTAAATAACTAACGGTAATATTTAATAGTTAGGTTAAACATGGGTTTAACTGCTTTTGTTATGTTTCTTCATCGAATTTCTACACAGCTTACAGACTGGCTAACAGACTCACTGGACTACGGTAGTACCTACTGAACTCTTATTAGTAATACCTAAATAAATACACACATACACACACTAACACACACCACTCCCACACAGAGAGCCTTCTACTCTTTAATATACCTTTTTTTGTTTAATTCCTGTTCTAAATTGTTTTTGAAATAATATTAACTTGACTTTTGGATATTTGGATTATTAAGCAATAATTTGCTAACCACCCCGGGTCGCCCGTGATACAGGTGGAATTTGTTTAAGGACTTATTTAATTAAGTACAGCCAACAAAGCATACACCTAGACAATACAAAATACAATTCAAATTTTACATTTTATAGTGTTGCCTTAATTAAAGGCCACCACGGCATGCATAAAAATTTAAAATGTGGAAACTGACTTATACACTTAACAGTTTAAGTAAATGGAAAAATGACAAATTACAGCCTTTTTCAACCGACTTCAAAAACGGAGGAGGTTCTCAATTCGACTGTATGTTTTTTTTTTTTTGTATGTTTGTTACGCGATTACTCCGCCAATTATGAATCGATTTTAATGATTCTTTTTTTGTTTGGTAGATCATACTTCAGAGGTGGTCCCATATAAATTTTATCGAAATTGAGTAAGAACTTTTTGAGAAAATCAACAAATATATACCCAGATAATATTTTGGTTGTGGTTCTTGTTACCTATCTTCGACAAATATGAGCCGATTTTGATGATTTTTGTTTTATTGAATAGCGTATACTTCAATTATGCTATGATAAAAGTTTGCAAAATAAAAATCAGGGAAATAGGGGATGAAATCGGTGTTAAGCAGTTAGATTAGGATTTATCACTAAAAATAGATGAAATAAGTAAATTTTATTAAAAAAAAAAACGACTTCAAAACACTAAAATGCTAAAAATAATCCTAACACTTAAGTACCTAATCAGTTACTTTTGGAGTCGGTGCCAGCCGATGAAAGATTCAATGTTTTTGTTTGCACCGACTCCAAAATTAACTGATTAGGTACTTAAGTGTTAGGATTATTTTTAGCATTTTAGTGTTTTGAAGTCGGTTTTGTTTTTTTTAATATTTTTTTTTTATATTAATGAAGACATATTTTCATGAAATATATATTTGAATTTACGTTGTGAATAAGACATGTCAATATCAAGCCGAGACAAGCGCAAAAATTTATTAAACTGAGACTGAATTCTATTCATTAATGAGAAATGTCCTAACTTGGTCTTAGAGCCCTTGCCTTTGTAAGGCAGATATCTAGACGTCCGAGCAAGCTTGTACGAAACATTTAAATGAATTAGCTTTAATAAATTGGAGCAGTCAATATAATCATACTGTTACAATATCTTTTCTTGAATAAATTAATTTGTATTGTATTGTTTGTATTGAATTTCGCGACACACCTATTCCCGTGGCATTCATTTTGCGACCTGTCAATTACTTAAGGCGCAGGGTAAGAAGAATACACGTGAAAGAGGTGTTTTTTGCACAAGTTTTCTGGCGAAAATACTGGACATAGGATGTGGAAATTAATATACCATGTAACATAAATGTTGAAGTTTTTCCCGTTGTATCTAAATACTGGTTAATATTTCTTATAAACTAAAAAATATTTCAAAGAATAGAATAGATACCGCGATCTTGTATACATTTATATTTTAAACGAAAGAAAGAAAGAAACGTTTATTCGAAACACAAGAGAAAAAAAAATACACAAAACATTTGTCGTGACAGCCACGGACTTATCACGACGCTGATTTTCGGCGGGAACCTCCGACGCTGGAACGTGCAGCGAGTGACGCAGCGGCACATCGACGTTTTTGTTTAGTTTGAAAGTTGGTTTAGTTATTTATAACATTTTTGCCTTTAGGTTAAAGAATTTTTTTATTCAAATAGTTACAAACTGAGAATTATAAGGATTTTATTGGATTTCACTCTAACCGCCTATTTTTCCATGAGCGAATTTTGCTCGCAATGATAATCTATTTGCACAGGAGCGCAATGGATGCATGTTTAGTCTGCGAGAAGCATTTGTATTATCTTAGGCACGTGACGTAATAGATGTCGCGTAAGTCGACGCTAAATGCTCAAGGTCATTTGCCTAACCCGTTGCCTTAATGAAGAAGTCAAATATAAACCATACAATAAACAAAGTTATTTTTTAAATTTTGTTTTTAGCAATTACATTTTTGTTATATCTATGACAATTATAACACTTGAACGTCAACGCCAACGTCCTCGGTAGCTTAGTTGGAAAAGCACTCGCAAGGCATGCGATGAGACGTGGGTTCGAGTCCCACCTGAGGCAGTCGATTTTTTTCAAGTGTTATATTATTAAAATTATTTTTTGTTTAAGCAAAACTCATTTATGTGCTTAAATACATCAACTTCTAAACATACTTTACTTGTAATTAGTTTCTAACCTACTTCTAACTGACGTATCGATTTAAAACTTCGTAAGTATTTGACATTTGGATGACAATACAATAATTTGACACCATCGTGATGATCTGAAGATGGAGTCAGGAGCTAGATTGGTATACAGGGTTATTTGTAAAACATCAAATACAATGACTTTTTCTATGGGACCAACATTGAAATCTAAAAAACATTTCGACACTTAAGGGAATCCAAATTTATAGGCTACTTTCCGTTGACCTAGAACTATGAAATTCGGCAAGTAATATCGACTTATACTACAAGTACCGGCAAAAATCAGAAAACTGTATATTTGTAATAAAATTTTGTAATTAAACTATAATTCAAAATTCATTTATTCACTTTCATACAGTAACAGTAGTCCACACAATAAAGGTATAAAAGATGTTCGTTTTGTTACAGTATGACCTACTAAGGCATTCCTTAACTATTTATGTACCTACTTTGTACGGAACTCTCGGTGGACGAGTACGTCTCACACTTGTCCAGTTAGTAATAACTCCTTACCAATACGAATCACGCATCCGAAGACTATCGACTACGCCTTTTTCAGTCAGTTTAAAACGCATTTTGTGTTCGCAAGCCACCTTCACAACAATTTAGCTTGCAATCAATTAGTCACATACAACGTTATACCACGAACATGGTCGTATATCGTGGGTCATTAGTCAGCCGCCAGGTGGCGCGGTAAGCTAGCGAGGAGGAACAAAACGCTTCCGTAATAACTACATGAAGCGTTTTGAGAATATTTGCTTTGGGAAATGGTGATTGGAAATGTATGATAGCTTCTATGATAGTCGCTTGATTTGTTCGCATAATTAACTGAAATTAGGTCAATTGTTATTTGATTATTTATTAGGGTTAACCTCTCTGTTTTTGATATGTTTAGTGGTTGGCGTTTCAGACTACAAAGTTTGTAGCGGGTTCGAAATTCGCAAGGGGCAAGTGTTTGTATGATGAGAGCACGAGCAATTTTGTACCTAAGTCATAGATGTTATTTAATCTATGTAAAGACAACAGCTTGTCAACATATTACACAATGACAATTTATATCAATTAATATTGATCTCTACGAGTCAGATTTAAAGTTGAAAATCGGTTAATTGACCTAAAATTTTTTGGGAAGGTTGACCTGCCCTTGACTGTACCTATCATTCAGAACTAGTACATTTATTTGCTATATAACTAGTTACGGTGGGATTTAAATAGGTATAATGACAAGTAGTTCAGCACATTTAGCTTTGCCATTTTAAGGACCAGTTTCGCCACTTGCTGATAAGTTCCGGATAACCTATCTGACACTTGTTTTGACAGATAACCCATAAAATTAGCTGTCAAAAAAGTGCACGATAGGTTATCTGGAACTTATCAGCAAGTGGTGAAACTGGCCCTAAAGCTTGCAAAGTTTATAAAATAAATAATCACAATAAAACATTCATATTTACAAAATTACCAATAAGTGTTACAAAACAAAATAGTTATTATTTACTTTTAATGTCAAAACATTGATGAATATCCCTTTTAGCTTTAAATAATTCACCCCTAAGACAATACGTCTAATACCCTCTTATAAACGTAAGGACTGAATGTCCAATAGAACACCTTGATACATATAGCATGAGTTTGTCTACGGTAAGATTTGGTTCTAGGCAATTTATCAAAGACCAATTTGTCTGGATTCTCGTTATGTATAATAAACTTCGCTTAGTTTGGGGCTAGATAATAGATGTGATTGTTATGAAAGATTTTGTCTATTTAAGAATAAGTATAAGAATAAAATAATGTATTCAGAAACTACAAATAGTTACATGAAAGAAAAGTAAAAAATACAATTTTATCTTAAAATTAGTAAATCAAATTTATTTATTTGCTCGAAAAGTGGTACAAATAACAAAGATCGCACAATTAGCCATAAGCTGGCATGCAAATATTCAGAAATTGACTGAGGTTAACGAATGACTGAATAATATCCATCATTACACAAATTAAGAATAAATTAAAAATGTCAAGTATCAGGCAATGTCAAAAAAAACAATATAAAATTAAATTAACAAGGTCAATATTAAACACAAATACAATAGATAAATAAAGGTGTTATGTGGGTTACAACACTTACAACTTCTTCAGAAAATTTATGAACTCAAAGTATTCATCTATAGAATAGAAGCTATTTTGCAACAACCAAATCTTCAAATTCCTCTGAAAACTCCTTAACGGTAATGATTTTAACTCTAAATCTAGCCTGTTATAAATTTTTATGGCTATACAATATGCGTTTTTGCTATAAAGTAGTTCAGAACTGGTCCCCACTCAGCAGTATGTCAAGGAATCAAAAAAGTACCTTAACGCTGATCTTCCGTGGACACCAGAAAAATTTAATTATATTTACAATCGAGATGTTTCAACATCTCGTGACATCTTTATCAGAGTTGGACGCTAATAATAGTCTTAATAGCAATAATCATTTATTCAGTATATAGGCCCTCTTCCGGGAACTTATACACGTCCAAAAATATAACCTAGCCCTGCCACCGCTTCGGGACTACAGATCGGCTGGTTGTAAGAAGAAACGGCGTAATAAACTTCACCTTTATCAGCCTTTTTTACAGGAAATACAGTTACAAGACATAGGCAGGTTAAGTCCATGCACTCGTGTCGTTTAAATAATCGTCTACTTTATAAATCCTTTTTCATATGGATTTATTTTAATTTCAAAGAACTCATGAACAGGTAGTTCAACAAGTCTTCAACAATGGCTGCGACACAGTCCATAAACTATAGCAGTCATTATCGTGTGCACTTATAATGTAAACGTGTTTAAATTCCAAATAAACTAAACTTATCATATTTCTACCATAATAATCAACCACCATTATTTTCTGCGTAAATTCTGGGCGCTTATGTTGCAACTTGTGTATCGTGTGTTTCACTAATGAATCTTCTGAATATGAATATCATTCAGCATTTAGATTTTCGCTCCAGAAGCGGTTAAACTAATGATCCGTGATGTAACATGATCAAATATATCCGAGAAATACAGGAATAACCGCGTATGTGCGCTTGCGATCTTTGATAACTCTGACGCGAATTAATTAATATGAGAACTTTAACTAAAGTCGCTATTTATACCGGATGAGATTAGTTATTTGACATACATTTAGTTATTCTACTTCTAGCGACTAGGAAATAAATAAATAGTTTTTTTTTTAATTTGGGATCAACTGCGACTGTATTTTGCTACTGTCCATAGAAATTCATGTCGTTTAATAGATACGTATAACGTTACTAGTTTAAAAAATATAAATACTTGCGCCATTATTCAATTGAATCTGTCATCAATCAATGTTTTTTTGTTTTTTTCTAACGTCTCAATAAAATTAAACGTTCTGGGGCATATCTGGAGTTATTGTAGGAAATGATGAATGAATACAATTTTTCACCTTACGCCCGTTTATATGTATATTAAGGTGTCGGTAACGAAACGGTCAAGCCCCATATTTTGACTAAGGTGTCGAGTTTGTAAAGTTAGGGCTTGTAGAGTTATGGCTTGTGGAGTTAGAAGCTTGGCTTTACATGAGATCTGATAACTTTTTGACAGTGCGAGCCATATGCTCTCGTCTTGTCAAAATTTTACATGAAAATGTTTTTAATGGGATATAAATCTATTGTATGTGTACATACAAGTATGTACAACAATGTGTTAAAACTAAATAAGTCATTATTCAATTCAAGTCATCACGCATCGATCAAATTGTTTTCGTGCCATACTATCGTCACAACAAAATTATATTCTGCATACTAGCGTATAAATCAACTGTGCGCACAGCAGTGTAGTCACACACACACACGCGCAGCGTATTAATATATTAATACGCGCGCGCGCAATTAATGCCGCGGCGTAAATCACATCTTATGCTTGTGGACAGTCAGGGTTGACACAAAAACAAATTAAATTAATACGTTTATTATTTACATTTATTATTACAATTACTATTTATTTAAAACTTTATTGCACAAAACTGTATGTAACTGTAAAAGTTTACAATAAGTGGACTTAATGCTAAAAGCATTATCTGCCAGCCAACCTTAGGGTCACGCAGAAAAACAGGTTATGGGTGCGGTGCAGGTCCAATATTAATTAATTAATCAATTGCTTCTAGTACAATCAATTAGCTAGCCCCAAAATAAGCAAAAGCTTGTACTATGGCGACTAAAACATAATTAATATAATAACTTTTAGATAATGTACAAACCAGCTGTATAACGACTGTAAAGTTCTGAGAGTCAGGCAACTGACTGACGTTCGTACTGCGAGCGGCAACAGTCATGCACAGTAACACCTTGAGCTCACCAGAATATGAGCAACTAATAAAAAAAAGAGTCTACAAAATTCAAGTCCCTAAGACACGAATCACTTTTGCCAAACGTCACCCACAGGCCACACGTCCTTTTACCACAAATTTACAACACCGTTTGTCGTAAACTAAACATTAAAAACATGACTACACGCAAAGCAAAGAAAACAATTGAGTCATGGCTAGGTACAATAGGCTACTACGAAATTTCTTTTCTTTCTTTCTTTCCATTATTTATTTATTTAAACAGTGCCAACCCTATTCCTCAATGAAGACGGACGCACGGCGTACGGAATTAGACCACAGGGGCTGTCGGGTCGCGCGTTTGTCAACAACTAACCAGTTTACCGATATTAACTAAAAACTAGTTAGATTCGTTTACCTAAAAACTTATTTAATGTGAAACTATTCATCATCATCATCATCATCATTTCAGCCATAGGACTTCCACTGCTGAACATAGGCCTCCCCCAGTGACTTCCAGATTGGCCGGTTGCAAGCGGCCCGCATCCAGCGGCTTCCTGCAACCTTTACCAGGTCGTCTGTCCACCTTGTAGGTGGACGTCCTACGCTGCGCTTGCCGGTACGTGGCCTCTATTCCAGAACCTTTTTGCCCAATCGGCCGTCAGACCGCCGTGTAACTATTAGTGTAACTATAGTGAAATTATGACTTTCTAAACTTAGTGTTTAATTTATATTTGCATGCTATCTTAATGAAGCAAGACATGCGCACAATCCACTTGCATGCACTGTAACAGCTTTTATACTGTGTCATATAAATAAATAAACATTCTATTCTAACAAAAATAAGTGAAAATCATTAATTTATTAGTTTATAAAACCATTAACACTTTAGTAGTATGAAACGACAAGTGCTGTCAACCTTCGCCTATACAAAAATAAAAACCGACTTCAAAAAACTAAAACGCTAAAAATAATCTTAACACTTAAGTACCTAATCAGTTACTTTTGGAGTCGGTGTAAACAAAAACATTGGTCTCTCATTGACTGGCACCGACTCCAAAAGTAACTGATTAGGTACTTAAGTGTTAAGATTATTTTTAGCGTTTTAGTTTTTTGAAGTCGGTTTTTATTTTTTTTATAAAATTAACTTATTTCATCCATTTTAGTGATAAATCCTAATCAAAACAAATATTACGAGTGCAAACATAATTTAACTGCTGAACACCGATTTCATTTCCTATTTTTCCACCCTTAGGGGTGAAATTTTTTCCAAAAATGTTTCATTATAGTATCTTTGAAGTATAAGCTATTCATTAAAAAAAGAATTATCAAAATCGGTCCACATTTGGCAGAGATATAGGTAAGATAGATACTAAAATCAGTTGGCGCGGTACGGAGTTTATGCAATGTTTGATGATTTTCTTATAGATCCCATCATCAGAATTTAACCAAATTTATATGGGACCATTCTGAAAGTATTACCTTTAAAACAAAAAAATAATTATCGAAATCGGTCAACGCAGTAACGAATGATCGCTGAACATACATAAAAAAAAAAAGAAAAAAAAAAAAAAAAAAAGATACCGACGAATTGAGAACCTCCTCCTTTTTTGAAGTCGGTTGAAAAAAGTACAGATGCAGATTTAAAAAGGCAGTTTTTTTTTAACAAATCATATGTTATTTCTACTCTATAAGTTATGTATTTAAAACTTAATTCTTTCCGCGACACTGGTCCAGACACAGCAGAAATTCTATTGTTATCACGGCTATAGCCGTTTAGTGTCACCCGGAGCTAAGTGCGTTCATAAGTGTCAAATTTCTGTCCTAAATTGAATAAATGATTTTTGACTGTGTCTTTGACTTTTTACCAAAAAGTCTCATCAGTCCCCTGTTGACACTTTCGGAACAAAAAATTTCTTCTATAGAGCACGCTTTACCCCGAAGAACAACAAAAGCCCTATCACAGCCACTCCACGCGACTATCGAACAATGCCACTCCGCCGGAGTGATCTGAAGACTAGTTCGACGCTCGGGAGAGGTCATGTTGATGAGCGGAAGCGATTGTGGGAGCAACTTTGAGAGCGATCATGTGCGGGTGGGGGAATCCAATCTTGTTATAATGATCTTCTAATTAAAAATTACTCATTTGTTGAGCAGTCGGAATCAAATCCCATGTCTCATTATCATCATCATCATTTCAGCCATAGGAATTTTACGGCTGAATACAGGCCTCCCCAAATGACCTATCATCGGGGGGATTGCCAATACTCACCACGCTTAGCAGACGGGTTGGCGAGTGCAGTTTTTTATAAAACATTTCGCATGCAGACACTGCCGGTCGTCTCGTACTGCATTAATTTTTCGCCTCATACGACACGCCTCCTGTTGGCGGTTGGGAAGTGTATTCTTTACGGCCGTCCCCACACGGCACGGACATCCTATATCTGTTAATCGTGAATTCAAATCCCTGTATGTAATAAAAAATGTACGTCTGGACTTTTCGGAATCTGTGTACGGATGTATGCCATTTGCTTTGCGGACAAAAACCTTGTAAGAAAACCTGCACATTCAACTCTGTACGTATAAAAAATGGTTTGGTTCCTCTATAAAATATGTACATACAAGAGCTCGTCAACCTACCACAAAAAGTAAAATTTTCTCAATTGAAATAGATTTCTATATGTCGGACTTAAAGCTGAAAATCGGTTCATTTACCTTTAACTTTTTGGATAGGTTGGTCTGGCGTTGACTGCACATAAGGTGGAATAAATGTTAGATTTAAAAAAAAACTCGCCTATGCAGTGACATGGACCCAGAACGCCTGCATAAAGCGCAGGCGCTTACCCAATTAATTTGCAGGGCCTATTGTATAGTTAGAATAAATGTTATTTATTCCCTTATATTATTTATTTTATTTTATTATTTACACACTAGTTAAAATTATCATGACAGGATAATGTAGAAAAAATAAATAATTTTAGAAGTTTTCTTAAACATTATCGTTACAAAACAATTAAATGTCAATTTTTTTAAATTTACTTAAAGAACAGGTAAAAATATCTACATTTTCATGCGCTTTATGAAGTGTTACGTTGATACGGTGATTCATTTATTAATTCTGTATAGGTAAAGATTACAATGTGTCATTCGAAGATGTTCCGCGCCCGCGCACGCCACCGCTTCGCTCGTGAACATAACCACACTGAGGCTCTACATCTAGTACAGCTTTTAGCTAAGACTGCGATGAGGTGCTTTAGCGTATTGTGCCTAAAGCTCTCTCAAAGCTCTCTCAAGTAGGTCGCGGTATTGCTTTCTGCAGACTACTTCGATCAAGACACTAGAAGACTACTGTTGGATACTGAATAGCATTTTTGAAATAATATCAAATATTAATTAAAAATGTCCACAACTTACACAAAAATTGTTATATTGCGCGGTTGAAAAACTTAATATTGAATCGTGCTTGCGTGTTAGTAGTACAAAATACTACGAAGATGTACAAGCATTTAATGTTTTTTTTTAGGATAATTTTAAAATCTTATATCTTTTTCTTTTTATATGAATGCTGTCCCTGTTGAATGGTATTTATTTAGACTTTATTGCACAGATTTAAAAAAAATTTCTTTCGTCTTCTTCCTATTACGCTACCGGGTCTGTCTCCAACAATAACAATATAAATCTTGGGCCTTCTAAACAGAGCTTTCCTCGTCAATCTGCCGGCAAATCTGTGCGATGCGCGGACGCATATTTCTGTCAAACAATAACTCTTTGATGTCGGACGACAAGACGGACTGGCGCGTGTGGGTAGCCGATGGACTGGGAAACTAGGCAAGTCACAAATTGTCTGTATAAATAAAAAAACAGAAATCAAAATTTACAGCACACAAAAATATAAATTCTTTGTTTAGCCATTACAGGTTAGATATCTGGCAAGTAGTTGGACTACAAAGTCAGCGGTTGCAGGTTCGAATACCGCCAGAGGCAATGGATTGTGTGATGAGCAAGTCCCCTTGCTTGTACCTACCTGACTCATAGATGTCATTTATTATTTAAATACAAAATCTTTATTTGCTTATAAGTTTAGCTTGCACTATGGCGACTAAATACTTATTATTGTGATTATTGGAAGGATTTATTATTATTACCAGTCGTCTGTTGTGTGCATATTTATTATTTAAAGTGTTTACGTCCCACTGCAGGGCACAGGCCTCACCTCAACTACGAGGTGGTTTGGACCATGCTCGACCACGCGGGCTCAGTATGGAGTGGTGGTGGGGTGGTGTAATGTTATGAAGCCGCCCTAAAACCTCTGACTAGGCTTCACGACTACAATCAAGCGATATTAGCCGGCGGGTACCAACTTTTAATGTGTCTTTACTGCCTTTCGGAAGGAGATGGACGGAGATGCTTGTGGTAAATGTTAAAAAACATATGCATACTAATTATTACTTATACGTATATTTATTATTACTCATAAGCAAGATTCGACTTTGACGTAAAAAGCGTCCAACTATGCAATATTATAAAGTATTTATCAAAAACTTTTTAATACAGAGACCGCGAAAAAAACCTTTTTATTCCATATAAGTTTATTCCATATCCGTACTAATATTATTAATGCCTCAATCAGCACTTGCCCCGCGACATGAATATATTATCAAAGCGACAGATCCGTCTGTCCGCGTGACGCAACAACAAATTGTGGCGGTCTTAAATAACTGACGGCCATTTTTGTTCCGTTTGAAATGTCAGGGGTGGCACTTGCTTACTGTCAAATATTTTGACCAACAGTCACCGCCTTCGGCAGTACATCTAATGTGTCCCTGGGTAAAGTAAAATCTCGAAAGGGGGTGTAATTTCAATAAATTAGTATAAGTCTATATACAGAGTGTCCCATAAAGAGCGTGCCAAACGAAAACTGTAGATAGAGCATAATAAGCTCTATCTCTTGTTCAAAAATAGTCCTAATGAAAGTCGCACCGTTATTAGACAAATAGAGATTTTCTAAAAAAAATGCTAAGGAAAACAACTCAATATCGCAATTTGTGCAAAAATGGTGCGACCTATACGAAGTCTAGTTTTGGACAGGAGATTAGCCTTTTTTGTTCTATCTATGGTTTTCGTTTGGCACGATCTTTAAGGGACAACCTGTGTATGTTTAAAACAAAGCCGGGTTAGTTACACCATTTATAACTCGAGAATGGCTGTACCAATTTTTATGATCTTTGATTTGTTGAATTTGTCTCTGCCCCGAATAGCAGAATAACTTTATAAAACACGGAAATATTCACAAAACAAAAAAAGTACGAAGTTCGCCGGGACAGATAGTATTACCTTTATTTTTCTAACACCGCAAAATTGTAATGTGACACGCAATAAACGTTTGAATTTGAATTTGAATATTAAATAATTATTGGACAACATCACATACATTGCTCTGATCCTAAGGTAAGTAGCTAAAGCTCTGTATTATAGAAATCAAGACGGTACCACAACACCCAGACCCGACCCAAAATGGAAAAGTTAGTTTTCTACATAGACCCGACCGTACATCGAATCCGGAACCTCAGAGATGGCGTCGCCAAGTCCGGCCCACTCGTCTCTCGGCTATGGAGGTCGTCAATCGTAAAAAGTATAAAATTAAGAGGCTATAACTTTAACATGAGACGACGTCGGACGACCTGGTAAGGGTTGCAGGAAGACGCTGGATGCAGGCCGCTTCCAACCGGCCAATCTGAAAGTCAATGGGGGAGGCCTATGTTCAGCAGTGAACGTCCTATGGCTGAAATGATGATGATGAACTTTAACATATGGTGTGGAATGTGTTAATAATGGTGTTGGTTTAACAATAAGTTACATTAATGTAAAACAATTTTGTAATCTAAATTGTACAATTGTTTATTATCCTTAAATAAAATAAAATAATACTTGGTCACATATTATCGACAAAAAAAACCGACCAAGTGCGAGTGGAACTCGCGCACGAAGTATTCCGCACCGTTATCTTTACAACATTAGGCACTATATATATAATAATGGCGGAGGCCAAATAAATAAACTATGTTAAAAAAAATGGCAAAAAACACGTTTGTTGTATGGGAATACATGGTTTGGTGGTTTGGTTTTCTTGCCATTTTTCTCGCTCGCCTAAAATACATATTTATTTTATTCTGTTGTAAGTACATATTTGTTGTTATAGCGGCAACAGAAATACTTCATCTGTGAAAACTCCAACTGTCTAGCTATCACGGTTCATGACATACAACCTGGTGACAGACAGACAGACAGGCGAACAGTAGTCTTATTAATAGGGGCCCGTTTTCATCTTTTGGGTACGGAACCTTAAAAATCATCGCATGCATTGACACTTAGTTCCCGAAGTTATTCTAACATTTATTTCTATATTATCGCATTTTTTAACACTGATCTAGTTTACAATCGAATCGGCAACCCTACTGACCTACAGACGTCGCATCCGTTGATCCGTTGCGTCTGCTCATAAAACACGATCGATTTTATAGATCATTGATCTTAATCCTTTCATTATCCCTTCACGACTCTATCACCACTACATAGAGTACACTTTCGCTTGAAAACGCGCCGTAAAAATACACATAAAGTTCTATTTTGGGCGAGGAACCACGTGTTTTCTATCTCTTTCTTTTAAAGGTTAAGTGTGTAAGCGCGAGCGAGACGCGTTCGTGTTTTTTATCCTTAATTTTATGGAAGTGTATTGAACGGCCCGTCTTGCTCTGACGTTAAACAAGCGTGGAAGTCAGAAAGAGATGGGTAGAAAGACGTGTAGAGTTAATCAATTTTCTGGACATGTAGTGGGGCAAAGAGTAAACAACTTTAAGATGTGATGTTGCATTGATATACAGATATCGTTTATGATTATAAATCTGTTTATAAACGAATAATGAAGTAAAAATACAACTGTAAATAAATCGTTATTATATTACATTACACAGGAATTATACCTATTAATTAATAAAACATTATTTTAATATCATTTATCAATGAAATCTCAGAGCGACTGATTACATGGGTTCTTGATTTTAATCGGAGCTAATGTGAGACTATAACATAAGCTTTGGATATTACAGTGAGCTGGATAAAAATACAGGGCTGTATTATCATTATTCCATTATTTTATTTATATTGGTTAATGTATGTATCAGTTTCTACGTGTTATTTTTAAAGCCTGCCGTGGTAACTTTTAACTAAGGCAATACTATAAAAAATATAAATTGGATTTTGTATTAGAGCTAGGTTAGTATTTGAAACATGTTTATAAATATTAGTAACAATACTTTAATTTGTCATGTACCTGCGACCATGTAGCGCGCAGGACACTCAGCGTAGTTAGCGCCTAATTTTGGTCGTCATTTACATAATGTTTTGATTTTTCGTCATTTGAATAATCAGCTTTTAGATGAAGTGGATTTATTCAGTGGTTTTTACGAAAGCTGCGTCGATTGTAATTTCTTATTTATAGGGTGAGGTTAATAAATTAATAATAATTATTAATGAACTAATATAAAATATACAATCACGAGCATTCATCATCATCATCATCATCATTTCAGCCATAGGACGTCCACTGCTGAACATAGGCCTCCCCCAGTGACTTCCAGATTGGCCGGTTGATCGTCTGTCCACCTTGTAGGTGGACGTCCTACGCTGCGCTTGCCGACAGCACTCATTGGACTTTAAACCTTATTACAACTGTATAAGTTTATTTATTTTGCCTCAAATTATGACAATTTTCGTGCCCATATCTCAAGCCTGTTTTCTACTCTCTAATGAATAGATATAATAAGTTTAAATTGAAAATAAGTAAACAAACTGATTGTATATTATGTTTCCTTTAAACCTTTATTTCTATAATATCTACAAGTATTGTATTATCCATTAATCAGTTTCTCAGTTATCAGTCTCAGACAACTGTCCCTTCTGTTCGACTTACTAATCTTTGCCCACAATAGATGCGAGGCGCTCAATTAGAGAGGCTTTTTGTGGCTTTTTTTTGTTTTGGACCGTTTTTTAGTTACACGATGTTTTACAACGACTCAGAGGACGCGAGTAACAAATGGCTCACTTTGTTAAGTTGTAGTGAGATGATGTGAATTGCAAAACTGCTGCTTAATTCAAAAATACAGTAGATTACTATGAACGTGAGTTCTTTTTAACCGACTTCAAAAAAGGAGGAGGTTCTCAATTCGACTGTATGTTTTTTTTTTTTGAATGTATGTTACGCGATTACTCCGCCAATTATGAATCGATTTTAATGATTCTTTTTTTGTTTGGTAGATCATACTTCAGAGGTAGTCCCATATAAATTTTATCGAAATTGATTTAGAACTTTTTGAGAAATTCAACAAATATATACCCAGATAATATTTTGGTTGTGGTTCTTGTTACCTATCTTCGACAAATATGAGCCGATTTTGATGATTTTTGTTTTATTGAATAACTTATACTTCAAAGATAATATGATGTTTGAAAAGTTTGCAAAATAAAAATCACCCCTAAGGGTAGAAAAATAGGGGATGAAATCGGTGTTCAGCAGTTAGATTAGGATTTATCACAAAAAATTGATGAAATAAGTAAATTTTATTTAAAAAAATAAAACCGACTTCAAAACACTAAAATACTAAAAATAATCCTAACACTTAAGTACCTAATCAGTTACTTTACTCGGTTTTATTTTTTTTAATAAAATTTATTTATAATGTATCTGTATGATCTATTTGTGCAAATAAAGATTATTTCTATTAAAAATGCGACAGTTTCTCTACCATGTGGTTTCCCGTCGAAACTTATGAACCGATTTCGATGAAATCTACGATTTTTTTAAACTAATAATCTAAATTAAACAATTTATTTATTATAAACTGGTTGGCTTATCTTTTATACCATATCTTTATTAATAAATAAGACGATAGCGGTTTTAACAGAACAATCTTTGTGTGTTGTGCCACCCCATGCGATCACACAAAATACAGATACTTAATATCTAAAACCGCAGAAAAACCACAGTTTAAATCTTAACAATAGTCTATGGTTCTGATTTTTATCGGTGAGCGGGACTCAAAGCAAAAAAATATTTAAAATGAACATATGTACAGGTTCTGATAAAAGGGAGCAAATAAAAAAATATCACTTCCTCATTCATTATTTACATAATTACATAATTCATCTTGTTACATAATTTTACTAACACTACATAAATAAGATTCTAAGTTTCTGTAGTTATACTAACCCCAATATAAACTGTATAATTGTTCGAAATAAATCCGTTTTTTTATTTATTCAAACTGATATTAGCTGGTCGGAAGGTTGGTATGAGAAAAGGATTTTTTAAAATTTTTATGTTAGCACAATGTTATTGTATTTGGGCAAAGTTCGTTTCTGTTCCACCCTGTATATCATCATTTACCTAAATTGTATCCAAAATATAGTCTTGCTTGTTGCATCTTATATAGAGTTACATACCTGAAACAATATAAATTGATTATTACAACATGTAACATAATTCTAATTATAAAAACGCAATAGACATTATAACTTTATTTTAGCGACATTATTTCTTAAAAATAAGATAGCAATACACATTAAACTAAGTGATAAAGACTTTATTGCAAAATATTATTAAAAAAAATAAAACCGACTTCAAAACACTGAAATGCTAAAAATAATCCTAACACTTAAGTACCTAATCAGTTACTTTTGGAGTCGGTGCCAGCCGATGAGAGATTCAATGTTTTTGTTTGCACCGACTCCAAAAGTAACTGATTAGGTACTTAAGTGTTAGGATTATTTTTAGCATTTCAGTGTTTTGAAGTCGGTTTTATTTTTTTTAATAAAATTTACTTATTTCATCTATTTTTAGTAATAAATCCTAATCTAACTGCTGAACACCGATTTCATCCCCTATTTTCCTACCCTTAGGGGTGATTTTTATTTTTCAAACTTTTATCATAGCATCTTTGAAGTATAAGCTATTCAATAAAACAAAAATCATCAAAATCGGCTCATATTTGTCGAAGATAGGTAACAAGAACCACAACCAAAATATTATCTGGGTATATATTTGTTGATTTTCTCAAAAAGTTCTAAATCAATTTCGATAAAATTTATATGGGACCACCTCTGAAGTATGATCTACCAAACAAAAAAAGAATCATTAAAATCGATTCATAATTGGCGGAGTAATCGCGTAACAAATATACAAAAAAAAAAAAAAAAAAAACATACAGTCGAATTGAGAACCTCCTCCTTTTTTGAAGTCGGTTGAAAATCGTACAAAAAGTAGATTTAATATCGTGAGGCAGTCTCTGCCAGTTGACCAAGATTTGAGCGCCAATTTATATGGTAGGTATCAAAGTATTTTCAATTATAAAGTTCTTTGTTAAAAGGTACATTATACAAAAGATATTTAGAATATAATACATATATAAGACACTGTTTTTATTTGTAATTTGTTTTCCATATATTTTTTATTATTATTAGATAGCAATTAATTATTTCCGGCCAATCTGGAAGTCAATGGGGGCCTATGTTCAGCAGTGGACGTCCTATGGCTGAAATGATGATAATCAATAAATTCATATATTTTAAATTAAATTTCACCTCAATAGGCTGATTCTCAAAGGAATTATTTGTCAATTTAAAAAGCGCTAAATGTGTTAAAAGCCTAACTTAGTTTATGCAACCTCTTTAGACATCCTCTCTCTCTCTCGAGATCTCGGAGGGCTCTCCAGAAATGAGGTCGCGTTTTTTAAAAAACTGGCTGTGGTAAATGAATTTTTATGAGTTGGTTTAATAAAATATTAAGAGAACTTTCAGAAAATATAGGGCCACTTAAAAACAGTTTCCAAAACCGGCCAAGTACGAGTCGAACTCGCGCACCGAGGTTTCGTACCAACTAGCTATGTAAATAATTGGTCTATAACGGTAATTGAGTCTCGAAGATATTTACCGATTTCCAGAGCTAGTTAAAAAAATATTGTTTTTACAAATTATCGGTTTATTGACTTTTGTTTTCACTTGTGCTTTTAAGACATTGCTTCTTGCCAAATTTCATGATTCTAGGTCAATGGTAATTCAAATAAGAGTATCGAAATGTATGTTTTATGCGGCATAAACGGCGGTATCTTTTTTGTACGTCAGCTTAGAAGTTTGATTGGTTGGTTGATTGGTTGACAAGCAAAACCTTTAGACTTTAGACACTCTAATCTGTGGACAAGACCAAACACGCTGGCGCCATCTGTGATTATCTTTGTCTGTGGCTTATCCATTGCAAAAAAACATTCGTTTCCCCATACTTTAAATAGAATAGAACAGAACAGAACAGAATCGAATGAAATGGCATAGAATACATTTTATTTGGTACAAAAAATCGTAACAGCTGATTGGACATTTAGTATGGAGATGAAGAGTTTGCCATTTTGATGATAGACTTGTAGCGACATCTATCTCGCCACATAGGAACTAAAACTGACGTGTCCTACATCGCGATATTAAAGTTATTCGAGCGCTTGAACATATATACAAGAACCCGACAATAACCGTCGGGCAGTAGCCCACTAGACGCAACAACCAACAGCGATAACATAAATATTAAACTAAAGTCTATTAACATACAACAAGACAACAAGGCCAATAACAGGCTTTCCTTAAGTTACAAAACCACATGTTGTCGGTAGGTTATAAAGTGAACATGATTTTATTATATTAGGTACAGTAGAAGTTAAAGGTAAACGTCAGGCAAATCAAAAATGATTAGGATTCAGACAAATTGCTCACTATGAAGATATAAATATATCCAAGATACAATAATACAATTAAATATCACACAACTAACATTACACATGTGAAAGTTGGATTTGGTTGAGGTTGGTTGTGATGACGATGGATGTATCCACATCTGAGTGCATGAGATATATAGATACATCTTTGGAGATATTTGGTCTGAGGTGGTAGTGTGTAAATAATAACTCCATTAATTGCTGAGTATCGAATGAATATTTACAGGAACAGGCTTTATTTATATGAAATTATTTACAAAGAAAAGAGTGTTTGACCAATTAAAAAATACAGATATTAGCCAATAGGGCGCAGTTATTGTTCTCTCTTTCCTCCACGTCTTCTCGTTTGTTTGCCGCGTCTCCCACCACGCACAGGTGTCTGCGGGGGTCGGACGTGCGGGGCAGGGAGCGCTCGCGCGCGCCGCGCAGTGGAAACTGGAGATCGCCTCGGCCATTTCATCGGCGGCGGCGGCGCAGCGTGTACGCGCACAACGAGGAGTGCTCGTGCCGCGGCGTGGGTGCCGCGTTCACACAAAACAGCTCTTCTCAGAGCTACCATCCTGTTTCGACTTGACGTAGTTCTTTTCAGAACTGTTCGCTTCTGTTTCTGTCGATGAGACGGCGCGTGCTCGGTGGCTTGTGTGTTGTGCGAGTAGCTACAGTACTCCCCTTCAAGTGAAACGTACAGGCTTCTTGATGATGCGTCCATGACTTGTTTGCTTCACTGCTGATGGTATGGTATCTTGGTTTTGTTGTGAAGGTAAAGGTACGGTAACTTGGCTTGAGGTAACTTGGTTATGTTGAGATGGTAAGGTGACTGCGTCTGTGTCTGGTAACAGGTAAGCTGGCTTCAATCTGTCTATTGATACGTTGGTTTCGCGATCCGGTAATTGTACTGTATACACTTTGTCGGTTCGCTTGATCACGCGATATGGGCCTTCATATGGTTGTTGAAGTGGTTTCTTGACGGCGTCTATTCTTATAAACACATGACTGCAGGTATGTAGGTCGTTATGCACGAATATGTGTTGCTTGTTGTTATGAGTTGTAATACACTGTGGCTTATTTTCTTCTATGCTTGCACGTAGTCTTTCGACGTAGTTGTTATCCAATGCAGACGTCGACGTGGGTAACGTAGTTGCAGAAAAAAAAATCACCGGGTAGGCGTAGTGTGTAGCCATAGACGAGTTCGGCGGCGCTTACCCCACTGTTAGTGTGTAGGGCGGCGCGTAGTCCAAACAACACTGTAGGTAATTCGGTGAGCCACGATTTTGAGGTATGTAGTTAACTTCGCGCGTAGTGCAGTTTTTAGGGATCGGTGCCATCGCTCGACTATTCCGTTGCTTTGTGGGTGGTAAGGCGTAGTCCGTGTTTTCTTTATTCCCATTATCTTCATTAGTTTTTGGAATAGCTGACTCTCGAACTGACGACCTTGATCACTTGTGAGCGTTGATGGGCATCCGAATCGAGTAATCCAGTGTTGATAGATAACGTCCGCGACCGTTTCGGCGGTAATGTCATCTGTAGGTATTGCTTCGGGCCACTTTGTTAGTCGGTCAATCATAGTGATGAGGTAGCGATGTCCTTGACTTGTTGTAGGTAGAGGTCCAACAATGTCGATGTGTACATGTTGAAAGCGTTCTGTTGGCGGGAACTTTGATGTAGCGGAGATAGTGTGACGTTGAATCTTGCTTTTCTGACAGTCGATACAGCTTTTCGTCCATTTTCCAATGTCGGCGTTCATCGACGGCCAGAAGTACTTCATTGATATTAGTTTTCTTGTAGTACGAGTTCCGGGGTGACTGATATTGTGTATGGTTCGGAATGCTTCGTAACGATGATTTTCAGGTATGTAAGGTCGAACGTGGGTTCCGGAGGTTTCACAATGTAACCCGATGTCACTGTTTGGAATAGGTATTTTCTTGATACATAGGTTGTCTTGCTGTTTTAGTTGTGATAGGGTCGAGTCGTGTTCTTGTGATTTGGCTATTTCTTCATAGTTGATTGTAGTAGGGGCTGTTATTGTTTCTATGCGGCTGAGTGCGTCGGCTACGACGTTTTGTTTTCCGCTTACGTGGCGAATATCGGTTGTGAATTCGCTGATGAACAAAAGTTGTCGTGTTCTTCGCGGCGTTTCTGTGGCTGATTGAGATTTGTTGATGGCGAAGGTGAGGGGTTTATGATCGGTGAATACTATTAAAGGTCTTCCTTCAAACATTTTTCTGAAATGTTTCACAGCCATGTAGATTGCAAGTAATTCACGATCGTAAGTAGAGTATCTTGTTTGTGCATCGGTGAATTTCTTCGAGAAATATGCGAGAGGTTGCCATTTGTTATCGACATTCTGTTGTAACACTGCGCCGGCGGACTTATCGCTTGCGTCGCACGAGATAGCGTACGTAGCGGTGTGCGATGGGTGAGCGAGAAGGGTAGCTTCGGAGATGCTTTTCTTGCAGTCTTCAAAAGCTTGCGAGGCGACTTCGTTCCATATTATTTCAGTCTTGTCTCGTTTTTTTACATTGTGCAAGTAGGCGTTTAGAGGTGCTTGAGTCGATGCGGCGTGTGGAATGTGATCGCGATAAAAGTTGATCATTCCGATGAATCGGCGTAATTCGTGAATTGTCTTAGGTTTCGGGTACTCGTTGATAGCTTGTACTCGTTCGACTGGTGGTTTTATTCCGTCCTTAGATACAATGTATCCTAGAAACTTTACTTCAGTTTGGCCTAGGACACATTTCGCTGGGTTGATGGTGATGCCGTAATCTTCTAGTCGTTGTAAAACGGTGCGTAGGTGGTTTCTATGACTTTCTTCGTTATCCGAAGCTAGGAGCAAATCGTCGACGAATGGATAGACGAAGTCAAGGTCACGCAGTACTTCGTGTATGAAACGTTGAAACGTTTGACCTGCGTTCTTGAGACCTGGGCACATTCTCGGAAATTCGAACAGTCCGAATGGCGTAATGATGGCGGTTTTTTCTATATCTTTTTCGTGCACCGGAAGTTGCTGATAGGCACGGTTGAGATCCAAGGTCGAGAACACTTGCTTGTTGTGAAGTTGGTAGGTGAAGTCTTTCATTCTTGGTACGGGGTAGCGGTCGGGCTTCGTGATATTGTTGAGTCGTCGGTAGTCGCCACACACGCGTAGATCGCCATTTTTCTTCGGCACAATGTGTAAGGGGCTTGACCACGGACTCTTGCTTGGTCTGCAGAGACCTTGTTGAAGCATATTTTCGAATTCTTTCTTTACTTGATTGTAGCGGTGTGGTGGGATTGGGCGGGCACGACAGTGAAGAGGCGGGCCGGTCGTTTCGATGAAGTGTTCGACGTCGTGTTTAGCGTTGAGTCTCATTGAAGTAAGTCGAGTTGTTCCGGGGTACTCTGCTAGTATGTCATGGTAGGACTGCCTTTCATCGATGCTTCTTATTGTAGGTGTGTCGGTGAAACGTCCCGTGGCATTAGTGACAAGTTTGGTCACGTCGTCGATGAGGCGCTGATTTTTCAAATCAACAAGTAAATTGTGATGTTTGAGGAAGTCAGCTCCGATGATAGGTTTGGTGACGGCAGCTACGATGAACTTCCACTTGTAAGGTCTTCGAAGGTTCAGGTTGAGGTCAAGTGTCTTCTCGCCGAATGTAGGTATTATAGTGTTGTTGGCTGCGTAGAGGTTAAACGGAAGCGGTTTCTCAAACGTCCCCTTTCTTTTCGGTATAACTGAGATGTTGGCGCCGGTGTCGACTAGAAATGTCATGTTCGAGTTTTTGTCTGTGACGAATAGGCGGTATGATTTGTTTCCTGCGCTGGGTTCCGCCTCGGCCAACGCTTGATTTAGTTTTCCGGATTTTGGTCTTGCACGAAACTGCACGGTGTTGTGCATCGTTTCGCATTCTTGCCAAATCTTCGATGATAGTAGCAGTGAGGCGACGGAGTAGCGGAGCGGTCACGGCGAGAGTTGTTGTCGTGTGAGCGAGATGGAGATGTCTGCCTTCTCTGTTGGTTTCGTGAATTATTTCGGTAGCGATTCGGCGATGAGTTGCGATACGTTCGAAGTTCAGAGATTTCAGTTTGCAGTTTTCTTATTTCTTCAACGAGAAACTGCATACTGTACTGACTGTCTTGTTGGTGGTGTGTTGCGACGGTTGACACGGCGGAGACTTGATGGTGTTGCTCGAGCATCTTGTCGGCGAGTTTGGCAAGTTCGTCTAGTGCCGTGGTTTGACTTATGGTGTCGCTGACAACGAGAACGGAACGAACGTGTGGTGGCAGCAGGTTCATCCACATCAGTCTGAGCGTGTTGTCCGGTACCTTGTTGAGAGCGAGGGTTTTCATGCGGCGGAGTAGCTGGCTGGGCTTCTGGTCGCCTAACTCCATGTCGGAAAGTAGCTTCTGTAGTTGCCTGCCGTCGGACTCCTCGTAAACAGAGATCAGCCGTTCCTTCAGAGCGGTGTAGTGGTGGTCAGCAGGTGGGTTGTACAGTAGATCGCAGACTTGTTCGATGTCTTCCTTATGAAGCTGTGCGATAACCATTTGAGCACGCTGAGCTTCGCTTCTTTTAAGGTCGTTCGTGGCGGCTTCAAATGCGATGAACCATAGGCGCGGTTTGTCACGCCAAAACGGTGGGACGCGCATTGATAGCGCGATGCCGGCGACTTCGTGTGGGAGCGGGATGGTTTCCAGCGGTCCTGAAGCTGGTTGTTGAGGCAGCGGGAGCGGGTGGTTTTCTTCAGTCATTGTGTTCACTGGTCGGTGGTCACCACTTTGGAGATATTTGGTCTGAGGTGGTAGTGTGTAAATAATAACTCCATTAATTGCTGAGTATCGAATGAATATTTACAGGAACAGGCTTTATTTATATGAAATTATTTACAAAGAAAAGAGTGTTTGACCAATTAAAAAATACAGATATTAGCCAATAGGGCGCAGTTATTGTTCTCTCTTTCCTCCACGTCTTCTCGTTTGTTTGCCGCGTCTCCCACCACGCACAGGTGTCTGCGGGGGTCGGACGTGCGGGGCAGGGAGCGCTCGCGCGCGCCGCGCAGTGGAAACTGGAGATCGCCTCGGCCATTTCATCGGCGGCGGCGGCGCAGCGTGTACGCGCACAACGAGGAGTGCTCGTGCCGCGGCGTGGGTGCCGCGTTCACACAAAACAGCTCTTCTCAGAGCTACCATCCTGTTTCGACTTGACGTAGTTCTTTTCAGAACTGTTCGCTTCTGTTTCTGTCGATGAGACGGCGCGTGCTCGGTGGCTTGTGTGTTGTGCGAGTAGCTACACATCTATTATATATTATACCTATTAGAACCAAACAATTACAAGGTTTAATTAAAATTTAAATATTACATTCATGACTGGTGCCAAAAAATAACACAATTTCCGGCCGCTCTAAAAATGGACTAAATATTTAAAACTCAGTACAGGTGGCACTCCGTGAGAGGGAAGCCGAGCCACCCTCCAATATGACAGAGGGGGCAACTAAAGCTTCCGCTTCCTGCCGCCAGGGCGGCGCTGTCTGCCTATCAGAAAAAATCGCAAATAGTTTTTATATTTAGTGCTTCAATTTGGGAATGAACTGGCTGACTTTTTGAAAAAAAAAAACTAGGTTACTTGATCGTCAATGGAATGAGTAACAAGCTTATTAATGTATATTTTCTTAATTACTTACATAGTATATTATTCTGTAGTATTGTAGATTGTAGGGCGCAAGGGTTGTTTTGACGTCGAAGATGTATAAATGAAACGCTGGAATGTTTACAAAATCGAATCGAATCGAATCCGCATTTATTAAAAATGACCTTACTTATATGTAATTTACAAGCTCGCAACTAGTGACTATCGCAGGTAATACAACCGACCAATCAGACAACAGAAAATTTTACATAGTCAACAATGTGTTATATTATAGTACAAGTTATATAGTACAATGTATCTTAATACTAATTACTTTTCACTAGTTGATTAGGTACACATAAAATCATTTTACACTTTTAATCACTCCAGTTTATTACAAAACACGTTCTGCCGTCTACATACCACCCCCTGGTTGAGGACATAAGTCCGAAACACTACTGCGATGTAGGCAGAACTGCGATCTTTGTAGCCGGACGACGTAGCACTCCGTGAGAAGTCTTCACGTCCGCCACTCTTACTTGTCCGTCTGCACCCGGGTATACTCTTTCGATCACTCCACGGGGCCAAACATTGCGGGGGAGAGCGCTGTCAACTATAACGACAACGTCACCTGGTTGTAGTGGTGAGATGGTTTCGGTCCACTTCTGGCGTGACTGGAGGGTCGGTAGATATTCCCGTAGCCACCGGGACCAAAAAACATCTGCCAGCGCTTGGACCACTCGCCACTGTTTGCGAGTACACAGGTCAGTATCAGTGAAAACTCCCAAGCGTGTAGTATTTGAGGCGGTTCCCAGCAGCAGGTGGTTAGGAGTTAACGCCACAGGATCTCTCGGGTCTACAGCCACATGAGTTAAAGGGCGACTGTTGATTATTGCTTCAATTTCCGCCAGCAAAGTTTGAAGAACCTCTTCCCTTGGGGCTCGTTCCTTTAGAGTTGCTTTCAAGGCGGTCTTGGTAGAACGAACGAGCCTTTCCCAGCATCCTCCCATGTGTGGTGACGCCGGTGATATAAAACTCCATTGGATTCCTTTTGTAGAGGTTTCTTCTTCAAACTTCTCAAAGTCCATGTTCTTTATTGCGTCTTTCAATTCACGGTCTGCGCCTACGAAGTTTGTTCCTCGATCACTGTAAATCACTTCCGGTTGACCACGTCGAGCGATAAATCGCCTGAGCACCATAATGGCTGAATCGGCGCTGAGTGAGGCAGCTAGTTCTAAGTGGACCGCTCGTGTGGTCAGACATGTCAACACCACACCCCAACGCTTCTCACGCCTCCTCCCTATGGACACCTCCATCGGTCCGAAGTAGTCGATGCCACAGTGGCTGAAGGCGCGTCTGTGGTGTGTCAATCTGGCCGCCGGCAGGTCTCCCATCTTCGGGGGTATAGGTTGAGCTAGTCTTATGCGGCAAAGTTGACACTTTTGTGCCACACGTTTCACTGTTGGGCGAAGTTTTATAATCCAATATTTTTCTCGTAAAGAGTTCACCACGGTTTCATTGTTGGCGTGGAAAGTTTGCTGATGGTAGTGTTGCACCAGGAATTCAGTGGTCGCGTCTTGGCCATCCATAATGATAGGGTGGCGTTCTTCATAAGGAATATCTGCGGCCACTAACCTTCCCCGAACTCGTAACAATCCATCTTCGGTGAGCATCGGGTCAAGACGCTTCAGGCGGCTCTGAGGTGACAACGTTTCACCTTTCTTGATTTTTTTCAGGTCTGTCGCGAAAGCTGTCTCTTGGGATTGCTTGATTAAATAAATCTCCGCCTCATTGATCAAGTGGCCTGTAATTGATAAGCCAGTCCCCGTCTTCTTTCGGCGGGCCCACGCTAATACGCGAGCTGTGGTACGCACAGCGCGTGTCCAGGAGGAAAATCTCGTGACATCAATTAGCAATTTCGGAGCTTCTGTCGTCACATGGATAGGCGTAGCGCGAAGCTCACTGGCGGCTTCATTTGTAGTAGCTCCAGTAATTTCTTCATTGGGCCACTTCTCTGATTGTTTACGCAGAAATGCTGGCCCGCTAAACCAGATGGATTTATTTTCTGACCATCCTGTACGAGTGGCTTCATCTGCCGGGTTTTCGTTAGTTGGAACCCAGCGCCAGTCGTTGATGTTGGATTTCCTGTCGATTTCAGCAAGTCGATGAGCAACAAATGGTTTGTATTCTCGTGGATTTGATCTTATCCAGATTAACGTCGTTTTTGAATCAGTCCACAAGGTAGTCTTGATGATGTCAAACTCGGCTTCTTTTTTCACAGTTTCGGCAAGTCGACAGGCTAGTACCGCCGCTTGCAGCTCGAGTCTTGGCATAGACACCACCTTTATAGGTGTGACTCTTGCTTTTCCCGCTACTAGTACAACATTTCTCTGTTCATCTATGAAGTAGGCGACTGCTGCATAAGCTTTTTCACTTGCATCTCCGAATACGTGTAGCTCCACGGTACGAGATCGCAGTCCGTACCATCGTGGTATCTTAAGATTCTGCAGTTGCTTCAGCTCGCATAGCCATTTCCTCCAGTCGTACAAACAATCTTCATCCAAAGATTCATCCCATTGTGTTCCAGCCCTCCATATCTTCTGCATCAGTATGCGAGAGCCAATCGTCATTGGACAAATGAGTCCTAACGGGTCAAAGAGACTCATTATGAAGCGTAAAAATTCCCTCTTTGTTGGTACTTCCTTCCCTTCTACGATTTCGTGTCTGAGCTTCTTGAACGACAGATCGAATGTTAGGGTGTCTTCGCTAGTGGACCACATGAGGCCAAGAGTTCTCTCGGTCTCTCCTCCAAGTTTTGATAAACTGATGCTTTCAGGGACGACACTAGGTAATTTCTTCCGTAACTCGGCATCATTTGTCGTCCAACCCCTGATGTTGAAATTTCCATGACGATGAATCTCCGTGATCTCCGTGATGAGCTTCAACGCGGTGTCCACGTCTTCAACACTATCAATGTAGTCATCCATGTAGTGACGCTTCTGAATAGCTTCAACTGCTTCTGGGTGTGTCTCTTTGAACATCTCGGCATTTTTGTTCAACACGAAGATAGCGGATGTTGGCGAAGACGCAGCTCCGAATATCATAGAATCCATCATGTACGTGTCCGGCGTTCGTTGTCTATCTGTGTCCCTCCATAAGAACAATTGCGCTCCCTGATCTTTTTCGACAATCTTCACACGCAGAAACATATCTTCAATATCGGCAGTCAACGCTACTGGCTTTGACCGGAACCTGAATAGTACCGACAGCAGTGGATTAAGAAGGTCAGGTCCACTGAGCAGGTTGTCGTTCAAGGATGTGCCTTTGTATGTGGCGGCAGCATCGAAGACCAGTCTCAATTTCCCAGGTTTGTTCAGATTGGTGACACCGAAGTGAGGAAGGTGCCATGTGACTGCCGAGTTGACAGGTCCGTCAATCTTCTTTGCATAACCTCGATCAAGGAGTCTGTTAATTTGGGCACAGTAGGTTTCTGCAAATTCCGGATTTCTATCCATTTTCTTTTCAATTCCACGTAGCCTCTTCTCAGCGTCTCTATGGTTATCGGGTAATTCGACTTCGTCTTTTTTCCATAGGAGTCCAACTTCCCAGCCTTTCTCAGTGAGCTTCGCAGTGTTTTCTAGGATGGATATAGCTCTGGAGTCTTCATAATTAGCCCGCTTTGCTTCAATGATACCAATGGCGTCCAGTTCAAATTGTTGCTTTACCAATTCATTCAGGTCCGAGACGTGATTCACAGCTTCGATGTCCCTTTTCATATTGCCGATTGGACCATGCAACACCCATCCTAATCGAGTGAGAGATGCAACTGGCTGACCAGACTTGCCTCTTTTTATATCACCTCCGACGATAAGTTGCCAATTGTCTTGACCAATCAGAAGCAGGGGTTCGGCGTCTTCCATCTCAGTGCAATTCAGGCCTCGAAGATGCTTACATCGACCTATGACACCTTCAGGTACAGTCTGCGGCGGTAGTTTGATATCTCGGATAGTACGCATGGACAAAGTGTGACTCTTGTTATTGGGTCCACGTAGTACGACTTTGACGTTTCTTGAATCTTGATCAATAACTGAGTGTCCACCGGCGCTGATGATGTGTAACGGTATCTTCGGTCCATTCATGTTGATAGCCATTGAGCTGTCTATTAACGATACTGTAGCGCCGTCGTCTAATAAGGCGTACGTATGGCGCTCGATGCTCCCATCTTTCACTGTGACAGGCACCACTTTCAGTAAAGATTTCATTCGCTGATCGCCCAAGTTCGTTACTCTTTCTGTTTGCGGTGGCTTACTGGATTCGTTGCTGCTTGGATTTGTCACATGCAGCAATTGATGATGATTGAAATTGCACTTGACACATTTCTTCGATCGGCACGACAGGCGATTATGCTTCTTTACTAAGCATTTGAAGCACAATTTAGTTTTCTTCACAAAGTCCCACCTCTTTTCAGGCTCCATTTTCTTAAATTCATCGCAGCTTGGTAATTGGTGTTCACCTTGACATAACTCACAGCTTGGTGCAGACTCCTTTTCACTAACTTCCATTACTTTGTGTACGACTCTAGGTTGACGGTTATTCAATGGGTTCGCTGGCTGTCTGTTTGTTGTCGGCTTGGGTGGGTTCGGCTTAGTGACGGTTCCACTCATATCAGCCGATACCATAAAGGCAGCTGTATCGGCCAGCTCTTCGAGGAATTCCACCAATACGGTTAAGGTAGGTGAAACTCGTAGGTCAACATTGGATTTCAGTGAAACTTGTCGAGCAAACTTGCTATACTCGGTGCGTTGCGAAGGTGTCAGCTTATCCAGCAACTCACGTACCAGCTGAGGGTTATTCAAGTATCCATCGGCTTTGATATTTTTCAGCGTCGATACACACGAGCGAACGGCTGAACTGAAGCTCCGTAATGCTTCGCTGTCATTGTCGTTGACATTAGGTAGACTTCTTACTTTCTTCATGGCACATTGTAGTAGCGTATACGGGTTTCCATACGTACTATCTAGCACCCGTATTATCTCGTTAGGATCCGTGCTGGTACGTAATAGATCTTCAATAAGTTCCTTTGCCTTGCCATGAATCGCCATTTGAATTCTTGATAAATTCTCAGACGGCTTGAACTCGTACATAGTAGATGAATGTTCGTATCTTCGTTTAAACAGAAGCCAATCAGCAGGGTCTCCATAGAAATTTGGCAGCTCGTAGAAGGCACGTGGTGTAGGACGCGACTTCGCCATAGATTGAAGTGCTGCAGCTAAATCTTCAATGGCTTTTCCTGGTAGACGGCGCTCTTTAGACGTATCACGACGTCCTTCAGCTGTAGGTGCTTGCTCCATTGCTTGTCGTCTAGGTAATTCGATGTCAGGTCTATGAGGTGTTTCTTCTACCGCGTTAAACGGTGACTTATCGACCCACTCTCCAACTAAGGCTTGGCGGTCTTGAATCGGTCGATCATCTTCAAGTTCTTCTTCAGCTTCTAATTCAGCCAATTGCATCGCTTTCTTCATTTGAGCCAGGCGCTGTTGGGTTTTAAACAGCTCAAGTTCAGTCTCATATTCAATGCGCCGACGTGCTGCTTGTCGCTGAGCGCGACTCGATCGAGACGACACACTGTTGGCGGCGACGGCGGGGTGAAGGGGCGGGGGTGCGAGAGCGCGCATAGTACTTTCTGTAGGTGTACTCTCTGCCTCGGCTGTGCGTCCCGTGGAGTGATCGTGCACCCTCCCTCCTACTAATGGGATCTCAGGAACTATGGCCTCGGGATTTCCCAGTCGATTTGACGTAGAAGGCGACTGTACGTTGAGTCGTGACGTAGCGATGCCCGAATCTGTGGCGAGATGCGACAGGCTCTTCAAACTGGGCGTCAATGTATCCCGCTGACGACGATCCATTTCTTGTACTATGTCTTCTTCATACGACCGAGATCTTGTTTCTTGAGGGCGCATAGAGTCTTCCTGATGCAATCGTTCTTCTTGTCCAACGTTCCTCGATTTACTTCGAGTCGAGTACATCGACATCTTCTTCGACGATCCGTACTAGAAGGACCACGTTGTAGATTGTAGGGCGCAAGGGTTGTTTTGACGTCGAAGATGTATAAATGAAACGCTGGAATGTTTACAAAATCGAATCGAATCGAATCCGCATTTATTAAAAATGACCTTACTTATATGTAATTTACAAGCTCGCAACTAGTGACTATCGCAGGTAATACAACCGACCAATCAGACAACAGAAAATTTTACATAGTCAACAATGTGTTATATTATAGTACAAGTTATATAGTACAATGTATCTTAATACTAATTACTTTTCACTAGTTGATTAGGTACACATAAAATCATTTTACACTTTTAATCACTCCAGTTTATTACAAAACACGTTCTGCCGTCTACAAGTATGATATAAGGCATATTACAAAATTTTGTTATTTATTTAGTTATTAAAAATAAATTGTTTATAAAAACAAAAACTTGTTTGTAGTAGACAACGTTTAATCTTTAAACTTATTTGAGTTTACAATGGTAATATTAATTTTAATTACAAAATGCGTCTGCGCGTTTGTCATGGCGGTCGCGGAAGGGAGGAGTGAACGGCAGCCGCCAGGGGGCACCACCGTGTTCCTTTTGCGTTTCGTTTCATGCGTAGACATAAATATTGGACAACATCAAGAGACATTGCTCTGATCCTATGGTAAGTAGCTAAAGCACTTGTGTTACAGAAATCAGAAACAACGACGGTACCACAACACCTAGACCCGTGAAAATAAAGAAAAGCGCTTTTTCTTAACCCCCGACCGGGAATCGAACCCGGGACCTCAGAGATGGCGACTCTAAGTCCGGTGAGCTCGCCTCTCGGGTACGGAGGTAATCATTTTTTATATTTTTAAATTAGTGAAATACAGTTTAAATCAATATCACCCTGTATATACATTTTCGCCACTCAATCGTGCCGGTCTGCGTGCCTCCACTTTCTAGGCTAGAAACCAGCCTAGATCCAGTACCGGCGTAACCACACCACGTATGAGTTTTAAATCGATTCGGAAAGTGGGGAAAAGTGGAAAATATTATCGACAAGGTAAGTACCTAATTAAACTGTTTATTGTGCCTCAAAATAAAATCGAAGTTTGAGAATATCACTTTTCTATGTCCGACTGTCACCACTAGGAGAGCACACTACTTATTAGAATCGTTTTAAGGAACAGGATGGAACTGTTCTGCTTTAAACCAAAAAATATAACAGTTTCTGTTCTACGAGAGTTTGACAAGACTGATTTTTGAAGCATTGGAATTTAATCTTAAAATTCGAACACGAAAACCATTTAATTTCCATTGTTCACAATTTTACGCATTTTTAAATAACTGGAATTGTTGAAATGTTGCTATTAAATTAAAATCTTGTAACTATTTTCATTTCACGCAGAACATATCAAAAACTGGAATGCAAAAACTCATTGATTCTAAAAACTGGTAATAAATCGCTTAAAACGACACGCACCTAAAAAGTTATCGTGTCAAATCTCTGTCAACCATATGTTTACCTGTCAATTTCATACCGTATTTTCTACTAGTAGAAAACGAAAAATGAGTGAATGAATTTTCAAAAATAGTGATTTTAGGTATTCGCATGCGATCTTGCGATTTCTAGGAATTCGAATGATTAAAAAATAAATAATATTCCAGATATTCAATCGGAACTTTGGAATTGACTCTTCTACGTCCTACCATACGATGTTTGTTCTGATAAAAAGAGAAACATTCGTAACTGAAACTACTTGGGACAAGGAACAAGCTCTGTATTATTGCATAATATGCAAGAAAGAACTAGCATCTGTAACAACTAGCAAGTTACCCAGCTCTCTACCTAATAGTTTTTTTTTGAATAGCCTGTTCTTTGGAACAGGTTACTGGAACTGCTTTTTCAATGGGACTGGAACAGGTTCTAATTTTGCTTGTTTCAAGACTAATATCATTGTCCAATGTAGAATCATCAATATTACCAAGCGGATTACGACACAAAAATGGCAGTGGGCCACTTGATTAGACGTGGTGAACTGGTGAGTCTCAAATAGGAAAAAGAGGTCGACTTTAAGGATGAGGCCACAGTGGAATGAAAGTGGCTGAAACAATGAAGATGATCTAGAATCTGCCTTTTGATGATGATAATCGGATTAGTCATAATACTTATAATATTTGCCTGATTATTTTATCTTTTTTTATTGTTCTTTACTTTTTGAATTTTACAAAAAAAAAGTCTTATATCGGCAATATTTCTCTACCAGTACATACAAATATTAGTATAATTTAAATAAATTTTACAAAACATAACGCAACTTGAATGCCTAAGAAAAATAAAGTTTTCTGTTTCGCCTTTTCAATGTATCTTTAATGCACAGTATTCTTAGAAAACAAGCAAATCTGATATGTCTGCGACTTGTAAATGGTTTTATAAAAAAAACTGTAAGTTATTACGAGATTTATATCATAGATAAGCAACAATCTGAACTTTCTATTTCACGCGCCCGCGCATCAAGGGTTGGCAATCGGAAAAACATTTTAAAGTTAATTTACCCACCCACATCATAAATAAATCATAAAATAAATCAATTTATTTCTGTAAATAGGCCTAAACTAAGCACTTTTACACGTCAAAATTATTTTTTTTACCCTACCACTGCTTTGGGACCATATTATGGGCTAGCGCCGAGAAGAAGCAGCGCAAGAAATTCGGTCACTGTTGTCAGCCTCTTTTAAATAGTTTGTTTACAATAAAATAATATGTATGTACCTGTGCGAGCCACCTGTGTACCTGTGTGTGTGTTACCAGTAATGACATATGGAACTGAAACGTGGCCTCTCACTATGGGGTTCATAAGAAACCTTAAGGTCGCACAGCGTGCTATGGAAAGGGCTATGCTCAGTGTTTCTTTGCGAGATTGAATCAGGAATGAGGAGATCCATAAACGAACAAAAGTCGTTGACATAGCGCAACGGATTATCAAGCTGAAGTAGCAGTGGGCGGAGCACATAGCACGTAGAACTGACGGCCGATGGGGCAGAAAGGTTCTGGAATGGAGGCCATGTACCGGCAAACGCAGCGTAGGACGTCCACCTATAAGGTGGTCAGACGACCTGGTGAAGGTTGCAGGAAGCGGCTGGATGCGGGCCGCTTCCAACCAGCCAATCTGGAAGTCACTGGGGGAGGCCTATGTTCAGCAGTGGACGTCCTATGGCTGAAATGATAATGATGATGAAGTAAGTATAAGTAAGTAAGATAATCTTCTAGGTACGTGGCAGCCCTAGCTCCAGCCGGTCAAGCGTGACCCAACCGGTCCGGTCGCGGGCCAGTGGGCATCGAAATTGCGGTTCGACAGACAAGTCAGTGCTAATTGTACTGATTATTCGACTAATATGGCGCATGCGTCAAGCGAGTGATTTATTTCGACGAAATGGATGCGTCGTAAAAAAAAAAATATACTTATTTAGTCAGAGAAAATAATAAAGTTGAGGACAGACCTTTTTCTACATTTTTTTACTTTTTAACCGACTTAAAAAAAGGAGGAGGTTCTCAATTCGAATGTATGTTTTTTTGTATGTTTGTTACGCGATTACTCCGCCAATTATGAATCGATTTTGATCATTATTTTTTGTTTGGTAGACCATATTTCAGAAGTGGTCCCATATTATATTTTTTATTAAAATTTGATTTAGCGCTTTTTTAGAAAATAACAAAACATACTAATAAAATAAAATAAAACCGACTTCAACAAACTAAAAAGCTAAAAATAATAGTCCGTTACTTTTGAAGTCGGTGCCAGCTGATGGAAGTTTGAATGTTTTCGTTTGCACCGACTCCAAAAGAAACTGATTAGGTACTTATGTGTTGATATTATTTTTAGCTTTTTAGTTTGTTGATATCGTTTTTTTAAGTGTTTATATTTAGGAGTTAGATTTTTGTTTTTTCTGTTGGCTGTCAATATTGTGTGTTAAATAATTTTTAAAGTAAAGTATGCTTTACGTCCCACTGCTGGGCACAGGCCTCTCCTCCACTATGTAGTGGTTTGGGCCATACTTCAACACGCAGGCCCAGTGCGGTGGAGGGGTGTTGTAAGGCCGGTGACAACCTTACTGTCAGATGGATGTTTATAAAAGTATTTAAGTATGTTTATCCGTTACCTAGTTGCCATAGTATGACGACCTCCGTAGCCGAGTGGCGAGCATACCGGAATTTGTGTCGCTATCCTTAAAAGTCCCGGATTCGATTCCTATTGTAGGTAGAAATAAAAGCTTTTCTATATTGTCTCAGGTCTGGGTGTTGTGGTAACGTCGTTATTTCTGTAACACAAGTGCTTTGGCTACTTACCAAAGGATTAGAACAATGTAGGTATGTGATGTTGTCCATATTTATTTATAAGATAAGATAAATCCGTTTATTCTTATAATTGTGGTACATAAAGATCGTAAAAACTAGTCGCTTCACACAATTAACCTATTAACAGGCATACAATATTTAACTTAAAAGATATAAAGATAACTTAAAAGTTAAATCAGTTAGTAATTTTAGTATGTTCTTTATTGAAAAAATCCTTAATATCATAAAAGTTATTTTCATTTTAGCCATTACAAGCTTTGCTTAGTTTGGGGCTAGATAATAGGCTAGTTTCCTGGGTCAAAAAAAGATCATTCTAATTAATCCGTCAGTTAGATTATCAAAAAATATTGGACCCATATTTTGTATTTTGTCAATCAAACAAAAAATTACGAAGATAAAGCGCATCTAGTGAACACGTGACGCCTTGCTAAAAAGTGTCGCAAGGCGTGACGTTACGTGGAACTTTTACGGGCTATATCTTCATCATTTATTGTTTGATTAAGAAAAGAAAAAATACGTGTCCAATATTTTCTGTTAATCCAACTGACGGACTAATTCGATTTTTTTAGGAAACTAGCCCATTGCTTTGGCTACTTATCAAAGGATTAGAACAATGTATGTGATGTTGTCCATATTTATTTATAGTACAAGCTTTGCTTAGTTTGGGGCTAGATAATTGGTGTAAGTGTTGACAGAATTGATTATTATTATTCCGCCTAGAATACTCCTCATATGTGTTAAAATCTATTACAATTTTTCTTTTTTTTGTTCCCATTCAACACCTACCTATTCCCATCCCCAAATGAACTACTAATCCGGCCAACCCCAAACTGCCGATGAGCGAATTGATCGGCCCAGGCCGAAGGTCGGGGGCTACCAGAAGTAATTTGCGGGAGTCAAGGGTTAACGGTAGTAACGCGTCAGATTAATTGAATATTTTATCCGTTTACAATTTTTTAGGGTTCCGTAAAATAAAAACGGAACCCTTTATTTCTTCGTTGTGCATCTGTTTGTCTGTCAAGCCCCTTTTTATTGGCCACGGTATATATCAAGTTGACATTATTATTATTATTGATTTAAGCCTCTTTGCCTCATTGACACGCTTTTATTTTTGAGTAAGTAGTTTTTAGTTTTAGGTTAGATTCATCATCATCATCATTTCAGCCATAGGACGTCCACTGCTGAACATAGGCCTCCCCCAATGACTTTCATTGGGATTGCCAATACTCGCCACGCCTGGCAGGCGGGTTGGCGAGCGCAGTTTTTTCGTCTCATGCTACAGGAATTAGTCACCTCTTACGACACACCTCCTCTTACTTAGGTTAGTTTATTTTTGTGTTATTAGAATTTTATTTGTTATAATTATTATCAAATATCATTATCATATCGTATAAATCAATAAGCAATTCCTTGGAGCTGTGAAAATAATAATATTTTACTCCTTGAATTTATTCTTGGATAACTTCGATTACGTTTTTCGAGCAATACACTATACTCAGTATTGTTATTCTATAGTTCAAGAGTGAATGATCAACGAATTGATAAACCTACTAAAATCCATATAATCGATTTCTTCTAGATGGACTTAAATATAATTTCATTTAAATATAATTTCTTCTAGGTTGGAAAATGCAAAATCAGCTTACTCTAGATTAAGCATTTACTCTTGAGTAACAGAATCAGCTTACTCTAGATTAAGCTGTGGTTAACTCTCGAGTAAAAATGTATTCCAGCTTCACCAGGGTGGTCGAATCGGGTCTTAGTCAACGCAATCAAAAAACAAAGTTTGTGCTGCATAATTTGATTGCTATTGCCTAGAATCATAAAATTTAAAAATAAGCAATTTCTTACAGCAAAAATAAAGGGAAAATCTATATTTTCATCTTAAATAGAATAATTTTCGATTACCGTGACGGACGGGACAAAGTTTTTACATCCCTACCTGCAAGCTTAGAATTAAAAAATTGTAATTTTATAAAATTTGTGACATTTATTTAAATTTTTGTAATGAATTATTTTTTATATTTTTTATTACGATATTTGCATGACCCAAAGGTTAAGCATGAGGACACCTTTTAATATTATAACAGCTTGTAATTACCATGTTTTAGCAAATAAATGATTTGATTTGATTTGATTTTGATTTGAAGTTTGCACGGAACCCTCAGTGGGCGAGCGAGTCCCATTTAATGTTGGTTCCAAAAACATGTTCTACATTCGAGCAACAGGATCAGTCCTCTACTAATGGATACGCGTTAGTTAGATTACACCTTATATACTGAATTAATGAGTATTATTTGGCTACGGAGGGCAAAAAATAGGCTGACACAGATATTAATTAACACATTGCTTCCTGTACCCTCGCACAGATCTTACAAATTGCGCCTTGTATCCCATCAATGCCTAGGGAGTGGGACGGTTAATTAACAAGAAACGATTTTCCCGAAGGAAGAAAGAGCCAGTAAGGGGTTTATTAACAACGTGTGAAAGCAATCTTTAAAAGTACCGTGAACATCCTAAGATACAATATAGCCTAATTAAATTAATTATTATTTTTAATTTAGTAAATTTAATTAATGAAACCATCTATTTCATTTTTATAATATTAAGGTGAAGACACATCCTTCTTAAGTCGTTGTAAATAGCATAAAATATTTTTTTTATAATAATTAATACTAACCATAGATTTTAAGTTCATTGTTACTAACCTATATGGATGTAAGTTGTCCGAAATAAACGATTTTATTATTTATTATAAAGCTATTACACACTACACTATCAGAGGCTTATTGTGCAATTATAAAAAAAAGGACCGACTTCAAAAAACTAATAACCTAAAAATAAAATAAACACATAAGTACCTAATCAGTTACTTTTGGAGTCGGTGCCAGCCGATGAGAGTTTGAATGTTTCCGTTTGCACCGCCACCAAAAGTAACTGATTAGGTAGGTACTTATGTGTTTATTTTATTTTTAGGTTTTCAGTTTTTGAAGTCGGTTTCCTTTTTTTTTATAAAATTTACTTATTATTTCATCTATTTTTAGTGATATATCCTGAACAAAACGAATCATATGAGTGCAAACAAAAGTTAACTGCTGAACAGCGATTTCATCCCTTTTTTTTCCAACCTTAAAGGTAATTTTTTTCGAAAAACAATTCAATATTCCATCTTTGAAGTATAAGCTATTCAATAAAGAAAAAATCATCAAAATCGATTCACAAATGCCGAAGATATTGGGCAACATAGATACAAAAATCTGTTGGCGCGGTTTAATTGTTTGAGTTTAATTACATATTCAAGAACATGAAAACTTAGCTGATATCAGTGGTAAACAGTTTATTTATTTCTTTGTTTAACCAAAAAAAGCAAGTGTCGAAATTCCCGCTATTTTTGACGTAACAAAAAAGGAGCGGTTTTGTAATCTGTGTGCACGGTCGGTGTGCAAAAAGACCTAAAGAATAAAGATGCAATGGCGATGACCGGCAGCCCAGCCAGAATCACAAAAATGTGGCCAAGCGTGTATTGGAACGCGAGTTACAAGTACTTGGCATGCTTTTTTTAAACTTATTATAAAAATATAGATTTCAAAGTGCAAAGTAAAGAAAATGCGTCCATTTATAGAAAAAGTTCATTGTTCTAGTTGTTCAGAAGTAATGTAATTTTATAGTTGCATAGCAAAGATCTTTCAAATTGCAGAAAGCGGCCCCAGCAGTGAACTTTCAAAAGCGAATTCCTATAAAGTCCATAGTCTTAGTTTAGATGTGTTCATCATCATCATCATACACAGGCCTCGCCAAAAATTGTGGGATTGCCAATACTCGCTACGCTTGGCAAGTGAGTAAACTTTTATGAAACCCAATCCATCTTTAATCATTTATGTACATTTATTGCACACCATACAAGTAAATAAACTTATGATTTTTACAGAAATACGTACAATTTAGGCGTTCTTACCGCTACTAGCAATCTCTTTTAGACAACCTTCAGGTGAGAACCACCATAGAGAAAGGGGAAGGTGGTCAATTTTATTTAAGCTTATAGTACAAAACGTCAAATTTTCTCAATTGATATTGATCTCTAAAATGTCTGTCTTAAAGTTGAAAATCGGTTCAATGACCTTTAACTTTTTGGGTAGGTTGATTTGCTGTTGTCGGTACCAAGTATTTTTTTTTTATTGCTTTATTGTGGGTCGGTCCAATTCGAGAAGTCCGTGAATCGATTATCTATCGATTCACTTTCAGATCGATCTAAATCGCAAGCACTGTGTCTTCTGTGTGTTTAGCACGCCACGGGCCGGCTGTTGGAAGGCTTAAATTTCGAATAACTCAGCAATGTCATTGTTATCTTCGGATAAGACTCCTCCGAGTCATAGTTCATTGAGATGCGGCGCGCGTCTCGCGTCGTGTTGTTGACAAAACATGACATTGTGGGTTTTACCTCAAATTCGTGGATTACGCGGAACAAAGGGTGAAGTGACCGACCTTAGATGACAATCCTTTTTACCCTGAACGAAAGAAACAGTGTTTACTTTTGAAGATCGGAACGTATGAAACTTTGAAAATTTAAGTGCATTAGACTCCTCTTGTCATTGCTTGACTTTGCCCCAGACCCTTGACAAGACCTTGTTTAAAAACGATTTCGGAATTTAATTGGCCATAATCGATATTAGTGAACATTCGGATATTCAATTCAATTCATTTATTCAATAACAATATACATCGTGTTTGAATTAATTAACTAAGATAAATTACAGCCACTAAAAAAAAACGACAATGTTAGAATAAAACGAAAAAAAAAGGTTGGTAATTAAGTCACACTATTTTGAATTAAAAATACAGTTTTAAATGTCAAGTTCTGTCACATTATTAAAATTAGTCTAAGAATTCGTCAACAGAGTAGAAGCACCCATTCACCAAAAAAGACTTGTTCCTTTTTAAAATTACTATTGTAAAGAACTGTGTTGAGTTTATTTTGAGATTTGAATGAATGCAATGTTTTGTCACGTACAAGTTATGACCTCACTTATTATCTTAGGAAAAAAATCACAGGCTTACTTGTGATTCGTGATAAATATACCACGAGCGAAGCCGGGGCGGTTGTTAAAATGGCAACTGCCATCCACCCACCGTTTCAACCTCGGCCTACCAGGAGTGCATAGCCTGCAAGCGGTGTAGCCATGGCGACCGCCGACATTGAACCCGCGCGGTTGATGACCTCTCACGGTCGACCGGTTCCGAGCTATGTACGCCTGGTACTTCGTCCTGCGAACCAGCGGGTTTGGCTGGGAAAAAGCCTCCGATCTAGACTTGCAAAATCTTAAATCTAGATTTTGTCCTAACTTGGATATTATTGTAACATTTTTATAGAATTCATTAGTTTTTTGACTAAAGGCACTAATTGCACAATAATTACAATGATTTTGATGACATTGAAAGTTTTGGTTATATTTAACTTAATTTTAAGTGGTGATTCTAATCTATACATATAAAAATGAATATTCCTTGGTCATCGCATCACCCACTTCGACAAAAAATCTTTTTTTTTTCAATTCAATTCAATATATTTTTTGCATTCTACAATGTTACACAGGTGTTATAATTAGATACATAAAATAGAAAACAAATCGTTTTAAAAATATGTTAAGAATTGTTTAAAACCTACACAACATTCTGAGCATATAATTTGTTTCTAGTACTAATACTTCAGAAGAAAAAACAAATTGAAATCACTGAAAAAACAAGCAAAAAAGATGCTAATTCTCCTTCTTTTTTTAAACCGCTTGAGCGATTTAATTCGTTTATACGTCGATTGATAGGCCAACATGAAGGCTACAATCTGAGCACAGGATTTTTTATTCGAATAATGGCGTCCATGCGAAAAGTATTATTTTCCTGAATTTTCGCAACGTAAAGACGCAGCAACTGTAGTAACAGCCACGTTTCAGTGCGCGCTTTTATGAACCGTATTTCAATGAATTTTTGTGCTATATTCGTACTAACATTCGTCAAGTCGCTAATTTAGGGGCACTACTCACCTTAAAAGTCCGAAGTCTCGACCGCTTGCCACCGGACATAATGATACGGCTCTTCACATTCACGCGAGAAACACGAAATCTCGTCTGTTTTAGCGTTCTCGGCTTCTCTGTCTCCGTCCAAAACCCGACAAAATACGGGACACAAGGCGAGAATTTGCGTAGAATATGTAAATTGGCTGTAAGGTCAAGTTTTTAACCGACTTCAAAAAAAGGAGGAGGTTCTCAATTCGATTGTTTTTTTATTTTTATGTTTGTTACCTCAGAACTCCGCCATTAATAAACCGATTTGAAAAATTCTTTTTTCAATTGAAAGGGTACCTCCAAATTGGACCCATTTTTTTTCAAATTTCAATTCTGTGATGGGATCCATGAGGAATTGAGGGAACTCCTAAAATATTATAGGTATACATATAGCGATTTTAGTATATTTAACAACAAGTTAAGCATTTGCATTCAGAAAGTATCATTTGCTAAGGTGGAACTGTTATAGGAGACAATAGTTGGCCACAATAGTCTTCCACGAGTAAGGTACGCACGCCCCACCCACGCGATAAGATATTTTCATTAAGACAGTTAAGCCTTAACATAGTCGACCGAGAATGATACCATCAAACTGATCTGATGAAGAAGGCGGAAGGTAAGCACCGGAACTCTGTGATAAAACAATGTATCATAGCCGTGTTTGAACTTATTTGAATCGTCATGAGAAGCAATTTAGCTATAATTACATCACAGATCGCCATTTAGAATGTAAAAAAACACTAATAAACAGACAAATAAATAAAATAAAAATAAAAATATAATATTTTTTTAATAATAATAGACAAGTCGGTGCAAACAACCACATTCAAACATTCCACGGCTGGCACCGACTCCAATAATAACTGTTTGGTATGATTGTATAAAAATTATTTTTAGCTGTTTAGTGTTTTTGAAGTCGGTTATTTTTTTAATAAAATTTTTTCATGTTTTTTTCGCTTTCTTGCGAGATTTTCGCGTGAATATAGAGCGCATTTATTTACTTGTAGTGCGTAACCCATAACTTCTAATTTCCAACGATTATCCGTATTTATATTTCGAGCCGGATTTGTCTTTAGACCGATACTATCACAATTCTACTAGCTCTTAAGTCTTAGTAGTCTTCAATCAACTGACGACCTCCGTAGCCGAGAGGCGAGCATACCGGACTTGGTGTCGCTATCTCTGAGGTTCCGGGTTCGATTCCCGGTCGGGTCAATGTAGAAAAATATATTTTCTATATATCTACCCGAGACGGGTCTGGGTGCTTTGGTACCGTCGTTGCTTCTGTCGTAACATAAGTGCTTTGGCGACTTACCATATAGGATCAGAGCGATGTATGTGATGTCTCAAATGATTTATGAAACAAAAAAATACTTTATGAACCGGATAAGTACGAGTCGGACCCGCCCACCGAGAGTTCCGTGCTTAATTACATTATAAATAGATCAGGAATCTAGTCTCGTAGTTTAATTACAATTTTTTATTACAAATGTATAGTTTTCATATTTTCCCTGTACTTGTAATCATCATTTCAGCCATAGGACATCCACTGCTGAACACAGGCCTCTCCGAAAAGGGGGAAATCGCCAATACTCGCCACGCTTAGCAGGCGGGTTGGTGAGCGCAGTTTGTTATACTATATCGCACGCAGACACTATTTCCCGTCTCGTGCTACAGGAATTAGTCGCCTCTTACGACACGCCTCCTGTTGGCTGTGAGGAAGTGTATTCTTTACGGCCGTCAGCACACGGTACGGTGCTTGTAGTATAAGACGATGTTACTTGCCAAATTTCATAGTTCTAGGTCAACGGTAAGTAGCCTATAAATTTTGATTCCCTTGACAGTGTCGAAATATAAGTTTTTTGGGATCGTATCTTTTTACAACAACGCAGAAGTTTGATTTTTTCACAGCTTCAAGGGAGTGTAGACCTGAGTATTGGTTTTAATTTCAACTCGATGCCTCCACGCGGTCCTGAGCTAAATAATCTTGATAGACATACGGACACAAAGTGATGGGATCACTTAGTTTGTCTGGGCTGTTTCCGCACTTAGCTTCTTGATTGGGCCATTGTGCGTACTACCTTTTCCTTCTTACTCCAACCAGCCTAGATCATCCCAAAAGGTCAGCAATCTTATCAGATTTCTGCAGGCTTCCAGAGATCCTGGTGATTGGAGGATCTGATGCCGTTGATCTGCCACGCTCCTACAAACCATAAGCACGTGCTGTGGCGTTTCTTCTGCCTCCATGCATCCTCTGCATGTGGGGCTGTCAGGCACACCTATGTCATAAATAGGTGCTTGTTTAGAAGACAGTGACCGGTTATAACTCCTATAACCTTGGATTTTGTCCTTTTTTAGTCTGATGAAAGTGATCCCAGAAGGGTTTCTTTTTTTCTTTCAAACGTTACGAAACCCTAAAAATGTGTAGTAAACACTGTCACACCAAATAATTTCCTACTAAGCACGAATAACTTAATTTGTTGAACAGACAGATGTTTTTTCCGTATATTTTCTGCCTTTGTCAGAGTTCAGTTCCATTGTCACTGCCGGTCGTCGACCCCGCGACCACGGCCGCCGGCCGGCTATTACGTTTGTGGACAATACGCTTGATGTGATGCTGATGAATTTTACTAAAATTGTCTGGTAAAATGGCGAATAATGTCGACGAGAAAAGACGTTGGTTATTATGTTTGCTTAAATCAAAACGAGATCTTTACAAATCATATTATTATATTAAACGATTTATTATGTCTCCTTATTTTTTAGGCCCTACTAGCGCTTCGAGACAAGACACAGACAATCTGGCAAGTGCTGAGAAGAAACGCCGGAACAAACTCAGTCACCACTAGCTGACTGATATCTGACTTAGATCGCTGTTTTGTGGAAAGGCGGCCAAAAGGCTGGCTACATTACCACGCTGGATAGCTAGGTGTAAGCCAGCCTTTGTATCGAGAGTAGCGTTGCCAGGCGTCCGGATAAAGCCGGACATAGTTAGGCTTTTTGATTGCGTGTCCGGCCAAATATTTACAAGTCCGGCCTGTCCGGCTTTTGTTGTTGGGCTTTTGGCCAGTGTCATGGGCATGGGCTAGTGTCAATAAGGGGGTAAAATACGCCAAAAACAGTGGCGTCCCTCGCGCACTTGTTTTAAAGTCTCGTAACAAAGGAACTATTCATATATTTACTAACGTAACGCTAATATTTTGTTATTAAATGTAGGTATTCAAAGATTTGCATCCCACCGTTAATCTTAAAATTCAGCGTTTTTCGGCGTGAAGGCAAGGGACGAGATAATTTTTCGAACCTTGTGCACGCCCCCCCCCCACTTTGAAAGCTAGTAACAGTTTTTTTTGGTGTCATGCTTTCAGCTCAAAAGTCCGGCTAAATAAGCATCAGAGTCCGGCTTTTAATTTTTGGGCCTGGCAACCCTAATCGAGAGAGGCCTCAACTAAACGCTTACATCTCACGATACAGCTTGTGGGCACTAGGTCCTCATGATCCCAGAGTTTCCACCCCGAATGGTTCAAATATATAAGTCTCACAGAGACGTTCATACTTGCGCCGTTTGAAATTTAAAGGTAAATTTAAATAAAAGCGGCATATAAAAATATGGATTAAATTAAGACTTTTTGTCAAAAATCCTCACTTTTTTACTAATATTATGAACGCAGAAATTTGTATGGATGTTTGTTACTCTTTTACGCAAAAACTACTGAATAGATGTTGATGAAATTTGGCATACAGATAGACCATGGCCTGTATTAACACATAGGATACTTTTTATTCGGGTAAAGCCAACACAGACGAAGTCGCTGGCCCTTTTTTTTGTAAATTTTACAAGAGTTTGCCTTCTTTACATTTTGATTCTAATTACGGTATAAAAATAGCATTAATAACACTCTGGCATTGTTTGATTACTTACGTAAACTCCATTATTCCAGAAATAGATAAAATAGTCACTATGTATTCAGTACATAGGCCCTCTTCCGGGCACTTATACGTCCCAAAAACATAGCTTTGCCCTACCACCGCTTCAGGACTACGTATCGGCTGGTGATGAGAGAAACAACGCAACAAACTCGGTCACCTTTGTCAGCCTTTTTAACAGGAAATACAGTTACCTGGAAAAGCTGGTAGTGACAGGCAAAATCGAAGGCAAAAGACCCAGAGGCCGCAGCCCGAAGAGATGGTCGGACCAGATCTCCGAACAGCTGGAGCTACCAGTCAACGCCGCCCTTCACCAGGCGACGAACCGTATCGGTTGGCGGCAGACAATGAATCGTCTAAGGAGTCACGATCCTCAGCAGTGGGGGAACGATTGAGAAGAGAGACAGTTCAAGACTTGTAGTAAGTACTTATACTCATCAAGCATACTTACGTAAATGTGGCACAATAGAATTTCCATTAATAAGCGGTCTTATGAGACTGCTTGATGTTAACAGGTTATTATTCTTTTTTTAGAGGGATTTTTTAAATGTTGATTTTGAATTTAATAAGTTTCTTTATTCAAAAATTTGTTCAACAAGTCTTTATTAAAAATTTAATACATTTCCCCAAGAACGGATTACCAAATTTGTGTAGTCTGAAGCTCGGAACGCGCAAAATTATTTTTATTTCGGGTATTATAATGATAAAATCACATTTTAAGCTAAACAAACTTGGATTTTTTTCTAATGTAACAATAATATTTTCAATAATGTTAGCGAGGCTACTGTTAATATATATTTATAGAGATGGAATATAAATCGTAATCGAATCATGTGCTTCCATACGATTCAAATTGTTTCCGAACCATATTTCATCAAAATTGGTTTAGCTTTCACTACAAAAAGTAGCCTATGTCCTTTCCCAAGCTTTAGTTAACTCTATGTCAAATTTTATCTAAATCAGTTAAGTGGTGTAGGCCTGAAAGCATAACAGACAAACAGTCATTTCATTTCAGCATCATTTCAGCCATAGGACGTCCACTACTGAACATAATCTTCCCACAATGACTTCCAGATTAGCCGGTCGGAAGCGGTGTGCTTTGCCGGCTTATAACATTAATTTATTATCAATTTCAGGTTAAAAGCTATTTGGTACTAGATAATAGTTTCTTTGAATTTACCAAAATGTATTCCCTTAACGACAATGGTTCTAATTGATGCGCGGCCGCCATTTTACGACGCTGGCAGCGCCACAGACGAAATGATTGTGTTGTTTAATAACTTACGCGACGCAGCTGCGCGGGAGTCGGTTTGCGATCAGGTTATTCATCAATCTCTTGCATGTCAGATCGAAACAGCTGGGACGAATGGTTGACTGAGAAATTTAGAAATAATATTAAATCATCAAATACCAACATGTTAGGAAAATAATGTACTGATGGGGGCTGGGCAGTTTTTAACTCTGCACATTTCTATCGTTTGAATATAGTATTTAGCCCTTTTTCATTGCAATCCTGTATACATACGCGACGATCTAAGTTATAGGTAGTTCAGAAATTAACGCTTCGCGTGCTACTAAAAAAAATCCCTATGATTTTCCATTGTTTTTCTGGTCTACCGTGGGTAAGTGGAACGCGAAGGATTTAACTGGTAATTTGTTAAAAAACCAATCATACATTTTACCGAAAATATATAATTAATTTTATTGAAAGTGCTAAATCTAATTTCTTAATAAAAAAATATATTAACTGTATGGCAATTTTTATAGTGTTAAGGAATTTATTGACAGCTAGCTAGATTTTACTGACATAATGTTAATTATTGAAATTTTGATTCCATGCTTTTTTATTGCAATTTTGATTTCATGTAATGTAATTAAGACCCTGACTAATGGTTTGCACGCTATTTTTACAAGCGAAACAGTAATGTTACCGTTTTTATACCATGTTTTGTGCAAATAAACAATATAGTTAGTTTACAAAAATTGGGTTTTTCACCAACAAGACACAAGAGACTGGACACACGTGTGTCCAGTTGGTGAAACTAAAAAAATATTATCACTTATTATTCCGTCATCTGCCTGCCTAGCATGAGCACTAAAACACGATATGATATGATATGATATAGCGTAATATCGACACCAACTGTAAAAATCATTCATCGATAAAAATTCAAAATGGCGGCTATATCTATTATATTTTTAAAGTTGGTGTCGATATTTCGCTATATCATATCATATCGTATCGTGTTTTGGTAGACATGCTAAGATTTTTACGCGTGTCCGCATAGTAAAACTTAAATACAATCACTTTTATGTTTTCGCCAACTTTAGCCAGCCAGCCGACTTACTTTGTATGAAAAATTTTTCGAATGAATAAGCATTCAAGACTTTAAAAAAAATTGGAGAGCGTTAAAAAATATATTATATTTCTTTTTATTTATTGTAAGGAAACAAACAGTTCACAGTTGAATATACTAATGCTCACAAATGTAGCATTAAAATTAAAACCAACGAAGTCTCCACTAATAGAAATAACATAGAACTGAGCAGCTTAACTAACAAACGTTAGATAAAACAAAGTATAAAAAACATACAAGATATAAGATGAAAATTCCAAAATAATCAATATTAAACCAAGTAACTACTTCAGCACCTCTAATATATTTTTACAGGAGACTAGCTGACCCAGCGAACTTCGTTCCGCCAATTCGTTTGACAGGTACGAACAGTTTGTATAGGAAAAAAAAATAGTTGTGTTACTACTTCATTGCATTTTATTTTATTTTCTGACCTTTTAAACCTTCCCTGAACTTCCGCAAATAATTTAAGATCAAAATAAGCCAAATCGGTCCAGCCATTCTCGAGTTTTAGCGAGACAAACGAACAGCAATTCATTTTTATATAAATAGATGAGTGAAGTGTTAAAAATGTCAAAATTATTGATATTCAAAGTGGGCGGTACACAAAATAAGTTTGAGAACCTCTGATATAGTAACTACCATTTTTACCAAGCTAACGAAAGGTCTTGAAAGAAAACATGAGAGACTTTAATCATGGCTTAATCTTGAAGCACTATGTTCCTCAGTGTCTCCCATCTCACTGCAGATTAAAAATCTTAGCTAGTGGTAGGTACAGACAACTGCTTGTCAACCTACCGTAAACGTCAAATTTTCTCTATTGATATTGATCTCTACATGTCGGAGTTAAAGTTGAAAATCATTTGACCGTATTTTATTTTGAATTTTTTGACCGTAGATTCTAATTGTGACTTAAATAAGTAATTATTGACTTAAACATATTTGATATAATTATCAAACTTTATTATTTTCCATGACATGTTATTCGGAATGTTACTTAATTTATTTTATATTCGCTTTAATATTTGCATGCTAAAAAAAATTTGGCAAGACATGTATGTGCTTTATTCTGTATAACACCTGTTAATACCGTGTTCTTATGCAAATAAAATTTATCATTATCATTATCATTATCAATTCAATGATGACCCTTAAACTTTTTGGGTGGGTCGAACTGCCGTTGTCTGACTAACACATGGATCTTTGTTGTCCAAAATGAATTTGAAAGGGGCTTTTCAAATTCAAATTCATTTATTTTACAGGGCACAGATAGTATATAATATTCTTAATCAGTGATATGAAATCTAAAGACGAGTGATGCGTGAGGGCAGCCCGCCAGATCGATAATTCAAGACGTTTGTGCCAACTGAGACGCAGTGACGTCATCGCGGTAATAATTGCACGAAATCTTATCTTATCTTCTTACTATCTTACTGATATTATAAATACGAAAGTGAGTATGGATGTATGGATATTTGTTACTGTTTCAGGCAAAAACTACTGAATGGATTTTGATGAAATTTAGATATAACCGCTATATTGAATTTTTATCGAAACGGCGATCATAACATGTGACGCCAACATGGCGGCTATATTATCTCTCATATTAAAAAATAAGTAGTGTCGATATTTCGCTATATCATATCGTGTTTTGCATGCTAGGGGGAGGAGGGGGTTTAACACATAGGATACTTTTTATCCAGGTAAGGTCAACGCAGACGAAGTCGCGGGTAAAAACTATAGTAATATTATAAATGTGAAAGTTTGAAATGAAATGAAATATTTATTCGTCATCATAGGTATAAAAGTCAGTTATTACAATTAAAAGGGGCCCAATATGATCTACCTTAAAGGCATACGAATGTTTTATAAAATTAAAATAAAATTATTTAAAAATATTAAATTAAAATAATAATATTCAAATACAATGTCATATAAATTAAATTATTGAGTACATTAAGCACACAGTCTAAACACAAAATAATAATGTCAATAAAATTTCCAGAAAAAAAAAAACAGTTTTGATAATACATGTCAAAAATTTACCTAAAAAGTCATTTAAATAGTCGTCAATGCTATGTATCCTTCTTCCTTCTCTTCTAGGAAAGTAATTAATGTTTTTTTGAACATTTGTCTTAATTTTGTCTGGATAGATGGATGTTCGCTACTCAATCACACCAGAACGGCAGAACGGATTAGATGAAATTTGGCAGAGAAATAGATATTAGTCTGGATTAGAAGATAGTATAGTTTTTATCCCGGAAAAATGTACGGTTCCCGAGGGATGTAAGATGGATTTTACTTCTTGGCTAAGATTTTTTAATGTAAAAAAAATATGTAACACTAGCTGTTGCTTGTTACTTTGTTCGCATTCGTTCGTAGTTTTGACTAACATGGTTTGGTGAAGACAAGGCGAACGTTGTCGCGGGCAACAGCTATACTTCCATAATAACAATGTTGGTACTTAAAAATTGTTCGCCCGTAACAGGAATCTAGTCTCGAAAATTTTTCCAAGGTTTTCATAATTCAATTTTTTTCGTAATTTAAACTACAATAATATGGTATTCGGACTTTTTTCCTTTACTATTGTCAAGGGGTAGTGTGTCAAGTGTTAAAAGGGGGGGGGGGGGGGGTACAATAGGTCAACGAGAAGTACCAGGTTTAGATTTCTTCGCGGTTTTTTTAACAGCTACAAGGGATTGCAGACATAGTATTTGATATACATTTTAAGTTGATACCTCCACGCGTTCTCAATGTAAAGTTTATTAGGTACTATAGTTTAATAATAAGTGTTTATAAAGACATCGCAACACGACGCGCGCGCGCAGGATCCACACGCGACTTGCTCTGAACAATGGAACGAAAACGCGGGGGCGCGGGCGCACGCTACAGGGCTGCCGCACGTCACACTTCAATAATATTAAAACTTTAATATTTTTTGCATTTACAATTATAATTATGAAAGAATGGCATACTTTCGATGCTTGTTAAAGAAGGCCGCCTGATTGGTTTTAGCTTAGCTTAGCTTAGCTAGTGAATAATACATCTAATGAATCATCTGAATCATTCATAAAGGTAGCCTTATTTATTATTTGCTACAGAAGTGTTTAAGTGGATTTTTTATTGTTTTGTATTAAGTTTGTACCTACTTTTACTTCACGGTCGCATTAGGACTTACCTGTAATGACAGTGAAATGATGATGAAAAAAAAAAAAAAAATCTATTTCTATCTAACTAATATTCTTGTATCCCTTTTTTTTGTTCCGCATTTTGTCTTTTCAAAAATTACTTGTATTACCTAGCAGTGGAAACTTTAGTGCTTAAGTACTATCCATAATTTTTAAGCCAAATGTAATATTGATAGCTGTTTGTTTCCTTAATAAAGAAAAATAAAAAAAATAAATGCTGCCTGTGAACACTTAAATAAATAAATAAAGAGGAAGCTTCCTGCAACCTTTATCGGGTCGTCTGTCTACGTTGAAGACCAAGATCATTTCCAGAAATAAATAAAAAATGAGTTGGATAAGTTAGCGCGATGGAATACGCTGCTGCTGGTAACAACAGATGGTGGGAAAGGCAGGGTCCAGTAGTGAACTGAAATATGCACCACATCAACCTCCAATAATTCATTTTCGAAAAAAAAAACACCATTGTAGTATAACAAATAAGAAACAGCGATTATTTGCTGAGTTCATGTTTGTTTTTGAGAACACCCATGCTAACCAATGCGTAGAAAAGTTCGTTTCTTATATTGATTCCAATATGATTTGAAAACACCAGATTGATTGATCAAGAATACTTATATCAATAGAACCTATCTTCGGAAAAAACCAAGTCAAGTGTGAGCCTGAATCGCGTACTGAGCGAAGATGCCATTAATAAATGTGTTCAGTCCAGAATTAAAGGTACAACGACCCCGACGCACACTTGACCAATTAATTTTATTTATCGTTTAACTCTTAGCTCGTAATATAAACCAAGTTTGCCCCGTTACGTATGTATGCTATTAAAACCAATTTACTTCTAAATATGTCACCTGAATGACACTGTTAGACAGACGCCGTAGAAAAATTGTAATCGCAAATCGTGTATTATGTACCAACGTAATTAGATACACTTTCTTGAAAATTACAATATTTTTGAATACTTCAAAATCTTTTTAATCGAAAAACTAAAAATCACGAAACATGAAATGTCGCCAAGACAAATAATTTCGATGTCACGTGCGCACGCGAACATAAAACACCGAGACGCTGCGTCGCGTGACAGCCCTGCACGCACGCGGAAGCGCTGGCAGGGTTGCTAGAATGGGTTTCTTTCGGCTATTTGGGGGAAAAAAACTATTTTAATTTTAAGGGAAAATAAATCTGAAAAAATTTGATAAATAAAATTTTTTGTGTTTCCCTTCTTTCCAATTGGCAAATTTTATTTTTTACTGTTATAACCACGCACGCGGAAGGCGCTGGCAGGGTTGCTAGAATGGGTTTCTTTCGGCTATTTGGGGGAAAAAAAATCTTTTAATTTTAAGGGAAAATAAATCTAAAAAAAATTTATAAGTGCATTTTTTTGTGTTTGCCTTCTTTCCAATTGGCAAATTTGATTTTTTACTGTTATAACAAAGATTACGACGAATTGAGAACATATTCCTTTTTGTAGTAGGTGTTTTTTTTTTAGATAATAAATAAATGAATTGTTCTAACGATTACACCAATTATCTAGACTCTGGGGCTAAGCAAAGCTTGGCGACTATGTAACGGATTAACATTATAAACATACACGACTCCTTCCTATGACGACTTCCGTAGCACAGTGGCAAGTATAAGTACTTGGCGTCACCATTTCTGAGGTCCCGGGTTCGATTCTCGGTCGGGTCAACTAGGAAAACAAACTTTTCTATGTTGTCTTAGGTCGTTGTTGTAGTACCGTCGTTGTTGCTGATTTTTATAACAAAAGTGCTTTAGCTACTTACCTTAGGATCAGAGCAATGTGTTATTTATATATTTATGTTATAACTCAGGTAGGTACAGTTTAAATACTCGTGCTCATCACAAAAACATTTTCCACTTGCGTTAAGTCCCTTTTAAATAAAACATTTCTTCCTGTTTAAAAAAAAACAGGAGAAAAGTTGCAGAACTTGAAAAAAGGTTGCAAAAAAATTTATAGGGAAAACTTTGATAGATCTACCAACCCTGAGACTGGTCGATCGACTGGTCGGCCGACTTGTGCGCAATGTCTCAGTTTACGGTCAAAGTCGAATTCATTAATTGTCAATTTGGGAGTCCTCTCCAATTAACGGAAGTTTTCAGACGAACATAATCGGTTGTTGCGTAACGAGTTTATTGTACTTTGAATTTTTAAGGGCATTTAGATTTTTTTATCAGGGCTGTAATGTAATAACCCTGTATTACATTACAGCCCTGATTTAAAAAATCTAAAAGCTAGGCTAATTTCCTAAAAAAATCTAATTAGTCCGTCAGTTGAATTAACAGAAAATATTGGACACGTATTTTTTCTTTTCTCAATCAAACAAAAAATGTTGAAGATATAGCCCCTTAAAGTTCCGCGTAACGTCACGCCTTGCGACACTTTTTAGCAAGGCGTGACGTCATTCCCAAACTTTGATGCGTTTTATTTTCGTCATTTTTTGTTTGATTGACAAAAAATAAAATATGGGTCAAATATTTTTTGAAAATTTAACTGACGGACTAATTAGATAAATACTACTTCAGACTTTCTTTCAGTCACACTCAGTTAGAGTTGGCCTTTTAGTTTTTGTAAAATTTAAATTGTTTTTTTATTTAGTAAGCATTTTATAGAGATAAACGCCAAAAGTGACATCTGACAACTCGCCCCGGCTCGGCAATACTCGGCACCCGCGACTGACAGGGACAGCACTGCGACAACCGCTTATGGGTCATGTTGTGACGTGCGTGTGTGTAAGTGCGTCATTTAGAACGTTTAAATGTAGTTACTTACTGCCTTAGCTTATATATTTACTGTGACTAGGGTCTACCTACCAATCACACTTGTTGGCAGGCTTGGACCACGAAAATGCGCTACAACGCTTTTTACAAAAAATAGCGATGTTGTCAATTTTCACACGAGATATCGAGATAAGCTAGTTCTTCCATTTAGAAAGAAAGCAACCTCTCATAAGACTTGTTACTCGATGGCAGTAAAGGTGTTCAACAAACTGCCCAGCGACATAAAGTCACTGCCTTTAAATAAATTCAAAAGCAAACTTTTTATTTGGTTGGTGGACAGGGCTTATTATAATAATATAATACTATACTACTAATACTATAGTATTAAGGAGTTCTTTGACAAATAAATTAATTTGACCATGTATGTTTTCTAAATGTTTTTTTTTATTTTTTATGACCATAATGTAACTGTTTTCATAATAATAATTGTATTGAATTAAATGTAGTTAAATTGTAATGTTCGAATATTAATTAATTGAATTGTTAATATTTAAAATATTTGCACGTCTTATCTGGACAAAACATGTTGAGCTTTTATTAAATGTCACCATTGTATATACCGTGTTTTATGCAAATAAATTATTATTCTATTCTATTCTTTTCTACTTTCTATTGCATAAACTCCCTGGAAACGTACCGTAAAAATACCAAAAAAAATATGAAATAATGACAAAAATGCGAACGTCTAATTTTATACTAAAATGGGATAGACTTCCAAGATATATGTAAAGCGATATAACTTTAATAAAAAAATTGCATTTCTTACTTATCGTTGACGTGGTCACGACATAAAGTTTTTGTTACCACGAAATACGACTACTTATCTTGATTATTTCAGATGTTTACCTGGAACAATAAAACAGATAAATTAGTTTAAATAAATAAATAATAATTGTTTAGAAATATCTTAGGACAGTTACATAAAGAAAACTTTCAAAAAGCAGTCTGTAGCAGGCCTGTTTTGGTTCATCGGAGTTTGAGTTTGACATTGACATTGACAGCTAAGTTGTGACGAAGTTTATTTTACTAAATACATAAATATATCATTATACAGCTGGACCTCTCCAGCCTCACCACTACGTGAGGATGATTTATGTGATATCTTGAATAGATAAAAATAGATAGTATTTATTCATCATTAAAATATTACACTTAAATAATAGTTTTAAGATAATTTCATCATCATTTTCAGCTAAAGAACGTCCACTGCTGAACATAACCCTCCCCCAATGACTTCTAGATTGGTCGGTGGAAAGCGGCCCGCATCCAGCGGTTTCCAGCAACCTTTACCAGGTCGTCTGTCCACATTGTGGGTGGACGTCCTACGCTGCGCTTGCCGGTACGTGGCTTCCATTGTAGAACCTTTCTGTAGTTTTGTACGAAAACGTAATTTAAATTCATTTATTTGCCCGATCGTATATTCCTACTAATATTAATAAATGGAAAGTAACTTTGACTGTCTGTTTCGCGCCTAACTAATGAACTGATTTTGATGAAATTCGGTACAGAGATAGATTAGAGATTGAGAAAGGACACAGGCTAGTTTTTGTAGTAAAAGCTGAACTGATTTTGATGAAATTCGGTACAGAGATAGACTAGAGATTGAGAAAGGACACAGGCTAGTTTTTGTAGTAAAATCTAAACTGATTTTGATGAAATTTGGTACAGAGCTAAACTATAGCTTAGGAAAGGACATAGGCTACTTTTTTTAGAGAAAGCTGAGCCGATTTTGATGAAATTTGATACGGGAAAATCCTAGGGAATGCCACTATTTTTATTCTATCTCAAGCGAGTAAAAGATGGTGTGACAAACCATATTCCACGCGAGCGAAGCCGCGGGCACAGCTGGTAAGGCCCATAAAACGTGTGTATAGTTACTTAACAACGTAACAAATTTAGTACACTAACTACGTAATCATTCCTCTGGCCGAATGAGGAACAAGGGGATAATGTCACTTACAGTAAAACACTAACCCTTCTCCCATTTTTAAGGTTCCGCAGTAAATTAGGCTTTATTGGTGTTTTATAGAGTTTGGCAGTTCGTATGACTCTCGCGACACATCTGTGGGCATTGAGTTTGAATACAACGTTTTCGTTTGTCTATGGTAGGCGTAATTGTAAATTAACTTGACATTTCTTTTTTTTAAATTATTCGTTGTGACACAAATATAATCATCTTCATTCATCAATTGTGTGCAGTGTGGGGACGGCCGTAAAGAATACACATCCCCACCGCCAACAGGAGGCGTGTCGTAAGAGGCGACTAATTCATGTAGCACAAGACGGGCAGAAGCGTCTGCGTACGAAATCTTATAAAAAACTGCGCTTGCCAACCCGCCTGCAAGCGTGGCGAGTATTGGCAATCCTCCCCGTGAAAGTCGTTGGGGGAGGCCTAAGTTCAGCAGTGGACGTCCATGGCTGAAATGATGATGATTATAGTAATTATTAATTTATAATGAAATCCTTTTTAACCAACTTCAAAAAAGGAGGAGGTTCTCAATTCAACTGCTTCTTTTTTGTATGTACGTTACGCGATTATTTCGCTAATTATGAATCGATTTTAATAATTCTTTTTTTGTTTAGAAGATCATACTTCTGAGGTAGGTATTCCCAAATAAATGTTATCGAAATTAATATGGCACTTTTCGAGAAAATCAACAAATAACAAAATATACCCAGATAATGTTCGACAAATGTCCAGTTTTTAACTCGGTACTTATGTACCAAAACCATTAAATAAAATTAATTAATTTTTATTTTAAAAACGTATTAATGTATCTGATGTGTTGACGTATGTTTATTTTATAATATTTTTATTTTATTTATTTATTTGTTTATTACAGGAAAACCGGGGTTTACACATTATAAAAAATATAACAAAATAGCAACTATTAAACCACTTAAAGGTCTTCACAAGTAGTGACGAGCTAGAAATTAAAAATCAACAACTTCAAGAATGAACAGATAAGATGGAACATTTTGCGGAGATTTGATTGAGACATTCAAGATATTAAATGGACATTATGACCTTGAAGAGTTCCAACATTTCTTTGAGCGAAAGCCACACCATCGACGAGGACACCACCCAAAGCTATGTACCGTCGATATCTCGGACAACAACCCTCACAAACACTTCTTAAACAAACGAGTGGTTAAAGCGTGGAATAAGCTTCCAGAAGAGGTAGTCTCAGCACAGAATGTGAACCAATTTATGAACAGGCTAGATTTATAAGCATTTTGAACTGCATACATAAAAAAAAAAAGAACAACCTGATACGGGCAATCATCAGTTGTTTCAACTGCCTGCCTGTTAACAAATAATAATAATAATAATATTTTTTATAGAAGTTATTACGTAAATCTATTGAGGAACCGTACACTGAACGCGTTACACGCACTTGACCAGCTTTCGTGGACCACTTTAGCCCTTCAATTATCTAGGGGACGGCGAGCGCCAAAATGGCGGCCGTTGCATTTTTAATTCGCTTGACCGTGACCTGTCAGTCGCGGGTTTGTTCCTGCGCCATCTTTAATGGTAAAAAATGAACGAGTGTGAGTCGGCTCGCCCACCGAGGGTACAAATTTTAATGTATATACATATACATATTATAAATAGAGGACGACCTAAGAAGAGATGGATGGATTGTGTGAGAAGCGATATGAGTGAGAAGGGAGTGAATGACTCGATGACGAGTGATCGGATTGCATGAAAAGGAATACCGGCAAGTGCAGCGTAGGGCGTCCACCCACAAGGTGGACAGACGACCTGGTAAGGGTCGCAGGAAGACGCTGGATGCGGGCCGCTCCCAACCGGCCAATCTGGATGTCAATAGGGAAGGCCTATGTTCCGCAGTGGACGTCCTATGGCTGAAATGATGATGATGAAAAACATCGACGTGTACGATAAATATCGAATCGAAACAGTTCAAAATAAACAATCTACTATTTTATTTATTAAATGTATTACTTAAGCAAAAAAAATATTTCCAGTGTTTTTGTTTGGATGCACACCGAAAAACAAATTAATGATGATTAGCTTTTTAAAAATATGCTTAATAGATTATGTGTGACTTAGCCTCGTTTATCATACTTATATTTTATTTAATTAACTAGTCGAATATGAAAATATCGATTTCCGATATTATAATTTAAAAAAAATTAAAAAAATACGAAAAAAATATGTATGACGGTGTAAATGTTCTAAACAAAGGCCGTGACAGCATATGTCAATGTTTTAAGGTTGACTTACTAATAGTAATAACTTCATTATTGTTTTATTATGGTAATCAAAGTTCTAAAATAATGTAATTGGTCAATGATATGGTCTATGTGACCGGCCGAATTTCACGAAGGCGAATCTGTGGGCGAAAGCTAGTCTCTTTGTATAACATGAATGTTCGATTTATAACCCATTCACTCTTTCACTCCCCTAGTTCATTCAGGCAGTTAATAAAAATAAAAACAAAAATCGAATAAAAATACCTCAACCCACACAATCTAGAAGGAACCCTATTCTCATCAAGTACGGTTCAAATTTCTTCTTACATCGCAGAGTTAGATCGACAACCTTATCAATAATTATTGCCAATTAAAAATCGCACTTCCTACAACACAATACGGTTCGTTATAACCGCATTACATGTGTATTCTTTAAGTTTTTCTTACACACAGTTAGAGGAATACGACACTTACTGCCTAGGAATTAAGAGCGATATTAATGCGTTCAATGTTAGTTTATGTTTTGAATAGTTATACAAACCGATGAATGGTGTTTACACAAGCCATAGAGTAATGTAAACAAGAAATAAATTGTTTCACCAGTCTACTGCCGCGTTGACTTTGTCCAGGCATAGTGTAGTGACCACAGACATTCTCGATAATTGTATTTCTGTGGTAGTGACCATAGCTCTAGTCAGGGACGTATTTTGAAATTTTGCGCCCCGGGCCAATAAGTTTCGGCGCCCCAGAAGTTAAGGAAAAAAAACGATGTGAATAAAAAAGCCAAAAAATTTAATAATTTTTAACGTCTACATTTTATTGCAGTGAAAAGACAACAGCACGTCAACCTACCACATAACGTCAAATTTCCTCAATTGATATTGATCTCTACGTGTCGGACCTAAAGTTGAAAATCGGTTGAATGACCTTTAACTTTCTATATCAACGTTCTTCACAAAACCTTGAGCGAAGAGAATTCTTTACTCTTTTCAGAACCGAAAATGATCTTTTTGCTCTGCATTTTGTCACTGCAGTGTACAAATAGACGTGTAACGCAATTTCCGTGTATGGAAGTGCATCATTCCAGTCTCTTTTTTTACAGATATTTAGCTGTCTCAAGCTCATAATTTGTTCAATCGATTTCAAAAAATGTTTTAGAGAACACATTACTCTTGTAAATCTTCCGCAAGATGTTTGGGATACAATTGCTAAAGATTTTTGGCGTGAAGTCGAACAGGCTACGCCGCCCCTGGCGGATTGGCGCCCCGGGCCATGGCCCGGATGGCTCTAGGGTAAAAAATATTATTTTACATATACATAATTATTTATGAATGAGCCAGGGGCGTACGCCCCTGGCTCTAATGCCGGCTTTACATTCTCATTGAGCAACACGGCGAGGCTGGCCAAATGCGAGTGTGTGCATGGCTCATTCATAAATAATTATGTATATGTAAAATAATATTTTGCAGAACATGCATGGTACATTAGTAATATTAAACACTTTATGATATGTTCTGCTCAAAAGTTATCTCACTTAGCATGTTAAGGGTACCTAGTCTTACCTAACCTAGTCTTTAAGTTTTAATTACTTATAATTTTGCAACTCATAATGGCTGAAAACTGTTTTGAACACCTTTAAATAAAAAAATATAAATGAAAATTTCGCATGCGAATCTTGCGATTTCGTGTTCGGATTGGAATTCGCATGATTCAAAAATACGCCCCTTGAGCGAGCGCCGAGTGCGCTCGTACGTGAGTGTACAGCAGGCATAAAATTTTGTAAGTTGTGAGAAGTTTGGTTGGACTCCAAGAAGCTGAGGTCGGTTTGAGTTCTTTTTTTGTTACGGGAGTATTATGCGACCACTCGATTGGTGTAGTGGTGCGGTTAATCGCTTGAACGCCTTCGATTCCTGGTTTGAATCAATTTTATTTAGAAATCAATCTTTTCTTAATTGACTCAGATCTGGACACGTATTTTTGAAGCATTAGAAATGAATCTTGAATTCGAACACGAAAACAAATCGTGTATGAAAACAGTTTCTATTGCTTCCGATTTTACGCATTTTTGAATCACTCGAAATATGTGTTGCTATTAAATTGAAATCTTGTAACTATTTTTGTTTCACGCAGAAAATATTATTAACCATAAAGCAAAAACTCATTATCGAACGTAAATAAAAAGTTATTATTTCAAATTTCTGTCAAACATGTGTTTATTTGTCAATGTCATTCTTCCGTACTTTCTATTAGTAGAAATCGAAAAACGAGTGCGTAGGACCACTCGTAGCAGAATTCACGGAATAAATTTTCAAAAATAGTGATTTTAGGTATTGCGAATCTTGCGAATTCGTGTTCGGATTGGAATTAGCATGATTCAAAAATACGTCTCCTGGATGTCACACTCAAATCAAACTCGAGCCAACTTAGAATTGACCCGATTTAAATTGACTCCACCGAAAATTGAACCCGGGGCATATTTGTTTAAGACAAATTCATTCTTATTACGTTCCATTCATACCTCTTTTTCTATAAATACGAACTGAATTATTAAATCCTCTCAATCTTCCACGATATCCAAGCGTAATACAATCCAGATGTCCTAAAAATACACAAATACAAATCAATCTTCGGCCCGAGTGACTCAGCGATGGATCATAATATTATTATTGAATAATGTGTTCCTATTTTTAACTGAGACATGAGGAAGGCAGTCAAGATTAAGATAACTGATAATATAAAACAGTGATTCCTTCAGCCCTCCTATTTTCGCCTGTAAATTTTAGTTTAAAAAAGAAAAAAGACAAACCAAAGATTTTTTGATAAACTATCACCTGTCCTTTTTATTTTAAGAAAGAGAAAAGACAAATTCAAAAAGTTTTTGCGAATGTAGATGTTAAGTTATGGTAATAATTATTATTATTACTATTATTTAGTGTTACATTGTTGTTACATGGATAATAATTTTAGAAGCAACAGTTTTGCCCTCTGCGGACAAGATCGGTAGAAAAAATGATCATCTGGAATGGGCTAGTTTCCTAAAAAAATCTAATTAGTCCGTCAGTTGGATTAACAGAAAATATTAAACACGTATTTTTTCTTTTCTCAATCAAACAAAAAATTATGAAGATATAGCCCGTTAAAGAAAAAAAAAACACACACATACACAAACACATCCACACACACAAACACACCCACACATATGCATGCGTGCGCACATAGATAATTATTGCTTTATTCTTTAATAATTAAGACCAGTGATGTTAACTTTAGGCAATTTTAAAATGTATCTTGCTATAAAATGTAAATCCGTTATTGGCCGTATGTTTATAGCACAAGTATTGTAACTGTTATTTAAGGGCTGTGGATTTTGTGCAAATAAAATTTAAAAAAATAAAATAAAAAAAAATAAAAAAAATAAAAAGAATTAAATTAAAAAAATATATATATATAAAATTTAATTAAATTTTGTTTAAAATGTGGTCACATGGTGCCTTTACGCGGCGATTTTGAAACTACAATACTTAGGTAAGTACATGTACACAAGCAAACCCTGTATCTATTAGCGACGAGATAATGGATAAACATACTTAAATACATTTTATCCATGACGTATACGCTCGTACCCTTAACACAAACATTTGCCCCTTACGGGATTCGAACCTGCAACATTTGGCTTGGTATCCTGAACAGCAACCACGAGCAAACGGGCATTATATTCTTTGGATATAAAAGTATAAATAAAAAATTTGTATATCTCACTCACTTCAATCCACTGACTATATTTATATTCATTGTCAACTTACGTACCTACGCTACCAAGTCGCAGCCACTCAAAGACCCATTTTTTCCCATTTCACTCTAATTATTTCCATTATTTAAAATAAGAACCGGCTGGAACTAGTTCAAACTGGTAAATACCGGCGTACACCGGCCGGGAGGAGTATCGGCGTATTCAGGTCGCTTCGTTTTAATTTTTTCCCCGAGAGCCTATTGTTTGTCAGGGCTGCCCCGCGCGGGAAACGGACAGTGTTTCATCTTCTTTATTTTTACGCCAACTTTGAGCGTTGACCAGAAATTAGGGCGAAGTGACAAAGAGATGTGGGACGGGACGCAACGCAAGTTGTTCGGCATACAATGGTTTGTATGCAAGAGAGTTGCGTTTTCAGATTCTAAAGTTTGAAGGATGGAGGCGATAATTAGAAAGAAAGAAAGAAAGAAACGTTTATTCGACACACAAGAGAAAATAATATAATAATACACAAAACAATATAAATTAGATATTGTGTCGAAAAGCTCAGCATTTGTTGTGACAGCCACAGACTTATCACGACGCTGATTTTCGGCGGGACCGGAACCGAAAATAATATTAATATTGGTACGATACATAAATAAATACTATGGGTCAGATTATAACACAGCAGTTGTCATTGTTACAAAGTAACTATCAGAGGCAGGCTGCTTCCAAACGGCTAATCTGGAAGTCATTGGGGGAGGTCTATGTTCAGCTGAAATAATGATAATTATGATGAATCGACCAGGATTCTTTGCGTAAGACGAAACACCACATAACTATTTTAATAATAACAGAGTTAAGTTGGGTAAGATGAACCATAAAGATGTTGGTGGCTTAGTCGCGACAGCGCTTTGGAAGTGATAACGAAAGTTAAGTCACGTATGCCGCGGCTGTGGGTGAATGGGTGACCATTCCAACCATATTTAGTGACATTCACAAGCATCTCCGTGCTTCGGAAGGCACGTTAAAAAATGGTCCCGGCTACTATCGCTTGATACTAGTCGTGAAGCCTAGACAGAGGCCCTAGGCCTAATAACATCTGACAGAAAGGTTAAGTCGCCGGCCTTACAACACCGCTTTACCAATCCGCACTGGGGCCGCGCGGTGGAGTATGACCCAAAACCACCTCATAGTTGAGGAAATGCCTGTGCCCTGCAACGGGACTTTTGTAGGCATAGTTTGACGACCTCCGTAGCCGAGAAGCGAGTATACCGGACTTGATGTAGCTATCTCTGAGGGCCCGGGTTCGATTCCCGGTCGGTCATTGTATTAAAATTACTTTTCTATATTGTCTCGGGTCTGGGTGTTGTGGTACCGTCGTTGTTTCATTTCTGTGACACAAGTGCTGAAGCTACTTATCACAGGGTCAGGGCAAGCAATGTATGTAATGTCCAATATTCATTATAGTTTACTTTTAATATAAAACTTATTTTAAAATTGTTAGTGGTGTGCCACCCCTAGCGGAGTCGCAGTTGGCGGCCGGGCGGCCACAAAACACTTTTTTATTTGTTTATATTTACTTGGGCAGTAATTGTTTTAGAAGTCCGGCCTCAGAATTGAATACAGAAAGATTCTCTGTTCGCGACTCGACAAATAAAACCTTCTTGCTTGTGGAACGATTTTAAAAGGGAAATATTTATGACGAAGGAATGACACTTTCAACTGACCTTTCCTAGAGTTTCAGGAGAATATATTAATAGGACTAGCTTCTGTAATCTGTAATAGAAGAATAGTGAACATTTTTGGTTATATTTAAGTGAAAAATCTCCTCCAATAGTGACCTTCTCCATTACCACCTAAATGCCCTACAGTGCCGTGAAGGGACGGCCGTAAAGAATACAATTTCCCACCGCCAACAGGAGGCGTGTCATAAGAGACGACTAATTCCTATAGAACGAGACAGCCAGCAGTGTCTGCGTGCGAAATCTTATAAAAACTGCGCTCGCCAACCCGCCTGCCAAGCGTGGCGTGACTTCATGCGCTATAGAGTAGCAACACGAATCATCATTCTCCGAAACTAGTTGGTGATTTTTCACTTACATTTAGTATGAAATGACAACTGTCAATGCTCGCCCATATTTTAAAATGGCGGAAAATTATGTGGAACAAATCATATGACATTTCTACGCTATAGAGATCTTAAAGCAAACCTGCTTTTGAACTGCAATGCTTTTTCATATCTAAGATAGTATTTATTTCAGTCAATCTATTTTAATGGTTTTTATTTATCATTTAAAGAGCTTTATAGTGCAAGTTTGGAGTAGTTTGTGTTCTAATGTTTGGCGAAGTGATAAAGATCTGGAATTATTTATATATTAATAACATCGCATCGAGCGTCAAGTGACTTGTCTTAAGACAACTTGCTTTAAACCCGATAGCGTCCTGAAACCTGCTTCTACGGGAACAGTAGTCTCCACTGAATCCAAGAAAAGCAATAAAAACTAAACACCCGTTATTTATTATTAACCATGTAAGGCTTTGACTAATATATAAGGTGCTTCATAAACATCTGCAACGGCTGAAATGGGTATATGGATAGTAAAGAAATTTTATGTCCAGAACATCATAATTTTTTTATTAAAAAAATTATATTAAATAAAGATTAGGCTTTATTCTGTCTCAAACCGTCCACATCTGTCCAAAAATGCTAACGTTTCACATTATACCGCTCCCGCGCAGTGTAAAGGGCGGATGACGAAGTGTGTTATGCAAATTGAAGCAAATAACCATTTATTTACTGTCTTTTCACAAATAATTAATTACCGATCCGGGGCACGTAATTCCTTCACTATCGTAATCTATATAAGCAATACTTTTACCCATTTCAGCCGTTGCAGATATTTATGAAGCACCTTATATATAAAAAGCAGAACATTACAAAAGCAGCCATGCTTTGAGAGCTCATGGTATGAAGGGCCCTGCATGGCCAACAAACGGAGTAGTTAACCAGTTATCTGACCCAGCTTAAGTTAATAATGACATTAAAACTAAGTTGTCAATAAAAAGTCATCCAAAAGAGAGAAACTTTAAAAAAACCCTTTCTTGCTGAATTGATCTCAGGGGATCGCAATAGGAGACAAGTCGCTGTGACTTCATACTTTCTTAGGTTCTATTAAACTAGGTCCCAATTTATATTATGATATTTTGCGATTTATAAATTTATTAACACTTAGACCGTACACTTTACATTCAGTAAATCTGTATTCATAACATATCTAAAACTTGTGAACAAATATGACTTAAAATAGCCTAGAATACAGGGTAAATAACCCTGTATAAAGTATAATACAGGGTTATTTATAAAACATCAACATCAACAACCTCAACAACTTTTTCTGTGGGACAAACTTAAAAAACAAAAAAAAAACACTTACTCGTACTAAACCGCCATACCATGTACTTATGCAAATAAAGAATATTATTACTATTACTATTACCCGCTGACATCAGTTTGTGTGTGTGCTGTGTGGGGACGGCCGTAAAGAATACACTTCCCCACCGCCAACAGGAGGCCTGTCGTAAGAGGTGACTAATATCTGTCTGTAGCACGAGACGGGCAGCAGCGTCAGCGTGCGAAATCTTATAAAAAACCGCGCTCGCCAACCCGCCTGCCAAGCGTGGCGAGTATTGGCAATCCCCCCAATGAATGTCATTGGGGGAGGCCTGTGTTCAGCAGTGGACGTCCTATGGCTGAAATGATGATGATGATGATGATGATGATCAGTTTGTACGGAGCAGTGTTTTTTTTAGATTTTAATGTTGGTCCCATGGAAGAAGTTGTTGTATTTGCACCAGAATCAGCCTCTAAGAGGTTGTTGATGTTTTACAAACAACCCTGTATAGAACTTAGTAGGAGATTTTGTAATTATCTAGTCCTAGGAAATATAACATAATAATTATACTGTTCTCAACGGTATTGATAATGTGTAAAATAACGCTTATTTACCTAACTACGCTTAGATGAAAACTACGCAACGGATTTTGATGCGATTTTTAATTTAATTCAAGGGGAAGGTTTATATGCATAATATATTATGAATAAACTAACACTAACACGCGAACGAAGTCGCGGGCAACAGCTGGTATTGCTATAAATAAATGAAAACTAAATTATGCCCGCCGTCTACTTGTATGCTCATACAGAACTCACAGTCATAAATAAATTAAAAATGCATTAATTTTTCAATTCGGGAAAGGATCAAAGGTGCGACAGAGACGGTAATAAAAAACAACTATATTATATAAAAGAAAATCGGGTTAGTTACACCATTTATAAGTCAAGAACGGCTGGACCGATTTTTTTTATTTTTAATTTGTTGGATTTGTCTCCGCTCCGAATAGCAGAATAATCTATTAAAAATCAGAAAAATTGACGAAAAAAAACGAATGAACAGGCGGTACGAAGTTCGCTTAGACAGCTAGTTTAAAATTAACAAGATACAAAAGTGTCAACAATAATTTAAGAAGGTAGACACAAGAATTTTACCTGAAATTTTTCCATTTACTGCACTAACTTCAGTCCGACACACGCATAGCACGTTTTTTATGATCAAATAATAAGTAAAGTAGGTTTACTGAATCGCAAGTTCACCCAAACGGTCACAGAGGGCGCTGACGACAGCCTAATTGGTTTATAAGCCGATGGACCCGATCGAATTAGGGCGCGGGCGTAATTTAAGTTGTCTCGAGCGAGATAGCTCAGGACCCCTGAGAGGTCGCGAACTTACCTTACAAAAAAGGTTGCTTTGAATTTCTGACAACTTGTCTCCCAGTAGGCCAAATAAAAGGTGGGTAAAAACGCTTGGTAGTGTTATAATTAAGTTTTCGAGGCTGGATGACATTGTTTCATCATGTGTACTTTGATTAAACTTAGTGAAGTGAAATATTAGGTCCATAAATATGAAATTGCCGTTCAGTATCAAAAAAGTGAATCAACTTTTTTAATGAAATTATTATTAAATCAAGTATGCGCCGTTGTTATCGATACACTTCCGCCATTTTATAGGCAGATCATTGATCCCATTGGAAAAAAATCCTGGGAGCGAGAGTCTATGAACTGTTTGAAGGCGGTTTTGACTGCCTCATCAGATTTGAATTTTTTTCCTTGTTTAAAGTTATCAAAATTTTGGAAAAAGTGGTAATCGGTTGGGGCAAGATCTGGAGAGTATTTCCAGAACGGAAACGTTAAAACCAAAAATGCACCGTTCGTTCGTTAGCGGAGCCTGGTCAGTACACTTCGTTGATTCTTCGAGTTGTTTCTGCAGCACCGGTGCCACGGTGGAACTCGTATTCGGAAATACCGCGAATTTTCAATTCGTCCATAGTTGTTGTTATAGCAATGTTGAAGCTCAAACAAATGATGCGAAAACAAATGAAAAACGAATTTTAAAACAATATTTTGGCTTTATTTCGAAATAAATTTGAATTTGGAATTCCTGTACAAATGCAAGATCTTTGATGTTAATGTTGCCAGTATTAAGTATCGGAAATTTCATAGTAAAGACCAGTAGGTACAGCTTAGGTCAGTGACAGTGGCCTTGCTTGACTAAATGCATCGAACTTAATTGGCGTACCGCAAGTTGCAAGTAACCTTAAATAACGTTATTTTGGTGTACACCTATAAAACATACAAACAACAAATACTCTTTGACCTAATGTCGTTTATGATATACTTTGTTCAGAATTTAAGGGTAAACATGTAATATTTATTTTTATTTACATAATCAAATTGAAATTCTGAATAAAGTATATCATTTACGACATTCTGTCAAAGAGTATTTGTTGTTTGTATTTTTTTTCTTTCGATTAACGTATGTTTCATAGGTGTACACCAAAATAACGTTATTTAAGGTTACTTGCAACTTGAGGTATGCCAGGAGACGTATTTTTGAATCATGCGAATTCCAATCCGAATACAAAATCGCATTTTCGCATGAGAATTCCTAGAATTCTTGAAAATTACACTATCATACATTAGGAAGAAGAAGATATAATGGGCAAAACAAATTATGCTAAAATGTCTTTACAAGTCGCGCTTCACAGTTCACTCATCTCTTATAAAAAAATATATCAGACCTGCTAAAACTTAGCTGCTTGAAGATTTCATTAATTATTATGGAATTTTAATTTTGTATCTTGTATGTTTTTTTGCTATGCTATGGAAAGGGCTATGCTCGGCGTTTCTTTGCGAGATCGAATCAGGAATGAGGAGATTCGTAAACGAACAAAAGTTGCTGACATAGCCCAACGGATAAGCAAGCTGAAGTGGCAGTGGGCGGGGCACATAGCACGTAGAACTGACGGCCGATGGGGCAGAAAGGTTCTGAAATGGAGGCCACGTACCGACAAGCGCAGCGTAGACCACCTACAAGGTGGACAGACGACCTGGTAAAGGTTGCAGGAAGCCGCTGGATGCGGGCCGCTTTCAGCCGGCCAATCTGGAAGTCACTGGGGGAGGCCTATGTTCAGCAGTGGACGTCCTATGGCTGAAATGATGATGATGATGATGTTTTTTGTACTGTTTCATCAAATTTTTGTTAATTAAGCTGCTCAGTTCTATGTTATTTCTATTAGTGGAGACTCATTGGTTTTAGTGCTACGTTTGTAAACATTAGTATTAACTGTAAACTGTTTGGTTCGCTACAATAAATAAAAGAAACAAGAAATGTCTCAATAACATAAATCAGCTTACAAAACACATGGTTGCTTATTTTATTTTATTGGCAAAAAACAAGTAAAGGATGACTACTCTATGACTATGCATGTTTTTGTAACAAGTGATTTGGAATTTCAAAATAGCGACATAAAAAATGAATTAGTACTTATCTCAGTTTATATCTCATGTAGACTCATGTATCTATCCTTCATATCATTCCACACAGAATATTTCATATATAAATAGGTTGTATTGTAACTTTGTAACCTGTTTCTTGGTAGAAAGAATTGTTAGCCCAAATCCAACGTTTAACTAAGCTAAACGCTTCTGCAGTGGGACCTAAATAAGCTCATTGGACTGTATTTTATTTACAAATTAAAGCAAAATACGGCCCCAAGTTAGTCACAGCATTTAAAAAAGGAAAACAAACTCCAAAATGGCCGCGGATCTCGGCTCGAAGTTTCTCGTTTTGCGAACTCTGTGGAAAGGGGTCTGTGCGCGATGCTCCATTTTTTGTTTCATCAATTCGAAAGTTGTCCATTCTTAATGTTCTTATAATTAACACGGATGCTTTGGTTACAAGTTTTTTGTATTTTTTTTTATTTAATGTCTTTAATTCGACCAAGTATACTAGTTAATATCTAGACGAACAGTCGAGGCATTGAACGCTGCAAGAAAAATTGTTCCAGAACTTGGTCGTTAAATCTCTTCCCACCATGTGTTCCATCACTGGAGACGTGCATGGCTGACTAGGCAAAATTGAGGTGTCGGAAATGGAGATTTGTCCTAATCAAGTGTGAAGAAACATTAAAGGAAGACATAACAAATAAAACATTAAAATACCATCGCTAAGTACCTAATTTTCGACCAATGTTGGCCTGTTTTTTTTTGGTACGATTCAAGCAGTATGCTCAATCTAGACAATATAACATCATTGGTCTTATTATGATATATCTTTTTTTGCGAGTTAATCAACTCAAATACAAAACACAACAGCAGACTCTTGTTGAACCACCTGTTTATAAGTTTAAAATCCAAATAAAAAAAAATCGAAAATAGGATAAAAGAAGACGATTTTTAAAACGACAAGAGTGCTTGGATCTTATAACCTGCTTAGCTCACACTTACTACATGTCTTGTAACTGTATTTCCTGTAAACAAGGCTGACAAAGGTGACTGAGTATGTTGCGCTGTTTCTTCTTATCACCCAGCCGTTTAGTAGTCTAAGCGGTGGTAAAGTGCCCGGAAAAAGGCCTTTAAACTGAATAAATGATTGATCATCATCATTATTTCAGCCATAGGACGTCCACTGCTGAACATAGGCCTCCCCCAGTGACTTCCAGATTGTCCGGTTGCAAGCGGCCCGTATCCAGCGGCTTCCTGCTACCTTTACCAGGTCGTCTGTCCACCTTGTAGGTCCTACGCAGCGCTTGCCGGTACGTGGCCTCCATTCCAGAACCTTTCTGCCCCATCGGCCGCCAGTTCTATGTGCCCCGCCCACTGTTTAGTCATGATAAATGATTATCATGACTAAACAGCCAATCAGTTGTGTGTTGTATGGGACAATTGAAACTATTTTACCCACTCCATACTCATTAATTGTTGCTTTAGCATATTAGCAGGTGTAAATTGACATATTAAGCGTTGTCATATTAAATAAAGAATATTAAACAACATCACATATCACATCACATTACATATACCACTCTAATCCTAAGGAACCGAAGCACTAGTGTTATAGAAATAAGAAACAACGACGGTACCACACCACTCAGACCCTAAAATAATATAGAAAGGTGACCCAACCCGGAATCCACTAGTATACGCATTGATTATTAAGTTATTTAGCTGCTTAATCCCTCTACTACATATTGATTTCTTCTAACCATAGATGGTCTAGAAGAGATAACTTTTAGCAATAAGACCGCCCGATTGTAGTTACTGTCCTGTATAAAGGTTAAAAACCTTCTTGATTCATGTAATAGTGTCTAATCTTAAGTTCAAGCTACTTAGATTACCTTAACGCAACTTTTGCCTGCAACAAACAACAGAGAGAGACAGCGAGAACTTGCGCACGCGCACGTTGCCAGCCCGATTGTTTGCGAACGCTGGCAACGCCGCGACACTCGACACCGGCATGCGCCGTACTCAACTACCACAAGTGCCTTGACTGGTTTGCGCGAAGTCTAACTAAACTGGTTGCTTTGCAAAAAAATAACAAGTACTCTTGTTTAGTTTCTTAGCAATATCACCGCCCTATTTAAAAGAGCGCATTATTTTTGCAGTGATCACAGGGTTATGACGTGCGGTCATCCAAAAAACTACATCTCCAATTTCTCCCACTAATTACTATACGCAGTCGTTTACTGCCCAGTCCATTCGCCTCTGGAATTCCTTACCATTAACAATCAGAAAACCCGGATCGATTGCTATTTTTAAAAATTGGCTTGAAACACCATTTATTTCTTTTTGACACAAACTGCCTTCATATCTTAGAATATTACTGGTCACTGTTGGTCTCGACATCTCCTCGCATATATCAAGTAGTATTAAATATGTTTAGTGTATGTATGTATATAATATAGTTATGTATTAGTATATTTTTGTGTATACGTCTATGCCATAAATCTTGCAATCTTATTTGTAGCAGGTTAATTCAAGAATCTAAAGAACTGCACCACCTTCCCCATTCTCCAATGGTTGTCCTCTACCTAAGGGTTGTCTGGAAGAGATCGCTATTAGAGACAAGACCGCCTAAATTGTACGTCTTTCTGTAAAAATCATGTGTAATATACTTGTATGTGCAATAATGAGTATCTATCTATTATTTAAATAATAAGTTTTGGAAAAACATCGACATAAAAATAAAAGAGTAATGTTTCTTCCTACGACTTACAACTGCTGATCGGCTGATTTATATAAAATGTTTGGCCACTATAAATTATTAATAATTACCGAATTATAAAAATACTTTGAAACTATTCAAAGATACTAAAATAGTTCCCCTAAATTCTTCATAGTATATTTTTTTCTCCAAGCATTTCTCCAAAAATTCGATTTCACCAACATTTCTCCAGGAGCTAAATTTTTACCCAGAATTGTGAGAAAAATACCCAATTTGGCATCACTGAGTCATTATTAAGCGCCTGCTAAACTCCGCTTGACATTGCTCGACCTTGCCGCGCCCCCCCCCCTGCTTTCCTTGACATCAAACGCCCGCTATTGGATGATCTCTACATTCGCGATACCTTATAGGTAACTAAAGTTTAAGAGATCCGTAAACGAACAAAAGTCGCTGACATAGCCCAACGGATTAGCAAGCTGAAGTGGCAGTGGGCGGGGCACATAGCACGTAGAACTGATGGCCGATGGGGCAGAAAGGTTCTAGAATGGAGGCCGCGTACCGGCAAGCGCAGCGAGGACGTCCACTCACAAGGTGGTCAGACGACCTGGTAAAGGTCGCAGGAAGACGCTGGATGCAGGCCGCTTCCAACCGGCCAATCTGGAAGTCAATGGGGGAGGCCTATGTTCAGCAGTGGACGTCCTATGGCTGAAATGATGATGATGAACTAAGTTTTAAGTCCTGTTGCATATGTACCTACCACCAATGTAACTTCACCTAGTAAGCAAATAAAGATTTGAATTTGAAAGATCATCCGTCCACTTCCGTCAGCTCGCCGTATCAATTGTTTATTGGATGACTTGGATGTTTTTGTAACTGTGCCTTTCGTAATAAAAATAAAAATAAAAATGGAAATACATAAACAATATTTTTTAATTGAAAATTCAATTATGAAGTATGCGAGAAATAGAATGATGTCAAATAAAAGAAAATATTTGTCGACAAAGCTTTGTAAATCGTCTACCCCATCGGTTATCGGTTCTACTGCAAATGTGACCAGCCCACTGCCGCTGCAGTTTGCTTATTCTTTTAGCTAAGTATATCGATTATATTAATGCTTTATCATCATTATCATTTCAGCCACAGGTCGTCCACTGCTGAACTTCTACTCCCCTAGTGACTTCCAGATTGGCCGGTCGAAAGCGGCTCGCATCCAGCGGCTTCCTGCAACCTTTACTAGGTCGTCTGTCCACCTTGTAGGTGGACGTCCTACGCTGCGCTAGCCGGTACGTGGTCTCCATTCCAAAACCTTTCTCCATCGGCCGTCAGTTCTACGTGCTATGTGCCGCTCACTGCCACTTCAGCTTGCTAATCTGTTGGGCTATGTCAGCGACATTTGTTCGTTTACGAATCTCCTCATTCTTGATTCGATCTCGCAAAGAAACAACGAGCATAGCCCTTTCTTTATTGCTTAATTTAATCAATCTCATTTCAAACCGTATTAAAATACTGAAATCACGTTGTAATGTGCTAATGTAATTCATTGATACACATAACAGTTCCGGCTGAGGAACGCGTATTTATTTATAAATACTGCGTGACCGGCGACACGCGAGAGCTATGGACGTCGGATTGTTTATTATTTATACTGACACTCATTTCATTGACACTTTTTCAGAAGGCCGCTATTTGCGCCGACTACGAATCTACGAAGAAAGTAGCCGTTACTTAACAAATAAAAAAAGCGGCCAAGTGCGAGTCGGACTCGCCCATGAAGGGTTCCGCAGCAGCAAGTAACATAATATAAAAGTTCTTGTAGTTCGTTGTAACTTTGATCGATGTTATAATAGTGTAAATTGTGGTTTACGATTTATGACGTATTAAAAAAAATCTACTTACTAGATCTCGTTCAAACCAATTTTCGTTGGAAGTTTGCATGGTAATGTACATCATATATTTTTTTTAATTTTATCATTCTCTTATTTTAGAAGTTACAAGAGGACACACATTTTACCACTTTGGAAGTGTCTCTCGCGCAAACAATTCAGTTTAGTAAAAAATGATATTAAAAACCTCAATATCATTTTTGAAGACCTATCCATAGATACCCCACACGTATGGGTCTGATGAAAAATAAATTGAGGGTTGCAGGAAGCCGCTGAAAGCAGGCCGCTTCCAACCGGCCAATCTAGAAGTCACTGGGGAGGCCTATGTTCAGCAGTGGACATGAGAAGAAAAAACATGACAGACTGTGATGAGTTATACAGATTCGATTTGCGAGTAGACTTACCTACTTATTATAAGTTCTTTTGATTATTGTGTTTATGTAGCGTCTAAGAAATAGGTCTAATTCGACAAATCTAGCCTTAAATTATTCCAAACATTTTTAATTCAGTACCTATTGCAATTTTGATTCTATTTAAGTAATTAAGACCACTGACATAAGATATGCATGCTATTTTTATTAACGAAACATGAGCACTTTAATTTGTTTAATGTTACCATTTAAGGTAGCTCGGCACGCATTTTTCCAACCGTTTTTCAAGAGATGTTTTGTGCAAATAAACGATTTATTATTTATTTATGTGTTTTATCGAATGAAAACTTTTGTTTAGCGCACATAGATGGTAGTAAACACAAGTTTCTCCGGTCATAAAATAAAGAAATTATTGAGTCGGCTGATGAAAGTGTAAAAATGTCTGTAGATCGAACACCGCTCTAGACGTCCAGTGAAAGCGTCGGTTTTCTTTCTGTTTGCTGAGCTGTGGCTGGATTATTTGATTTACAACAAAATACTACGGTTGATTACATTTGAATGGCGCATTTATTATGACCGTCAGATATTTAATCAAATTGCTTTGAAAGTAGATTGAAGTCTATCCAAAGAAAAATCTCTGATAAACATGTCTGTAACTGTTACATTTTCTGGCATGGCTAAGTTATCAGCAGATTTCATCGAAATCTAGTAATGTATTCAATTCAATTCAAATTCAAATATTTTGATTGCAGAATGTAGGCACATACAGAGATCTTAAAAATAGTTTTGGGTCAGCGACATCTTACCTTATAGGCATAAATAAATAAGTTAATTTACTTCACACAAACGTCAACGTCAAAAGACTAAACGGAACCCATGTAGGATTGATTTCGATCCTGTATTAAACTTACAACAAATAATCAATTATAGAACCATTAATGTGGTCGATGCATGGTTTGAAAAAAGCAACAAAAGAATTATCTTGAAATTATTACTGACATGTTATTAATTACATATTTTTGAATGCTATTGATTTAATTGACTCGTACGTAAAAATCTGATTACCTATGTAAGTATTCGATTTTTTTAAATATTTGCTTTCCCTTAAAATCGCATTTTCTAAACAATATGTAAATATTTTGAATAGTTCACGAATCGAGTCTCGCAGTTTGATTTGCAAATTAATAATATAATAACAAATACACAGTTTGCAGATTTTTCTCTGTAGGTACTTGTAAAATAAGACGAGATTACTTGCTAAATTTCATAGTTCTAGGTCAACGAAAAGTTGCCTATAAGTTTTGATTCCCTAGAGAATGTCGAAATATAAGTTTTTGCGACACAAACGCAATTTTTACTATGTTAACTTAGAAGTTAGATTTTTTCACAGCTTCAAGAGACTTGATCTGAGTAGGTATACAGGGTTACATTGCAAAGGGGTGCCAAATTTTTAGGAGTGGCTCAGAATCGGTACATAATAGAACTATGCAAAGAACCATTTTGTTTTTACATTTAATTATTCCTATCCGCTGTTAAAGTCAAAGTCAAAAGTCAAAGTCAAATGTTTTATTTGCAAGAATACAGTAAATACATTCAGCCTAATACTAGCGTGCAAATATACTATTACAATAATAATTATTAATATTAATGAGGATTTAATTTATCTTTAAATTCAAGAAATTCTTTAACAATGTAAAAGCTGTGGTGTAAAATAAAAATCGTACGCGTGGATAATCTAACTTAATCATGAAAAAATGGCACCGTATGTGCACTGCGTGAGGTCCTTGCTGGCTCGCCGTACCTACGCCTCTGATGAATGACCGCGCGGCTTGCGTAGTCTCTCTTTGACTTTATTTTCGGATATTTTAGTTTTTTTTTCTCGTAACATATGATTTAAAAAAATAACGATTCAGACTTCTTTATATTGATCCCTAGATCTTATTTTTTAAATTTGGCACCCCTTTGCAATGTAACCCGTTAAAGTTTTAATTTCACTCGATATCTCAACGCGTTTCCGAGAAAAAGGGTCATGATGACAGACAGACGGACAGACTGACAACAAAATGATCCTACAGGGGTTTCGTTTTCCCTTCTGAAGTACGGAACCCTAAAAATTGTGATGTTTACACCATTCACAAATTAATATCGCCAGAAGTTGCGCTCAGTATAATGAGACTGGAGGCCTAGATGTTTTCCACGATTGATTAACTAAATTCAAACGGAAACTTGCCAATCTGTTTTGATAGAAAGTAAATGGTAGTTTTAGTTTGTTTTTCTTACGTTTGTATAGTTTCGTTTATTCATTAATTTTGTTATGGATATTTTATTATGTTTAATTGTTGCTGTGTAAATATTTGTGTTGATAAATCTTATTTACCTGTCAATGTTGTGTACGCCTATAATTGGTACATGTATAAGAAGTTTATGATGTATAATTGGTGTTATTTATAAATATTGTATACATGTACTGTTGGTGTACCTTTTGAAATAAAAAAATAAATATTGCAAGAAAAACGAAACCAAGTCTAAGATCAATTTTCAATCGCTATTAATTTAATCAATATTGAATCATTGATTTTATTGACAATAGATACACTAACAGGATACAGTCTATACATTGGGTCTGGGTGTTGTGGTGCCGTCGTTGTTTCTGATTTCTGTAACACAAGTGCTTGCTACTTATCATAGGATCAGAGCAATGTATGTGATATGTTTATTTATTTATTTATACATGATTGAAAATAAAAAGAAGGAAAGAATCTGAGCTGGATCGTGACCCAACAGTATACACAACATCGCATAAAATATGCTATTAAGATGGTGGGTAAAATTAAGTTTTGTAACTAGGTACACCATAATCATTTGTATTTAATTTGACTTCGTTTTGGGCTACATAAATACTTACAAAATCCGTGGGGATGTCGCGTTTTGACATCTTATAAAAAGGACGTCAATGGGCTAGTTTCCTGGGTCAAAAAATGATTATTCTATTGAGTCTGTCAGTTAGATTATCAAAAAATATTGGACGCATATTTTGTCATTTGTCAATCAAACAAAAAATGACGAAGATAAAGCGCATCAAAGTGAGCACGTGACGTCACGTCTTGCTAAAAAGTGTCGCAAGGTGACGTTACGCGGAACTTTAACGGGCTATATCTTCATCGTTTTTTGTTTGATTCAGAAAATAAAAATTACGTGTTAAATATTTTCTGTTAATCCAACTGACGGACTAATTCGATTTTTTTTAGGAAACTAGCCCATTGAATCGGTTGTGTAATCATCTCCATTGCCTTACAACCACTTTCCGTCTGAGCTGCGGTGCCCGCGTGGTCGAGTATGGCTCAAATCACCGCATGTTAAGGTAAGGGCAATGCCTAAGAGTGGGACGTAATATATTATGCTTACTATATTTTTAAAACTACTTTTATTTTGTTGTTGTAGAGCGACAACGCGTCCGGTATTTCCCGGACAGTCCCGGTACCGGAAGCCGATTGTATCGCGGGTTTCAATACATGCGCTTTAACCAGCATTGCTTTATTTTATTGTTAAATCATATAATACGACATTGTTACAATTTTCAATAGTACCTACATAAATATAATGTTTACAGTTTTCACTTGTCAAAGGTGTCATGTTTTCGGTGGGGGGTAGTCGAACGAAAAGCATGGTCGATCTATTTTAATGGTTTTTATTTATCATTTAAAGAGCTTTAGAGTGCAAGTTTGGTGTAGTTTGTGTTCTAATGTTTGGTGAAGTGATAAAGATCTGAAACTATTGAAGTATCATTGTATTCAACGCTGCATCGAGTGTCAAGTGACTTGTCTCAAGACAACTTGCTTTAGACCCGATAGCGTCTTGAAACCTGCTTCTACGGAAATAGTAGCACTGAATCTAAGAAAATCAATAAAAACTAAACACCTGTTATTTATTGTGGACACTATTCAAGAAAATACTCGACTAGAAACAGAATGTTTTTGACTGATGTATTGGCAGAATCGTGGACCTGCAAATTTAGATTAATTAAACTGAGTATGGTCGAAACACAGTCTGGTTTGATGGCTCCAAATGTAATGACCAGACTTGCCGCATCAACCTCCGTAGCCGAGACGCTTGGGGTCGCTATCTCTGAGGTCCCGGATTCGATTCTCGGTCGATCGATGTAGAAAAATAACTTTTCTTTAATGTCTCTCGATTCCTGTAATACCTACAAGTGCTTAGGCTACTTATCATAGGATCAGAGAAATGTGACGTTGTCCATTATTTATAGATTTATTATATTATATCTAACATCATAGTCAAGCTTACCCTGACTAGAAGTTAGATAAAGAAGTAAAGAGCAAAGAGAAGAATAGAAAACAGAGAGAAGAATCCTATTGCGAATTAGCGACGACACTATTGGTGCAATGGGGCGGTGATTCCACGCAAGCAAGGTTAGTCTACCAATTCGAGTCTATTCAAAATGTCCTTTGCAATTTTTTTTTCAAGTTACCTTCCTATCTGGGATGTGAATGATAATTGCAGTGGTGTCTTGCGCTTTTTTGAGTAATTATTTTATTATAAATATAATAAAGTTTCTCGACAGCCAAAAGCATTTGCAGAACTAATAAAACACAAATAAAGTCACTAGGTTAGCACAAAAGCGATACATTTTAAACACAAAGTAATGCTTAGTATAAACGGGCTCATGGCGTAAAATTCGAATAGACAGAGGTCCAGTAGCCTCACGAACGATCACGACCTATCTCTGATCTCTCTCTCTCTCTCTCGCTCTCATTCGAGAAATAAAACAATATTGGAAAACATCACATACATTGCTCTGATCCTGTGGTAAGTAGCCAAAGCACTTGTGTTACAGAAATCAGAAACAACGACGGTACCACAGCATCCAGACCCGAGACAATATACATAGTTAGTTTTCTAGTTATTTTTAAGTTATTTTTCTACATTGACCTGACCGGGAATCGAATCGAATAAAAGGGTATCATAATAAAGTTTTTGCCTAAGTATTATTATCAAATATTTTTTTCTATCCTGGTGAGGGTGTGAGCTTACTAACATCTGTTGTGTTGTTCCGCTCACAGCGTAGCATAATATTGCATAATGCAGTGCAGCTGCGAACATGCCGGCTGCTCCCAGAAGAGACTAATTTACTTTAAACTTGTGCCTTTTTATCGTTTATCAATATTAACTATCATAGGTTATTACTTGAGTAAAACGGAGACACGTTGTGTTTTGCCATTTTTCGATACAAGCCGGCTTTTTCCAGTCTGCAAAGAGATTCACTTGTTTGTCGATATTTTTCATTTTTGTTACGGACTTATCGTTGAAGAAGAAACCTTATTCAGCTACATCGGTCAGTTGTGGCCAGCGTTGAAGGCTGAAGCCTATTAGGTCCGCCCTACTAGCGGTTACTGAAGTTCCGTCTTTACCATAAGGGCACACGGGACTTGTACCCAGGGCCTCTGGCCTCACGAGGGCCCCAAAAACAGGTTTGTAAACTAAGAAACATTATTAACTGAAAAGACGGTCAAAGCCTAAAAAAAAGATCATTGAAAACTATACTTCTAACGGAGACATGAAATTATTTTTTGGAAGTCATGAATTCATACATTTCATTTTTTATTTGCAATATGGCCCCCAAATTCTTGTGTTCCCCAGGGCCCGGGATATGTTAGGACGGCCCTGGCCAAGACCCGGCCGAGAGTGACTCAGTCTCGTACGTGTCGGGCCCCATACTAGCGGGCTTGATTGTTGAGAGGGTCGAGTGCGTAAGGCACCCTACTAAGCAGCGAACCCGCTAGTGATGGCGCCGACGGGGCCGGGTCTGCCGAAACAAGACCGCTGTCGGGCTCCTTTGTAGCGGGCCCGATCTGGAGGTAAAAATCTTGGGGACAACAATTTTCGATGTCACAGATCATCACCGCCATATTCGACTACCGCCCGGGCTATTGGTTCACGCTCCGGACTCAAAGCTAGTCGGTTGCGGGTTCAAATTCCGCGAGTGGCAAATGTTTGTGTTATGAGCACGAACTTTTGTCCTACCTTAGTCATGGATTCATAAATGTATTTATGTAAGTTTTTTTATCCATTATCAAGTCGCCATAGTACAAGCTTAAGTTAGTTTTATATTAAATGGATGATTGGTGTAAGTCTGATTGTTGAAGACACAGTCAATGGCAAGTCAACCTACCCAGAAAGTTAAAGTTCATTGAACTGATTTTTAACTTTAAGTCCGCCACGTAGATTTCAATATTGTGATGTTTGTCTATGAAGATTTGGAAGGGTTGTTATTTTAAACTCTATGGCCTGTTGCAATAAACCTGTGAAGGAAAAGGACGTGTTTCATTTAGCAATCGCAAACGAGGAAAATAATAATTAAGAAACCTCGTGTTTTCACTGATTTAAACGGATTTAATTGTGTGTAAACAAAATGTCGGTGGGACAAATGCGTGAGTTTGACGTGAAAATAGGCAATTGGTCTAGTTATGTTGAGAGACTAGAAATCTTATCTTAGTGAACAAAGTGGGAGATGACTTCAAACTACCAACGCTAACTTCTGTCATGGGTGAAGAAGCTTATGAGTTGCTATCCACTTGAACTAGTCCACAGAAGCCATAAGAGCTGTCGTTTAATCGAGCAGTAGATATAATATCGGCTCATTTACAACCAAAACCCTCAGTTTTGGCGGAAAGGTTTAAATTTCGGCAACGACGGCAAGATAACAAATATCAATTGAGAAAATTTGTGGTAGGTTGACGAGCTGTTGTCTGTACTTTTATTATTAAAAATAAAAAAAACCAATAATCCTAAAGCCATGTCGTCAAGCAAGATACTTCAAACAATGTAGCATACGCAGAATTGCAGTTAAAAACTGCGCAATTGTTGCCAGGTTATCACCATAATTAAGTCGAACAAAAACAGTTACTAAGTTTGCTAAAAAGAAGTTATGAAAGTAGTAAGTATTACAGAACGCTAGGAATAGTAATTAAGTTTTTTAGCGATTACAGCAATGAGTTAGTTTGTTGCTTTGACTGTATGTTGTCGACCCAGCGACCTTCCAACAACTGACGTCTATTAAGCAACTATGCTATTTGAAAGGAAAAAAGAAAATCATTTATTATGCTTTGGACATACATCACACACAAATAGACAAAAGACAGAAAATACTCATCATCATCATCATTTCAGCCATAGGACGTCCACTGCTGAACATAGGCCTCCCCCAGTGACTTCCAGATTGGTCGGTTGGAAGCGGCCTGCATCCAGCGTCTTCCTGCGACCCTTACCAGGTCGTCTGACCACCTTGAGTGGACGTCTTACGCTGCGCTTGCCGGTACGCGGCCTCCATTCCAGAACCTTTCTGCCCCATCGGCCGTCAGTCCTACGTGCTATGTGCCCCGCCCACTGCCACTTCAGCTCGCTAATCCGTCGGGCTATTTCAGTGACTTTTGTTCGTTTACGGATCTCCTCATTTCTGATTCGATCTCGCAAGGAAACACCGAGCATAGCCCTTGCCATAGCACGCTGTGCGACCTTAAGGTTTCTTATGAGGCCCATAGTGAGAGGCCACGTTTCAGTTCCATATGTCATCACTCGTAACACACACTATTAAAACAAAAACGAAAACCAACAAACCCACTGTAACCACTTATAAATACATGAACAAAACATAATCAAGAAAACAAGTATTTGAAAAAAAAAACGGTGCCACTAATCTGCATGTGATGTCCAGGATAATGGGACCAGCTTGAGCCACGGCCTGAGTAGGCCACGACACTGCCATGTTTAACACTTTGAATGCCACGGGGATCACTGGGTTATCCATAATCAACCGTTATTCTTTTGTGTCTAGTTTCTAGAAAGTTAAAGACAATATATGTATAATTAGTTGTCCCGGCGAACTTCGTACCGCGTCTTTATTCGTTTTTTTTTCGTGAATTTTTTGTAGTTATTCTGACGTCCCAGATTCGTTCCCGTTCGCTCAATATTAGAAAAACTATTTTTTTCTATATTGTCTCAGGTCAGGGTGTTGTGGTACCGTCGTTGTTTCTGATTTTTGTAACAAATGCTTAAGCTACTTATCATAGGATCAGAGTTAGAGAGAGAGATTTAGACAATATTTATAAACAAATAAATAAAAATTAACTAAAAATATTAGAATTATCTTAAAGGTAAATAACCTACCAAAATTTGATGACATTTCTAATTCAATACCTCTCTTTAGTAAACCTGTGTCATTCTAAACCTGGCAGCCTATGTCCTACAGTAAACTTCTAAAGTTCTAAGGACTGATGACGATAATGTAAACGCTGTTGGTTTTCATAATAAGACAAAATTACATTAATAAAAGAGGATAAGAATAAGAATACATTCGAATTCACAACTTGTCTTTGGTATTACGTAAAAATATAGATAGTTGTTGTTTTGATTTTAGTTTACCTGTTTCTTTAACAGTATTTTCCAATAGTATCAATAAATATCAACAGCGTCTGTGGCCTTATTGTTATTTGACAGAAATGTAAATAGATATCATGTCGCCGTCGCGAGTCACTATTGTTTACATTCTTGTCATTCCACACAATAGGAGATGACTGTGTCTGTTCATCAATCAAGCCATATGAGAGGGATAAAAATGTTTATTCGTTGCATTTGAAACTTAAACATATGAATTATATAAGCTGTTAAATGAAAACAATATATAATAAAATATAGGACACTCATTTAAAGTCAGCTGCCTTTATGAGTACAAGAATCTTTAAGGCGAGTAGTGCCCCTAAATTAGCGACTCGAAGCTTGTTAGTACAAATATCGCACGAATCTTATCAAAATACGGTTCATAACATCTCGTCAATCGCTCAATCAATCGCTGCGTTTTTATGTAGCGAAAATTGGGGAAAAATAATTATTTTCACATGGACGCAATTGTTCGAATAAAAACCCCTGTGCTCAGTTTGAAGCTATTATCCTACCTACCTATCAATCGACGTGTACACGAATGAAATCGGTCAAGCGGTTAAAAAGAAGAAGGAGAATTAGCATCTTTTTGTTTGTTTTATCAATTGTTTCAATATTTTTTTTAAGTGTAGGAAGTACAAGAAACAAATGCTATGCTCGACATGTTGAGAAGGTTTTGATAATTCTGATCGAGCATACGTAAACGAGACATGTTGGGTCTTTCATGAGACCGCTTGGATGTTAACGGGTTAAAAAATATTTTTCTGACAATCTCGCTTAGGTAGACTTGAAACCATAATGCTAGTTTGCATTTTAGCAAAGAAGAGACTAACATCAAAATCGTAAAAACAAAATGTAATACTCCTAACATCATTATCGTAGAGGTAGAAAGCTTCTTATTTTACCCTTCATAAAATAATGTAAAGTAATTATGACAAATGGGTATCGTTGGAATAATTTTCTGTTACATGTATTAGATATTACAAAACCTACTTACAAGAAATAACATTAACGAAAGATACATACATTGATTACAACTCGATTATGGATTAATAAGTTTGCAGGTAATATTTTCTGTAATAATCTTACTAGATCTTCATTCATAAAGGTGTCATCTGACCAGAGGCCCAATTCCCGTAATTTGACAATTGTCGCAATCCGGTGTCGATCCGGTCCCAGTAACATTACTATCACAAACGGTATTCTCGTAAACTTTCAATTTGACGTAAAATTATTAAAACTATCCCAATACGACTAAAAACAGAGCAAAAAAAAATCTAATTTTGGTTTCTTCCATTTTCAGTTGCATTACGAACTATAATTGAATTTTTTAGGTTTAGGAGAATACCGTTTGGGATCGTAATGTTACTAGGAGCGGATCGACACCGGATTGCGACTATTGTCAAATTACGGGAATTGGGCCTCTGTTGTTTAACAAACCCAAAATAAGCCTGTCAGAGTAGATTCAATAAAGAAAGCCAAAGGTAAACGTGTTAAAAAACATATTTTTAATTTATATAATCATTAATCACTAACAGTAAATAGTCTTTTTTCATTAAACTCATCTTGACATGTGTTTTATTAAACATTAATCACTAAACTTTATTAAACATTATCTTTATGTATATCTTTAAGTAAGTATATTACTTTTCTTGGGAAATTAGTGCAGACTTTTGCGGACATAAGTACATACGTTTTCATAAGCTTATTCAAAAGCAATTGCAACTTTTTTTAAATAGTTATTTCAGCGAGTCTCGGGTTCTAAGGTTGTTAATAGCCCTCAATGGCCGTCATAGCTCATTTGCAACACCTATGCAATCGACGTGCCGTGCCTTGTGGGGACGGCCGTAAAGAATACACTTCCCATTGCCAACAAGAAGCGTGTCGTAAGAGGCGACTAACTCCTGTAGCACAAGACGGGTGGCAGCGTCTGCGTGCAAAGCCTTATAAAAAACTGCACCCCTCAAACCCTCCCTCTCCCGATGATAGGTCATTGGGAGAGGCCTGTGTTCAGCAGTGGACTTCCTATGGCTGAAATGATGATGATGATTCGACGTTTTTAGATCACGGTTCAGTAAAAACACGTCCGAATACTTATAAACAAAAAAGTCTATGTTCAGTTGTAGGAGCATCGTAACTCGGGCAGTACCTAATCGAATGGCTTCTTTCCGGTCGCTGAGCGATCGACATTATTATCACTAGGTACCACATTCTTGACAAATTGGCTTCTAGTTTCTTCCTCCATTTCATCAACTTAAGTTTAAAGTGCTTCTTGTAATGTGCCATGTCATACTGCATTACTGATAGCTGAATCAGAATCAAAGTCTTTGATATAAAAGTGGTAACAGTCTTTTAATAAGTCATTGTAGCTCAGCACTTTTAGCTCTTTCATTTTAAAGCATGCAAAATTTATTGCATCAATAACCATACAAAAATTATTATTTTTACAAAATTATAATACTTATTAGGTCCAAATAGTTGTTATATATTTTTGCAGTTGAATCAACTTTTAGAAGAAAATTAACTAATCATTTAAGACCTTAGACATGAGATTATTTAATTATTCATTCAATAGGAGCAACCAACAAATCTTACACCAATAATACAATTACTGAAAACTCGCATAATCATGGTGTCAAAGAAAATTATTCAAATCATTGTGTAATGAGGAACAAGACAATGAATTTTCGTAAAGACATCCACCAAGACGAGATAAATGTAGCCAGCTAAAGTAGCAGTGGACCGGCCACATCTGTCGCAGAACCGATGAAAGGTGGAGCAAACAGGCTTTCGAGTGGAGACCACGCCTTGGCAAACGCAGTGCGTAGGACGCTTCCCAACTTGATGGACCGACGACCTTAGGAAAATGGCTGGTAGTGGCTGGATGAACAAAGTGGGAGATCGTGCTCTTTAGCACTTACGACCAACAGTGGACTGCAATAGACTGTCATGATGATAATGATCTACGAGGACATTAAACCCAAGTCAATTTGGCAGTTCATTTCGGAATTGAACCGAGCCGGCAATCGATCGTGATTCACTACCGACAACCTTTGTACATAATTTAGAATCACACAATTGCAATAAATGATTTCAGATTAAAATATTCATGCAATAGTTAAAGTAAAAGGTTTGTTATATTCGTTTTATTCTGTAGTTCTTTTTCTGTTAATTCTTATTACCAGTCAGAATGTGGTCCCTGAAGCCGTGGTAAGGCTAAGCTATATTTTTGGATGTGTATAAGTTCCAGAAAGAGAGTATACTCAACAAATGAGTATTATTGTTCTATAAACGTGGATGTCCTATGGCTGAAATGATGATGATGAAACAGGCCTGTTACTGGGACTCCTAACTCCTTTTCATTAATGATAATAACTCCAAGGAACACCAGTTCCAAGAAAACTTTTCAATGTCTGCCAAGGATCGCCAGTTATATTGACTTGTGTCTTACTACCAGACACTGATCGTTATTCAACCTCGCTGGAGGAAGATACTCTAGTCAAGTCAAAAATCATTTATTCAGTTTAGGACAGGCCACTTATGAACGTCAATAATAACATTATTGGCCCATATGGGGCAGAACATGTCTTCTTATTTTTTGGGCCCTACTAGCGCTTCGAGACAAGACTGTTTACTAAGTTGCATTACTTTACTAAATAAACGACTCCCATATGAAACCTATTAATATTTATTTGGCAACTAAGTATCAGTCCCAACCAACAACAAAATAGGTTTACGTTCACATTTAAAATACAATTGACGGCAATTAATGGGAGCAGTCTGCGCATGCGACTAGTCGATGTGGCTTCCACTTCAATTAGATGACAACACAATGCATTCTAATTCCTATTACAAGCCAGCAAGGTCTACAATCTAATGCACATGTGTGCAACAGATTTCTTACGGAAGTTTTTTCATGCAATGCCATTGTCTTCTGCTCTGCTAGTTAGCTAAATGATATAACTGCCCTTGAATATTGCGTAAAGGTTTCCAATTAGAATTTGATAAAAAGCTTAAGAATAACAGCGGTTTGTGGATTAGGTTTTGGCAATAGAATAGAATATCATTTTATTGCAATAAATGTGGTACATTATGATGGAACAACGTTAAGTCAGCTCACAGATTAAATCAGTAAAAAATTCAAGTATTTTTCAAAGTACATACATCATAATAAGTATAATTTTTGTCTTTAACTAAACACTTGGCTCGAATGTAGCAGAGTATTTGGTAAAGAAGTCATTATAATCTTCATTGATTTTAATACTAATAATGAGATCAAGTTGCAAACGCTACTTCCAACTCTAACGGCGGTCTTCTGAAGAGCCCCAAAAGTCAAGTCCGGACCGACTGGCCGGTATTCTCCTGCTGAAATGCCAAAGGTTGACGCGCTATAGGGTAGTCTCTAGTAAATATCCTAGACAGTTTAGATCGAGAAGGCTGGCAAACTAGGCTGTTTTTTTTAGATCTATCCAAAGGCCCTCATAACTTACAACTTAAGTAAAGGATATAGTTAAAACATTATCCTCTTGTAAAAAAGAAAGAAAAGTGTGTCAACAGAGGATAGAAACTGGCTGTGATGATGACATATAGCATGATTCATTTGCCTACATATTTGTAAAATGAGAATCTAAGTAACCTTGCCCTCAATGTTTGAAAAATAGTCAGCAAGTATTAAATATCTGTTCGGTTCTCACTTCTCAGCTATGGCAACAACAGTTTTCTTCGATAGAATAGTTAAAATGAATTTATTTTCGTTTATGTGGAGCAGAAACAAAACGCGGTTTTCGCAAAGCATGTCATTATCGTGGTTTTGTTAATCGTGGCGTGTGTGATTTACTATCTCTAACTAAATTTGTGTATGCAACAGTCTTATATTTTGTCACAGACAGAATCGTGAATTCGTGCTCGTTATGTGGCTGAGTCATGCTCCACTCACTAGTCTTTGTATCTTTGTATTTACTGTAGTTTTAAGTGGGATTATCAATTTCTGGTATCTCCACTATCCCCAAAAGATGGGACAAAGCTTAATTACTCAATGGATACCAATTGTGAAGAATAAAGGGATCGTGTCGTTAGGAAATTACGTTTTAATGTAAACTGACAGTTCCCTGCTGGCATCCTTATTAGATCACGCTGGTAAGACGCATCTTAGAAATAAAAAGCCTAGTTGCATACTTTAAAAAAAAAACTTATTTTTCGTTAGATAAATGAACAAAAAAATAGATGATTGAAGATATGATGGTAAATTTGCAAACCGACTGCTTCAAGTAGGAATCAAAACGCTGTCTGTGCGAATTTGAATTTGCATTCAAAATGTGGATATTTACAAATTGATTAACCTATTTAGAAATTTTTAACAAGACCGTGTTCATAAACAATGGCCTCATTATTTTAAAATAGAAAAAGGAAAGATGATTAGGTAAAAAAATATGTTATTTAATAGGCTTCTAATGTTTACTATCCAAAAAAAGACTTCAGTCTCCAGAAATAGTTACTATGAACACATTTTGAATTTATTTCATTCCCATATTTTGGGAGATTTTGGCAAGAGATAGATGGTAATAATTTTTCACAGTATCAAAGTAACTAATAAGTTAAGAAATACTACTAAAGGTCCTCCACTCGCTCTTGGCACTGACATTAATTAGTTAGAGCTTCATAATTTACTCCAATAAGTGGTATTCCCATCACTTGTTCCAATGAAGTCATACTGTCATGTTTATAATTTATTTTGTCACTTGCTTAAAATACCTTATAGTGATTTTACCAGACGTTGCAAACATTGCTCAATTTGCATTATAATTTTAGATACAGAAACTATTAGCACAGAAAAATAATAGTTATTTATGGATATCAAAAGTTAAGCAAACACATAGACATAGCCCACGAACACAAGATCTTGAAATGCTCGGGTTCAAACTACAGTATGACAAAGTATTCTGAAATTGTATGTCTGTGAGCGATGTCGATCGCGACGCCTTGAAAAACGTAGTGTAGGACGCCCCCCAGCTGGCTGGATGGACCGACGACCTTAGGAAGATGGCTGGCAGTAGATGGATAAAAAAAACGGGAGATCGTGTTCATAGGCACTCTTTGGGGGAGGCTTACGTCCAGCCATGGACTGCAATAGGCTGATAATGCCATAAAAAGCGATGTCTATGTGTGCGTTGGTGGAGCGTGCATTGTATGAAGCTTTTATTTATTCTGAGCTATTAGTTACCGCAGAAATAATCTCAAAAACACAGGCATATTGGGCGACCCAGTGGCTTAGCGATAGGCACAAATTGGCAGAACGCCAGCCCCTACGCCCCACGGAACAAGGCTCCATGACAGTAAATTAGAAGGAATATTATTTATCGTGTAGCAATTTACTAAACTTGCTTCAACACAAACTACTTCACAACAAGTATTCTTTGTGAGCCACCCCGCATAATTATTGATTGGGGCATTTTTACCCAATGCGGGTAAATAAAATTAGAAACCAATAAAAATATCACTGGCATTATTAATAATGCTTATTCTTGACATTGAAAGAACACTTTGCAAAATGTATTTGCGTGATCACCGGTTTCATAGTCTGATTTGACATGCTTTCTTTTAACAATGAACACGAGGATTATATCTTCACATAACATCTAGTTCATATCATTCGGTTTTATTTTTTACTTATCTTTATTATGGAAACAAAAAGCTATTAATGTTACATTTAGTTTACAAATAATGTATAGTACTAAATCACTACAAGTTTTTACTAATAGTTTTCACAGTAATAAAGTTGACAAGATAAAAAGTTCAATTAGAAATTTAATACGAGGGAACAAAACAATAATAAAGGCCCTAAATTATTATTGCAATAATCTTACTATGGCTCAACTACATCGAGTGGCCCTTGTAACAAATAACGAAAGCGCACCAGTTTCTAAAGAAATATGTCGAAATGATTATAAATATTGTTATAGTATTCTATAGTAAAAGTAAATTCTGAAAGAAGTACAGAAGATCCTAAGTCCAATAATAATAATTGCTATTATCACAAAGATATTTTGTTCAAGTCGCTGGATGCAAACGGCCCAGAGATGCTCGCTGTGGCGTTTTATAAGGGAGGCCTATGTCCAGCAAGGGATTTCTAGAGAATAATGATGATGATGATAAAAACAAATTTTTGTTCTTTATTAAATGCAGTGTATTGTGCGAGATCTTGTTTCACATCCATGAGTGTAATTTTGAAATCCAGCATGCATTACTATTATACAGAAATTATATACGAATTCATTTAATTATACACCGTGAAATTTTAGTGGTTGTTTTCCCACCACCACTTGCTTAGTGGTAAGGGAAACGTGGTAAGGAAGTCTGCATGTTCACAGATAACACCAAATATGTGGCTTTGGTCCAAAAATTGACAGGTGGTCATGACTAAGGGTCACCAAGGTCTGATGATCGCTCCAGATGAAATAACCAGACTTGCTACATTGACATCGGACAATCAACAATCGGAAATTTCAACTGTAATGGTACAAATAGATAGGAGGCAGACAAGAATCGGTTTTCTTCAGACATACCTATTTCGCAACAATTTTAATGTCTGCTTTAGCGAATCCAGTGAGTACCGAATACTGTGGCAACTGCTCTGTATTATCTTTATGGCAAATGACAACTGATATGGATTAAGTAACTCCTGATACTACCTACAGTAAAATGTCCATTGTCGTGTTACCAGGTGGAGGATATTGTATGGGTTATGAGTTATGACCTTTCATATTCATCTCAGATCTTGTGCATTCAAAACCTCAGCCAAAGGACGTCTACTGCTGAACATAGGCCTCTCCCAGTGACATCCAGATTGGTCAGTTGGAAGCATACCAAACGCTAAAGGCTTCCTGCAACCTTTACCAGGTTATCTGTCCACCTTATGGGTGGACTTTCGACGCTGCGCTTGTCTTCTCTTGTGCATTAACTTTACAAAATAATCGTGCAGATAGAATCAGTTCATGTTTTTATTGCTGACGAACGTTATGACAAAATGTGACAAATAAATTTTATCTGTTCTAGTACTAAGTACTTATAAATGCTGTCATTGTATTTTGTATCACAGTAGGTCATATCATTTCATGAAGTGGCAAAAGGTCTAGGTTGTTTTGTCTAGACTTCAGTTTTCAGTAGAATTAATAATCTTCACTTAAATACGCTAGAAAATAAGCAAATTTTAATTAGATTCTGCCTTTTTCAGTTCACTTTCTACTGTTCTAATTATTTCTCGCAATCTTTAATCTAATTTCTTGTCCTCACAACATTGGAAGTTATTAACACGCAGTTTTTCTAACCATATCTTAATAATTAATGCAAAGAACTGTTTGTAACAAGAGCAATTAAACATTCCATGTCTAGTGCGTACCGTTTAATTACAACTCTAATTAGTTTTAGCAGGACTTTCATTGAAGTATGTTTTTCTGAGGTTACTTTATAGTAGCTTCCAATAGTACTCGGCTAAAAATATAATTTCAGAATCTATTAAAATTATTTATGATTTTAGTAACTACCGCTGTAGAACTTATACCTCGGATCATCTCGAATGTTATTAGATTCATACAATATTCTAACTTGAATAAAATTTTACTAAAGAAGATGATATAGATTAACAAGATAATATGCTTACACAAGTTGCAATACATATCGAAATAACAGTCTATAATCTGCCTGTCTAGTATACAGAAATCAATAATGCATTTAAAATGTTAATTGTTTATAGATAAAACTGAAATAACTGAACAGCGTGTACTTAATCTTCGCCTTTTATAAACAAGCTAACAAAAAATATACAGGATTTTGTTTACATTACCATTAATATAGATCAGAATAGATAAACCATTACGATCTTTATGAGATTTTATTAGGACTCTCATTGAAGTGATCTGGTCAGAGGCATTTCGAATGCTGGTATTTTTAGATTATCCAATGCAATGCTTCTTGTAGTAAGCTCCTCACCGTAATATAACTAAGCCCACGAGCCCTGCCCTACCCTATTCCAAAGGAGATAAAGATGAAATCGTACAGCGTATCGCCTCGTCCTAGACGTATATAAAATAAGAACATCTATGTCCACCCGAGCAACAGGAAGCGTGTTTACCCCGACTTCGATCGACATATCTTCGTCGCGATTCTACGAAACGGTACGTAGAAAAACACGAGTTTGTTGTTAAAATCTGACACACAAACGATTTACGACTCGTCGTCGAACGACACGAACGCTTTCGATCTGTCTTTTTGCTCGAAGACGCGTATCGATTGTTTTCGCAAAGGTTACGCGTGTAGACCATGGAAGGGTTCCGATGTTCCGAAGTCTGGCCGCGCATGTATGACGATTGACGACTCAGCGACTTTGCGCGTTATAATCACTCGGAACAAAAAAACGGAGCTGTGATCTTGTATTGACGTTTCGTTCCTTCGCCGCTGGAGCGTTACAGCCGCACTGTCGCTCGCGGCTACTGAACCGTTGATCACTGTTAGCACTAGCACTGGCACAGGGCCCTCACCTGAGCCTGACGGGCGGCGGGATATTGAAGGCGGGGAACAGCTTAGCGTTGGGACTCTCGAACAGCATCGCGATTGTTATTTCACCGCGCGCGCATCATGTACCCGTCCGCGCGTTGTGGCTTTCGGCCGGACACTGCCGGCTGCTGCGGCGGCCCCCCGCCGCACCCCTGCCCTGTGACGTCACGCCCGGAACGCCAGGCTTTTTCGTGCCGCGCGGCGCGTACTTCGACTTTCCATCCTGCTCTTGATTACGGTGTTAGACAGAGAGGGGCGTCGCCCGCCAGCTGGTTTTGTATGGAAGGGTAATAGGCCAGTTTAGCCCCTCTCGTTCGTAGGGCTTCGGTCCGCTGAGCCAGTCGCGCTGGTTCACATTGGCTCATATCCACTTGCCATTTGTTGGGCCTCCATTATTCCTTGTATTTGGTGACATGCTTTGTGTCCTATTTCATTCTTAGTTACGTAAAAACAGGTACATTTTCTTTGAACGTTGACGGCGTAACTTGAAATCACTTGAAATGCTCCATAACCTACACAAAGGGAGTCCTTATTAAACCTAGCTCCTGTTATGTTAAGATGACGTAATAGTTGATCCGTTTCTTTTTCATGTTGAAAAATATTATGAAAATATAATTATTGCATTGTTTGGTTTCATAACACGCGGACCCACGTCAAGCTAAGCATTTCACTATATGTTGAACTATCACTGCTCAGGTGCTTTCTTTGCCGAGGGTTTGCGTATGATATGACATTTAAAACATCCTTAAAATAAAAAGATATTATAAAGTAGACGATTATTTAAACGACAAGAGTGCATGCTTAACCTGCTTAGTTCGCATTTACTACGTCTTGTAACTGTATTTCCTGTAAAAAAGGCTGACAAGGTGACTTCTTCTCATCACCAGCCGATATGTAGTCACGAAGCGGAGGAAAAAGCTAACTTTTACGACGTGTATAAGTGCCTGGAAGTGGGCCTATATAAGGAATAAATAAGTATTATTGATAGGAATGTATAGCTTGGGTAGACTTTACCTCAGTATAACGATTAAATTGCTAAATTGTGGCTATGCGTACTTTTACTAATAATTTTTTTTTTTTTCCACAATCACACCAATCAACTAGCCCCAAACTAAGCAAAGCTTGTACTATGGCGACTAGATAACGGATAAACATACTTAAATACATTTATAAACATCCATGACTTAGGTACAAATGCTCGTGCTCATCACACAAACATTTGCCCCTTGCGGGATTCAAACCGGCTACCTCCTGATTTTGTAGTCTAGAGTGCGAATGACTACCAGACGGTCTTTTATATTTTTAATATTTATAAGAAACTAGCTGTTGCCCGCGACTTCGTTCACGTGTTCTTCAGTTTATTCATAAATAATTTTCTGTGCAACTTTCTTAATTTTTTCTTTCATAAGAACCTTCTCCTGGTAATAATTAACATAACAAAAAAAGAATTAGCGAAATTGTTCCATCCGTTCACGCGTGATGCGATGACCAAGGGAAATGGAGATTCATTTTTATATTATAGATTAATCCTATAAGAAACAAATTATAGACAAAATGATTACGAATACATATTAATTTATTATGTAAATAGTAATTTGTTTTACATTTTAAATGTACAAAAAATAGATAATATACCTACTTCTGGCTAATCAAAAGGCTGTCTCAAAATATTATATTTTTGTTTGTACGTCGCGAATTATTCCTGAGTCCCAACTCTTTGTCAAGATAACCAAATTGATGCACCATCACTTCTCGGATCTACCTCTTCTGCAATTTATTTATTTATTAAATATGATGCATTGTCAACATATCATTTGACGTAGGTATTTACATATTGTCTTTAGTCTTAAGCTTATTACTAATACTAGTTTTTAAGAATTATTCTAACAATTATAGACTTTGTCTAAAATAAATGCTTATATTATTATGACTAATTAGTAAAAAAAATTAGTTACACTTTTAGACTTCTGTAGGTACTCATTATGTGGCGATTTGGGTCCACCTACCCGGATGTATCCTACACACGCAACATCATCATCATAATAATCAGCCCACGTCAGTCCACTGCTGGACAAGGGTGTCTCCCAGCACGCCACTTTCATTGATTTTCATTTCGCTGCCACGTATTTACCACTTCATCTTGTTGAAGAGCGTCCTATGGTGCGTTTGCAAGTTGCGGTCTCCACGAATCCACTCAAAACCACGTCTATTTCATCGGTTCTACAACAAATGTACTGACCAGCCCACAGGCACTTCAGCGTAATTATAATTACGGTTTTTTATTTATTTTATTTTATTTTATTTTATTTTATTTTATTTTATTTTATTTTATTTATTATTTATTTTTATTTTATGACAAGATCCACAGCTCTAACTACAATTTAGATGAACTTATGAACTAAACTTACAGCCAATAACGGATTTATTTATTTTTGAGTTTTAAGTTAGTTTGTTATTAAGAAAATAATGTTTTTTCAATATCATCATCATCATCCGAGCCATAGGACGTTCACTACTAAACATAGGCCTCCCCCAGTGACTAATATTGTTTGTTGTTCAATGTTGTTTTCTAATAAAATTAAAAATAATAATTATTAAACACAATAAGCAAGGATTCGCTAGTGATTTCAGGACTTTTCCTGGTATCATAAAGAACGGTGGTCACCCTACCAATAAAAAACTAGTAATTTTTTATGATATCGCATAATCTTATTTTAGTAATTCTAAAAATTCAACAACTTTCCACTCGTAGGTACGCTTTCCAAGTCTGGAGTCCCTAATTTTCTGAAGACTAACTACTAGATAATATATAAATCATTAAGTAATATTTTAAGTAATATTTTATTTGGCACCAGAAACAATTTATATTACAAAAAACAAGTTATTAGAATTGTCGGTGCCAATAAGGTCTCCTGCTCAGCATAGTCGTGCGTGGCATAGGCCACGACACTGGTATTGGCATATGAGCCTTGGACACCGCATCATCTGTTTCCGATAAAACATTAACAGAATAAAATTAAACAAAAAAAAGGAACAAAAAATAACACAATAAAAAAAAATGAAATAAAACTGATTATAAATATCATTAAGTTAGCAAAAATAGAAACTAAATAATACAATCAATAAAATAATAACATGTCATCAACAATAATTAAATTATGACTTTCTCTGTCAGACCAACATTAGAATCCCAAAAATCACTACGTTGTAGGTGTTATAGAAAAAAAAATATTTAGAAGTTGAATCATCCCCTAAAATAAACTTATAAAACCAAAAAGATGAATCATTTTTAATTTTGTTAATATGGGGGGTGAAAGGAACAGGGTGTCAAGTTCCTCATCCCCCATTGAAAAGGGAGGATCCTCCGACCAGACGGGTGTTGTGTCTGGTGGGCTACTGCCCGACGGTTGTTTGTCGGGTTCTTGTATATATGGTTCAATCGCTCCGATAACTTTAATATCGCGATGTAGGATACGTCAGTTTTATATATAGATGTCGCTACAGTTAAAATCTTGAGTTCTTACCGCCTCCTCGTCTCTTAATTTTTAACCGACTTCAAAAAAGGAGGAGGTTCTCAATTCGTCGGAATCTTTTTTTAATTTTTTTTATGTATGTTCAGCGATCATTCGTTACTGCGTTGACCGATTTCGATAATTATTTTTTTGTTTGAAAGGTAATACTTTCGGAATGGTCCCATATAAATTTGGTTAAATTCTGATGATGGAATCTATAAGAAAATCATCAAACATTGCCTGAACTCCGTACCACGCCAACTGATTTTAGTATCTATCTTACCTAATATCTTTGCCAAATGTGGTTCACATTTTGATGATTCTTTTTTTAATGAATAGCTTGAACTTCAAAGATACTCTATTAAAACATTTTCGGAAATAAATTCACCCCTAAGGGTGGAAAAATAGGAAATGAAATCTGTTTCCAGCAGTTAAATTATGTTTGCACTTGTAAGATTTGTATTGATTAGGATTTATCACTTAAATGGATGAAATAAGTTAATTTTATTAAAAAAAAACCGACTTCAAAAAACTAAAACGCGTTTTATTAAAATAATTATTCAACTGGACAGTTTTGACACCTTGTCTCAAAGAACGCTTCAATGTATTTTCTTTCTGTGATTCGTTTCTTTTCTGTGATGTATAATCAAGAGTATCTATCGATCTATAGTTAGTTGTCAAAATATGTATTTTTCACAAGTCGTCTCCCAGCACACGCAGATTCGAGCTGATAGAATTTAGACCTATGTTCAGCAGTGGACGTCCTATAACTGAAATGATGATTTTTTATAAACGGTTAAAAACATTCCTAATAAATAAAAGTTACTATAACTTAGCAGAATTTTTCAATGATAAATATGAAATTTAACTGATAATATTCTTCGGTGGCACAATTCAATTAAATTAAATTACTTTATTATCTATAAATCTATAATTGTATAATGCTTGAAATGTACACTAATCTTAGTATAACTTATTACTTATGAAATTTAAAAATATGTATATATGTCACTCTCTTGTTTGCTATGCCCTTGCAGGGCGTCACATGTATACCTTTATTTTTCTAACACCGCAAAATTGTAATGTGACATGCAATAAACGTTTGAATTTAAATTTGAATTTGATGATGATATTTTGACACATAAATTATAGAAGCTAGATATAAATAAATATAAATATTGGACAACACTGCTGTAATCTTAAGGTATGTAGCTAAAGCACTTGTGATAAAAAAACAGAAACAACAACGGAACCACAACGCCCAGATCCGAGGTAAAATTAAAAAGTTGGTTTTCTACATCGATTTGACAGGAAATCGAACTACCTTAGTATGGCGTTACCAATTCCAGCGTACTCACCTCTCGGCTACAGAGGCCGTCACAGAGGTAAAGCCTAGGATCTATATTTTCAATGATTTACATACGTTTTATCTACCTACCTATATTTATTTTATATTTTTCATATTTTTCTTTTTTCTTTTTAGGGTTAGTTTTTGTTATTCAATTTCATAAAATGTATCTTTCACTAAATAATAAATAATTAAAAACACATTTAGAGAATAAAATATGAATTTGACTTCATTAATTATTAATTACTGCCATAAAGGCCTACGACACTCACACTTGCCCACACTAAGCCGCCGACCGACATTAATTTATAGAGAGCAATAAATTTATTTTTTTTAGATTTCAATGTTGGTCGCTTAGAAAAAGTTGTTATATTTAAACATCAGAATAAGCCCCTAACTAAGATATTGTTGATATTTTACAAATAACCCTGTACATCGACGCCAACTGTCAAAAAGTGATGAATATAGCCTCCACGTTGAATCGCCGTGCCGGTGACGTCACATGTTATGATCCAATACTCGCAACGCTTGGCAGACGGGTTGGCGAGCGCAGTTTTTATTGTATTTTACAAGCAGACGCTGCTGCCCGTCTCGTTCTACAGGAATTAGTCGTATCTTACGACACGCATCCTGTTGGCGGTAGGGAAGTGAATTCTTTACGGCTGTCCCCACACGGCAAATATTTATACTTATTGTATATTGAATCGCATAAATCGATCGATGAGTACCTACATAAAGACTTCGGGGTGGCACAACATCAAGAAAGACAATATTTTAATACGCGTTTTTATTTTTTAAACGTTGTCATACATAATGATAATATCATGTACGTACGCAAAAATTTTGATCTTTTTTTTTATCATTCATATTACACAAGAAACAAAAACAAACTTGTAGTCCCAAACTTCAGATTGGCCAAAACAAGTAATTATTCTTGGGAAATTGTACTTTATTTTTTAATAATATACCTCACAATGTTATCGAACTTTCTATTAATAAATATAAATCACATGTCTAAGGGGTAAACAATTCAAGACTATCTTGATGACAAGAATGTATGGTCAGTCCAGCCTGCACTAAACTGATGTACCTACCTGTTTATTTTGATTTTATATCTTTTTGTGGCAGCTAGTGGTGACTGAGTTTGTTCCGGCGTTTCTTCTCAGCACTTGCCAGATTGTCTGTGTCTTGTCTCGAAGTAAAACTTACTCTAGGACCTCTGAGGGCCTTTACATGAATAGTTTGACCACGATTTTTGTTGTTTGAATACTTACGAATACTTTCATTATCATAAAACGCGGCATTGTGTGGAAAAAAATATTTTGCTTACGTAACACCAAACGGCGCCACTTTTACACTTTTCTCTTAACTTTGCCAATTAGATCGATTAAAAACAAAAAACAACACACGGACCTATAGTCAAAATGTAAGGCGATAAGTAAAAATATTTTGTTACTAAAAAATTGCTTGTAAACTTATCAATACGACTCGATAGTTGCTACACTTTCGTTCACAGTGTCCAGAGTCCACCTTTTCCTGTACGTCCCCGTCGTACAAGACCCCGCATTGTATTGTGAACCAATTTTCTGATCCACTGACCCCGAGACAACTAAAAAACTCTAAAATAAGAAGACATAAGAGATCACAATTCAGTTCCAACCACCAGCATAACCTGACCCGCGCACGCTTCCTGCCCGAACTAGATTGAATGCGGCATACAATTATAATGAGCTACGAAGGCTCAGGCTACGCTGGGTATATACAGGCTTATCGAAAGATGGCGGAGATACGTGTAAAAAGTAAAACGCGAAAATAAGAATATGGCGGCTGCATTTTATTTTTATTTGAAACTATTGAAAGCAACGCTATGTTGCAAATAAACGACGAATTGAACTCAACAGTTGGCTTACTTTGATTTAGACACAAATCTCTGTAATGAACCTACAAGAATCACATTAATTAATAAATAAATTGTTTTACAATCACACCAATTATCTAGCCCCAAACTAAGCAAAGCTTGTACTATGGCGACTAGATAACGGATAAACATACTTAGATACTTTTATAAACATCCATGACTTAGGTACAAATGCTCGTGCCCATTACACAAACATTTGCCCCTTGCGGGATTCGAACCCGCAACCGCTGGAGTCCGGAGCGCGAACCACTATACCAGACGGACGTCGATTAATAGAATTAGCTACTCGCTTAGATTTTTTTTGTAAATATTCAAAGTATTAAGTAAATCAATTAGAAATTGTTCCAGATCGGATCTTTGTGGACAAATAGCTATATTTGATCTATTTGGGCCTTTAATATAATACAGGTACATAATCATAATCAGCCATAGGACGTCCACTGCTGAACATATTCCTACCCATTGACTTCCAGATTGGGATATACTTATTATGACGACCGTCTGGCCATCCAGTTGCATTTCGAATCTCGCAAGGGGCAAATGAGTACGAGTATTTGTACCTATAACTAAGGCACGGATGTTTATTGTGTAAGTACGTTTATCCGTTATCTAGTCACCATAGTAAAGGCTGCTTATTTTATATTATAAGCGAAACTCAGAACTGGAACTAGTCTCCTCTGGTAGGTGTTGACTATTGATCAACCAAACCAATTGGAACTTACTTCCCCTTGTTAATAAAGAGTCGGACTCGAAAATTATTTTCAAGAATAAAGTTCGACAATTGTTACAATAAATAAATTGCGCTTATTTATTTATAATTTATTCAGCGTGGGTACTTTATCAAGTGCTTACGTTGTAAGCATGGTATAAAACTTTGGTATAAAATGTGTTATAAATTATTCTCAACGTTTGGCATAATAGAAAGCAACGCATGGTGTGTTGCTCTTTAATCGTTTACGACACAGTTTAGTGTAGTTCTAATAGATGGTGTTAGTGTGTCATGTATGGTAAACGTGTAGAGCAGCCATACTCTAAGTGTGTTCCGCGGAACCCTAGGGTTCCGCGATACCCCTGTCGGGGTTCCGCAAGAAGTTAGAAAAAAAAATCAAAACACCTCTCTCTGGTCGACCGTTCTGTCGCGGCGTATCACGATTCACGAACAATTTTACTATGCCGCCACCGCCGATACCTACTTGTGACCGCGCAATCCCTTTGATAAAAGCCGCCTTTGAAATTAGACGCTATAATTGTGAACAAGCGACTTTCGGCTCTAACTTCAAAACGTAAAGTCGAGATTGCTTACACCACATTTTTTGAATTTCTATTTTTATATCGGCTTTTTATTTATCAAAGACGCCGACTCGAGTATTTTTGAGAATGTTCGAGATTGAGGCTAGGACTATAAAAGCGATGATCAAGCCTTGACACTAGTCAGTCGACGATTAGCGTTCGGAGCGATAAGTACCTACCTGCTAGAAAAAAATTGTGTATTGTTCTACTGCTGTTTTCTGATTGTATCAGTTTTGTACATTTCTTCTTTGGACTAAAGTGCTAAACTCTTCTACGCAGTAACGACCGTGCATTATTTTAACCTCACCATCCTGAAAGAATGGAACGTTGGCTTAAAGGCGTTAAACGTGTCGCAACAACATCTTCCAACGAAGCCGAATGTTCAAAAGCAGTCCGCGTGGAGTATACAGCAATTACCGATCCAGACGATGATGCAACGACGTCAAGTTCCACGGTTTCAAAGGCGAAAAAAAGGAAGTATGATGAATCATATATCAGTTTTGGATTTGTTGATTCCAACGGCTCACCTCTCTGCATGTTATGTAGTAAACTGCTTCCTAATAGTTCCATGGCACCTGCCAAGTTGCGCCGACATTTAGAAACTGTACACCCCGAGTCTAAAGACAAGAATAAAGATTTTTTTGTACGTAAAAAAGAACAGTTATTGGAAAGTCAAAAAACAATGATGCATGTAACCCAAACTATCAATGAAAAGGCCACGGAGGCATCATATTTAGTTAGCTATCGCATTGCACAAGCAGGAGAAGCGCACACTATCGCTGAGAATTTAATAAAACCATGTGTATTAGACATAACAAAATGCATGCTCGATGAAAAATCTGCAAAGCATCTTTCTACTGTGCCGCTATCTAACGATACTGTTTCACGGCGAATTCATGATCTAGCAAGCTACGTCAAACAAGAACTAGTTACACGTCTACAAAAAACACAATTCGTCTTGCAAATGGATGAGTCGACTGATGTCGCTGGTCTGGCTATCTTGCTGGTTATCGTGAGATATCCATGTGAAAGTTCTTTTGAAGAAGACATGCTTATGTGTTCACCTCTACCCACAAACACTACCGGAGAGGAAATTTTTAATAAAATAAATATATTTTTTGAGGAAAATAATCTCAGTTGGAACGATTGCATTGACATTTGTACAGATGGGGCCAAGGCGATGACGGGTAAAACAGCAGGAGTAGTGTCACGAATAAAAAATAAAGCGCCTAATTGTAGTTCCAGCCATTGTATCCTGCATAGACAAGCACTTGCGATGAAGCAAATGCCGTCCAATCTAAAATTAGTTATGGATGAAGCGGTAAAAATAATTAATTTTATCAAATCACGACCACTACAATCCCGATTGTTCTCATTATTGTGTGAAGATTATGGCAGCACACATAAAACACTGCTGCTCCATACAGAAGTGCGATGGCTGTCTCGGGGTAAAACTTTAACAAGGCTATTTGAACTTAGAGCCGAGTTACAAATGTTTCTTTCAGATACTTCTTTTAATTTGAAAGACCGTTTGTATGATAAAACTTGGTTGTTCCGACTGTCTTTTATGGCGGATATCTTTCAGAAACTGAACGAATTAAATTTATCATTGCAAGGTAAACAGACAACAGTGTTCCAGGCCTGTAACAAAATAACTGCCTTCAAAAGAAAATTAGATTTTTGGATTATTTGCGTTGGAAATAGAGAAATAGAAAGCTTTACGTCACTCAGTGAGTTTCTTGGCGATAACAACTCAGAAATATTTCAAGATGATGTATTTGAAGAATTGGTCCAATATCTCACTTCGATGCGCGCATCTTTTGAGCAGTATTTTCCTGAAGAACAGAATACAAAAATGAAACTGAATTCATGGATTCATAATCCTTTTTTACCCAACTTACAAAAGCCCGAAAGTATGTCAAACGAGATATATGAATCTCTTTTAGAAATGTCATCTGACACAAGTATGGAGTCACTGTTCAAAACGACGCCTCTCAACGATTTTTGGTGCAGAATCCGAAATGAATATCCAATGCTTGCCAAAATGGCTTTGAATATTCTTCTCCCGTTTCCAACAACATATTTGTGCGAAACAGGATTCTCAACCTATGCAGCCACGAAAACAAAATACCGCAATAGACTGGACGCCGAACCTGATATGAGACTTCAACTGTCCTCTATGAAACCTGATATCAACCAATTGATGAAAAATAAAAAACAGTTTCATACATCCCATTAGTTAGATTTTTTTTCTTTTTCAATGTTATATTTATTATTATACTTGTTATGTAAGTAAGTAATAAGTAACTGTTACATGGTACTCTAATTATGCTTATTAATAAAAAATACACTTAAAAACCATTGTTTTATTGTAGGGTTCCATCAAGTATTTTGCTATCCAAAAGGGTTCCGTCACCAAAAAAGATTGAGAACCGCTGGTGTAGAGTGATTTGTTCTGTAAGCCGTATCTTTACTATTTAGATCAATGGTTTTAAATATTCCTTTCTTATTTCTAGGCTTTGCGCTATTTTCTTCCTTTTCATTTAACAGAGTTCCTTAGTTTATAGAAATAAAAATAGAAACGTTTATTTGACACACGAAAAAAATACACAACAACAAAACAATCAGGGGCATCGGGAATAGTTTACAAACATGTATTAGTGCTTTGGGGCCCCCGTTAGGTAGGGCCCTGGGCACCGGCCCTGTGTGCCCATGGGATGATGATTACTGCATTTGCAAACGCTTGCGACGAAAAGGTAATCATTTGATTTCACCGAAAGAATGTCTTGTATAGTGGCGCGGGTTCTTAATGCACGATTGTCTTGAGATCTAAACGGTTGGCAGGTTCCATGGAGGTTCCTCGTTAAACCATTGCTGCAGGAAGGAATAATAATAATAATAATAATGGAGCAATGGAGTACAATGCTAAGTCTCCAGGGCGAGAGAATGGCGGATGTGGAAGACCGAATAAGTATTAGGAGGGGTATATATCAGGGCGATTGTCTGAGTCCACTTTGGTTTTGCCTTGCCCTGAACTCTCCAAGCAGTTTGCTGGAGAATTCAGGGACGGGATTTCAGTTTCGGAGAGGAAATGATCGGGTATCGCACCTTTTTTACATGGATGACCTTAAGCTGTTAGCCCCAACGGCTCCAAAGCTGAGGGAGTTACTAAACATCGTTGTTGATTTTAGTGGCTCCATCAGAATAGAGTTGGGGATTGATAAGTGTGCGGTTATCCATGTGTCGAGGGGGAAGATAACTCGGTCGCAGGAGGTTGACCTTGGTGTCGTCCAATTGCAAACATTTTCCGAAACTGATACATACCGGTATCTGGGTATGTCACAGAATATAGGTGTGAGGGAATCGGACTTAAAACAGTCTGTTGGTGAAGCCTTCTTCGACCGCCTTACAAAGGTACTTAATAGTTCTTTGTCGGGGGTCAATAAGGTCAAAGCCTATAACGGATGGGTTATGCCTATTCTCTTATACACCTTTGGCATACTCAGATGGACTCAGACCGAATTAAACGCTCTGGTTCGGGAGGTCCGCACGACTATGACACTACATAGAATGCATCACCCCAGGTCGTCGGTCATGAGGCTGTATATCCCGAGGAAGTGTGGTGGTCGAGGCCTCTTAAGTGCTAAAACCATGCACGACCGCGAGGTATCTAGCCTCAGAGCCTATTTTCTGGCAAAGACCGACACAACGATGCATTGTGATGTCATAGAATGTGATAAAGGACTCACCCCTCTTGATCTGGCCAACGAGGCAACGAGTCATGGCAGTCGCCGGCGATACTAAGTGTCTCTGATCGCGAGGCCGTATGGAAAGGGAAAGAGCTGCACGGGCGGTTTTTCAAGGCTCTACACGAGCCCCACGTGGACCGAAAAGCTTCCGTGCATTGGCTGCGCTTTGGAGACCTCTTTGGGGAAACCGAGGGATTTGCTTGTGCGATACAAGACCAGGTTATCAAGACGAACAACTACCGAAAATACATCATAAAGGATGGCACAGTGGACATTTGTCGGGCCTGTCGCCATCCTGGAGAATCCCTCCGTCATGTAGTTTCGGGTTGTTCGGCTCTTGCTAACACTGAGTATCTGCACAGGCATAATCAAGCAGCCAAAATTCTCCACCAAGAGCTCGCCCTGAAGTACGGTCTCGTGAGCCAGAGACTACCCTATTATAAGTACTCGCCGGAGCCAGTACTCGAAAGTGACAGTATCCGGCTACTGGGACCGGCCCCTCATCACTGACAGGACTATTCTTGCGAATAAGCCTGATATAGTGCTGATGGACCGGGCGCAATCGAAGGTGTTTTTGGTGGACGTCACTATCCCTCATGACGAGAACCTTGTGAAGGCCGAGACCGAAAAGCAACGCAAGTACTTGGACCTAGTACACGAGGTTACCGAAATGTGGGAAGTGGCGTCCACTGAAATCATACCAATTGTTATATCGGCAAACGGGTTAATTCCAGTCACCTTAGGTGTACACCTGAAAAGACTGGGATTGGTCGGCGGCTCGCTTCCAGCAAAGATGCAGAAGGCGGTGGTGCTTGATACCGCCCGCATCGTCCGCCGATTTCTTTCTCTTTTGCCCTGATCCCGGCCAACTGTGCTATTGCCGGTCATTACCGCCCAAGAGGCGAGAGGTTTCTGGCCTATGAAGAAATAATAAATAATAATAATAATAAATATTGGACAACATCACATACATTGCTCTGATCCTGTGGTAAGTAGCCAAAGCACTTGTGTTACAGAAATCAGAAACAACGACGGTACCACAACACAAACAATCAAGAATACAACGTTCTTTCATCATCATTATGATTATTATTGGCGTTTGGAAGTCTACTGCACAAATTCCTTATTGCTTGCGTTTGTGTGATGAGCACGACCATTTGTACATAAGTTATGAATGTTTAAAATGTATTTAGTTTTGTCTATTCGTTATCCAGTCGGCATAGTACAAGCTTTGCTTAGTTTGAGGCTGGATATTTGATGTGATTGTCGAAAGAATTTATTATTTATTATCATCAAAACCCTTGGAAGTCCACTACTAGATAGGCCTCTCTTAAACAGGGAGGCCAGAAAAGTGAAACAGTTATGAGGCTGTTTATTTTATGCATAAATGCACAGTTCATAGATATTTTGGGTGCAAGAAAAAACGAAGAATCCTTCTACATTCTTTTGGAATTTTTCAAACTGAACCGGCTGCAAAATTTCATTTAAAAAAAATCGTAACTCGAGAACTACGAAAAATCGTAAAACATAGATAGGTATTGGATACAGTCCCGACCACTCAAAGATTTCATAAAAATTGTTACGCTATGTGTAAAACTATCTACAACAAGATACCAAATCGCTTTAAGGAAATGCCTTTCAATCAATTTAAAACTTCATTGCGTGGATGGTTGCTGGATAGGGGTTTCTACTCAATTGACGAATTTATGAAACATAAGGAACCTTAATGTAGTCGATGCATAGTTTGATTGACTATTTTATGCAAAAAAAAAAATACTGTTCTTAAAGTAATATTTCAATTGTATTCTTTGACATTGTTAACCATTAATTAATGACATAAATAATTTAATTTGACTACTGTTAACTTTGAAAAAATTTTATTATCTTGTAATTAAATATTTGCATGCTCTTTAACATAGCTAAGTAGGTCAATGCACTATTTATTTAAATACTTATGATCACATTTTATGTACTGTACCCTACTTTATGGCAAATAAACAATTTGAATTTTGAATTTAAATTTAGGGGTGATTCAGATACCTGTCAACACGAGGGACCTAAAAAAAATTTTAGACGTCACTTTTCTGGCCACCCTGTTTAATGTCGTTGTTTTGTTTGAGCAGGAGTCTTGAGAAAAAACACGATTTTAATTACGACCATTTAATATGTTCCAATTGACAAGGTGAAGAGAGAGAGCACACCGTTTGACATTTCGTATTAGAACGTCACAACGTAAAAAGAGCTGCCTACATACAATAACATTTTTAAGGTGGTGGCCATACCCAACAGTCGTCAGCAAGTAATCCGTAGCTCAGTTGGAAGAGCCCGGATAGCAAAAGTTCGTGGGTTCGAATCCCACCAGAGCCTGCAATATTAAATATTTTTCTTTCTTCAGAGGTTGTCAGTTCTGTGAGAGATGTGTCCTGCAAATTGCCACTTTATCTTTGCAATTCGAAAAACTATGTCGGAGACTGGATCCTTTACGGATCTCCTCATTTCAGATCTTAAATCGCGTTCAAAAATGTCCTTAGCTGGTTTTAAAATAAATTTTAGTTCGTAACTTTTAAGTGCACCTTCTGTAAGTTTTATATACTTCGCATCGCATAAATTGATCGGAAAGTCAACGTGTATTGTATAGACTTTGGGGTGGCGCTGCCTGCCGACACAACAACAAAAAAACTAATTACTTATATGTATGTTCCCGTGTTTACGTCCACATCAAAATTTTTCGAGTAAAACTGACACTTGGCCCTCAGGACCCTGAAGCCTAAAAATTGGTAGAGAGCAGCCTAAAACTATATTAAATGTAGCCTCAAACGAAAACTTTTCATAGGTAATGCTTTAGTCTATAGACTTGAACAAAGCCTTCGGATGTTAAATAGATATTTTAATAGATATACCTCCGAGGTTAAATAGATACTTAACTAGAATGTGACTACAAAAAAAAAACACTTTTAACTTAATTCTAGGTGCTTGTATAATCCAAACTTCGTAATTTCCAAAAGCCCAATTTTCGTAAGTTACTAACAGTAGTCGCAATCCAGTTTTGATTCGGTCTCTCCCAGTAACTTAAAGATAAAAAACGGTATTCTAATATTCTTAAAAGAATGCAATTATCTTAATGCGATTATGCGACTGAAAATAGAACGAAACAAAATGAGTTAAGTAATTTTTTTTGTCAATTTTTTTTTCTGTCGCTTTACACATTTTTTTTATTTGTAAAAGACACAAAACAGGATACAGTTATTACAAATCCATTTTACATGAATAGAACTTAATTGCTAAACTGTTGTTCAAAACATGCGTCTATGGTTAGATTACAAAAAATAAAACTTATACAAAAATATTAGTGACAACAAACTAAATTGTAAACCACTTACTTTAAGACCAAATTAATCTATCCTTTGAAGATATTTAGATTAAAGTTCAGAATGTCTATGTCTTTGCAACCTTGGGACATATCATTGTAAAGATGACATGCGAACTATTGGGTTGTAAAAAGATGAATTGTTACGTTATACTAAGGGCCAGTTTCACCACTTGCTGATAAGTTTCGGATAACACTGGCACTTTTTTTGACAGATAACCCATATAATTAGCTGTCAATAAAGTGAGAAACTTTTGGGATTTCGAGTTCTGTAAAAATTGTCAATTTCATGTTGTATTAAGTTTATGAGAACAGCGTTTTTGATAGAAGATAATGTATCTGTCATGGGACCGGACCGTAACTGGATCGCGACTTATCTTCAGGTCACCGACCGTCACGCACGGCTCGCAACAGTGGTGACAAAATGTCCGAACTCCGCAAAACCCATTATCCGCGCCAGCGCAAGGTTCCGCACGATTAGCCGACGAAAGCGTTCACAAGTGAAATCATAGGAAACGCAGCTTGATACACAATTACACAGTTAAACCCGATTCTCTTGTATCTTAGGGTACAGTCGGCCAAGAAAGTGGTCTATCATTGGTTCATTCGTTATGGTTCAAAATCATTCGCGCGTTTATAGAACAACAGGGTTGATTTCCCATGCAAAAATATTCTGACAGCTACTAATTCTCTCTATCATATTACGTCAAAAACAAATGAAAAATACATCATACTTAATTGTGCATCTCCTTCATTGTTAAAAAGGTAATAAGACTATGAGTTTGACCTTGTCGCTATTTTACTTACACATTAAATTTTGACAAAACTGGTAGACCACTTTGTTGGCCGACCGTACCTACTTACTAACAACACTCAAATAATCCCTCTTACCTGTGGTTAATTAAATCAAGTAAATGAGAGGAACAACAGCCTTAACATTTTGCAAAAAATTGTTCAAGACTGGCTGAATCTTCATAATATTGTGTTTTGTGCAAATAAACGATTTATTTATTTATTTTTTATTTATTTATAGCTAATACGACGGCTTCCGTAACCGAGAGGCGAGCATACTAGACTTGATGATCTTTGAGGACCCCAGGTTCGATTCCCGGTCAGTCAATGTAGAAAAATAACCTTTCTATATTATCTCGGGTCTGGGTGATGTTGTACCGTCGTTGTGTCTGATTCACCATAGACTCAAGAGCAATCTATGGTTGTCGTCCAATATTATTTTTATATTGGATATCACATATTATTATTAAAATTATGTAGCAGATAGATAGATAGATAGATACTCTTTATTGCACACCATACAAGTAAATTACACATGATTTTTACAGAAAAACGTACAATTTAGGCGGTCTTATCGCTAATAGCGATCTCTTCCAGACAACCTTCAGGTAGAGGACAACCAATAAAGAGAGAGGAAGGTGGTGCAGAGTTCAATTCTTAAATTATATGTAGTACCTACCTACATAAGTATTTATTAATCTTTGAATATTCGTGTTCGACTATGATGCCAGAGAGAGATACAATGATTTATATACTTAACAGGCACTAATTTGCAATTTGTAGGTATCTATCACCAAGATAAAATCCAAAAACTTCGCTTATTTTGGGAATTAGATCTTAAAGTTTTGATTTACCTACTATTTGGATTGGGATGGATCTACCAACTTTAAAAAGGTTTTTAATTTATTAATTATTGTATTGTTTAAATTAACTTGAATCGGACCAACAAGTCTCTGACGTCTGTCAAGCACTATAACTGTCAAATGTCAAGTCAATCAGTTGTCAAATTTATTTACGTACACGTCATTTTCACTACGATATTTTGTGCGGAAATTCTAGAATATTAGAGAAAAAACTAATAAGATTTATACCATAAATTAATACTGTAAAAATACGTTAGTATTGCATAGCTGCAGGTCATATTATTGTCTTTTGTCCAGTCACGCATGGAAGCTGAAAGTTTATCTTCGATAGTGTTTTGTGTTTGACCCCAAATCTTCAAACCTACGCAATGGATCCCGAATTCGAGGCACGCCAGAATGCGTACTCTCTGAACCCCTTTACTTACGGTAAGAATTTTGAGTTTAAATTTAAGTTAGTTTAAATTTGTTGAAGAACTTAGATCCAAACTTTATTCCATAAACTAATTGATTACCTACCAAAGTTATGTGTATAGTCATCATCGTCAGCCTTTTACATCCCACTGCTAGACATAGCCCTTCCATATAGAACGCCACATCGAACCTCTGGGTCGTTTGCTACCTTGACTAAGTTGTTAATCTACTAAGTGGGCTGTGGGAGGTTAGAAGAGACAATCCGAAGAGTTGGTTGCGTTGGTTCTTTTAATCATATGGTTTCGCTAACTTAGCTTTATGCATTGTTAACGTTTTTATTAAAGCCATAACATGAATTTTGCCATGTGAATGTTTTACTGTGACCACTGTGAGCTATTTTTTCACTTTATGAGGGTTTTCGGTTCTTGAGGGTAACATGTGTACCTACTATAACTGAGCTATATTAGAGTTACCGTTAATGTCCATCACCAATGTTCACAATTAAGTTACCAATTTTAAAAGGTTGAACTATTTTTGTTTTGTTTGTAAAAACCCTTTTATTATTTTGTGTAATAAAGTGTGTCTACCTTATTATTGTGCCCAACAGAGCAGGTGTTTATAATGGATGATTATCTATTTAAATAACACCTGTTTAACATTATAGAATGGAACAAATATAATTAATTGGATATAATACTTACCTATTATTATTGTTACTTTTTACAAGTTGTCTTGAAACATACACTATCTGTCTGTTTACTTATAAATATTGTAACTTGTATGAGTATCAGTATGAGATTGGACTCCCTTTTCCGCACTTAGACTCAAGTTCGGTCCCTTGTGCGTAGGGGTGTGATGGTTACGGATATAACCAGCCTAGCTCCGCCCAGAAGCGCAGAAGATTCCTGGGATTTTCACAGGATTCGCGGAGCGACCTTGGGTTGTCAAGGATTTCAGTACGTTGTGATGCAACCGCCTCACATTCCAGGACTACGTGGTTGGCAGTTTCGTCTGTAGTGAGACATGCCCTGCACAGGGCTGTCTGTGTTACCTATGGTGTAAAGGTGTTGATTTAGAAGACAGTGACCGGTAACTGTCCCCACGATTATTCGCAGGTTTTGTCTTTCGAGGCAGAGTATACGTCGGGTCAATCTGAGCGTGGGTCAATACTGTAGCTTTTAAACAATCTGAATAATAGGTACTGAGTTGAACTTACAAAGAATTCGTATTATTGTAGGAATTAACCTACTTTTTCATCTATACGATCAATCCCGGTTGCGTCCAAAGCCATTGCTTTGAAGCCCAGGGTCCGCTTTCGCAGGAAATAACCTACTATATAATAAAAATAACTACAATTAAGAAATCAAGGGTATTTCCCATATCAGAAACGTGTTATCTTAAAAGCATGTGTCAGTTACATTTGTTTGTGATAAAATATATTACAGGATGGACACAATAGATGTTTATAGCACATGTGTTCAAACTGCTCACAGATTGACCACCCCGCCCGTCATCTGCGCAGGGCCTTATTGACAGAGAAAGAAATAATTAAAGATTTTTTTTTTGTTTGTTTTTGTGCGGTATTTACTGCTTTAGCTGGATACGTTTTCAACTTTCCGCCCTTAAGACCTCTACCCTCCATAGTATACTACCTGTAAACATAAAACCGGTGACATACGGCTCCCGGATGCCAGTTTCGGAACAGGAGAGGCGGAGTCTTGCCGACAAGCTGGCAAAAGGATCGACAAAAGTTGACAAAAGGATCGACCAATGACAGCGTTTGACCTCACAATGTCAAGACGCGTCCAGGGACGCGTCCGTCGCCGTTTGTCACCAGCTTAAAGTACCGTACTGTCGTCAGCGCTGCCGCTGCTGGCGCAGTACGGCTGGGCGGCGCTGGGCGCGGCGGCGGCGCTGCTGTGCGCGGCGCACGTGCTCCGGCCGAGGTACAAGCGCTGGCTCGAGGCGAGGGAGGACGCAGAGTACCACAAGGGTAACTACATAAATCATTCTTCATAGTCATCATCATCATTTCAGCCACAGGACGTCCACTGCTGAACATAGGCCTCCCCCAGTGACTTCCAGATTGGCCGGCTGGAAGCGGCCGGCATCCAGCGGCTTCCTGTGACTTTTACCAGGTCGTCTATCTACTCGTACCTTGTGAGTGGACGTCCTACGCTGCGCTTATTGGTACGTGGCCTCCATTCTAGAACCTTTCTGCCCCATCGGCCATCAGTTCTACGTGCTTTGCGCCCTGCCCACTGCCACTTCAGCTTGCTAGTTGGGCTATGTCAGTCTGTTATAATTATGATACCTGAAATAAATGATATTGTTATTATATCTAATTTATATTGCTTTCTGTATTATTATATTATTTTCTCTTGTGTGTCGAATAAACGTTTCTTTCTTTCTTTCTTTCTTTCTTATTATTATTCGCTTCCAGACCCCGACAAGGCGATAGCACGGATGGAGGCGATCCAGCGCGCGCGCGAGAAGCAGCAGGAGTTGCTCCTGGCCGCCTCGCTCCGGGCACTCGAGCAGCAGAGGGAGGTTTGTAGCAGAAGCATTCATCATCATCCAGTATCATAATGTGAAAACAAATGAATGATGAATTTTAAAACAATATTTTTCTGGCTTTATTTCAAAATAAATTTGAATTTGGAATTCCCAATCAAACGCAAGGTATTTGATGTTAAAGTTGCCAGTATTGAGTATTGGCTATTTCATATGTAAGGACCTAATATATTGATTTGAAATGTCGCATGACGTCACGCCTAGGTACAATTTTAACTTGGAAGTGACGTAACGAGACCCTACTCCCGAACTTTGACGCGTTTTATCTTTGTCGTATTTTGGTTGGTTGAGAAAAAAAAAAATTGACCTTTATTTTTTGAAAATCTAACGTACGGACTAAATGTAATCTTATTTTTTTACTCAGTCGTCATCCATCACGGAATAAATTTTCAAAACAAGTGCTTTTAGATAATCGCATGCAAATCTTGCTATTCGGATTAGAATTCGTAAGATTCAAGAATACGTCTCCAGGAGACGTATTTTTGAATCATGCGAATTCCAATCCGAAAACGAAATCGCAAGATTCGAATGCGAATTCCTAAAATCACTATATTTGAAAATTCATTCCGTGAATTCTGCAACGACCACTCGTTTTTGTTTTCTACTAGTAGAGGGTACGGAAGAATTACATTGACAAGTAAACGTATGTTTGACAGAAATTTGACATAATAACTTTTTATTTACGTTCGTTAGTGAGTTTTTGCTTTATGGTTTATGATATTTTCTGCGTGAAACTAAAATAGTTACAAGATTTCAATCTAATAGCGACACCTATTTCGAGTGATTCAAAAATGCGTAAAATCGTGAGCAATAGAAATGAATTTCATACACGAATTGTTTTCGTGTTCGAATTCGAAATTCATTTCTAATGCTTCAAAAATACGTCTCCAGATCTGTTGTTAATGTTGTTTCAGCGTGAAGAGCGCAAGAAGCAGGAGAACTTAGAGCGGCTGAAGAAGTACGGCGCCGCGGCGGGCGGCCGCAAGCTGGGCACCCCTGACGACGGTGAGTCGGTTTGTTCGTTGTGCTCGCCTTATTTTCTATCGGCCTCTGAGGCAGGCCCAGTATTTTATCTGTTTAACCATACAAAGTTATTATCCATTGTCATACTCAAACATTGCAACTGTTTGTTAACTTATTCAACTCTAAGACCCACACAAGCATACACACACACTCACACAGACACACACAAACACACGCACGCATGCGCAGCCACAACCCGTAATTAGTTTAATATCGTTAATTTAAAAATGCTGTAAGATATACATAGTTCGGTAAATAATTTTGATTAGTAAATAAATATAAAATATTGTAACTTCTCTGTAAATTCAACTCACGAGACAGGCCTAGCCTAGTGTGGGAATCATTGGCTGAATTATTTGCATGTCAATTTGGCAAATAAATATTTGTGTTCGCAGACTTCCTGCCGCTGAGCGGGGGCGCGTCCACGTCCTCGTACCGGCCGCCCCAGCGCTCCGCCTGCGCGGGCGGCGGCTGCGGGTAGCCCTAGCCGCCCCCACCGTTCCGTACCCCCCACCCCCCTGCCCCCCTGCGCTGTACTTAAAAGACATCTATAAATTACGGCACACGTTAACGGGTGGAGGTTCGACGAAGTGTGACATTGTGTGACAAGGGATGGAAGGGGTGGTAAATTTCGTGATATCACAATTTAAAAATTAATATATTTGAGTATTGAAACACGGAATTATTTAACTCTTACTTACAGAGGTAAGGAGTACTATCTCTTATGGGCGGAAAGTTGAGGGAAAAGTGTCCAGCTAAAGCAGTAAATAACAGTTCCAAAACCCTCCAAAATGGCGCTAGCGTAGGCAAAGGGTATGGTGTAAAGGTAGCAGTTGTTGACGGATTGAAGTATGCCGAGTATGGAGTGCCGAGTTAGAACATTTTAAAACATTTTAGTGACTTTTGAATATGGAGGATCAAGCCATCCTATATAAAAAAAAACATTTGAACAATTCACCCTGTTGCTACTGTGGCGCCACCTAATTTAACGCACTAACTATGACGGACACTTTTTCAAAACGAAGATAGTACTCCTTACCTCTACCCTCCATATTATTACTGTACTTTGAAGCCATCCATAAATTACGTCACACGTTAAAAAGGAGGAGGGGTTCAACGAAATGTGACACTGTGTGACAAAAGGGTGGGAGGGGTCCTACGTGACGGCATATTTCAAAATCTATATTTAAATATTAAAACACGGAATTTGAACTGTTAATAAAAAAGCATAAGGTTTAAAATTGTTTTGTGCAGTGTGACGAGTCGACGAACTAAGTGACGTCACACTATGGAAGGGCAGTCTCACTAGGACCCCCCCGCCCCCAAGTAACAAGATTAAAGGTCAAGTTAAATTCGTGAGACGTAATTTATGAATGACCCCTTACTATACGCAGACTTAGGGACAATTCACACTGTCGCAGAATATAAGGAAATAAAAACATACATAACATTAAAACTAAATCTTTTATTTTACTTGCAAGCGTCCCGTCAACGATACATGCATTGCGCTTTGAGTCGCAAGTCTACATCTACCTGTAACGTTAGGGTTTGACTTCATATTAAATATTAATTTCTTATCATTAGACAAAAAAGAACGCGGCATTTTTTACCGTTTTAAATTCATTTCTTACCTGTGTATTTATGATTAAATAAATATATATTTGACGACTGTCTGGTGTAGTGGTTCGCGCGTGGAACTACAAAGCCAGCGGTTGCGGGTTCGAATCCCGCAAGGGGCAAATGTTTGTGATGACCACGAGCAAGTTATGGATGTCTATGAAAGTATTTAAGTATGTTTATCCGTTATCTAGTCGCCATAGTACAAGCTTTGCTTAGTTTGGGGCTAGCTAATTGGTGTGATTGTGGAAACAATTGATTTATTTATATTATTTAAATCAAAAAATCAAACTCCATTGGGTACCTACGACATATAGGATTGCCCTAGTGTGGGGTTACGATGCAATGAAGTTGAAGCACCATGTATTGTTATTGTTACAGCCAAAAACATACTGTATCTTGCATTTCCAGATTGGGGACAATTATGTTATGTAAAGTGTATTTAATGTATGTATAACGACAATCGTTTTAAAATAGTTATTTGTATCGATACTATATATGATATAAATGTATCTTAACTTGCCACTGTGTCACGTACAAATGAGATGTCACCAAAAAGCCGCATCTTCGCCAAAATTTTAATTCTTACGATTAAAACTCATTTTAGACACACTTAATTGCGCGTTACACAATGGAGATACAGTTCAAAATGTATCTAAGAAAATCACTTCACTTCCATTCGACTGTAAATTGTTCCTTAAATAGGTTACGGTAAAAAAACACACCTCTTAGCAAGAATGAGAATGTCGTTGGACGACTGATTATTATATTTTAATTATAAGGTCTGATTCTGGTGCTTGTACTCCTCTTTTATTAATTTAAACTCAATTGCTATATTTTGACAGAAAAAATGTTTTATAAGATTTCAATATCGGTATCGGGAATAGGTTAGATTTTTGTACCAGAATCAGACCTTGAGAGGGTGTTACCATTTTTCCAATAAATCTGTAGGTAATTAAGCTGACAGAAATATTGTTTACTTTATGTACATTATATATGTTTAATAATAAATAATATGAACGAGGTGAAATGTGAATATTTTATTCGTGTTAATTTTATCGTTTAATTTAGCTTACGTTCGAGATCTGCTTTATTCATTCTAAAACTCTTTGTTAAAAATACTATTAAAAACGTCGGCAGATGCTTTTATAATTAAATACTAAATGAATTGTGATGTAACATGTGAGTGTTCACAGTATTTATGTAATAAAACTTTAAGTAACTATTGTTTTTTGTTTTATTTTTGTTAGTCTTGTACGACGACCTCCTTTTTATGTGATAAATGTGGTTAGTGTAATATACCCCCAGAATATAGCGCCTCTGAAATTTTTTGCTGAATTTTAGACTTTCAAGGTCATATTTTATTCAATAATAAGTCAATGTAATTTTGGTTGGGAAATGGAAAAATTCACTTTACCATACTAACCATTACAATTTATATTTACGATTTTTGAATGGAACAGCGATTTCGTTTTTTGGTTGTAGGTATTTGAACGGCAAAATCACTTTTTATAAACTTATTTTACGAAAACAAAAAGATTAATGGCGATGTATCTTGATTGTCATTTCAGAATTGCCGATAAATACTCCTTAGGGCCTCCCCAGGCGAGGGTCAGTCCTCAGGTTAGTTATTTGTCCAACTTGGATCGCTTCATAAGGATGACGGACCTTTTGACATTGCTCGACTTAGCCTCCCCTTGTTAGAAACCATTCCGAAATTGGCCATAATCGATATTAGTGTTTCCCGAATTTATATTCACCATGGAGCCCATACCCCATAGAGTAGAAATGTCATATGATTTGTTCGACGAAATTATCCGCTATTTCTTTATCTGTACTTTTTTGTATTGACGAGAGTTGACAGAACTTGTCATTTCATACTAAATGTAAGTGAAAAATCACTTACTAGTTTCGGAAAAAGATGTGCTCGATGATATTCGCCTGCACCACTCGAGTTTCAGTAAGCTAAAATCGATTTGTGCTCAATCCGGAACAAGAAGCGAAGAGGACGAATGCGATACCGGAAGTGGAGGCTGGCGTCCATTTGTCATACCCATAATACGGTAACCTCCTTTTCACTTTGCTCGACCTTGCCCCCACCTTTGCTTCCGGTATCGATGTAAGCTCAATCGGAACAAGAAGCGAAGACGATCGACAACTATCGTTCTTGAATGAATGACACAATTGAACTACTTTACCAAACCAGTTCATGTGTATTGTTAGGATCCTATCGATGTAATAAAACTAGCGGACTGTAGAAATATAGGTGCTGTAATTCTCGCCTCCTAATTACAAAGAATATAAAAAAATACGCGATGGTAAACCGGCGACGGTGGGTGTCCGAAGGCGAGTGTCCGAGCGCGGTCGCGATGATCTCGCGATGACGTCAGTGTCCGCCGCCCGCACTCGTCTCCCGCGCTTAGTGGTGTTGCGTTCTCAACATGCTCCCCGGCTTGAAGTCTGAAGACAAGGAAGGCTTCAAAGATCTGGAAAAGGGCACATGTTAATAAGGGCCCTTCGAATGGTGCCACTCTTTGTCTTGAGCTCAGCGACTCTGGAGACATTGTCGGTGCCAGGGTAGAGCTTAGTGACTCGCCCCACAGATCAGAGCAGAGGAGGAAGAGCTCTATCTTTGACAAGTACAAGAGAGCCAATCTTCAGCTCTGTATTCGACGACCGCCACTTCACCTTCTGTTGCAAGAGAGCTATATATTCAAGAGAGAAGCGGTTCAAAAAATGCTGCTTGATGAGCTCTGTTCTCTTGAAACGCTGAAGTCGGTTGATGTCGGTCTCTGCCGGGATCTGTGGATGAGGCACAAAAGACAGTGGTCGTCCAATCAAAAAGTGGGCAGGAGTAAGGGCAGTTAGGTCGTTAGGATCGGAAGACAGAGGAGTAAGTGGACGGGAGTTTAAAATGGCTTCAATTTGAGCGAGGCATGTGGCCATCTCTTCAAATGTGAAGTTAGTGGTTTGTAATAACCTTCTAAGGTGGTGCTTGGTGGATTTAACGGCTGTCTCTGCTAACCCGTTGAAATGGGGACTATAAGGGGGAACGAACTTAAATTCGATACCCTCCTGGGCAACATGGCCTTCCAGGTTAGACTGAACCAGGAATCTTGAAAGTTCATTAAAAGTACCTACGAAATTCGTTCCATTATCGGAAGTTATGCTTTGGGGCTTTCCCCGTCTAGAAATAAAGCGATTTAAAGCGGCTAAGTAAGCTTCAGAGGACAGAGCCGTAACAAGTTCAATGTGACAGGCTTTAATCGAACTGCAAATAAAAATTGCCAAAAATGACTTAATAAGGCGGCAACCACGACCCCTACGGTCTGCTATCAACACTGGGCCCGCGTAATCAACGCAACAATGTAAAAAGGGGTACTCTAGCTCGGTCCGGGATGCAGGCAATTGGCCCATGATGGGTTGAACTATATCTGCCTTAAATCTGCAACACCGAACACATTTATGAACTGTGGCCTTGGCTAGGTTCCTGCCACCTAACGGCCAAGAAGTTTGCCTGATGTTGGCTAAAAGAAGCTGTGGGCCAGCATGTAAACATTTTAAATGAAAATAATTAAAAAGAATTTCAGTGAAATGATGTTTTGAACATAGTAAAATAGGATGTTTAATGTCATAACCATATGGGGAATTTTGTATTCTCCCACCAACTCTAATGATATTGTTTTTATCCAAGAATGGAGATAAGGAAGTGAGACGATTCTTTTTTGGGAGTGCTTCTCCTGACTTAAGAATAGCATATTCAGAATGAAACATTTCAAGTTGTGCCTTGTGTATTATTATATTTAATGAATTTTGAAGCTCTTGTACAGATAAGTGACCATTTAATTAATTATCTTTATTTTTGCAATTATAAACGAACCTTTGTAAATATGCCATTGATCTTTGTAAATATGTAAAGTTAGATTTATTTTTTATTAAATGAGAGATGGGGTCAGAATTTGAATCATCATTAACAACAGTGGGACAAGCGACTAATTCAGGTAGATTATGTTTCTCATCATATCGATCATTAGGATTTTTCGGCCATTCGGTGTCGTCTCTGAGCAGAAAACTTGGACCTGACCACCACAAAGATGAAAAGCAGATGGAATCGGCCTTCAGCCCTCGAGAAACATGATCCGCCGGATTGTCCTTAGAAGGTACGTAGCGCCACGAGTAACCAGTAGTACTTTCTTGGATTTCGTTAATACGATTGCGAACGAAATTCTTAAGTTGAAGAGGTGGAGTGTTTAACCACCCTAACACGATGGTAGAGTCACACCAAAACGTGCAATTAGCAATAGGAATGCTTAATGCAGCCAAAACTTTGCTACACAATCTTGAAGCCAACAAGGCTCCACAAAGCTCAAGGCGCGGCATCGTTGTTGGCTTTATCGGCGCTACCTTACTCTTAGACGTCAAAAGATGTACTGTAACGAGCCCTGAATGACTAACTGAACGAACATACAAAGCGACGCCGTATGCTCGCTCTGATGCGTCTGAAAAGACGTGGATTTCATAATGATTAGAGTTATCGTTATGAACACACCGTGGAATTTTCAAATTATTAAGAAGAGGTAAAGTTGTCGAAAATGAAAACCACAACTCTTTTATTTCCGACGAGACATCATCATTAAGGCATGAATATCGGAATCTCGGAATCTCGTAATATCGGAATCTCGGAATGCGAGATCCGATATTACAATTCCGATATTGAGCGACCCAATATCGTAATATCGGAATCAAATAAAGGTTTTAATTGAGATTATAAACAAAGCGTTTAAACGCGCCACAACCTGCCACAAAGCCCAAAATTAAATATTATGTACCTATATTTTCGCTCTCGCCCTGTGCATTTCGTTGGTGTGCTTACTGCTAATGGACATGGGTGGTTATAAAATATGAAACGGGTGCACGCACTAGACATTGTATAAACAAAATAGTTTGTGGAGGTAAGGAAACAACAAAACCTACAGAAATTGCCATGACATTTAATAATTATTTTATCTATAATACTGACCAAACTAATGACAATTTAGAAAATACATCTAAAAATTATTTACAAAATTAAAATTTTCTCAAACCAGTTGACGTAGCAGACCTTAAGAAAATAATAGGGACTCTCAATAACACAAAATCGGAAGGTTACGACCGACCACATATGTACCCAGGTAGTTAAAGACTAGGGACGAACTTGGTCCAGTATTAACATTCCGGATCAATCTATCGCTGGAAACTGCGACTTTCCCAAATGAGTTGAAGATATCTGTACTGAAGCCTCTACACAAAAAAGGAAATAAGTTTGATATCAAAAATTATCGTCCAATAGCATTAATTTAAATTTTTTCAAAAATATTTGTAAAGTTATGTATGAGAAACTGGCTTCTTTTTTTTATTAACATTACATAATAAATCGGAATCAGCATGGTTTTCAAAAACGCAAGTCTACCGTACATGCAGCTTTTAACTCAGTTACTGAAATCTTACAAAGTGTAAACAAACTTAATTATACTACAGTGATGTTCCTGGATATGATAAAAGCTTTTGATCTCGTTTCACACAAACTTTTGCTAAGCAAACTCGAGCACTATGGGATTAGAGGTCCCGCGTTAGGCTGGCTAAAGTCTTAGCTAGGGAATCGGCAGCAATGTGTCGAGGTAACACAAATTAATGAGAGCAGATCAGATCTGGTATACAGATCAGAATTTCGTCAAAATAACCTTGGCATGCCGCAGGGTAGCATTCTCGGTCCATTGCTGTTCTTGGTTTACATAAATGATTTGCCAGATATACTTGATCATAAGACGACGCTATTTGCTGATGATGTTTCAATAACTGTTACGACTAATAAAAAATGTAGTTTATAACAACATAAAAATGACTCTAATAAAAATCATTCAATGGCTTAATAAAAATAATCTACAAATAAATTTAAGTAAAACTAGTATACAAAACTTTAAAATTTTTAAGAATTGTTCAATATGTATTGTATTTAATGACAAAATCTTGTGTAATGCTGAAAAGGTGACTTTTTTAGGTTTAGTCATGAATTCTAAATTAGATTGGAAAGAACAGATAGAAAAAGTTTGCGACAAGGTCAATAGGTTCGCGTTTGCACTGTATAAGCTTACAAGAGTTGCAAAAAAAAGTACTGCCGTCACTGCGACTTTGCATATGTTGAGTCGGTGTTGATGTATGGGCTCATAATCTGGGGGAATAGCACTAACATAGAAAAAGTTTTTGTTGCTCAGAAAAGATGTATACACGCTATATGTGGCATACCATCTGATATATCGTGGTTCCCCTATTTCAGAAGCCTAAATATACAACCATTACCTTGTCTGTATATACTCGAGATAGCAAAATTTGTTAAACAAAATAGTCACCTATTCCTACAATTAAATAAAACTACGGATAGAAATCAGAAACCCTAACCGACTTATACTTGACATAGTGCCTAAAACGAAACGCTTCTTGAAAAATTGTTCTGCTATGTGCAGGGCTATTTATAATAAAATTCCAGAACCTATTAAGCTACTATCACCCCCAATGTTTAACAAATCGTTGCGTAGATGGCTTTTGGAAAAAACATTTTATTCTGTAGAAGAATTTTTAGAAAACAAGAACATTTAAGAAGAATAATAAAATAATCGATATATACATATTAATTTGACATTGAGTACTTTTTTAGTGTTGTCTATTTTTATAATTTTAATGTAACTCATTTGCATGCTATTTGTATATGGCTAAATATGGTTACTATGTTATTTAATTTTACCATCAACATTTATTTGTACCCACCCTATTTAATAGCAAATAAATATTTTGAATTTTATCCTATTCCTGTTGCCAGCTCGCTGAGTGTGCCCTCGCCGCTATGCATCTGATACAAGAGCTATTATAGTGTTCTCTCTCTCACTTTTAATGCGCGGTGTAAGTCTTTTTTATCAATTATTCAAACAAACATCCTGCCAATTTACGAACATTTACGAACTATGCACTCAAACATCACTGCTGTTAACGACACCACAGTTGAGCCCCCTTCATCAGCAAATAGCGTCACTCCAAGCACATCATAAACATCACCAACACAAATGACAAAACTCAAGAAACGTAAACTAATGACTGATTAGTTGATTACTTTAGGTCTTCAGATTCAATGGAAGCTATTGTTTCTCGAATTACTGCTTTAAATGGTGTGGTGATGTTTTAAATTATTTTCTAAGAGTGAAGATTTCTGCCATCTCTTAAAAAAAAAATGGATACGACTTACCTAAAACGCCAATTAATACTATTGCGATAATGTTTTTTTTCGTCAGCCGGATATTTTTGTAATAAAATACGTACCTAGTTCACTGTCCGACAAAATGCTTGACGCTTTATTGTTCTTGAGAACATATTACCAAGAAAAACGCGCATTCAAAAAGTAAACATTCCTAGTCCCTATTTTAAATAATTGTTGTTCCCAGTTGTTGATTTTTCTGCACATTTTAAAGTATATAATATTAAGAAGTTTCTTAAGATTCCTAGTCATTTTAAATAGTATATAGCATAGAAAGTTGTGATTTAATATAATAAACACTGATGACTGTTATATTTTTGAATAATTGTTGTACTTGATTGTTAATTTTGCCTGCAAATTTTTATATTTTAAGAAGTGCTGTTTTGTACCAAATTTAAGAATTTGATTAAAATCATTTTTTATTGTATACAATGCAGAATTGTTACGAATATAACCAAATATACAATTTATAGCACATAAATTCAATTCCGATATTAATATCGGAATTCCGATATTGAGATCTAATATCGGAATTCAATATCGGAATTGAAAACCTTCCGATATTACATGCCCTAATCATCATCCCAGTCATACTTATCCACCCATAACCTCTGCATGATGATCTTAGCTTCAACAATGCATGGGCTAACGAGACCTAAAGGGTCGAAGATCTGACTTATAACAGATAGTATGTGTCGTTTTGTCAGTTTTTCACATGTTACTATGTTTATTGAATATGATAGAGTATCTTTATTGCAATTCCAATGTAAACCTAGAGTTTTAGATGAAATGTTTTTATTAATATCTGCAAATTCTAATTTATTATTATTACCATTTTGAGCTGATTCGGAAATCTCTGTTAAAATTGTGTTATCGTTTGATTTTAATTTTCGTAAATTAAACTGAGCTGATTGTAAAGTTGATATAACCCCTTTGCAAATTTTAATTGTTTTTTCTTTTGATGATGATCCCCCCAAATAATCGTCGACATAAAAATCTCGTTCAATTGATTTTTGAACGTCAGTATCGTGAGCTGTCGGGGCTAAACTGACTAAGCACTTGGTGGCTAAATATGGAGCCGATGATGTCCCATAGGTCAAAGTATTGAGTGTGAACGTTTGTATAGGTTTAGAAGGGTCGGATCGAAAAAGAATCTGTTGAAGAGAGCGTTGTGAAGGATGTAGTTCAATCGCTCTATACATTTTCTCAATGTCACCAGTAACAACATATTTATGTTGGCGAAAGCGAAGTAATATGGAGGTCAAATCTTCTTGTACTGTGGGGCCTATCATCTGGAGGTCATTTAATGACACACCTGTACTGGATGTAGCCGACGCATCAAATACAGTACGAAGCTTCGTAGTAAGGCTCTCTTCACGAATTACACCGTGATGAGGGAGAAAAAAATTAAGATTTTGAAGAAAGTTAGGTGAAGGCTCTTTATTCAATGTCATGTGACCCAAATGTTCATATTCAGCCATAAACTCAACGTACCTCATCTTGAATTCAGGCTCGCGGGCAAATTTCCTCTCTAACGATAAAAACCGGCATTTAGCTTTTTGATAAGAGTCGCCTAAGACTGAAGGGTCTTGCTTCAGCGGCATTTTGACAATAAATCGCCCGTCATCCTTACGAGAGGTATTTTCTAAAAAATGTTGCTCACACCTACGTTCCTCAGAGGACAGGGAATGCTTGTCAGAGACACTGTCAAGCTCCCAGAATCGAGTTAAGTCTGGGTCAGATTGTTGACTTAAGAAATGGCAAACAGGGGAAGGTGGTTGTGTCTTAAGGCGGGCGACATACCCTGACACAAGCCAACCCAGTTTGGTTTCATAAAGTTTGGGTTTATTTTTTCCCAAATCAATAGAGTTATTACATAAGATTGACCAGAATATATCAGCACCGACCAATATGTCGATCGCTGATGGTATATTAAAAAACGGGTCAGCAAGATGAATTCCCAGTGGAAGAGGAATGTTTTCAATATTAATAAATGAAGACGGCAATGATTTTGTGAATTGTGGTAAAATATGACAGTCAAGAGTAAGTTTAAAACTATCATTATGAATTGACATAATAGTAAGGCTGCAAGATTGTGTACTAAATGAAGTATTATTGTTAATTCCTGTTACCGTGGCGCTAGCACTCCATTGAGACAAACCCAGCTTACCACACAATGCCTGCGTGACGAAGTTCGCCGTGCTACCGTTATCGAGCAGTACTCGAGCCTGGTGCACGGCGCCCTTGCTGTCCAACACCTTCACCATCGCTGTGGAAAGCAAAACATGTGGAGGAGTAGTAATCTGCTTATTAATATCAGTGGAGTTTGCAAAATTATTAATTGGGACAGAAGGTCCAGGGGTGGGAGTTGACTCATGTATATGCAAAAGCGTGTTATGCAATTTTTTGCAATATTTACAAGGCACAAGTCTGCATTTATTTTCAACATGCCCTGGTCTTAAGCAATTTAAGCAAACTTTGGCATCTGATGCCTTTTGAATACGGGTTTCAATGGGAAGGGCTCTAAATGATTCGCAATTAAATAAGAAATGATTTTGTTTACACATGATACATTGCAATGATTTTTTGAAATTGATATTATTTGTTTTATTCTCGTTTTTATTACTATTATTGTTTTTATGGTAGAGGTAAGAATTAGGTTTATAAGTTTCTATTTTATTTGTACTATTATTTTTGTTTTCTTGTAATGTCTCCAATAAATCTGCTCTGTTACTTAAAAATTTTATAAAAATATCCAATGAAGGGAAATTATTTAGCGTATTTCTATGCTCCTCCCATTGCCTATGAGTGATAGTATCCAGTTTTTCTGCCATCATATGGATAATGAGCGTGTCCCAATGCTGGGTAGGCTGACCTAAAGTGGACAACGCTCTAAGATTTTTATTTGTTGAATCAATAAGATAACGAATTGCAGAACAAGACTCAGTTTGTATGTGCTCGACGTTAAACAATGCCTGGACGTGGTTGTTTACGAGCAGCCTTTTGTTGTCATATCTATCGCATACTAACTTCCAAGCGGACTCGTAATTCTCTGCACGTACATCTAAATTATCAATTACAAGAGAAGCACTACCTTTCAAAGATGCACGAAGATAATGAAGCTTATTTATGTTATCTATGTCAGTTCTGGAATGAATTAAAGATATAAAGGTATCCCTAAATTCTAACCAGTGTTGATAGCTACCGTGAAAAATTGGCAATTCAATTTTAGGCAATCTTACGCAATTAGATTTAAAACCACTCGCCTGTTCATCATTGTCACTCGCCACGGCTCCTCCTCGAAGATCGCGCTGCTGGCGGGGGCGAGCGCCTAGTAGGATACGCGCCTCTGCCACCAGCTTGTAGTATGTATCCTCGAATTGCTCTCGCTCCTGGCATTCGTCATCTTGTTCTTCCGATAACTCCTCGATATTACACTGCAACGCATCAAATTTGGAGTATAAGCTTTCAAACTTAGTAAGGCGAGTTTCTAAGTCGACTAGCTGCAGGTTTCCTAGTTCGTCAGTACTTTTAAGAACTTTTAAATAATTACCAAAGATCGTAAGCTTCGCTTTCATACAACTACGTTTCTTTGCTAATTTTTGGTCAGACATGATTGAAAAGAAGGATAGAAAAAGCTAAGATAAAAGTTGTTTGTAAATAATAAGCGCAACAATAAACGTAGCGAACAGGTGCAGCGATTTAATAACCGGCAGCGATAACAAAAGAACAGCTGTGACGGCTGAACGCACTGGGTAGGTACCGTTATTTAGCTTATAGGTAAGAAGCGAGTGCACTGCGTAAACAGCTGATCATGATAACTTTGTGTGTTTGTGAAGTTTTATTTTATATATTTATGATTAAAATGGGCTCAGCAAATTAATTTAATAACGAAAGCGTAATAATTAAAGCGTGATAGATGATTAAGAAGAAAGAAAAAGTATGAAAATGAGTAAATTTAGGAAGCGTTTGCTAAATTTGAGCAATTTAAACACTGGAAAGAAAGGGAAGAATATAGGAATAATTGGAACGAACTCACGTATCTTTTAAAGCCTCAATAAATCCTTAACACAGGTCACTGATGACGATAACTGTGCAATCTTGATGACACGATGACTCGAATATACGGTGGGTCCAAAGTCCGTCGCACGATGACTTTCAAATGACTTCTTTGGGCGTGTGCGGATGCTTGCATAGTATCCTTGGCTGGAAATTATGAAGGCTCCGGCAGGTATCTAGCGTAGCTGAAGTCCACAACTGAAGAGCTCCAAAGTTAAGGTCTTGAATTTTGAAATTTTTCCTTGAAGTGGTATTTCCGATAATCCTCGCAAATAAGACGGCGAATATCCTAAAGGACCATTGTTAGGATCCTATCGATGTAATAAAACTAGCGGACTGTAGAAATATAGGTGCTGTAATTCTCGCCTCCTAATTACAAAGAATATAAAAAAATACGCGATGGTAAACCGGCGACGGTGGGTGTCCGAAGGCGAGTGTCCGAGCGCGGTCGCGATGATCTCGCGATGACGTCAGTGTCCGCCGCCCGCACTCGTCTCCCGCGCTTAGTGGTGTTGCGTTCTCAACATGTATCTTTCACTCACTCTAGCCCGAATTAGTTCAGTAACTCAGTGATATATGAGATGAGAGTAAAACGTACGAATATATTTAATCATACTGCAAGAGCGAGACAGTTGCACGGCCCGGTACATGTGATGCCGCCGGGCAGAGTTCAAGCTAATTTTGCACCATAAATGAATTAAGACAGCGCGAAATCAGTTTTTAAGTAATATTTTTAGTATACTCGTAACTCTTGAATGACAAAATACTGCAATCTCAATAGAACTGTCCACAACTGAGTCAATGATGCCAAATGCAATTAATTTAAATATGAAATAGTGAGTTAAATTAACATAACAAACGTACTGAACTAGATGAATAAAACATATCTTCAACTCGCATTGAACTATATCACTCTTTTCACTCAGGTGAACGATTTTGCGCATATCTAGTATGGATGCGATACCGGAAGTCTGTGCCGGAAGCAAGGGTAGGGGAAAGGTCGAGCAATGTCAAGAGGTGGGTAACATCATCGAGTGTCGCCACTCGTACGTGTGGAAAGACCATAAAAAATAATTGAAAAATCATGTTAACTGCTTGTCGCTTGTCACCGGTGGTTCGTTTACTTACTCCTCCGACTTACTTTTAAAGCTTCACAGTTCAGACGGTTCATAGCAGACGTTCGAACCGAAGAAAAGCTGAAGTGGCAACGGCCAGGCTACAACTTTTGGGAAAAAAGGTTTTGGAGTGGCAACCACGAACTAGAAGACGCAGCGTAGGTAGGCCTCCCACTTCCACCCGGTGGACTGACGACCCAGTCAAGGTTGCGGGCAGCCGCTGGATGCAAACGGCCCAAAGTGCTATCCCCAGCGGTGAATTACCAAAGACAAATATAGTCGAATATATTACACACTCAGCGAAATAAAACAAAACATAGTTACAAAATAGTCATTTTATTATCGTTTGGTATCACCGCGCACATCCATACATCACTACGCTATATTTACAAGTCACAGTAACACTTATCCTAAGGGCGCTTCACACCGCGCCCGCCAACCGAGAACTGGGTGACGTCATCACAAACATGGCCGCCCGTGTCGCTTGACGGCCGCAGTGGAGGCCCGCTCTAACTCTTAGAGTACACTTTACAATGTCACAGTTATCAAAATTGGTTTGTTCTTACCTAAACTATAATAATGAACATCGCAATGATCTATCGCCGCCTTTAGACGCGCATTTAAAACTAGGCACGTCAAAGGTTTTTTAAGTGACGAATAGTAATGTGCCTTAATTTTGTGCCGCTAAGGTTGATATTAATTCGGCATTCCTAAGCATACCGCGGCTTGCTAAGAATTTAATCATTGCAATTTCAACCGTAGTCTTATAACGTTAAGGTCCATTATTATTTGTAACATAAAAATCCTTTGCCGTGCTGTCCCGATAGTGAGCGCAGGCCCAAAGCGTCGCCATAAGATATAGGAATATTATTTGAAAAAGGCTTGCAGCACATATCCATAAAGAGTAGAAATGTCATTTGATTTGTTCCACATTTTCCGCCATTTTTTTATCTGTACCTGCGCTGTTTTTGCATGGGCGATCGCTGACAGGACCTGTCATTTCATACTACTAAATGTAAGTGAAAAATCACTAACTAGATTCGGAGAAAGATGGTTTGTATGCCGCTCTATAGGGTATGCGCTCGATTGAAAAAGGGAAACACTGAAATTTAAACGGCGTCTAACAGCGGATGTTTAACGCAAACATTACAACTACACACGCATTGTTGCGTTACAATATCGTTCAAACACGACACAAGTGACGAACAAACAGTCCACACTTCAGTGAAATTTCTTAGAAAATGGCCAAATTCAAACATTAACAGCTAAAAAACGTGCCATCCTTGTCTGACATATCCAGTTTGAGAAGGAGAACACTGCTTTTAGCTTCTTTCGAGAACACATTTTAGTTTGAAAATATTAATTCTACGATTTTTTGACTTAACTCGATTACATACCGTGTTGCCAGTGTACATATTTTAAAACATTTCAAAGAGAAATATTGAGGGTAAAGTTAAGGAGTACTATCTCTTATGGGCGGAAAGTTGAAAAAGTGTCCAGCTAAAGCAGTGCATAACAGTTCCAAAACCCTCAAAAATGGCGCTAGCGTAGGCTATGAATGTAGCAGTTTTTGACGGACTGAAGTACGCAGAGTATGGAGTGCCGAGTTAAAACATTTTAGTGACTTAAACATTACTTAAACATGGACGATAAAGCCATCCATTAAAAAAATATTTGACCTATTTACCTTGTTGCTACTGTGGCGCCACCTTATTTTACGCACTTTGACGGACACTTTTTCAAAACGAAGATAGTACTCCTTACCTCTACTCTTCATTGGTACGAAAAGTATGCCCGCGGATTTTTGGGGAACTAACGCCGCCATCTTGGAAAACGTCATTTTTACCAGTTGTTTGGTCATAATGTCAAAACGAACGTTTCTTTAGATGAAAGTAGAAGTTGCCTAAACTTATTGTAGCAAGCACTGTACGTACAGTCAGCTATACTCGCCCAGTGCTGATGATTATTTTTATCAAATGTCTCTTCATCGCGATGATTGTGCTGGTAATTCATAGCTTGATGTGCTTGTCACTGGACATAACTTTAGAATACTCAGGTAAATTACAATAATCAAATATGTAATTTAAAAAATAGGCACATTTATACTAATTTTGTGTTTTCCAAACATATTTTATCATTTCATATGTTTCACATCATTTAGTGACTTTGTCAAATATTAACTTTACATTGCTATCAGTAAAGAATATACAGAGATCGAGACAACACAAACGTTGGAACATTTCACTAGATTCATACGAAAACTAAATGACACTCAAAGACTGTCATCGTCTGTCATCGCGACATAACGTCAATCTGGGAAATGTACATTGAAGATCGAGTAGTGTTGTACTCTGTTGTGTTGTACCGTATGTCAGGATGACAGACAACTTAACGCAGCTTTAACTTTCGAGTATTGATTCAGTGTTCGATCGTTAACTAAGTTGATTCGATTATTTCCTATGAAACTTAATTAAAATATTCACTAACGTTTTTATTTAGACAAATAATTAACTATACAATAATAAGAGGTAAGATTTACATGTCAAATTATATAAATATTGATGAATAATTAATATAAAGTCAAATCGAAAGTCTCATTGCTTTGATGTACAAAACCTACATTTTTGTGCTGAATTGTACGCGATTTTGTTATTTAATATACATACATACATATTGTACAAGATATAACATAATAGGACAGCCATATTTAATAATATGGTTTCTTAAGTTGTCTCTCCAACTTTGATTCTCAGCGCGTATTATCAACAAAAACTGGTGACAAACGCGGGCCGGACTCGTCTCGACACTGCTTTGACAGTCGACTCTTCACTTCTTGTTCCAGATTGAGCATACATCGATTTTTGCTTACTGAAACTCGACTGGTGTAGGGGAATATAAATCGGACCTAGTTTGAAAACACTAATATCAATTATAGCCAGTTTCGGAACAGGAAGGGGCGGAGTCTGTCTGGCGGGCTAGCAGAAGTTGACGAAAGGTTCGACCAAAGACAGCGTTTGACCTTACAATGTCAAGACGCATCCGTCGCCGTTTGTCACCAGCCAAAGTCGACGCTTGATCAATTTAAAAAATATATTTTTACACAGAGTGACCATAGTTCTGCGCACAATTTTGTACTTTAATAATCTATCTGAAAAACTTAGAAAACATTTTAGTCGTCATCCCTATGATTGCATTCGTCACCTAAAAATCGTTTGCCGTGCCGACAGTGAGCGCAGGCCCTTGTAGCTAGGCTGTTCGCGCCGCTAGATTAGAAGCCGGACAATTAAAAAAGGTACGGTTGATGACCGGTAGCCAAATTTAACGCGTTTTTTTATACAGGGTGATTGGTAAAACGATACATTCCTCTTAGGAGGTGAAAGAGGAGCTAAATGTCAACAACTTTTGTTATTAACTAACGTCGAAATGTTAAAAAAAAGCTTACCTTCCTATACAAATCTTACCAACTGATCTTGTAGTTAGTATGTAGAAGCAAAACATTTTTTTAGGATTTTGCCGTGGGTTTATTAGCAAAATTTGTTGCAATTTTGCTCCTCTATCACCTCCTGAGAGGAATGTATCGTTTTACCAATCACCTTGTATAATACTTAATCATCAATAAAAAAGACAAATAAATCATTGGAAGTCCATTTCACAATAATTGTCAATGATACTAAAAATATTATTACTAATTTGTGTTTTAAACGATTAGAGTTTGATCTGTGTCGTCAAACTATAAGTTACTTCTATTTATCGTTGATTTAAATTAAAACGAAGTTCAACAAGGAACCACACTGCGCACATTTTCTCCGATAGGTGGCGCATTGTGTTCGGTCTTGCCTGAAGTGATTTATAAATAAATAAATAAATATTGGACAACATCGCATACATTGCTCTGATCCTATAAGTAGCTTAAGCACTTGTGTTACAGAAATCAGAAACAACGACGGTACCACAACACCCAGACCCGAGACTATACAGAAAAGTAATTTTTCTACATTGACCAATTATTTGATCAATGGTTCTGTCACAGTTGACACTGATCAAATAGCTACTACGATAAAGCTCATGATAAGTTGTCAAACGTGTGTCAAACTGGCATACTAGCGAGCACAGAAAAATGTAACTTTGACATATGCGTAGACATTAGTTGACAAGACCGAACACTCTGGCGCCATCTGAGATAAGCTTTGCCAGTTCTTCCCCATTTAAAAATTATAATTAAACTTGCATATTGATTGGGCATCATATTTCTAAGTATATTGTTTTAATACAATGTGTATGTCAAAAAATATAAACAGTTTTATAGTGTAGCTAGGATAAGTTTGTCCGTCTCGCTCACTCGCAGTACTGTACGAGCGAGAGGTGAACATGTTACGAACAAACTTATATTCTCTAGGCTGAAACAAATTGACTATTCCATAATAGGCAGTGCATTTACAGTATTGGCTTATTTTGTATCAGTTCCTTTGAGTTAACATAAATAAGGTTCTCACTTACGCATAGTGGAAAGAATAATTAATACTGGTAACATTTGCGAACGACCAATGGCGCGGTGGCTGTTGGTCGGGAAGTCTATGCACAGCTGTCACATTATACCGCGTTATAGTAAAAGCCAGAAGAATTGTAATGTTGACAGATACCATTTACAAATAATTCCAAGAAAACATGTCTTTAAAATATCAGGTTATGAATAGAATGGAATTCATAATTTTCAAATATTTGCAAAGATTTTAATCACTTTGAAATCAATAATTAATAATTAATTTATTCACTATTCAAATATTTAGTCATTCGTTTAGTTTTAGGCTAGAAGTGACGACACAATTAAGTATATCCAGATATCACGTTTGGCAACTCATAAAAAGTACCTCAATTGATGGCTGGTGACGGCATCCCTAATGTCAAAATTTAATGGCGATGAAGATAGTGAAATAAATCACTTGCATGAATGAAAAACTAAGAAAATGAATGTTCGCTTTAAAGCATCAGTCGACACAGGTAATCCATTCTTGAAATATGTATTAAATTTCTCAATACAATTTCAAAGATTGTTGAACTAACAGTACATAATTATTACACACTAAACCAGGAATTAACGCGATCATAATAGGTATTGATTGCATGATTAACTGTGATCGGAGTAGGTAGATTGATTTGGGGTCAATGTTCTCAAACATTGATGTTAATATGGACCTCCGGGATTTCGGCATTTCTTGGTATCGGTTTTTGAAAAAAAGACATATCCATATTATGCTAGCACTACCAAAGTACATCAAATCAATCTACCTATTCCGATCACTGATGATTAAGCAATGCGCAAGAGTAAAAGTAAAAATTCACATTTAGAAAACCCGTTAAAAATATTAAAAATCATTTAAAATGAACTTCATAACCTACTTAACTTGCACTTACTACATGTAACTGTATTTGCTGTAAAAACGCTGAAAAAGTTTATTGCTCCGTTTCTTCTTATCACCAGCCGATATATAGTCCCGAAACGGTGGTAGGGCAAACCTATATTTTGACACGTGTTATCGTTGTATCAATTTACCAAATATCAATATTCTTTCCACCATGATTATAATTATATGCAATTCGCCAACCTAACATCCTATGAGTGAAAACTATTTATACATTTACAAGTATATAATACATTAAATTCGATCAATCGAAAGTTGAACACGCGACAACTTTACATTGTAGTTTATTATAAACTTAACACTAGTATCCCCCCCCCCCCCCCCTCAGCATGAGCACCAAAACACGATATAATATAGTGAAATATCGAACCCAACTGTAAAAATATGATAAATATAGCCGCCATGTTGAATCGCCGTGCCGGTGACGTCATATGTTATGATCGGTATTTCGATAAAAAATCAAAATGGCGGTTATATTTATATTTTTACAGTTGGTGTCGATATATAGCTGTATCATATCGTGTTTTGGAGCTCATGCTAGGGGAGCTGATTAGGATTGTTCTTTCATTTTGTTCCATGTGTGAACCACTTTGGTTCCCAAATAAACTATGGACCAACTTAAGTTGATTATAAATGGTTTTGAAGTCGAGCCCAGCCAAGTATTATGGTATCCTGATATTGATAATCATGGAGTAGGAATAAATTTTTTATCGTTACGTGTTTCTTGGCCATGCCTAACTTTAAAATTATCGGTTTGGTTACATGTATAAGCCTTAATGTGATCGGCGTCGAAGTAACTACACTAACTGGTACACCGCCGATGTGGTCCACTGTATCCGCCCGTTCGCCGCCCAGCGAGCCCGGCCTGGTACGAGTGACGTGTCTGTGTGTGTGTGTGTGTTGTAAGTGTGGCCTTAAAGGGGTTCCTAAATAATCTAATGTCATCTAACTTGACGTTTAATGTTGTTGAATAAGATTATGGAAGGTAAGGAGTACTATCTCTTACGGGCGGAAAGTTAAAAAAAGTGTCCAGCTAGAGCAGTAAAAACAGTTCCAAAACCCTCCAAAATGGCGCTAGCTTATGCAAAGGTATGAATGTAGCAGTTGTTGACGGATTGAAGTATGTCGAGTATGGAGTGCCGAGTTAGAACATTTTTAAACATTTTAGCGACTCTAAAATATGGAGGATAAAGCCATCCTTGAAAAAAACATTTAAACAATTTACTGTCATTTGCATGTCAATAATGGGCTGTATGGCTCTGTACACTGTGTGGCATTGCCTTTCCCATCGTAGATAAATACTTCTTCTACTGTCATTTGTATTAGAGAACAAGACCAAATGTTTGTAGAGGTCCCTCTCTGTGTGTAGGGGGTTTGTGGGTAGTGTGGGGGTGTGGGGGTCGTGTCACTCGCGCAGCAGGCCGCGCGCCTTGGGCGTGAGCTTGCGCAGGCGGCCGCGCGACGAGATGGAGACCGCGCCCGCCCCTGGGGACACACCACATACCCACTTACACAACGACCCTCTTCGTTACGGCGCGAGGGGCTAAGGGGGCGTTCACGTATTACGTGACGGTTAGGGGTAGGGGAGGGGGATCTTGTCAAAACGTTGCGATGCGTTACATCGACGGGAGGAGGGTTCAAACAACACGTTATGTAACACAATTTTTTTATTTGAATAAAAAACTAGGGAATTAAAATTCTCAAATTGGCAACCCTTTTCGTTTATGTTTTACGGGGTTTCTCTGGATTGTATTGTACTTACGTCATTTTTAGTGGGAACTATTTTGAGCAACATAATTTTTATTTTAAGCAAAAATGGTCATTTGGTATTACGTAACGTTTAAGGATGAGGGAGAGGGAGGGGGGGGAGGGGTTCAGAAAAACGTTATCGCACGTTACATAAGGAGGAGGAAGGGTCAAAAATCTTAAAAAATTACGTTTCGTAACACTTGAACGCCCCCTAAGAACATATTTGTGTGATGAGCACGTGCATTTGTACCAAAGTCATGATTGTTTAAAACGTAAATAAATGCTTGGTCACATTGGACATTTATTGTCACGATGGTCACATATTTTTTGTTTTAGTATAAATTAAAAAAAGAAGAATCCCACTACAGTAAGTCTTAAATGTTAAGTATTTGACAATAAAAACATACAATAAAACAATGTAGTTGGATCTGGATTACGTAAGGTGCGATTTGGCAAATGAAATGTGGTGAAAGTGGTTAACCTTAAAAAAATAACAGTTTTTGCAGATTTTAGAAATTTCATTTCGTTATAGATCATTACTACTAAAGTCTCTCTCTTATAATAATAAGTGCATTACAGTACAAGTTGTGATCAAATGTTTTTTTTTCATAGTTTGTCAATAGAAATGAATGTGACGTTAGTGACAATAAATGTCCAAAATGTCCGGTCACTTCGAGAAAATGTCCAATTTGCTCGGTCATATTGGTCAGACATTTATAACGTGACGGACACTTTACAACTCTAGTCCCACTGTAAAGCACAGATCTCACCGCAACTGTGACTTTTTTGTACGTTTGGGTACAAATATTTGAATCAATTTTTAAGTTTTTAGTATATTTTTAATTATATTTACGTAAGTTAAAAATCCTTTCATTATGTATTATGAACAAAAAGGTCATAAACAAGTACAATATATTTAAGAAAATGTTAAATAATTGGTTGTTGAATAATTGTTTTTATAATCTGAATGAATATTTTAATTTTAATGAATAATTGTGTAACTAATATGAAATCTTTAATTTAAATAGTGTGACATTTTATTGTTATATTTTTATTAATATTTGCACGCCTGCATGCAGGCTGAATACATGGACAAAGTTAGTAAGTTCTGCATTATAAAATTGCATGTATGATGTATTCTCGCAAATAAACGATTGAATTTGAATTTGAATACATTATAACTTATAGTGACATCCCTACAAAAATAGGTTTCAATTTTGAACGCACTTCAGAAGGTTTGACTCTTTTCTTTATAAGATCTTATTGTAATTTAATTTATCCACCTATTCTATGCAATTAAATGCTTTGACTTTCCGTAGCATCGAATAAGACTTACCGTTGTGCGTGGAGGTCTCCGCGGCGGCGGCGCTGTGGTCGAGGGGCGCGAGGGGCGCGAGGGGCGTGTGGGGCGCGGGGGGCGTGCGGGGGGCGGGGGGAGGGGCGCGCACGTGCCCGTTGAAGTAATTGTGGTCAGCATCCACCGCCGCTATGCTCTGCGGGTATAACCATTATAGATAAATAGATATACAGAGAAATTACACGATGTAAATTGTGCATCGCAATTTATGTGATCGTTGAAAGCGATCTCTTCCAGGTCAATTTTCGGATGACCTTCAACCATTATGTAAGCCACTAACATTGACGCGAAGGTACGAGGTATTCTATTTAACACCGTATCCATGAAGTGTTATAAATAAAGCAGCAATAAAATTTATTTATTTGATATAATAATATGTGTTGTGTTATATGTTTGTTTTGTTTTATAATTTTTGTTTGTTTTGGAATTGTACAGGTTGTCTTTGAAATAGTGACTTATTTAGTGAAATATTATCATCAAATTGAAATTTCAAATGATCTCGAATCTAAGGCTACTTTCGAAGGCTAGGCCCACATTTCTGGCTTTGCGCACTCTTTCCTCCTTTACCAAAATATCAATTGCCACATTATAGAGTTTTTCTGTTAAAGGGGTCCGAACTAGCATGAGATTTTTTGCATTAAGGGCAAGACAATTTGATATGCACCAGTCAGATATCCTTAAGACGCTGACAAGAGTCAATAACATTAAGCAATAGACACGGGTCCGTCAAGCCGCGCGCCTCAGCGGTCACTGTCGAATTCAGTAGGAGTGACAGAGAAAGTGCTTCTTGGAAAGGGTCTAAGTGCCAAACCACAAAATACACAATTTTAATAAAAAATAACTACTTTATTGATAGTTAAAAGTGGCCAATTGCTTAAGTAATATAAAAGCCATAATTTTTTTCGTCGGTCAAACTAGGGAGCGTCCTACACTACGTTTGCCAAGGCGTGGTCTCCATTCGAGAACCCGTTTATTTCACGTATAATCGGCGATGCAACAGATGTGGCCGGCCCACTGCCTAGCATGAGCATTGGGAGCGAATGGGAGATATAGCTGAAGTATATCAGCGTACAGATGGTAGAAACAGTGCGATATGCGAGGTAATATCTCCACTGTACAGAATGTAGAGAATGGAGCCAAGTATAGATCCCTGGGGGACCCCTTTATTAACAACCAAAAGTTGAGACTGCAGTTTAGTGCCATTCGTTTGTTCCAGCTCTGCAAACTGCTGCCTGCTCGTCACGTAACTGTGAAACCAATTGGCTGCACTGATGTCGCCTATAATAACTCAGCTTCGATAGTAACAGGGCAGGGGCACTCTTATCGAGTCAAAAACGTGCGAGAAAGCGAGGAACACTAGAAAGATAACCTTCGCCTGGTCCCTGGGCGGTCAGCAAATCTAATTTGAAGTTGACAGAAACTAAATGACGTCTTTATTTCATACTAAAGAAATTTGGTGATTCGGCGGGGGGTAGTCGAATTGATTGATCATTTAAAGAGATTTAGAGTGAAAGTTTGGTGTAATTTGTGTTCTGATGTTTGGTGAAGTGATAAAGATTTAAAACTATTGAAATATCATTGTATTTAACGCCGCATCGAGTGTCAAGTGACTCGTCTTAGACCCGATAGCGTCTTGAAACCTGCTTCTACGGGAAGAGTAGCCTTCACTGAATCCAAGAGAAGCATTCAAAACTGAGCACCCGTTATTTATTGTGAACACTAAATCAAGAAACATTCGACATTGGCAGAATCCAATTACGACAGTTATCCATTTACGGCTGCCCCCTGACGGACATCATTCGAGAGGTAGACCTCGAAAGCGACGGCGCGATGACTCAGACAACTCTCTCCAAGATCGGCGAGCCCTAACCACCGACAGGGATAAGTGGAGAGGTTCGGGGGAGATCTTTGCCCAGCGGTGGGACAGAAATGGCTAATAAAAAAAAGACTACAAGTAATAAAACATTTAGTATTCGCGTATCGGTGCCGGAGGGTACCTGCGCGGCGTGGTGCTGGCGCGCGCGCTGCTGCTGCTGCTGCTGGCGGCGCGAGCGCTGGTGGTGCTGCGAGCGCTTGCTGATGGCGGCCGCCGAGTCCTCCTCGCTGTCCTCGTTGTACTGCGGCCGCAGCCGCGCCCGCAGCGACACGCCCTGCGCGACGCGACACACTTTCACCACATGCTACTGTTTCGACTGCAGGCTTGTAATACAGGATCAGCGGGGGTCGGTAGACCTCTTCAATGAATCGTTTATTTGATTCGTGAATATAATATTAAAATGTGTTACAAAATGGAAGTGAGAGCTTATTATACTAGACACAGCGTTATATAGGTTGATGATAGCGCCACCACTCGGGAATCTGAGGAACTACGATGTAACCGGACGATAACTTCATAGCTCTCGCTAGTTGGCCAAACGATAGTGATGTCTTCAGTCGCCGCTAGATGACGTATGTCGTAACAGCTACTCATAACATACAAAAGTCGCTGACGTAGCCCGACGGATTAGCGAGCCGAAGTGGCAGGGGGCGGGGCACGTAGCTGACATAGCACGTAGAACTGACGGCCGATGGGGCAGAGAGGTTCTGGAATGGAGGCCGCGTACCGGCGAGCGCAGCGTAGGACGTCCACTCGAGTCGGTCAGACGACCTGGTGAGGGTCGCAGGAAGACGCTAGATGCGGACCGCTTCCGACCGGCCAATCTGGAAGTCACCGGGGGAGGCCTATGTTCAGCAGTGGACGTCCTATGGCTGAAATGATGATGATGACTCATCACGTTCAACGATCTCACAACTAGAGACGCTCAAGACCGTGCGAAGTGGAGAAGTAAATTGAGGTAAGCGGATGGAGGATGCAAGCGCGACGCCAGTGTTTGTAATGTACTTATTTATAGAATATGTTCCGGCGTTTCTCCTCAGCACTTGCCAGATTGTCTGTGTCTTGTCTCGAAGCGCTATTAGGGCCCAAAAAATAAGGAAACATGTTCTGGCCCATATGGGCCTATAATGTTATTACCAGTGATCGGAATAAGTAGATTGATTTGGGGTCAATGATCTCAAAAATTGATGTTAATATGGACATGCCTCCGAGATTCCGGCATTTCTTGGTATCAGTTTTTGAAAAAAAAAAGGCATATCCATATTATGCTAGCTGTTAACGCAAAACGCAGACGCAGAAAACCGTTAGGCTTGAGAATTCGCCAGCCGCGGCAACCTTACCCCGACCTACGAGCGACACTCGCCTCTCGAACACCGCGAACACACGCGTCACAAATTATTGTTATTTAGTATATTTTTATCGAATATTGTAAAAACAGTAATAAACCACATTATATTTCGAAGAAGTTGTTCGCAATTATTGAAGATTCCCTCCACTAGCAATACCAAAGTACATCAAATCAATCTACCTATTCCGATCACTGGTTATTACTGACGTTCATAAGTGGAAATTTTCTGTTCTAAATTGAATAAATGATTTTTGACTTTGACGCGACGTCAGCCGTCGCCGTCGCCGGGCGTGTACAAAGGGGCGCGGTGCCGTCGGGCGGGGGCGGGACGGTAGATGTTGTGTTGCATGGGAAACGTACTAGGCAGTCACACAGACGACGGGGCGTGTAACGTCGCGCTCGGAGGGATGTTTTGTTTGTTTATATTAACAACTTCCAAGAAAAGTGATGAACTACGAAACTATTGAACGTTTAATTGAGTGTGTCCAGAGGTTACATATTTTTATATGATCTCAGTCATAAAGAATCCGAATCGCTTGACATCTTGTTTGAAAATAAGAAAAAACGCGCCCCTGCCCTGCCGCCGTCATGTGTCTAGCCTAGCGATTGACCATGTCCTGTGGGATAACGAATGCCCTAGATAATTAGGGCTATATTGGTTCTATCTAAATCTTATCTTGTCTTATCTTATCGCAATACAAGTGTTAGGTAATTTGTTGTTTTTGTTTTCTTAAACCATCGCATTAACTGAGGCCAGTAGCCAGCGATGTACTTTTGTATTACGCACTATCAAAATTAATTTATGTTCAGAAACGTTTAGAATTAAACATAAATGATGTTTGTGACTCATTAAAACCATTCTTATGAGTCCAAACAAGTTTGTCAAGTAGGAAATGAGCTGATAACCTTCAAACGGCTGAACAGATCTTCATAAAATATAGTTAGACCTCCGTAGCCGTGAGGCGAGCCTACCGGACTTGGTGTCGCTATCTCTGAGGTCCCGGGGTCGGCATCGGTCAATGTAGAAAAATAACTTTTCTGTATTGTCTAGGGTCTGGGTGTTGTCGTACCGTCGTTGTTTCTGATTTCTGTAACATAAGTGCTTTGGCTACTTACCACAGGATCAGAGCAATGTATGTGATGTTGTCCAATATTATTGTTATAGCTAAGATCCATCTCTGTAATATCAGCTTTAAAACAAAAAAAAACTACATCAAAATCAGCTCATTCGTTTCAAAGCTACGGTGTCACAGACATACACAGATACAAACGTTAAACTTATAACCAGTGATCGGAGTAGGTAGATTGATTCGATGTACTTTGGTAGAGCTAGCATAATATGGATATGCCTTTTTTTTCAAAAACTGATACCAAAAAATTCCGGAATCCCGGAGGCATGTCCATATTAACATCAATGTTTGAGATCATTGACCCCGAATCAAGGAGGGGTGTTATAACACCCCTCTTTTTTGTCGGGGGTTAAAAAGCAAATCAAAGTGGACATACCCTCGCGTGTCCGTTGTGCCGCCGGCCGCTGGAGGGGCCCGCACTCTCGCCGTCGTCGCTCGCGATCTCTTGCCTTTGTCTGCGACATAAGTATTTTAAGTTTGTTGCGTCTTTCCCTTATGCGAACACGGGGTACATGCCGGGGGCCCTCGGCCTTGTGGGTCCCCCAAAATACCAACATATTTTTCATACGAAACAAAAGACGCTCAATTTCCTGTCTAATTTATATAGGAATTGCAGTTAAAATGTCTTAACTGAAATTTATATGAAAAAAAATAACAACTTAAGTACAGAAAACTTTTTGGAGAACAAAAATCTTGAAACATATTGTAATTCTTATTTTTATCTTTAAAGTTGTTTAAATACTATAAAAATCAATTTTACATTTTAAGAAGCCCGCGCAAACGCAGTCGGCCGTAGTGTCGTTTAGTGACGTCACTAATCAATCAAATCAAATCAAATCATTTATTTACTCACAGACACGGTATAATAAGATGGATACATATTTGAGAATGAATCAACATGTCTCGCCATTGTATGGCATGTAAATTACTAAGGAGGTAGATAACAATGTTATAATCAGTAAATATTAATAATACATTGCATTATAATTTTAGTTTTTAGTCATATTATTTCATATCATCATTATTTCCAGTCATTATTAGTCAAATTATTTAGTCAATTCCTTAAAACTATAAAAATTACTTTCTAAAAGCCACTCAAACAATTTATTGTATAGCAAAATGTCCATTGAGTTATAAAGTATTAGAAGAGGCGTGTCAAAATACGTCCACAGAGCGACACACTGCTCATACAGTTGTGCGAGCGTAGTATGAAATCTTGCTTCGGGATGTCAGTTCCTGTAAAACTTATCTCATTGTCTCATTGGTGACGCGCTGTCATGGCGACGCGTTTTCGTTGTAGAAAAATATTATTAAATTGAGAATGAAACTATTACATAATCATTTTTTTATTTAGAATGAATACCAGTTTGTTACGTTTGCATATGCTACAAACCAGGGATCGGAAACCGGTTATTTTACTATGAAACCTTAACCAGAATAATAAAGGTTTTCTCTAAATTGATTATAACATACTCCAACTATTGACTTAAACGCTGTGGCATATTTAGTTCAAATTTTTAAAACTACTATCAAATATTAGAAAAGTGTCTTATATATTCTGAAATAAATATTAACCGGTTTCGATCCTTGCCACAAACAACTACGTTAATTAACTATAGTTAAATTTGTTACAAGTACAATAGTTTATTGCAAGTGTCAGTGTGTGTGTGTGTGTGTGTGTGTGTGTGTGTGTGTGTGTGTGTGTCAGTGTTGTACTGTGGCGTACATACCTGTAGAGATGCAGCGGCGCGTCGTCGTCGGTGGAGTACCGCGGCCGGTACGAGTGGTCCGACTCGTAGTGCCGAGCGTCCCCCTCCGCCGCCCCTCCCCCGCCCGACGCCGACGACGACTGCGTCGACATCGACGTGAACCGCTCGCGGGTCCTGCACGCGCAAATTCAAATTCATATCATTAATTTCAGAGAATACGGTAACATTATTAAGGTCTTATTTGATTTTATTTGGAATAACAAATAATTACAAAATATTGCTTAAACTAAAATCTAAAACACAGTATTGTTACTAAATTTGTAACCAATCACGTTATTCACAGATGTTGATTAGTTAAGTGCAAATTCAAATTCAAAATATTTATTTGCTATTAAATAGGGTGGGTACAAAAACAACAGCTACTTTAACATAATATTATTTATTTTCTTTAAACATTCAATGCTGTTGGATAAATTTGTCTTCTAAATCTGTAAGATGCAACATCAAATTGCCTAAATTGTGCTATTAATAATGTATTTATTTTCCTGTGATTCGTTTCTTTTGTATGGTGTACAATAAAGAGTATCTATCTATCTATCTACTTTAGCCCCGAACTGCGTGAGAGTAAGCATGAACAAATCTATATCGAGAGAATTGACATTATAAGACTGCATACTGCGACGCAAGGGCGCGCGTGCACCCGCATTTGTTCTACATTGTTTAGGAAAAATAAAACAATTTAAAAGAAAAAAACCGACTTCAAAAACACTAAAAAGCTAACAACCACTTTCAAACACTCCACGGCTGGCACCGACTCCAATAATAACTGTTCGGTATGATTGTTTAAAAGTTATTTTTAGCTTTTTAGTGTTTTTGAAGTCGGTTATTTTTTTTATAAAAAATTGTTTTGTCTGTTTTTTAGTGTTTTTTTACATTCTAAATGGCGATCTGTGATGTAATTATAGTTAAATTGCTTCTCATGACGATTCAAATAAGTCCAAACACGGCTATGATACATTGTTTTATTACGTTCCGGTGCTTACCTTCCGCCTTCTTCATCAGATAAGTTTGATGGTACCATTCTCACCAGAATCATTTATTAAAATTTGATTTGTCGACTATGGCAAGGCTTAACTGTCTTAATGAAAATATCTTATCGCGTGTGTGGGGCGTGCGTACCTTACTCGTGGAAGACTATTGTGGCCAACTATGGTCTCCATCATCACTTCCACCTCAGCAAATGATACTTTCTGAATGCAAATGCTTGATTTGTTGTTAAATATACTAAAATCGCTATATGTATACCTATAATATTTTAGGAGTTCCCTCAATTCCTCATGGATCCCATCATCAGAATTGAATTTTGAAAACAATTGGACCGATCTGGAGGTATACCATTTCAATTGAAAAAAACATTTTTCAAATCGGTTCATTAATGGCGGAGTTCTGAGGTAACAAATATTTAAAAAAAAAACAACCGAATTGAGAGCCTCCTCCTTTTTTTGAAGTCGGTTAAAAAAGCTTCTTCTTTGCTTCAAAAGTCTCAAAGCTGTTATAAATATTCTGCATATTCTGCCACTATTCGCGTTAAAATATAAATAACACAAACGATTAACTAACATTTCAATTCAATTCCATTTTGTATTATAATAATGTTAAAGTACTGAATTATTTATTTCTCTAGTCATAACGATGTAGTAAATATTCTTATATTATTCATATATTAGATATATTTAAAAACATTTTTGTAGAAGCCAGTTACTTAATGCAATTGGCAGTTTATTAAACATTTATAGTGTTGCAATACACATTATTCGAAAATAGTTTAATTCTCTGTGCTACTGGAGATGCGAGCGATGTTCGGACACTCTCTGAGCTATCCAACCCATTTCATAAGTAGACTGAACACCAGATAGCTCTTTGTTAACCGGCTTCGGCCGGATAGTAAAAAAAAATCGATCTTCGTTAATAGATAGAGATAATATAATCTTTATTGCACACCATACAAGTAAATTACACATGATTTTTACAGAAAGACGTACAATTAATAATTAAGAATGAAAATATTTTAAAGACATTGCTGTTTAGAATTATGTGTAGATAGTGTCACCATCCCAATTCTAAGATGATTGAGAAGACAACGGTACAAAATGTATGATCTTAAACACTTAAATGAGAGCGTGATGCAACAGACACCCAGCGCCATCTATTGATAAGTTGCAGTAATCTTACGGGAAGCCTAAGCAGCTGAGAAAACTATTTAAGCGTCGCATAAACAGAAGCGGACCGCGGTGGCGATCAATACGCAATTTGGTGTCTACTCTTCATCATGGTCCGTTCTAAAGTGTTTTCGGAGACAAATCAATGCTTTTGTTGGCGCTTTGTATAAAATCTTTTTTTTTTTTTTTTTCTATGGTGTCCCACTGCCGGGCAAAGGTCTCTCCCAAGTCCTCCCATGTTTCCCTGTTGAGGGCCAAACTCTGTCAATCCCTAGCATGGCCCTCGAAATCGTCACGCCATCGCTTCTTTACACGTTGTGGGCTCGACACATCTGCCGGAAGCATCCAGTCAAATGGACCCAGATCGCGAGTGGATTCCTGAAGATGGGTATCGATCGCCGTAGAGGTTGCTATTAAATAAATAAAAACTACACAACCGCAAACCGCGATGCAAAGTACACGTAGCGCCACCTGTTGATATTTCACGGAACTAAGTTGTAATGGGAAGTGACGGTTGTTGCAATGTAGCGTGTTACCTCTTGGTGTGGTGAGGGCGGTGCGCGCGGTGGCGCCACTGCTGCGAGCTGCCGCTGCCCGAGTCGCTGGCCCGCCGCCGCTTGCGCGCCCCCGCCGCCCCCACCCCCGCCCCTGCCGCCCCCGCACCCTCACTCGTATGCGCGTTCTGCGATACACACTAGAAGCTTTATTACTTTTGAACTTTAAAGATAAAGCTATACAATCTACAGTGTGTATGTATAAAGCCTACCTGTGGACTGTGTCTGTGTAAGGCCTATTTTAAGTGAATGTATCTAGTGTAGTGTGTAAGGCCTATCTGTATGTGTCTAGTGCATAAGTCCTACCTGTAAGTGTCTCGTTTATAAGGTGTACCTGTATGAGTCTAGTGTATAATGCCTACCTGTAAGTGTCTAATGTCAAAATCCCACCTGTAAGTGTCTAGTGTATAAGGCCTACTTGTGAGTGTCTAGTGTATAAGTCCTACCTGTATGCGTCTAGTGTATAAGTCCTACCTGTAAGTGTCTCGTGTATAAGTCCTACCTGTAAGTGTCTCGTGTATAAGTCCTACCTGTAAGTGTCTCGTGTATGTATAAGTCCTACCTGTAAGTGTCTCGTGTATAAGGCCTACCTGTAAGTGTCTCGTGTATAAGTCCTACCTGTAAGTGTCTCGTGTATAAGTCCTACCTGTAAGTGTCTCGTGTATAAGTCCTACATGTGAGTGTCTAGTGTATAAGTCATACCTTCAAGTGTCTAGTGCATAAGTCCTACCTGTAAGTGCCTCGTGTATAAGTCCTACCTGTAAGTGTCTCGTGTATAAGTCCTACCTGTAAGTGTCTCGTGTATAAGTCCTACATGTAAGTGTCTAGTGTATAAGGCCTACCTGTAAGTGTCTCGTGTATAAGTTCTACCTGTAAGTGTCCCGTGTATAAGTTCTACCTGTAAGTGTCCCGTGTATAAGTCCTACCTGTAATTGTCTAGTGTATAAGTCCTACCTGTATGTGTCTCGTGTATAAGTCTTACCTGTAAGTGTCTAGTGTATAAAATTCAAAATCAAAATCAAAATCATTTATTTTTGCAAATAGGCCATTAAAAGCTTTCACCCGTCCCAATATTTTTTTTACCCTACCACTGCTTCGGGACAATTTGTGGGCTAGTGCCGAGAAGAAGCAGCGCAATAAACTCGGTCACTGTTGTCAGCCTCTTTTAAAATTAATATTTTTACAAGTTTTGGTGCGAGCTATGCAGTTTTAAATCCACACATTAATCATTTAAATAATCACCAACGGTGTAATACCCCTTTTTCGTTAGTCATACCTGTATGAGTCTAGCGTGTAAAGCCTACCCGTTACGTCTCGTATAGACTGACCTCGAGCGCGTCCTCGGTCTCGTAGGTGAGGTCCAGCTCGTCCTCGGCCAGTTCTTCCTCCAGGACCTGTATGTCGCGGCACTCGGCCGACGCGTCGCTGTTGCTGCCCGACGCCTCGAGGAGGGCCGAGCCCTCCGACCCGGAGGGGAGGCCGTTGGTGTGCGAGTATGAGACTGAGGGGATGGATTGCATTGTCAGGTTTTGATGAATGAATAAATATATTAATATTGGACATACATCGCTCTGATCCTATGATAAGTAGTTAAAGCACTTGTGTTACAGAAATCAGAAACAACGAAGGTACCACAACACCTAGGCCCGAGACAATATAGAAGTTATTTTTCTTCATTGACCGACTGGAAACCGAATCCGGGACATCAGAGATAGTGACACCGAGTCCGGTATACTCGCCTCTCGGCTACGGAGGTCGTCTGGAGGATGAGATGTTTTTCTTACATGGTAACTAATTTTTTAGAGTATTTTACCGATTTATCAAAATGACCTCACCATGAGCACTGCTCGTGCTGGCCACGGGCTCCGTGCTGTTGCTACTGCTCTTACTCTTCTTGCCGACGCCTTTGCCTGGAGCAACACAAATGACCTTCAATGTGACCCAGTTTGATAACTGACATTTGGTGTAACCTAGTAAGTTATTGACCGTTAGTGTAACCAAGTTAGATTACTGACTATTAGTGTGATCTAGTTAAATAACTGACTATTCGTGTGACCTAATTAGATAGCTGACCATTAGTGTGACTTAGATGACTGACCATTGGAATGATCCAGTTAGACAACTGACCATTGGCGTGACCTAGTTACATAAATGAACATCGGTGTGACTTAGATGACTGACTATTGGTATGACCTAATTACATAACTGATCATTAGTGTGTTTTAGTTAGATAACTGACCATTGGTGTGACCTAGTTAGATAGCTGATCATCGGTGTTTTACAGGGTTTAGGTTTACTAAGCATTGGTGTAATCTAGTTAGATAAATGACCATTGGCGTGACTTAGTTATATAACTAAGCATTGGTGTGATCTAGTTAGATAGCTAACCTTGAGTATGGTAAGGTGACCAAATACGATAACTGACCATTGGTGTGGTAAGGTGACCTAAGAGGATAACTGACTTTTGCAGTGTTTAGGTGACCAAATAAGATAACTGACCTTTGGTGTGTGTGTGCAGCGGCGCGTCGCTATCCCACGAATCGCGCCGCGCCCCACCCGGCCCCGCCCCCGCCCCCGCCCCCGCCCCCGCCCCGTGCACGCGGCGCGACGTGGCCGCCAGCGTCTCCGACTCGGAACTCGATGAGTCTGAACGCTCCCGACCCGCCAGAGGGTCGTGAGAACCGTTCATCGCTTCCGTTGCTGCGGGGCAAAACCATTGATGATTATACATTGGGATGTTGGCACTTACATTACGTACTTCCAAGACACCGTTTCTAAAAAAAAAACAACTGTTTTTTTTTTAAATACACGACAATAAAATCATGTAAAAAATAAACATCAGTATGTACAGTGATCAGAATTTAAGTAAACTTTAAAAAGAGACATAAAATATGTATTGCTCTATTGTACCCTTTTTCATATGCAAATAAATTTCATTTCATTTCATTTCTAACTAAGATTTGATACAATGGATCCCAAAAGAATGTTGAAATGTGTAATAATAATAATACGATTGAAATAGACATTAGATGACACAAAATAAACTAAAAATTAAATTTTCAGGTAACCCGGAAATTCGGTGGTTTTATCAACTCTATGTTATGTCTCATTACAAAGTTTAGGTACAAATAGTCACTTTATTTCTATCACTGGTCAACAAATTTAGTTATCAGCATTGAGCATAAGATTATTGATAACAGCAGAGAGAGCAGTATTTACATCGTCAAATAAATCTTTACCCCTCTTAAATTAAAAAATCAATGAAGTATCATCAGCAAATAACACTGTCTCGCAGAGGTCAGTTTATGTAAATTAGAAACAGCAGGGGTCCTAACATCGATCCTTGCGGCACACTCATAGTGAGAGGCGACCCAGAAGACTCAGTACCATTAATACAAACTTTTTGTGTTCTGCCTGTGAGATGAGAGTTTACTAAATCTAAAGCATCATTTAAACCCTACAGTGCCGATGTTTTTTCAGTAAAGTTTTGATTTGACCTAAGCAAATAGTTTTGTAACGGTTTTGTGTGGGTGTAGTCGTGTAACTCACCGTTGGCGGCGTCCCTCCTGGCCGCGTGTCGTGCGCGGGTTCGGTGCGTGTGTCGCGCGTGCCTCGCGCGGCGGGGGCGCGCGCGGGGGCGCGGCGCGGGGGGCGCGGGCGCGGGCGCGGGGGACGCGGGGGCGCGCGCCCACAGCGACTCGAACAGAGCCGAGAGGCGAACCGTCATCGAGTATATCTGGGTTCACAAACACAATCATATGTACAGACGAAGAAAAAGTGAAAGCGCTCCCTCTTTCCTAGCCCCCGAGTTGCGTGCCCACCAGGGCCCATAACACTGGTTCGTGAATTTGTAACATCTACATGTACATTATGGTTTTGCAAAAAATTATTGAGTATTGACAACGGCAGGCCAACCTACCCGAAAGGTTTAAGGTCATTGAACCGATTTTCAACTTTAAGTCCGACACGTAGAGATCAATATCAATTAAGAAAGTTTTACGTTTCGTGGTAGGCTGACGAGCTGTTGCCTGTACGTGTTCGTATCACTTAGACATTTTCCAATTATCTAAAATATGACAAGAGTATGTTAACCATTGCTAGCTCTATTGAGGGGAGGGTAGGGTAGATATTATACACATATTTTTTCTTTTCTCAATCAAACAAAAAATGATGAAGATACAGCCCGTTAAAGTTCCGCGTAACGTCAGCCTTACGACACTTTTTAGCAAGGCGTTTTTGTGACGTCACGTGCTTACTTCGATGCGCTTTATCTTCGTCATTTTTTGTTTGATTGACAAAAGACAAAATATGGGTCCAGTATTTTTTGATAATCTAACTGACGGACTAATTAGAATAATCATTTTTTGACCCAGGAAACTACTAGCCTATTCTTTTGAAAATCGGTTGGCTGGTTAGCAAAAAGTTAGGCCTGCGTGAGACAGCAAGATAAAAGAAACGTACAAACATTTTAGAGATCAGCCGCAATGCTCGCTTGGCGGCCTTGCTAGTTTTAGACGCAAGAAGGCCGGTCCAGTATTTAAAATTGTTAGATAAAACGGAACTTAAATGAGTGAATGAATAAAAGGAATGATTAAAAGAGACAGACGACGATGACTGGCAAAGAAGATGGAAACGTTGATTCAAATTTAACAATTAGACACGATTTTTCAATCGCTTGATAACGATCCAACGAATAAAAATAACATGTAGACACATTTTCTATTCGAAAACTGACAATATGTTTCATATAAAAGTTATCTACCCTTAATCTTGTAAAATATCTCGGTAAATCAATAAATAAACTTAACAATTACTCCATCATTTGACTTCTATACGTATATATTTGTACATTTCTCTTTTCTTGGAGTCTCGCCTAGACGCTAAACGCTGAGCGAGGCACCCGGCACTGCGACCGCGGCGTTAAGAATGGGATAGTCTATAAAAATAAGCAAGTCCCTTTTACAATAGAGATTTGGTCTATAACTTGTTTTAAATATCATTATATCAGCACTTGAAGCAGATCAGCAGAATGCATCCGGACAGGTGGGCCCAAATCGTCACCCGATGGGTACCTATAGACGGCGGTCGCCGAAGAGGTAGACCCAAAAAAAGATGGTGTGACGACTTGGTTAACTAACGAGGGATTGGGAGTCATTGGCGATAGATAGAGATCGATGGAGGAGTCTAGGGGAGACCTTTGCCCAGCAGTGGGATTGAAAAAATATCTGCACTTGCGTAATAAGGATGTAGACAAGAAAGTAAGTTGCACACAGGAGACGTATCTTTAAAGCATTCGAATTCCAATTCGAGTACGAAATAGCAAGATTCGCATGCGAATGACTAAAGTGAGCGAAGATTTAGTGAAGATAAATACTATTCGTATGCAATAAGCAAATAAATTTATTTCATTTCAATAAACTCATGCCCTCTCGACTACTTGATAGATATAATATATTAATACAAAGCGTTTTCCCCATTTAATAGTGCGTGGGTAATATAAAAAGCACACAAACGACAAAATTACATTCCAAAATGTAAAAGATGATAAATTCGGAATTTAAAAAAAAGAAATGCTAATAATGCGACGACAATAATTATAAATAATTAAAATAACAAAGCTCCGATCTCCAATCCTGTCGATACTATTCCAGAAAGAATATGGTAAAGACAAAAATAATAGTGCTCCCATAAATCAACACATTTCACCATCGATAATTAGGAATTATTCGGAAATCAAAGTGTAACGCGACTTTATAATAGAATATTTTCGCAAATAAGCTATGTCTCTTTGACACGTCCCATTTTTTCACTCTAAATTGCTTCGGGACAATATTTTAGGGTAGCGTCGAGAAGAAGCAGGGAAAGAAACTCAGTCACTATTGCAAGCCTCATTTTGGGTAGTATGTTTACAAGAAAATATGTAACTGTGCGAGCACGGCATTTTATTTCCTCACATTTTTATCATTTATTTAAACATAAAAGCAATTGCTTTTTTCATAAATATCACTAGTTAATAAGTCAGATGTTAAATGTCATGCAGTAATATTGTAATTATATTCTACGATCAGTGATCATTTTCCTTCAAACGTCAAGTAATATCTCATTGACAATGACAATGGTGAGATAGGCTCAAAACACAAGTATCATCTAAAAATTGTCAATTTTAGTGCACAACGTAACAGTTATTAAAAAATGAAAATGAAAATTATTTATTTGCTTAAAACATGGTGATACAAAGATGTTATTTTAGTGCATGTTCTCATGTTTAACAATATTGTCATGCAAATATTTATATAAATTAAAATGTCATTATTTGAATTCAATTGAAAGATAATTAATCGCAGTCACAATTATATTAGTCTTATAATTTTAATATAGTAAAAATGAATAACATGTCAAAAATAATTATATAATGTCACAAAATTCAATTCAGAATTATTTTGCATCTAGGTATTCCTGAATAGAGTAAAAACATTTTGTGAGTAGCCAATTATGTATATGCCTTTTAAACATTAGTAAAGGCAGGTTTTTAAAACTTTCAGGCAATTTATTATAAATTTGTATAGCCATGCAATAGGCACTGTTTTTAAAAAGTTTCAGCCTTGTATTGGGTATCATGAGTCTACCTTGATGTCTTGTTGACTTATTTTTATGTTCCCCTCTTGTGACAAAATATTTAGGGTATTGTCGGACAAATATGCATATCTGTTTTATGTATAGGCACGGCAATGGTAGAATTTTAAGCTTTTTAAATAAAGGTTTACAGGATTCAAGGAAATGAACTCGGCAAATGGCCCTAATACACTTTTTTTGTACTATAAAAGCCCTTTTTGCATCTACAGAATTACCCCATAACAAAATACCATAGCTAAGCAACGACGAAACAGAACCATGATATGCAGATGTTGCAGTTTCAATAGATGATATGTTACTCAGTCGTCTAAGTGCATAAACAAATCTATTTATTCTTGTACACATATTTTCAATGTGAGCCTTCCAATTACAGTGCTTGTCAAGAGTAAATCCCAAGAAAATTGTTTTATCTACTATTTCAATAATATTATTATCATACTTGACTAACACATCCACTGGTCTTGCGTTGTAAGTTGAGAATTGAATACATTTTGTTTTATTTATGTTCACTTTAAGATTGTTCAAGTTTAGCCATTCTATAATACTTTTTATTGTTTTGTTTATGACATCATTAAAGTTATTTAAATTATCACATTTTATCACAACTGTGGTATCGTCTGCAAATAAGAAGCACTTGTGTTGTATAATGTTCGGTAAGTCATTGATAAATAGCAAAAATAATAAAGGTCCCAGAACACTTCCTTGTGGAACTCCACATGGAATTATACGATATTTAGATCGGAAAGTGCAACTTTTAGACTCAATTACTTTAGTTATTTCAGTACATTGCTGTCTATTTGATAAGTAACTTCTTAACCAGATTTGCGCATTGCCTCTTATACCATATCTTTCCAATTTGTCTAGTAATCTTTTATGTGAGACAAAATCAAAGGCTTTACTCATGACTAGAAAAAGAGCCATGAGTGGTATCCTGTCATTAATGCTTTTTGTAATTAAGTGCATCAGATTATAGCAAGCCAAAGTAGTAACACAATAAAACAAAACCAACGAACTCAGGTTGTCAACATTCGGTGTTGCTACTTGACACAAACATGCATATGCATACAGAACTATAAATACATGAACACACAAGCGTGCAGGTCCGTACCTCGTTCGAGTCCTGGAACGGGCGCGTGCGCAGACACACGTGAGACACACACACACACACACACACACACACACACACACATGCACTCGGACACATCGCTATGTGTACACACGCACGAGATACAAGCATGTATGGAGCGATGTTTCATTGTACAATACGTTTTGAACACACTAGTGTTACAATTTTAACTTGAGTCAGTAATTTGTAATTTGATCTGTCACTTTCTACGATACTTTATTTATTTTTATTTTAGCGAAAATTGAGGAAAATAATACTTTTCGCATGTCCATGCGATGCAATTGTTCGAAGAATAAGTAAATTTTATTAAAAAAAATAAAACAGACTTCAAAACACTGAAATCCTAACACTTAAGTACCTAATCAGATACTTTTGGAGTCGGTGCCAGCCGATGAGAGATTCAATGTTTTTGTTTGCACCGACTCCAAAAGTAACTGATTAGGTACTGTTAGCGGGATTAAATCGAATCTACACAACACTACTCAATCTATGACTCTTGCACGTCACTACGATCTGTCACTTGCCGTTTTCGCTTTTCGCGCGCTGAGTGTGCAAATATATTGTAAAAGACTCATTGTGTGATTAAAGGAGTTTTGAATCTATTTGTGTCTTAACAAAATTCAGAAGTGCGATTAGAATAAACCCATAAACAATATTTTTTAAGATTTGAATACCATTTTAGTGTGTATGTGCGTGAGACGCTATCTACTTTTATGTTGTTCAAAAGTTCATATTTTGTGTTTACTTTGCACAAATGGATGCTTTTCAGTGAAAATAGTGTACTAATTGCTCTAGTGTGTGTGCATTTTATGGTTTTCCTTCACATATTGCAAGAGTGATATGTATAAAAACTTGTACTAGAAACAAGTCCTGACAAGTTTGTGCGGTGGTTGGTTTTGTTGGTGCATGGTTTTAGGATCTAGAATAGCTATCCAAGGTCAAGCAGATCCTACGTAAGAGGTCCTGAGGTGGACGGATGTACTTGCATGCAATAACACACCTTGAAGTTTCCAATAACCGTTCCTGCTTGTCGGTGAGCTGTATCATTTTGAACTATTAAAATCTTAATTTAATTGACATTGAAATTTGTTTATTCAATACTATAGGACATTGTGTATGCAACATAAACTTATTTCAATTATAAACTTTTCTGAAATATTTGAATAATTTATATTGACAAAACTTAATTTTTAATTTTTTGTCCACTTAGAGTAATTGTAATGGCTAACTTTTGATTGTTTCTTATTGAACTATATGTGCTGCTGATATAAGAATTGTGTGTGTGAATTTTAGTACTTTTGCTTGTGCTAAAATGGGTCGGTCAAAACATAATAAACGGTCACATAGCAGTTCAAGTTCATCTTCTTCATCTAATAGAGGGAAGAAGAAATATAAGAGAGAAGTGAAGGACAAAGTTAGACGTATTGATGCTCTGGAGGGTTTAATTAAAGAGTTACGGAAGACAAGTAGTTATCATAGTGAATCAACACCATCACCACCAGTTTCTGTCTCTTCAATGGCACGGGTGCCAACGACCAATTCTAGTGAAGTAACGTCAAAGCCAGTTGTGCGTTATGTTGGGCGTAATGACTTCATACCTGAGTTTAATCCACAAACTACATCAGTTTCCGTAGAACATTGGATTCGCAATTTAGAAAGTACAGCTAAAATGCATGGATGGGATGAGCGGACCTTAATTTGTAATTGTACTGCAAAGTTGAGTGGTTATGCTAAGGGATGGTATGAGCAACAAGCATCATATGAGATTAGTTGGACAGAGTGGAAGGAAAAACTAATTAAAGCCTTTCCGTTTACTAAAAATAAATTATCACAAATTAGGGAATTAGTAAATCGAGTCAGGTTGCCTAGCGAAGAACCTATAGAGTTTTATTATAATAAATTAGGGATAGGCATGTCATGTCATTTGAGCGATGAAGTGATCACAGAAGCTATCATTGGTACTCTTGGTAACAAACTGTTGGAAGTTGGTGCGAAGTCAGCTGGGTGCAGGGACACCACCTCTCTTCTTCAATACCTGGCCAGTATTAACAATTTAGATGCTAGTGTAGAACATGACCAAGCTGTGACATCATTAAAAAGTGTCAACTCTAACAAAAATATAAAATGTTATATATGTGGGAAATTAGGTCATAAAGCTAATAGATGTCGTAAGGGCAAGGAACACAGACATACACCAAAATATAACGAGAATAAGAAATGTTCATTTTGTAACAAATTAGGCCACATGGAGTCAACCTGCTATAAGAAGAACAATCTTAGTAAACATTGCTCATTTTGTAATATTGATGGTCATACTTTAGAAGAGTGCCGGAAGAAGTCGAAGACTGGTCCTCAGAATAGATTAGTGCGAAAAATTCAAACTGTCTGCTGTGACTCTTCTGACAAAAAGTACTTTAAAGAGGTACTTGTAAATGGGGATTTGGCAAATGCTTTTCTGGATTTCGGTAGCTCCTGCAATACGATGAAACATAGTTTTTATGAGAAACAAGACCTGGAGTTAAAACCTAATAATGATGTTGTGATAAAAGGATATGGGAATGCATTAATTACATCTGTAGGTACAGTTACTGCTACTCTTGTGGTTGATGGTGCAAAGCAGGAAAATTTGTTTTACATTATTCCTGATCATGTTCAGAATGTAGATGTTTTGATAGGACAGACATTTACAGAGTCTCCTAATTTAGTGGTTGTGAAGACTGCTACTGATCTGAATATTTATGAGAATGAGATGGCTTTTCAAGTGACTGAGTTATGTGATAGTTTTGATAAGGTTCGCTTGTATCCTCAGACTGATACGAAACTCTCTCCTGGCATGAATAAGATTTTGGTACGACTGGATCCTGTTGTTGATGGTTTAATGAATGTCAAGAGGAGTGAGCAGAGAAAACCATTAAATGAAAAGGATGTTCTTGTTGACAATATTGAGTCATCTGATGGGTATGCTGTCATTAAGCTGGTGAATAGAACAAATGCAATTTTAGAGCTGAAGGAAGCAGATTGTATAGCAAGAGCGGAATTAGTAAAACCAGATTTAGAGATAGTAGATAATGTAAAAGTGGGTGAACATTTAAATGAAAATGAGAAAGCTGATTTAGATGAGCTCTTAGCCAAATATGAGCACTGCTTTTCTGGAAATGGGATGGAACTAGGAAACTGTAGTGTTGAAATGAGAATTAAGTTGACAGAGGATAAGGTGATAAACTTTAAACCCTACCGAATGTCTTTTCATGATAGAGACATAGTCAGAAATATTATTGAAGACCTGCTAAATTCTGAAATCATCGAGAAATCCACATCTCCTTTTGCTAGCCCAGTTCTACTGGTGAATAAAAAAGATGGCGGACGTAGATTATGCGTGGATTATAGAGCGCTAAATAAAATTACAGAGAAAGAACGGTATCCCTTACCGGTAATACAGGACTTGTTGGATCGACTGGTGGGTAAAACTGTATTCTGCTGCTTAGACCTGGCGAACGGATACCATCAAATCAAAATTGCCGTAGAGACAAGACCGCTTACTGGATTTGTGACACCTGATGGCCATTATCAATATAAGATGATGAGCTTCGGACTCTGCAACGCTCCTGCAGTATTCCAGCGAGCTATGAACGAAATGTTGGAGCCAGTAATTCATGCTTGTGCTGAGGTGTATATCGACGATGTGATTTTATGGGGTGTTGATACTAGAGAATGTCTTGTTAATCTGAAGAAAGGTGCTGAGTTTGATTGAGAAATCGGGCGTTAAATTGAGGAAAAGTAAATGTTCTTTTCTCACTGAGAGCGTCGAGTATTTAGGTCATGTAATATCAGGTGGTGAAATCAGGCCCTCAACTCATAAAATTACAGCTGTAACAATGATTAAAGTTCCTTCGAATGTTCACGAGTTACGTCAGTTCCTTGGTCTTGCGAGTTATTTTCGCAAATTTATCCAGGGCTTTGCAACTATTGCACGGCCACTCACTTCCCTCACGAAAAAGACTGCAGAATGGCAGTGGGGATCAGAACAAGAACAGGCCATGCAATCCCTTAAGCAGATACTTACTTCAGATCCAGTGCTAGTAATTTACCATCCAGAAAGGGAAACACAAGTGCACACAGATGCATCAAAACTTGGTCTTAGCGGAGTTCTCCTTCAAAAGCAGCCTAGTGGAGATACCAAGGTTGTTGCTTATGCTAGTAGACAGACAACGGTCACCGAAGCAAAATACCACAGCTTCGAACTAGAGGCACTAGCAGTCGTTTTTGCCATTCAAAGATTTAAGGTGTATCTGTCCGGAATCAAGTTTCGAGTTGTAACAGATTGTTCAGCATTACGTATGGCCTGGCTTAAAAGGGATTTATCTCCGCGCATCGCTCGTTGGTGGCTCGACCTTCAAGAATACGACTTTGAAGTCGACCACCGCCCAGGGAGTTCCATGGCACACGTTGATGCTCTCAGTCGTAACCCTATATTGGTACAGCATATTGTGGAGAAGGATTTAATTGATGCGTTACAGGAAGGAGATGAAGGAATTCGAGAACTAATTCAAAATTTAAAACTGGAACATGAGGCTAACAAGAAAAAGAATACTGGTCTTTCGAAGGACTATAAAGTTGCAGATGGCAAGTTATATCGTCTGGTGAATAACAGTTATAAACCTGTTTTACCTAAAAGTGCAAGATTCCATATCCTGAAGTTGTACCATGATGAAAATGGTCATTTGGGAGCAGAAAAGTGTTTGGAAGCTCTGCAAACGAAATATTGGTTTCCGAAAATGCGGAAGTGTGTCGGGAAGTACGTGGCAAGTTGTATTGGATGCCAATTTACGAAGAAGCCTACTGGGAAACAACCTGGTCTTTTGCATCCAATTCCTAGAGTATCTGTACCGTTCCACACATTGCATATAGATCATCTGGGCCCATTTTGCAAGAGTAATGGGAAGACTTATATCATAGGAATTATCGATGGGTTCACGAAATTCGTCTGGTTGGAAGCTGTCGCCAGTGCTAATGCCAAAGGAGCTATTACAGCATTGACTAAACTAAGTCAAGTTTTTGGTCACCCAGACCGAATTATCAGTGACCGAGGTACCGCGTTTACGGGTAAAGAGTTTGAGTGCTATTGCGCCGATCATGGAATTAAGCACGTTTTAAATGCTGTCGCCTCTCCGCGGGCGAACGGGCAGGTAGAGCGCCTTAACCGTACGATTCTCAGTTCGTTGTCAGCTCATATGGGTGAGGAGCAAAAAGGCTGGGATGCATATCTGCCAAAAGTACAATTAGGCATCAATTCTTCGGTCAGTCACGGAACTGGTAAGTCACCTTTAGAGTTGCTGTGTGGCCTGAGACCTAGACTAGCCAATGATTTGCAAGGTGCAGTTTATAGTGGCGATATTGAGGCACTCAGAAATGAAGCTGCACAGAAAATCAACATAAACGCTTCTAAAATGAAAGAACGCTTTGACAAAAGTCGAAGAGAGGGTATTCCCATTTCAATTGGGCAGTTAGTCATGGTTGAGAGAAAAATTTTACGACCTGGCTTGTCTAGTGGTAAATTAGTTCCCAGATATGCGGGACCGTATAAGGTAACCGCCGTGTTACCGAATGATCGCTTTGAGGTGACGTCGTCCACGAAGGGAAAGCGAGCTTACAAAAATATTGTGGCCCGGGACAAAATTAAGTTGTGGTGTCACAGAGATGGAAGTTCTTCATCTGGGGAAGATTAACATTGTTATTAAAATCGATGACAGGTTCACCTATATATAACTCATGCCTTCGGGGCCTATTTGTGCTAGTCTTGCTTAAGGTGCCTGTCATGCAGTTTACTATACTTTTATGAACATGAACCTTTAATTACTACGCTTGCCTACGGGGCCTCCACAGCGTTTACACCCTGCTTGCTTTCGGAGCCTTATAGCACTTTTACTGTTAATATTTTATAAAGTTCAACGCTTTGCCTACGGGGCCTCAGCGTTTACCTAATGCTTGCTTACGGAGCCTCACAACCCTCAACCATACAACCATATAAAAGGTTTGACGCTTGCCTTCGGGGCCTACACAGCGTGCAGTGCTTGCTTTCGGAGCCTTAAAGCACCTACTTGACATATCGGCTGATGCACTTGCCTACGGGGCTCATACAGTGCCTTGTCTTAAACTACTTACGGAGCCTAGCCCTAATAACTTTCATGCGAAATACGCTTGCCTTCGGGGCCGATATAGCGTGTGATCTTTTATAGTGTCTTGTCTGAGGGACCTTATGATACTATTTTCTTATGATAACATCATCAATGCTTGCCTTCGGGGCCTAACAGCATTCGTTCAGTGCTTGCCTTCGGGGCCTAACAGCATTGATATAGTGCTTGCCTTCGGGGCCTAACAGCATTCGTTCAGTGCTTGCCTTCGGGGCCTAGCAGCATTAATTCAGTACTTGCCTTCGGGGCCTATCAGTATTCGTTCAGTGCTTGCCTTCGGGGCCTAGCAGCATTAATTCAGTACTTGCCTTCGGGGCCTATCAGTATTCGTTCAGTGCTTGCCTTCGGGGCCTAGCAGTATTTATTCAGTGCTTGCCTTCGGGGCCTATCAGCATTCATTCAGTGCTTGCCTTCGGGGCCTATCAGCATTCATTCAGTGCCTGCCTTAGGGGCCTATCAGCATTGATTCAGTGCTTGCCTTCGGGGCCTATCAGTATCGATTTAGTACTTGCCCTCGGGGCTCATCAGTGCTAAGTCAGTGGTTGCCTTCGGGGCGTGGCCACTATCAGCTTACTCTCTTCTTTGGAAGAGGATGACATCATCCTTGACGATCGTGGTGACTCGGCGTGGTGAACGAGAATTGCTGCGACGAGACGCCGCCTTATGCTGACGTCAGGCCAAGGGGACCATCTTCTTCGGAGGACCGAAGAGTTGCAGGATGGCCGAGTTGTTAGCGGGATTAAATCGAATCTACACAACACTACTCAATCTATGACTCTTGCACGTCACTACGATCTGTCACTTGCCGTTTTCGCTTTTCGCGCGCTGAGTGTGCAAATATATTGTAAAAGACTCATTGTGTGATTAAAGGAGTTTTGAATCTATTTGTGTCTTAACAGTACTTAAGTGTTAGGATTATTTTTAGCATTTCAGTGTTTTGAAGTCGGTTTTATTTTTTTTAATAAAATTTACTTATTTCATCTATTTTTAGTGATAAATCCTAATCTAACTGCTGAACATCGATTTCATCCCCTATTTTCCTACCCTTAGGGGCGATTTTTATTTTTCAAACTTTTATCATATTATCTTTGAAGTATAAGCTATTCAATAAAACAAAAATCATCAAAATCGGCCCATATTTGTCGAAGATAGGTAACAAGAACCACAACCAAAATATTATCCGGGAATATATTTGTTGATTTTCTCAAAAAGTTCTAAATCAATTTCGATAAAATTTATATGGGACCACCTCTGAAGTATGATCTACCAAACAAAAAAAGAATCATTAAAATCGATTCATAATTGGCGGAAAAATCGCGTAACAAACATACAAAAAAAAAAAAAAAAACATACAGTCGAATTGAGAACCTCCTCCTTTTTTGAAGTCGGTTGAAAATTTCTATGCTCAGTTTGTAGATATTATGTTATCAATGGGCGTATAAAATAATTAAACGTTTCTAAAGAAGAAAGAGAATTAGCATCTTATTTGTTATTTTTTTTTTAATGATTTTAATACATTTTTTGTCTCCTGAAGTATAAGTACGAGTAACAAATGCTATGCTCAGAATGTCGTGTAGCTTTTAACAATTCTTAGCAAATATTTTTTCTGACAAACTGGGCTTAAGTAGCAGGCTTATAACCACGTGCTAGTTTACATTTGGCGACTAGACGGGCCTTAAGCACTCATACTAGACATTTAATTTGATATGATATGGGTTAAATGTTGGATTACTGACTCAAATTAAAAAAATACTAATTAAGTTATGAACAATTGACAACATTTCATTTATATTAAGGTACAAAAATTCAAAAACCATTTGGAGATTTAGCGATGCCTAACACGTTAGGTATTTTTTTAGATTTTTTTATGGCCTAAATTTACAGTAAATTTCAAAAAACTGAAAAGTACCACGAGATAGGCATTGCACACGTATACGCCATTGTCTTACAACAGAGTGTAGAAAAATATTTGGAAGTTGCTTTTAGTGACACAGCACCAACTCGACATCAGTGGCAGCTTTTTTTTTTGGTTAGCTACTAATTTGGCAATGGCACCATGTCTACACAACCTCACTCTTGTACTTACGCTCTTTTAGAATAAGCAGTTTTTAATTATTTAATTTCAGAGGAAAGAAAGAAAAGAAATGCAAATGAAAATATATGTGTACCTTATTTTTTAATATAGTTTTAAATAAACAATAAAAATTGGTATGTAAAATATTTGAAATGCTGTCAATTGAACGGATACTGTTCGTACAAACGAGTGAAAAATACAAGATACTCAATCAGTTTTATTTGTAATGGGAGCGCTACAATAACGAACGTGATACCATTTACAATTCATTTAAGGACATAGTTTCTATAAAAACACAGAATTGAATGTCTGAAATTGATTATTTTAATACTGTAAAGTTTTTTTTGTTATAAATCACTAAATATTTAATGATTTGACTTTGTTTTAAAGCACTTTGAAGAGGTACGAAGTCAATGTTGATATCGTGATTTGTTCGCGTTTAAAAGGCTCGGATAAATGGTGTCATGTTCCTTAGTTGAAGTTGCACCGACACCATATGAACTCAGAATTATAGTTCTTTCAAGATTAGAAGGGACTTGTGACACATCACGTGACTTCACTGTTGACATGTATAGTGATGTGCTCTAACGAAATCCAAGCGAATGGTTTGCAATTTTTGCTTAGATTTTTAGAGGCAAAGATTATTGTGTTTTTGCAATGATTTAAATTTGAAATAACGGTAAAACGGAACATCCGATGTCATAAGTCCCTTCATATCTTGAAAGAACTACAGTTGGCAATATACTATAGCCCGATTCGTATAATGAACATGGTCAAAATCAAGATAAATTGATATCAATAATTGAACAAAACCAAATCGGTATTCCGCTCATTTTTTATAAATGTCGAATGCTCACTTGTGAAATTGGATCTTAATTGTTTTGCGCTTATATTTCAAATTGACTTTCATAAGATTATAGTGATGCAATAGATATGACGACGTGCGTGTAGTGTGCGTGTAGTGTGTAGTGTGCGTGTAGTGTGTAGTGTGCGTGTTGTGTGGTGTGCGTGTAGTGTGTAGTGTGCGTGTAGTGTGCGGTGTGCGTGTAGCGTATAGTTACCCGGCTGCGCTTGTTGGTGTTGTAGAGTGTTCTGTGGTGTGCCTGTGGTGTGTGTGTAGTGTGCGTGTAGTGTGTAGTGTGCGTGTTGTGTAGTGTTGTGTAGTGTGCGTGTTTTGTGGTGTGCGTGTATTGTGTGGTGTGCGTATAGTTACCCGGCTGCGCTTGTTGGTGTTGTAGAGGCGGCTGTTCGCGAACACGCGTCGCACGTCGCTCGCGAACTGCGCTCGCGTCGTGTACCCGCCGGACGCCAGCCGCGCGCGCACCGTGCCCAGGTCCAGCGGCCGCGCCACCACCAGCGGGTAGTCTGTTCAACGGGCACCGGACACATAGGTTAACTACTACTTATCATCACCATCATTTAGCCTCCTACAACTGTTTGAAACTTATTGATTGAATACATTGAGTTTAATAAAAATAAGTCCGCGTTAATTCCCACTAAGCTGCGTCAGCAAATTTTGTTAATGCTAATCGCTTAAGTTACTAGTAGAAAACGAAAATTTACTGAGACGTGTGGCACCCCCGATTTGTAAATAGTTGTAAGACATCGTCAACGTATTGTCGAAAATAATTTTGACTTGTGATTGATAAAATGCATATGAAATTGACGCCAGTTTGACATTTAGAGTCGAAAGATTCTCCAAGATTCTTCAGATTCATCGGATCTCCGTAAGATGGCGACCGCTCTAATCAATAGTGGTCGTGATGGGACAAAGAGTTAACCCTTTATAGGGTCTGTGTCTATATATTAGAACTTCATTCCTTGTAAAAGGATAAGGATTTAACCCCCCCACCCTCCCCCACTAATAGGACGTAAGTAACTAAAGTATCAACGTCGTGGTAAGTCCGTGATTGTAACGAAAAATGCTGTGGGAAACCTTTTTGTCACACCAGATACCCTTAATTGTTTTGTTGTTGTGTATTTTTTTCGTGTGAATTACGAAGCGACAGCCGGAGGATCGAAAAAAAAACGAAATTACTTAAAATCTAATTTAATTAAAAATTACAAGTACAATAAAACTAATACTAATTGACTCGATCGATGTTAGATACGAAGTGTTCGGGATGTTGCGGATGTTGGTGGCCTGATGTCCGCTGGCTTGGTCACGTTGATGGTCCACGAGCGCGCCGTCAGCGTTTCCGTGATCTCGCAATAATTTCTGTGTTCTAGTTAGGCGCCCGAGGTCAGCGGTAGGTATTCGTACCGGTAGAGTACGTAATTTGTGTGTCAAAAAAAACGTTTCTATTTCTATTATCCATACGGGGATGTCATTCGTAGCCCTGTATGATCATTCACTATTCACAAGATCGAAAATCAACGAGAATTGTCAACATGCTGTACCAGAGCGTTAAATAGAAGGTTCACATACCCGGCGCCATCTCCGCAGAGACAGGCTGCTTGAAGGGCTCCGCGTCGGGCGAGCGCAGCAGCGCGCGCAGCACCGCGCCGCACCACGCCGCGCAGGGCGGCTCGCCCCCGCCGCGCCCCCGCCCCGCCCCCCGGGACTGAGGGGGACAACGATACACCAATACAAACCTATTTCTTTCTGCAAGTAGGCCTAAATTATTTTTGATGTGAAAATTTCTTTAGCGGCGTTGTGCATTTTTTGAAATGGGTAAAAAATGTTAATCAGGACACGTGACCTGATCGATAATTCGTAAAACGTAGTGTGAAGTCTATGCCGCTTACGTCACCGCAAGCATTATGCTATTAAGAATTTCGTCGGCATCTGTCAAGTACCGTTGGCCTAGCGGTGTAAATACCAGACTATGTTCCGCGGGCCGCGAGTTTGAACCAAGACGGCGAAGAGCACAAAAAATTTTAAAAAAGGTTTTAAGCGTTTTTAACGATACTGTTAAAGTTTTCACTTCTGCCGGCACTCCCGGAGTGGAACCAGTTGTTTTTTTTTACCCTACCATATACGTAGTAGAGTGAGAGGAGTATACCAGCCCGTGGAGGTTTACACATTGGACTTTGTACCGTTCTTATTACAATTTACGTAAAGGTAAGACCATTACAGGTGTAAAGCTTAATGGGCTCAAGACCGTACCCATTATTTATACTTTCCTTACCCTTCATTTTTAACAACTTGGGGGGGCTCTGGGCCAGAGGGGGCTCTAGGCCATCGGCTGGCGACGCCCATGTTAGTGGAGTATACGTAGACGACATGCCCCCCTTGATGTTAGTGGACTATACGTAGACGACATGCCCCCCGTGATGTTAGTGGAGTATACGTAGACGACATGCCCCCCGTGATGTTAGTGGAGTATACGTAGACGACATGCCCCCCGTGATGTTAGTGGACTATACGTAGACGACATGCCCCCCGTGATGTTAGTGACTATACGTAGACGACATGCCCCCCGTGATGTTAGTGGAGTATACGTAGACGACATGCCCCCCGTGATGTTAGTGGACTATACGTAGACGACATGCCCCCCGTGATGTTAGTGGAGTATACGTAGACGACATGCCCCCATGATGTTAGTGGAGTATACGTAGACGACATGCCCCCCGTGATGTTAGTGGAGTATACGTAGACGACATGCCCCCCGTGATGTTAGTGGAGTATACGTAGACGACATGCCCCCCGTGATGTTAGTGGAGTATACGTAGACGACATGCCCCCCGTGATGTTAGTGGAGTATACGTAGACGACATGCCCCCCGTGATGTTAGTGGAGTATACGTAGACGACATGCCCCCCGTGATGTTAGTGGAGTATACGTAGACGACATGCCCCCCGTGATGTTAGTGGAGTATACGTAGACCACACCGCCATTAAATACTGTTTTTTGTTACGTTAAATACTGTTTTTTGTTTCAATAAAAGTAAGGAAAACAAGTATAAATGTGACAGTGGGCTTGTTTCTTGTCTCAATTTGAGTCGATTTTAGGAATTATTATGGACGATTTTAACCTTCATTCTGATTCAGCATCAAGACGGTTTCTGTATTTAATTTTAATCATAACCTGGTGTGCTGGTGTGTAATCCAGCCGCCATTACGTAGATCTTATCGCGAACTGCCGACCGTCAAATGGCGAATCCCTAGGGGTTCGCGTACCCCACTTTGAGTAACCCTGCAATGAATCATTGAATTGAACAGAATTAAGCGTGTACCTTGTTGGCGACTGCGTGCGCGAGCGGCTCGTCGTCGGAGGAGTGGTAGGCGGCCGCCAGCTCGCGGTACTTGCTCAGCACGTCCACCTCGCGCCAGTGGCTGCCATCAACAACTCCACATGTATCATGGTGTTACAGTAAAGTGATACATGTCACACTAGCTGTTACATTTATCACAGTTCAGACTAAATATGGTTTTGCAATGATCACACGAACGAAATCGCGGGCCACAGAATCAGAATCAAAACAATTTATTTGCCTTTGAACATTGAACATGGTAGATATACAGGTTGGCCAGAAAAGTGAGGTCCAAAAATGTTTTTTTGATGCCTCGTGTTGAGAGGTATCTGAATCACCCCTATGTATGTACTACGATTTTTCGTATTTTCAAGTTTTATAAATTTTTGCATCCGTTTTTTTTTTTTTGAACGTAGGAAATTTCTTCGTTTTTTTTTTGCAGCTAAATCTCTATGAATTGTGCATTTATGCATAAAATAAACAGCCTCATAACTTTAATGGAAGTTACTACAAAATTGACTAAAGTTGATTAAAGTTGAGATTTTTTGTAAGTTATCATTAAAATTTTTAACTTAAAATTAAAAATCTAAACTGATATTTCTTAGTTTCTAAGCTCTTCAGTGAATGCGCTAGACTAAGCTTTCATGATAATAATTAAAAAGTAGTACTTCATAGGCTGTTTTAAAAAACTCAAAAACCGAAAAATCGTAGAATAGGAGTGATTCAGATACCTCTCAACACGAGGCACCTACAAAAAAATTTTGGACGTCACTTTTCTGGCCACCCTGTATAAATATTGGACAACATTACATACATTTTGATTCTTCGGTAAGTAACGAAAGCACTAGTGTAGTAGTAGTAAAGACGTCAATGTTAAAGACGAAATAGACGAACGTGTTTATGAATACGAACAAGTTTAACTATAGTCATCAAGTAGTACTGTAGTACTGGGTGATGTAGTTGCGTCAGTGTAGTGTAGTGTAGTGTAGTGTAGTGTAGTGTAGTGTAGTGTAGTGCAGTGCAGCGCTACCTGACGATGTGCAGCAGCAGGTCGGTGACGAGGCGCGCCTGGCGCACGATGGGCGAGTGCGGCTCGTTGAGTACTACAGTACTGGGTGATGTAGTTGCGTCAGTGTAGTGTAGTGTAGTGTAGTGTAGTGTAGTGTAGTGTAGTGTAGTGTAGTGCAGCGCTACCTGACGATGTGCAGCAGCAGGTCGGTGACGAGGCGCGCCTGGCGCACGATGGGCGAGTGCGGCTCGTTGAGTACTACAGTACTGGGTGATGTAGTTGCGTCAGTGTAGTGTAGTGTAGTGTAGTGTAGTGTAGTGCAGTGCAGCGCTACCTGACGATGTGCAGCAGCAGGTCGGTGACGAGGCGCGCCTGGCGCACGATGGGCGAGTGCGGCTCGTTGAGTACTACAGTACTGGGTGATGTAGTTGCGTCAGTGTAGTGTAGTGTAGTGTAGTGTAGTGTAGTGTAGTGTAGTGCAGTGCAGCGCTACCTGACGATGTGCAGCAGCAGGTCGGTGACGAGGCGCGCCTGGCGCACGATGGGCGAGTGCGGCTCGTTGAGTACTACAGTACTGGGTGATGTAGTTGCGTCAGTGTAGTGTAGTGTAGTGTAGTGTAGTGTAGTGTAGTGTAGTGCAGTGCAGCGCTACCTGACGATGTGCAGCAGCAGGTCGGTGACGAGGCGCGCCTGGCGCACGATGGGCGAGTGCGGCTCGTTGAACTGTTCCGCGTTGGTCGCCAGGTAGCGCACGTCGAACTGCGCCGCCGCCGCGCGCCGGTAGAACTGCGCCCACCAACAGGCAGACAAACAAACACACCACGCACGTTAAACACACTCAAACAGCGATGCTTTATCATTTCAGTCCACTGCAGAAAATAAGCCTCCCCCAATAAATATCATTGCCAATACTCGCCACGCTTGGCAGGCGGGTTGGCGAGCGCAGTTTTTAATAAGATTTCGCACGCAGACGCTGCTACTCGTCTCGTGCTACAGGAATAAGTGGCCTCTTACGACATGCCTCCAGTTGGCGCTGAGGAAGTGTATTCTTTACGGCACGGCAGCGATGCTTATACGTGTGAAATGGTGAATTACTGAACCTTAATGAGTGAAGTAGCGAATGCAGATAGAAAAATGACAGATTACTGAACGTTAATGAGTGAAAGAGTTGGATGGATGATTTGAATGATGAATTAAAGAGTAAAAGAAACGATGATTGAATGAAAGGAAGATAAGAAGACGGAATTGTGAGATTGCAGTGAAAGAGGAACAACTAATTATATATAACAAAATAGTATGTGGAAAAAATTCTTAAGGACGAAATAAAAGAAGTTTAATCATCGACTGCGACAAACGGTATCGATAGTTCTGTGGGGCAATTCAGTAAATATAGACAGAACTTTCAAAATACAGAAGAGATGTATTCGCGCTCTGTGTAACGTCTGGTATCTAGACAGCTGCAGACCCCTCTTTAAACAGTTTAATTTGCTTCCACTTCCTTGCATTTACATCAGGGAAGCTTGTCTCTTTGTAAGGTCATTTCCCAGCTATTACAAACCACGCAGAGAAATCGCTGGGAGGCAATTAAGGCAGCAATACATAAACCTAATGCATCAACCTGCCTGTCGCAAGGACATATATAAAAGAAATGCATATAATAAGAGTATTGATTTGTATAACTTGCTACCGAAAGAGCTAAAAACACTTCAAGGACCAATATTTAAGAGGAGATTGACTAACTGGCTTTTGGACAAATGTTTTTATAGTTTTGATGAATATTCTAATTGGCGACAACATACTAATATTTAACTTCATTCAAACTACCAAACATTAATTATACTAATGTAATTTAATTGACATCAATATTATGTGTAATTTTGTAATTGAATTTTTGCATGTCTGCGAGCAGACTGAACACATGCGCTACTTCCTTTTAAACGATATCTTTATTTTACTGTGTTCTTGGCAAATAAACGCTTGAGTTTGAGTTTGAATCAATATTTTCCTACATACGTCCCACTGCAGGGCACAGGCCTAAGCTAAACCATGAGGAGTTGTGGGCCCAGTTCAGCGCGGTGGAGGGGTGTTGTATGGCCAGTAACTTGACCTGTCAGATGTAATCAAGTATTTTTTTACGTTAGGAAAATACTTTTTCGTATACCACACAACCTGCGGGGGCGGCCGGGGTCTACGTGACCACCGGATCGCCTCAGGCAAGCCCTGGGCATTCGTCCGGAGTTCCGCCTCTGGCTGTAGCTCGCTGAACAGCAAGCGCCACCTGGCTTCAGGGGGGAAGGTCGTCTCCCCTGGTGGTGGCGCCCCCTGTATACCTACACTAGTAGTACTCGCGTACTGTACTGTACTAACCAGGTTGTCGAACCGGGCGCGGATGGTGGCCAGGTCGATGGGGTAGGGCACGACGCGCGCGTACGCGGGGTACCGCTGCAGGTCCACCGGCGCCACGAAGGGCTCCGCCACGGACAGAGACATCACCTGCGTGTACAACATTACACTTTATTGTACGCCCGATACCAACTATCCTCGCCTTAAATTATCCTTCGCCAACTGTACGACGATTTGAGGCGTCAATAGTAGGCGGCGTTGAGGCGATTTACAGTCACATAATGGACAATGGGACTGCTATCAGATACTTTTGTAGCCACATTCGGATGGTTTGTGTCCGCAATCAGTTGTTTTGTGACTGCATTTGGATGTTGTGTGTCCGCAATCGGATGATTTGTGTCCGTAATCGGACATTTTGTGTCAACAATTGAATGTTATTCGTCCGCAATCGGATGTTTTGAGACTGAAATCTCAAAACATCCATTGTTTTGTTGTTGAATTTAAATGTACGTGTGTAGCGTGTGTACCTGCGAGACGTGCGGCTCGTGCTACATGTAGTGGCTACAGTGATGTTGTGACGAAGAACCCTTTCAGCTAGCTCAGGTTACTTAAACTAATGCACTCCTAACACTTAATCTAGGCCTAGACTGTGACTGCTGTCTGACTGCCATTACTTTCTGGACGGCGAGATAGGGAGACGAGGATCTGCGCGGTTCCCTACGGGACGGATTCTGGAGCGATCGCGAGATCACATCCTACGCGGTATATCGACGCGGAGCGTGGCGGGTGTTATGTTAGTACCTACGTTCTCACTACGGGAGATGAAGGCTGGCATGCGGAGTCGTAATGCGGATCGGCTACAGTGGTGTAGAGACGTCGGTGTGTACAGTGTGTAGTGTGTAGTGTACAGTGTGTGTACCTGCGAGACGTGGTGCGCGATGGCGCGGCAGGCGGCGGAGCGGTCGCCGCGCGGCGGCCACTCGTGCGGCTCGGCGCGGTACAGCACGGCCTCCAGCTCGTGCGGCAGCACGCCCACCGACCCGCCCGGCTCCGACGGCAGCCTGCAACCGACGACCATTATCACCATCATCATAGGACGACCACTGCTGAACATAGGCTTCCCCCAATGACTTCCAGATTGGCCGGTTGAAAGCGACCTGCATCTAGCGACTTCCAGCAACCTGTACCAGGTTGGCTGTCCGCGGCCGCGGCCTCCATTCTAGAACCTTTCTGCTCCATCGGTCGTCCTCCAAAACGTCGTTGTTCGGAATTATAGTTTGCGCGTAATTGTACGGGTGTGACGTCGGTATGGAATATGTCAAGTTGATCGACGTTAAAGTTATTGTGAGTTAAAATTCATAGAAATCGACCGGTAACCGAGTTATCGAAAATGTTTTTAACAAGTGTTTATATTTTTACATTAAAATGAAATCTTTCCTCGGCTCACCCGAATCTTCCCCACCACTCACCTCTCCATGTCAATAGGTTCTAGGTCCCAGGGCGACAGCCGCTCCACCTCGCCGTTGTCCCAGCGCACCTTGAGGCTGAGGAAGTGCGGCGCGGCGGCGGCGGAGAAGGCGGCCGCGGGGCCCTCGCCGGGGCCCCCGCCCTCGGGGCCCCCGCCCCCGCCGGGGCCCGGACCGTTCCCGGGGCCCGGGCCCGAGCGCTCTAGCACGATGCCCGTCCACCACGAGTCGTCGATCATGCACCGGAATCTAGGATTTAATCGCAGTATTCGTTGACATTAAGTAATGAAATAACTATTTAACATTTGAAAGATTTTCGCTGATAAGACTCTGTAGCTCAGTCGGCAGAGCAATCGCCCGGATAGCAAAAGGCCGTGGGTTTGATATCCACCTGAGGCAGTATTTTTTTCAAGTGTAACAATAATCTTTGACATAAGTTAAATTCATGTATGGTTTGTTATAGTTTAACAAGTCCTAGTGATTAGAGATGTGACGTTCCCGAGAACATTTCCCATAGGGGAATAATCCATGTATTCCTTGTTCCCCGAGAACGGGACATCTCTAGTCTAGTGATCATCCTTATGAAAAATAAATCAAAGTCAAAGTCAAAAGTCAAACGAGCAGTCACGTAAAGTATTAGACAAACTTGCGAGCTACGGCATCTCGTAGTGATCTACGAACAGCTGATGCGTTACGAAACGTAAAGTAAATTGCTACGAAATCTGCATTTCGCTACGAAATAACTACGACGCGCGTCGGTTGCTACGACAAATACTACAAACATCTGATGCGCTACAACGCGTGACGTCACATCGTTTTGGGAGTAGCTACAAATACTGTAAATGTGCTACGCGTCACTCGTAGTCGCCAAGTAACTTGTCGTAAGATAGCGTTTTTCTTGTCATTCTGGGTACTTTTTCCTATCAAGTTGACAATAGCAAAACTTATATGACAATAGAACCTCGTGTATTAGTGTCTCAGCACGATTTAAGGTGAAGCACGAACGCTAGCCACAGACTTGCAGGCGTAGACAGCATGACCTATGGCTAAGTCATACATTTATTTTGTAGTTTTAATAAAAAAAAAATATTTCCAACACAATGTATTTTTTTATAATGGATTAATTGACTTATGACTTATTTCATTTATCTAGAAAAAAAATGTTACCAACAAAGAAAACGAACGAATTGACAATTGCTAGCCACGAAATGGTAAAACGCTGTTGCAACACGACTATGATCATCGTAGAAGGCGCTACGAACAATTGATGAGCTACGAAACATGACGTCAAGCGTCTACGAAATCTCTATCGCTACGATATCGTAGTCGTATGACTACAGCGCGCGGTGATTGCTACGAAAATTGCTACGGACACCTGATAAGCTTCGCCGCGTGACGTCACATCGTCTACGACACTTGCGATTTGCTACGAACGACACAGAAAATATGTGATGCGCTACGAAATTTTACAGCGTGACGTCAGTCGTAGTCACAAAAGACTGCGAACACCGTTTTTCTTGTCTTATTTATTGCTTTTTCTTGCAATGATTTGTTTTTTTTCCATCCAGTCGAAATTTTTATTCATTGAAAAAACTTTAGGGTACATTAACTAAGATTTACTAATTATTAATTGTAAAATCATGCAAAGTGCCGGTCTTATGGAAGACGTGGATGGCATTGTTCGCCAATCGTTCCCTGTCGCGTCTCACGCTTGTCCGTATCATAGTCGTTCCACCAGAATGCTTATTTAATGACATACGGATTCGTTTGTACAAGCCTTCTGGCGAGTCTTGTAAACATTCTTGATAGTAAACATTTTGTAGTGATATAATAGAGTTATAGTAGTGTCTTAATACCTACGAGTGTTGACCACGTCGGGCATGTCGTGGTAGCGCACGGTGTAGCCCTTAGGGTAGCCCTCACCTGTCGCCCTGCCCCCAGTGGCGCGCGGTGGCGGCCTCGTACTGCTGCCGCAGCACCAGGAAGTCTATCACGTCGGGCATGTCGTGGTAGCGCACGGTGTAGCCCTTAGGGTAGCCCTCACCTGTCGCCCTGCCCCCAGTGGCGCGCGGTGGCGGCCTCGTACTGCTGCCGCAGCACCAGGAAGTCTATCACGTCGGGCATGTCGTGGTAGCGCACGGTGTAGCCCTTAGGGTAGCCCTCACCTGTCGCCCTGCCCCCAGTGGCGCGCGGTGGCGGCCTCGTACTGCTGCCGCAGCACCAGGAAGTCTATCACGTCGGGCATGTCGTGGTAGCGCACGGTGAAGGAGCGCGGCGGGCACAGGGCGCTCGCCAGCCGGAGGCTCACCACGCGCGGCGGCTTGATCACGTACTTTATGCCGATCACTTTCACTACCTCGCATTCCTAACGACAGACGTCAAAATAAATAACACATAGTCAGGGCCGTCTTAACATGTCCCGGGGCCCTGGGGCACACAAGAATACGGGGGCCCTATTGAGTAAAAATAAAATACTGTTGGTATGAATTCATGACTTTCCAAAAATAATCTATATATATAAAAATGAATTGCTGTTCGTTTGTCTCGTTAAAACTCGAGAATGGTTGGACCGATTTGGCTTATTTTGATCTTAAAATATTTGTGGAAGTTCAGGGAAGGTTTAAAAGGCCAGAAAATATTTTTAAAAATGCAAGGAAAGTAGTAAAACAACTATTTTATTTTTCTATACAAACTGTTCGTACCTCTCAAACGAATTGGCGGAACGAAGTTCGTTCGTTCAATAAATAAATATTGGACAACATCACATACATTGCTCTTATTCTGTGGTAAGTAGTCAAAGCACTTGTGTTACAGAAATCAGAAACAACGACGGTACCAGACACCCCAGACCCGAGACAATATAGAAAAGTTATTTTTCTACACTGACCAGACCGGGAATCGAACCCGGAACCTCAGAGATAGCGACACCAAATCCGGTACGCTGGAGATTATGATGACCTCTGTAGCCGAAACGCCGTTTCTTAGTTTACAAACATATTTTAGTGCTTTGGGGCCCCTGTGAGGCGGAGGGCCCTGGGCACAGGTCCCGTGTGCCCTTATGGTAAAGACGGAACTGCACACAGTGTGACACAGTTAACTATATACAAGGGCGACGCCTGCCGATGGCCAAGAGAGGGCAAGTTGTCAAAAATTAAGGGTAAGGAAAGTATAAATTGTGGCTACAGTCTTGAGCCCATAAAGATGCACACTTGTAGTGCTCATACCTCTACGTAAATTGTAATAAGAACGGTACAGTCCTATGTGTAAAGCTTCACGGGCTTTTGAATTTTTTTGAATGTCTAGGCGGGTATCTGCCCCTCCTTGTTCCCCCTTGGCGACGCCCCTGACTATACGGTGAACTTTCATCTGTTTTAAAACCGAAACAATGATGTAACGTCAAGGTGGACAGACGACCTGTTTAAGGTTGCAGGAAGCCGCTGGATGCCGGCCGCTTCTAACCGCCAACCTGGAAGTCACAACGACTTGAAACCTGGAAGTCGTTGTAGTGTGTAGTGCACCTCACCCTATCAGTAGCATAAGGCTTAGTATATAAGATAGATGTAAGGTATTTTTGGATCACTATTATAACATCAGTCGACCTAAATATAATTAGGTTTTATTTGTGCCCCCTGGTCCCAACATCGCATCGTTGTAGGAGGCCATTAAAACAGATTCTCCTGCTTAAATACAACTACGTTTTGTATAGAACTAAAGAAGCTAGCATTATACGTCACATACGTCTAGGTCGTGACCAGATAGTAAAATTGATCATTTAATGGTATGACTGATCATTTCATAAAATGGTGGTATTTCGTGATATAGTTCAGAATCTGTTGCTGACATCATGATGTGGTCTGGCCAGATCAATAAATATACTCAACGTTTGAAATGTACTTCATGAAATGATCAAACATTAGTGATCATATAGTAATATCGTTACATTACCTCCCACCGGTAAAGGCTGATTTTGCTTTGTTTTTGTGATGAATCATGGCGGCGGACAATTATTGTATTCTATTAGTGAATAATAATGTGTAAATTGAAGATAACAGTGCAGTGAAATATCGTTACGACACAAAGCTAGGCTATTTTTATGAAAGTCACTGAAAACGAGAGCAACGTTAAAAAATTAACTAGTTCGAAAGTAATTTTAAGGTTATTTAGATATTCAAATCTTTTTATTTATTAGTTTTCTTCGTAAATAATAACTATTAAAAAATTTAAATTTATTTATTGACGAAGATTGCTAGAATTAAACAAATTCAAGTAACTTGTAAGCGTATTTTAATCTTAATGATATGGCCAAACGTAGATTGACATAATATCATCAATATTTTAATGATAATATGGTCAGTTCTAGTTGGTCATATCATGAAATACCAGCATTCTGACATGACCGGTCACATCATGAAGTGGTCAATTTCACGATCTGTCCACTACATCTACTTTCTTTGTGTGTGTATCCTATGTATGTATTCTGTACAAGAAAAAATCAAGAAACGAATTTGGCCACTAATGTCAAATGTGAATGTGTGAGTGCAGAAACGATCAATATTTTTTTCTACATAATACACAAAAATGTGTGTAAACACATTTTTAACACATACATTTAATTGCAAATAATAACAAAGTGTCAAAAACGCAAAAAAAACATTCAATTTTTTTTTTATATGCTATCAATTTATTTACAGTTTCCCTTTTTCATTTCCATCCCCTAAAAAAAACTCTTAAAGGTTCTTTAAACACCTTATGATCTAGCCTAAACTTTACCAGTATCTTCTGTTCTGGCTTTATTTATTGTCAGTTCAATGGAATATAAACAGTTCTCATGAGATGTGCGATACAATATGTTTCGAAAGCAAAATAAATATTCATAATAACATGTAGGTATTGACTCACGTGAATGTGCGTCCGCTCCCACGGCTTGTCGCGCGGGTTGATCTTGTACAGGTCCTTCTCAGCCACCGCCTCGAAGTACCGCTGGTGGCCCTGCGGTACACAATACATTTACACTACAATGTTATTCATATTATTATCCTATCTCACGTAATCAGTAAAATAATTGATAGATCGGACAGACAACTAAAGTAATCAAAATAGCTTTAAGAATAAGCAGACTGAAGTGCTTGTTAGCTGGTCATATTTGCCGTAAACCGAAAACCGATGGGGTAGACGTTTTCTTAAGTGGAGACCGCGACTAGCAAGCGCAGCGTGGGGCACAATTACATACTTACCAGTCCAAAGTAAAGGCATTCGTTGCTCTTAACCACTCGCTTTCTTGGTAAGTCAGGAGCATCACTGCAGGGGTGGCTAAAGCAGCTGTTATTTGGTCACAAAGTGACAATAACTTACTTACAAGTCTAAACTAAAGGCACTCATCCCCCATTTGCGGGTGGTAGGGTGCCATGCAAGGCGACACGGCTATTAGCCACTCACCTACCCAGTACACTTCGCTCAGCTCTACGGGGGTGAGCATAGCAGCTGATATATCACTATTTGGTCACAAAGCGACATCGTAATTTAGTTACCGTCTAAAATAAAGATATTTGTGGCTCTTAACCACTAGCCTACTTGGTAAGTCAGGATCAGCACTGCAGAGGTGGCTATAGCAGCTATTATATCACTATTTGGTCACAAAGCGACTTTGTAACTTAGTTACCAGTCTAAAATAAAAATGTGAAGGTACAATAATAAATTGTTTTCACAATCACACCAATTATCTAGCCCCAAACTAAGCAAAGCTTGTACTATGGCGACCAGATAACGGATAGGCATACTTAAATACCTATACATAAATGACTTACCAATCTAAAATAAAGGCACTCATCCCCCATTTGCGGGTGGTAGGGCGCCTTGCGCGGCGACACGGCCGTGAGCCACTCGCCCACACGGTACGCCTCGCTCAGCTCCACGGGGGTGAAAGGGGCTACTGTAGCGCCCTCCTCCTCGGCGGGGGTGAGGGGTGCGCCCGACGTGGTGGGAGTGGGGGTGGAGCCGTCTGTTCTTTCCGGTCGTTTTGGGCCTGCGCTGGGGCTGTATCTAAGTAAAATAAGTAAATTTTATTTAAAAAAATAAAACCGACTTCAAAACACTAAAATGCTAAAAATAATCCTAACACTTAAGTACCTAATCAGTTACTTTTGGAGTCGGTGCCAGCCGATGAGAGATTCAATGTTTTTGTTTGCACCGACTCCAAAAGTAACTGATTAGGTACTTAAGTGTTAGGATTATTTTTAGCATTTTAGTGTTTTGAAGTCGGTTTTATTTTTTTAAATAAAATTTACTTATTTCATCAATTTTTAGTGATAAATCCTAATCTAACTGCTGAACACCGATTTCATCCCCTATTTTCCTACCCTTAGGGGTGATTTTTATTTTGTAAACTTTTAGCATATTATCTTTGAAATATAAGCTATTCAATAAACCAAAAATCATCAAAATCGGCTCATATTTGTCGAAGATAGGTAACAAGAACCACAACCAAAATACTATCTGAGTATATATTTGTTGATTTTCTCAAAAAGTTCTAAATCAATTTCGATAAAATTTATATGGGACCACCTCTGAAGTATGATCTATCAAACAAAAAAAGAATCATTAAAATCGATTCATAATTGGCGGAGTAATCGAGTAACAAACATACAAAAAAAAAAAAAAACAGTCGAATTGAGAACCTCCTCCTTTTTTGAAGTCGGTTGAAAATTGAAAATACTATCTGTTTACGTATGATAAAAAAAAAAAATAAGAATGGGGTATCGCAAAATTGTATGATTTTAATTATCGTTTTTTAATTAATTTTAATCAAAATTCCGTCTTGAAATTAGTTCAGGCTATGAGTTGATAAAACTGACGGGCAAGAGTGGATACATCGTAGATCTGGTTTTGTCACTAAATGGGCTACATTCTAACTTATTTTGTGTTAGACATTTAGTATTGTATGAACAAATTAACGATGAAATAAAACAATTACACGTGACGGTTGTCTGCGTATGTGTGTGTGCACGTGCGTATGTTTGTGCACCTGTGTGCGTATGTGTGCACGTGTGTATTGCCATGTCTACCTACTCCTGACAAATAAAAATAGACAATGAACAAGTATTTAAGTTGGATTTATAAAAAATTACAAATTAAGTAGAAAAGACAGCCAGAATTCTAAAAAAATACAGTTTTCGTTCCCTTGTACTCCATTTGCAAGAAAATTATAGACTGTCCCATATTGGGCCGAGCGTGTTTTTATAAGGAAATATGGGCATTCTAGAAGCTTCAATTCTTTGTATGATTTGAAAAGTGTGATCGCCCGACTCGATAAGTATAGACGGCCAGGATATTTACAACCTCCTTGTCAAGATAAAATCCGGGAGTGTGACAAGAGCTTATAATTATAATTTCGAATTTAGATATTCATTAGACAAACATAAATAGATATAAAAATCCAGAATTACGCTAGCCGAAACATTATAAATGATTATTTAGAAAATACAACCTCCTTAAATAGGCGGTATAGAAAAACTATGCTAGAAAAAGAAAGAATAAGTAGACATGAATTGTCAGTCAGTAGGAAAAGTCAATTTTGTCAGTTTGATCAAAAATTTCACACACACACACACACACACATATTATGCACATTGTTGATTGTATGGTGTAAGTTCACGTTCCCCTCTTTAACACGTATTGTATAAAATGTAACAAAATGTTAATTCAATACTGGCTGTCTGCTTTGTCACCAAGAAAATGTATTATGTACTTAAGAGCTGTGGATTTTGTAAAAAATAAAATAAATAAATAAATAATTTCATTATTTTCTAATTATCTCTGAAAAAGCGTCTTTAATGTGAAACCTATGTATGATGATACCTATGTTATGTATGATAGTAAAACGTAAGTACCTAAACACAGTAGTATCTAGAATACTGCAGTATATATTAGTGTGTGTGCGCGCGCGTGTAGGTGTGCGGGTGTGCGGGTGTGCGGGTGTGCGGGTGTGCGGGTGTGCGGGTGTGCGGGTGTGCGGGTGTGCGGGTACCTGTCGGCGGGCAGGGCGCGGGGGCGGCGGCGCGCGCGCGCGGGGGGCGCGAGCGCGGCGCCCGCCTCCCAGTCCGAGTACTGCGACGACGAGGAACTGCTGCGGGACGACCATAAACATACTGACGTACATACTAACTACTCGTATTTAAAACATTTCATTAGTGTTAGGGATACATGTCGTGGCCAGATCTTGAAATTTACCACTTCATGATATGACCGATCATTTCATAAAATGGTGGTATTTCATGATATAAAACAGATCAATCGACTTTAGTAAGCGACAAAGAACTGAATTGAACCCCTCGCTCACGTCATGATGTAGTCTGGCTAGATAGAGGAATACTCAACGTTTGACGATATAAACCAGCTAAACGACTAATTAGAAATAGGCTATGGCAGAATAACAGAGTTTGCAGGTCGCCTACAATCATTATGTCATAGACCATTTATTTTTATAATATTAAACTTCATACTATTCTGTTGTATCTGTAATCAGCTTTGAGACAAAAAAAAACATTCTTATTCTTCATTCATGAAATGGTCAAACATCAGTAATCACATTGTATAAATCGTTACATTGCCCATCAGAAGAGACGGCGCTGTTGCTTTGTTGTTGTAATGAATCATGACAATTCAAAAAGTTAATAAATTATTATTTACTTTTTAATTTAAAATTATTATTTAATTTACACATTAATATAAATTGAAGATGAAAGAGCAATGAAATATCGTTACGACACTAAGCTAAGCGATGTTTGTAATAATCAATCAATAAACGAACGCAACGTCAAAAAATTAATACTTTTGAAACGTAATTTGATAGGTTAGGTTGTCAAATGTTGACGTTCTAACGATATGGTTAGTTTTAGTTAGCCATATCATGAAATACTCCCATTTTATGAAATGATTAATTTAAAATCTTTGTACCAACATGATGCAATAAACATATATGACTATGACTATGACTATGATCGGTCACACCATAAAATGGTCATTTTATTATCTGGCCACGACATATACACAGTGTTGATTTTATCATCGCCATATTATTGTAAAAACTTGTAAAAACTAATTCTCGACCAAGAAAACAAAATTAATAAATAAAAAATCAAAATTTAAACGAGTTTTTTTCAATTTAAACAAAAACAGAAATAAGTGTATTTATCGTTGTACCTGGAATCGTCTGTGGCGGTCCCGCTGGAGCGCGAGTCCCTCGAGTCGCGCGAGGTGCGCGAGTCGCGCGAGTGCTCGGCGGACAGACGCACCGACTCGTCCGACGTGTCCGACGACAAGCTCTCCGGCTCCGGGGGCTCCTCCTGGAATTGTGTTCTAGTGTACTAAACGTGGCGGGGTGTACGGGGCCCCGTGCCGTAGGGGGCACAGTACATCACCTGCGCAAAGCGACGAGGCGCGCGGTGGCGGGGTCCCCTCGCGGCTACACGAGGAGGGCAAAGGAAACACCCGCGGCGCGGCGACAGGGGTCCCTCGCAGCTACACTAGAGGGGTACAGTACAAACACCAGCGGCGGGGGCCCCTCGCAGCTACACTAGAAGGGCACAGTACACACCTGCGGGGCGGGGCGGCGCGGCGGCGGGCGGGCGGCGTGGGGGCGGCCGGCGCGGCGGCGGGGCCCCTCGCGGCTACACTAGAGGGGCACAGTACAAACACCAGCGGCGGGGGCCCCTCGCAGCTACACTAGAGGGGCACAGTACACACCTGCGGGGCGGGGCGGCGCGGCGGCGGGCGGGCGGCGTGGGGGCGGCCGGCGCGGCGGCGGGGCCCCTCGCGGCTACACTAGAGGGGCACAGTACACACCTGCGGGGCGGGGCGGCGCGGCGGCGGGCGGGCGGCGTGGGGGCGGCCGGCGCGGCGGCGGGGCCCCTCGCGGCTACACTAGAGGGGCACAGTACACACCTGCGGGGCGGGGCGGCGCGGCGGCGGGCGGGCGGCGTGGGGGCGGCCGGCGCGGCGGCGGGGCCCCTCGCGGCTACACTAGAGGGGCACAGTACACACCTGCGGGGCGGGGCGGCGCGGCGGCGGGCGGGCGGCTTGGGGGCGGCCGGCGCGGCGGCGGGGCCCCTCGCGGCTACACTAGAGGGGCACAGTACACACCTGCGGGGCGGGGCGGCGCGGCGGCGGGCGGGCGGCGTGGGGGCGGCCGGCGCGGCGGCGGGGCCCCTCGCGGCTACACTAGAGGGGCACAGTACACACCTGCGGGGCGGGGCGGCGCGGCGGCGGGCGGGCGGCGTGGGGGCGGCCGGCGCGGCGGCGGGGCCCCTCGCGGCTACACTAGAGGGGCACAGTACACACCTGCGGGGCGGGGCGGCGCGGCGGCGGGCGGGCGGCGTGGGGGCGGCCGGCGCGGCGGCGGGGCCCCTCGCGGCTACACTAGAGGGGCACAGTACACACCTGCGGGGCGGGGCGGCGCGGCGGCGGGCGGGCGGCGTGGGGGCGGCCGGCGCGGCGGCGGGGCCCCCTGGCGCCGGGGGCGGAGGCGGTGTTGATCATGAGCGGGCGGCGCCGCATCTCACGCCGGTACCACGCCTGCTCGAGCTCGTACATTTCTGTGCTGTGGACACATTTTTTACAGACAGCGATCTTAATGTATCTTAATCTTAATTCTCGGTGATGCAACAAGTCTCTGACATGAAGCTCCGACGACTTTTAAGCCTTCGCGGCACTGTGGAGCACCACAACGTTAGCGGGAATCATACTTCGCCTTGGTTCTTTCCACGGAGCTAGCTACTTCTCTACGTGCATCTGGTGGCTTGATTTCAGACAGGGAGTACAACGCTTACTGGAGTCAGCTTAAAGTGTGGTATCCACCTGTTTTGCGTGCGCTGAGCGACTCCACACAGGGCAGGCATACTCGCCGGCCGAGTAACAGAGCGCTAGACCCGCTGTTCGTAGGACCTATGCTGAAACTCCCCACTCAATAATGGTAGTATTATATTAATAGCAAAACTGGGGCGGTCAACGTAGCGCAAAGGACATTTGACTTTATTGGACATCTCACCCCCAAACAGAATCTACTGTCTCGCTTTATTAACGCTACAACTATACCCAACATTATAACATTATTCTTGCCTGCTCGCACACCGCAATATATTGTACAAAACAGTCATATCATAAACAACTATTGAAATGAAATTATTTATCAAACAGCATTGGTTTAATTTAATTTTGTAGATAAAGCAACATTTCTAACTTGCTTAAGTTTCAAAACTATGAACTATAAATATACACGTGGCCAGATCGTAAAATTGATCATTTCATGATGTGACTGATCATTTCATGATATAGAACCGAACCATCCCACATATTGATGTGGTCTGGCCAGATCAATTAATAATCAGCGTTAGACGATATAAACAGATAAACGCAGGACTACTTCATGAAATGGTCAAACATTAGTGATCATATCGTAACATAATTACATTACCCACCGGTAGAGGCGCTGATGTTTCTTTGTTTTTGTGATGAATCATGGCAAAGAAAAAAAAAATTATAAAAAAAAGTGTAAATTGAAGATGAAAGTGCATTAAAATATCTCTACGATACCAAGCTAGGTCAGGTCTGAAATTTACTCAGAAAAAAGAGCGCAACGTCAAAAAATCATGTAGTTCGGAAAGTAATTTAACAGGTTAGTTAGGTTATTATTAGTATATATTTGTTAAAAAAAAATTTTTTTGTATAAGATTCCTTCAAAAATAACTATTAATTTATTTATTGACCAAGATTACTAATATTGAACAAAAAGTTACTCGTAAACGTATTTTTATTATAAAGATATGGCCGAACGGGAAATAATATATAATCGAAAATGTATTGACGTTTTAACGATATGATCAGTTTTAGTTGGCCATATCATCATCATCATCATTTCAGCCATAGGACATCCACTGCTGAACAAGGCCTCCCCCAATGACTTATCATCGGGGGGGATTGCCAATACTTGCCACGCTTGGCAGGCGGGTTGTGAAGCGCAGTTTTTTATAAGATTTCGCACAATGACGCTGCTGCCCGTCTTGTGCTACAGGAATTAGTCGCCTCTTACGACACGCCTCCTGTTGGCGGTGGGGAAGTGGCCATATTATGAAATACCACAATTTTATGAAATGATCGGTCACATCATGAAGTGGTCAATTTTACTATTAAAAAGTTGCCTTGATCACGTTATATTCGCATCAGCCGTTACTCTTGTTCTAAATTTTCGACCTCAGAAGCATAAGGTCTGATGTGTGCAAGGTAATCAATTTGACCATGCTCCTACTATTTTATGCTGTGACTCAAAAATAGAATCAAATTCGCCCAAACGTTTGATAAACACATTGACCTCGATTATTGCACTGTTTGAAAAAACACACTACTTAAATCAAACACAGAAGTTTCAAATACTTTTGAGAAATTCTTCTGAAACATAGCTCTCTACAACTAAAGAACTTGCATCTTCTGCTGAACTAGCTGAGTATGTTTAAAAGTCAGGTGTTCATGAGTGTCAATCTCCATTATTTTAGACATATAAACGCTGAGGAAATACTAAAAACATTTAGGGAATTAAATATGAAAAAAAAAGTAAGGATCTATGGGGCATCTCTGTCAATATCATTAATACAATAATAAATGCAATAGCCCTACCTTACATTATATTTCACAAATTACCAACCTTAATGAAAGTTAGTAAAGTCAGTCCTTTATTTAAATCGGGTAAGAAAATTGATCCCACCAATTTTTTACCAATATCTATCTTACCCGTACTTATTAAAATCTTTAAAAAAAATATGTGTTATATCACTTTGTCCTGAATAAATTACTACAAAATAAACAACACGGTTTCACAAAAGGTAGAAATACGACTGATGCTGGAGTTGCATTCCTAAAACATGTGTTCGATGCTTGGAAGAGTAAGCAAGATGCTTTGGGCATCTTCTTTGATCTTCCTAAGGCTTTCGATTGTGTAGATCATCAAACTTTACTAAATAAGTTGAGACGTAATGGTGTCTCATAGGATTCGCTATATATGTATATTCAACTTTTATCTCACAGGCAGAACCCAAAAAGTATGTATAAATGGAACTAAGTCGCCTCTTACCATGGGTGTACCGCAGGGATCAGTATTAGGACTCCTGCTATTTCTAATTTATATCAATGACCTTTCTCACTTTGCTTTGCTAAATATTTTTCTTTTGTTCTTAAAAAAAAAAAAAAAAATAAATAAATAAAATAAATAAACTAAAGGAGGTCGCCTTACACCTCAAAATATCTTGGCGTATATATTGATAGGCTCCTCTCTTGGACTGAACATATTATAGGTCTAAGTGCTCGTGCTAGGAAATTAATTTAAAAATCTTACATCAATTCTTAATCAAAAACACACTCAAAACAATTTATTTTGGACTGGCTCAGTAAGCACTATCGTATTAATGTATTTTATTAAAAGTAGAAAGAATAAAGGTAGTGTACTGACTGCGCCTGCGTGACGTGTAGTGCGTGGCTGGGGCGCAGCGGCGGCACCAGCGGCCGCTCGCTGTGCGGCACCAGCAGCGGGTCGCCGCGCTGCCACGAGCCCGCCGTGTGCCGCACGCCCTCGCCGCGCCACACGCCCCCGCCGCCCCCGCCCTCGCCCCCGCCCTCCCCGCCCTCGCCCGCGCCGCCCTCCTGCTCCGCCGCCAGCGCCTGCAACCACACAGCCGCGTCAGTGTGCCGAGGGTACCGTGCGGCCCCGCGCCCTGTGCAGTGTATAGTGTCGCCCGCACCAGTACCGTGCGGCCCCGCGCCCTGTGTACTGCTGTCTAGTGTCGCCCACACCTGTACCGTGCGGCCCCGCGCCCTGTGCAGTGTATAGTGTCGCCCGCACCAGTACCGTGCGGCCCCGCGCCCTGTGTACTGCTGTCTAGTGTCGCCCACACCTGTACCGTGCGGCCCCGCGCCCTGTGCAGTGTATAGTGTCGCCCGCACCAGTACCGTGCGGCCCCGCGCCCTGTGTACTGCTGTCTAGTGTCGCCCACACCTGTACCGTGCGGCCCCGCGCCCTGTGCAGTGTATAGTGTCGCCCGCACCAGTACCGTGCGGCCCCGCGCCCTGTGTACTGCTGTCTAGTGTCGCCCACACCTGTACCGTGCGGCCCCGCGCCCTGTGCAGTGTATACCCAACTAGCAAAATAATCCTAGAACGCTTTTTTTTAATGCTATATGGACTTATAAAGCTCCAATGGTGGTTTTGGTATTTGCTGCAGCGCTTTTAACAGCATAAATTAGTGCTATTTTTACTTAAGTACGTTTAATCCTATTAATTGGACTTATAGCGGTATATAGGATAAAATTTCGTGGCTATAACTAGATCAAGACTCCTATAAAAGCATGGAATAAGAGTAATTGCTCTCAGGAGTAATTACTCCGGTAACTTAGACTTATATGCGCCTATAAGATAAAATCTTAGAGCTATTTCAATCGCAAGACTCCTCTAGGAGCATCTATCAGGATAGGATACACTGCGGACCAATCACTCTAGTTATTTTCACTTATAACCTAATATAAGCTAATATTTTATGGCTAATATAGGTAAATTCTAGTTAAACTACTGAACAGTATTTATATTTATTGTCTGGTTTTACATTTGCTTAAAATTAAGATTAAGTGGATTTAATATCCGGGTTTAAAAAAATAATAAACCACTAAGATTATAACAGCACTCAGTAGGATAAAATGTTCTCTATATAGATTTATCTTATGCCGTCGTAAGCCTAGACATATTTATATTGGCATTCCACTGTAGTGTTACTGTCTAAGTAGTACCAAACCATTCTCTTAAAAGATCACTTTTGCTTGAAACAACCAATATAGACGCAAACACGCTTTATACAGCTTTGCAAATCTTATTACAGGATTTGACACAGCCATTAAGATTGCAACTGTTTTTGTCTACGATATTCAAAATGGATTTAAATAAGTGGAAGCGGTTTAAAAGAAGTGGTTCTTATAAAAGAAAAGTATAAAAAACCTATCAAAATATATTAACTGCAGCGAGCACAGATTTTTTTAATTTAATTGGTAAAGACCGCATCACGAATTCTGGTGAGGGTTCAGCACAAGATAACTGTAGTACTACTTTAGATGAAAGAGGTTCGGAGTACGAAAATAATCATGAAAAATCATTCAGCGATAATGAGGAAGATTACAACAAAAATTTACAACTGCGTTATTCTATAAAAAACTGGGCTTTAGATTTCAATATTTCTCATACTGCATTAAACTCCTTACTTGAAATTATAAACATGAGATTAAACGATGTTTTGCCTAAAGACGCACGAACACTACTAGAAACAAACAAAGAAAACGTTCACACTACAATTTCATCCCCAGGGCACTATTGGCACAATAGTCTAATCAAATGTTTAAAAAGAATTTTCGAAAATGTTTCCTGTCTACCAAATGAGTTTTCTTTAAACTTAAATATTGATGGATTACCAGTTTTCAACAGTTCGCGATACCAGTTTTGGCCTATTTTATGTACCATCTTTGAAATACCAAATTTAGCACCGTTTGTTGTGGGTTAGTAAAATAATAAAACTTTATTAAACCTAGATACCTACCTAAAGTTATCAGCTTCATGACCAATTAGCATTATATGTGTTTTTTTTACTGTTTACCTATTAAAATTTTGTGCCACGTAAGTAAGTAAACTAATCTAAAATTTCAAACTTTAAAACTATTCTGAAGTTATTTATTATGACAAATAAAAATGAATTTTCTTTTTAACAGGAATCTATGCTGGAGATGGGAAACCATCAGATCTGGATGCTTTTTTAGGGCCTTTTGTAACAGAAATGAAGCAACTTGAAGAGGGATTAATACTAAATACTGCTACTGATTTCAATGGAGAAAAAGTAGTGCGTGTGAAATTAAGAGCTTTCATTTGTGATTCACCAGCCAGGGCAATGATAAAAGGTAGGACAGTTCTTTTTGAGTTCAAAGGTACTTTTTTATTGCTTAGCCTCCCATTAGAACGGTGTATACTAGAAAGATTTTTCCTATGTAACTACCAACAACTTGCCTTTCACAACTTACTTGAAGATTACTGAATGTTAACGATTTATACTTAACTTTTCGAAACTTATCCTCCTAAGGCCCAACAGCCTATAGGCTAATATGTCTTCTAATAAGATAAAATAAATAAAGTATAGGTATCAGGAATATGTCCTATGTAAAACCCTGGACTGACACTACTGGAGAGGTTCCGAAGGGGTCTTAGGAGGATATCAGTTGAAAACATAGTTTTGCCGTTTTCAGGCAGGCATACAGACTTTCAGCATTACATTCTTTTATCAAAAATAGTTTATACCTAACACATAATGTAATGTTACAGGTGTATCAAATTTCAATAGCAAACATGGTTGTCTAAAATGCACAGTCGTCGGTGAATATTCTCATAAATCACATACTGTGACATTTACTAGATCTGGCTGTCTTAAAAGAAACAATGACGACTTTCGTTTGAAGAAGTATGGACAACATCACAAGAAAGATTCACCGTTATTAAAGTTAAACATCGATATGATTAAAGATTTTCCTGTATCGGACTCACTGCACTTAATAGATCTTGGATTAATGAAGAGACTTCTAATTGGGTGGAGAGACGGAAATTTTGGAACATATATTACGAAATGGAATACTGAGAATATAGAGAAGGTTAACAGTTTTTTGAGAAATTGTAAAATGCCTAAAGAGTTACACAGAGCAGTTAGATCGGTTGATGTTCTAGCTCATTAGAAGGGCTCGGAGTATCGTTGTTTTTTTTACTATCTCAGTTTTATAATACTTAAAGAAGTCCAAAGAACTGAACCTTATAATCATTTCATGCACTTATATTGTGCTATTACTATTTGCTCCAATGAGAAATATTTTCATTTACTTCGTATTGCTGAAGAAATGTTATCATATTTTGTTAAACAATTTAAAACTATTTATGGAAAAGACTATATTACTAGTAATATACATAACCTCTTACATTTGGTTGATGAAGTAAGAAAATTTGGAACGCTCCAAAGTTTTAATGCATATTGCTTTGAGAATAAACTCTACTCCATCAAAAATATGATAAGGAAATAAAGCACTTCAACAAGTCGCTAGAAGAATAAATGAAATGTCTTCAGTGGATATTGAGAGACTTAAAGAATACAAGAAAGTTCCGACTATAAAGAAAGGAAAGTACAGCAATTCTGGTTCGGTTTTAGAGTTGGAGACATTTATATTGTCAGCAAAGAAACAAGATAAATGGTTTCTAACTAAATCAAATCACGTGGTGGAGTTTATATCGGTGAATTTTAAAAATATTGAGAAACAAGAACAAGAAATAGAAATACATGGCTATCATATCAGAAACATCCAAAATGCGTTTGAAGAACCTCTGAGCTCATCATTCTTAAACATTTACAAATGTGACTGCAGGGAACCTAATAAGTTCAAAAATGTTTATAAAGTTGTAGATATTAAGTGTAAGCTTGTCAGTGTGTTGTTAAGTACATATTTATATTTGTTGCCATTACTACATACTTTATAAATTAAGGTATAAATAAATCAGTCTAAGTTATTAAAATTTTGCATTTATTTTTATTAATCATCCAATCAATTTTCGGTTCGGTACAAAACTATTTTAAAAGTAGATGGAACTAATTTCTACTTTAGCTTACATGCAAACTTTTATCAGTCTTGTTTAATGAGGTATCTATTACCTTACACTATATACTATACTGACATAACAGCTTTGTAATACAACTTTTACTAAAATAATTAACTCTTCAACTTCGTCTACATAATATTTAGGGCCAGTTTCACCACTTGCTGATAAGTTCCAGATAACCTATCCGGCACTTTTGTTATCTGTCAAAACAAGCGCAAGTTACAGTTTTCTTGTCTTCTCAGTTTTTCTTGTTTATTTTTGGGCCAAAACAAAGTACCATTATTTTCCCATTGATCTGGTACAGACGTCAATCTTAGTCTCCCTCTTTCCATTGTCTGCACAACTTTAAACGGAATTTTGATCCGTAAAATCTGAAATTGAAGATGGTGTTAGATTAAACTCTCAAAAAAAATCTTGATAAAGCAATGATCTGATGTCGTCTTGATTCTTAGTAAAATGAAAATGGATCTGAATAACATAACAATTAAATCAAATAAAATCAATTTTTGAACTAACTTTAAACCTAGCACGAACGACAAACCCTTATAGTATTCTTATAACTTGAAACATCAATCTATTTAGTTTTTCAACATATCAATGTGGAACCCTAATTGGTAACAATATGGCGAATATTCTTCGGTTTTAGCACTTGCCAATATAGAACCAATTATAATTATAATGGCACTATGTTACACTTGCAAATGCTCACCGAAAAATGGCAGCCCTTCATAGTATTTTCTTAATAAATTAATAAATACTAAAATGTTAATAAGTCAATTTAAAGAGGCGCTTTAAAATTTTATTTAAAACCATGATAAATTTCACAGAAAATTTGCATTCCCCTAGAAATATGTAACATTAAGACTAACAACAATAAAATTCTGATTTTCTACTATGGTTGACATTTATAAATTCTGATTAAGATAAATGCTACTTACCCTTATTCAAGCTGTTTAAAAAATTTCTTGTCAGAGCACAACACAGCGCGATACACTTCGACTGTTCACAAAATATGAGCATAAGGAAGCATTGCGAGGCGCGTATTAGTCTCACTTTTGACTATAACTTACTTATATTGAGATTTGCTGGAGTAACTGCATTAGCGTAATTCTATTACAGGAGCAATATAGGCGTCAACGGCATTTAAGCGGTCTATTATAAATACGTTATTAGTCAAAGTAGACTTATAAAGTGGGCCTTTTTCCGGACTTATATGCGAATATACTTCTCATATAGTCCTAGACCAATGATCCTCCTGGGATAGTTTAAAAACCACTTTTTGCTGGTTGGGTAGTGTCACCCGCACCAGTACCGTGCGGCCCCGCGCCCTGTGTACTGCTGTCTAGTGTCGCCCACACCTGTACCGTGCGGCCCCGCGCCCTGTGCAGTGTATAGTGTCGCCCGCACCAGTACCGTGCGGCCCCACGCCCTGTGTACTGTCTAGTGTCGCCCGCACCTGTACCGTGCGGCCCCGCGCCCTGTGCAGTGTATAGTGTCGCCCGCACCAGTACCGTGCGGCCCCACGCCCTGTGTACTGTCTAGTGTCGCCCGCACCTGTACCGTGCGGCCCCGAGCCCCGTGTAGTGTCGCCCGCACCTGTACCGTGCGGCCCCGAGCCCCGTGTAGTGTCGCCCGCACCTGTACCGTGCGGCCCTGCGCCCTGTATACTGTGTAGTGTGGCCCGCACCTGTATCATGCGGTCCAGCGCCCTGTGTGCGGGCGCAGCCGGGATCAGCTGGCTCAGCGCCAGTAGCTCGCGGCCCGGCACTAGACGTTGGAGGTGAGGGGGGTGCGGCGCGCCCTCCACGTCCACCAGGAAGGGGGGCGGCATGAGGTGCGGCGGGGTCTCCGTCTGCTCGTCTAGGGCTCCACCGAGGGCGTCGCGAACTGAATCAATGCAAATGTATGATATTATGGAAAATGTTTACAATAAACGTCTTATCAGCCGCTGACGTGCATATTTAACGTTTATTTCACACCGACCGAACACGCTTTTCAGACGTGTGTTGTCGCTGCATTCTCGACAGCTAACTATTGTACGCACAATGACGATCTGCCAAAATAATGTTGGGTTTTGTTGTCAGATTGAAAAAACGACACAGAAGATCCTGCTTGGGGATAAAATGCTTAGCAAAATCAGTAGTTCCTCACTGTTTTCTGGTCGTTAATAACCGACCTAGGTCCTTAGCTATCATCGAGTGGTAGTGTACACATCTCGCTCACCCAGCGGCCGGTAGTCGGTGTGGAAGAACAGTTCGGTGGGCAGCGAGCGCAGCAGCCGGTGGCCCAGCCCCAGCCCCAGCAGCAGCAGGTGCCCGTGCGAGTCGGAGGCGGCCACGGTGGCGCCGCCCCCCCACTTCGCGTCGAAGATGGCGCCGTCGCCCTGACCCGAGATGTGGTTGTGGAACTGCGCCAGCACCTGGGAAACCACTGTGTTCATTATCTTGCGAGCCAACTTGCTGAAGGAGGCGCCGTTACTCGCGCCTAGAGACTCGATCATCGTCTTCTAGATCAAGTGGATCGAAAAGTTGTTTTACTGAGTGAATTGTGTGTAATTTATTTATCGGCTCGAAACTAAAAGGGGTAGGGGGAACGATACATCAAACTCAACGCGATTACGTAATCCGTCGTAACTCCACACTTAATGACCGCGTCAGCGGCAAAACATTGATTCGAGTGGGTTACAGAGAATGTAAACATCTGAAGTGGTGTTTTTGTTGCAGACAAATGTGGCTTTTTAAAGATATAAGGTTTGTTAAAATCTGTTATTGCTTGATTCATAGCTTAGAACATCAGGTAAGCGCAAAATTGCTCCTAGTCCAACTTCGATGATTTTTATTATTAAAAGTAAAGCAATAATCTATCAATTTATTTATTTTAAATAGTTTAACGGTTCATTCTTCATTCGAAATAAGCTTCAAACCTTGGGTTAAAGATAAAAATATTTGCAAACACGTATTTATCCGATCTGAAGTAATTTGTAAGACAATTTTGCACTTTATCTTTAAAATATATTGACACGCTATTTGTACAGACAATCCAAAAATATTGTTGATGTTCGAAAGGTAGATTCATAATGTAGGTATTTTGTTAAAATCATGTAAATAGCACGCACCATTTCTGAAAAATATAGAATTTAACAAAGGTACTACCACTCTTGTAAATATGCTTACCATAATGAGGCATAAACAGTGAAACACAAATAAACGTAGGTCTAGTAGGGAATATCTTCTTGGGCGCACTTAAACTATGTTATTAACTATACAAAATAAATACACTTCCTTGGATCCGTCAGCAAACTCACTACATTTTGATTTATTTACATAGACAGTGATACCTGTCCGCAAATTACGCTGAAATGAATGACTTGATTTTTTTTTGCCATGGTCAGAAACCTCATACCAAAGATATTATTATACCAAAAGATTCATCTTAGTCTAAAGCAAAGGAACAAAAAATAAAACTTCTACATTTTTCTAAATATAAAAGTTTTATTTTTTGTTTACACAAGAAAAAACAAACCTAAGTAACGTATATTTACCTAAACTTCGCCTTTTCCTTCACGACAGAATAATTACGCTGAAATGAATGACTTGATTTTTTTTTGCCATGGTCAGAAACCTCATACCAAAGATATTATTATACCAAAAGATTCATCTTAGTCTAAAGCAAAGGAACAAAAAATAAAACTTCTACATTTTTCTAAATATAAAAGTTTTATTTTTTGTTTACACAAGAAAAAACAAACCTAAGTAACGTATATTTACCTAAACTTCGCCTTTTCCTTCACGACAGAATAATATGGATATGCCTTTCTTAAAATATAAATAAATAGAGGCGCTCTCGCTGCCTACTAGCGTGCCAGCCGGAGACATGTGTGTTCCCGCATTACCTGCTAGAATTACTCTCGTATGTACTGTTCGTCATGTTAGTTGTCTGTCGAGTAAATGGGTTTACTGACATCCTGCCTCCAGCACGTAGCCTCGTCACAGTACAGCGGCCGGCACTCACCTCGCCGTGCTCGGCGTCCCACACGAACAGCTGGCCGTCGTGGCCGGCCGACAGCAGCACGGCCGGCAGGAACGGGTGCGCCTCCAGCACGTAGCCTCGTCACAGTACAGCGGCCGGCACTCACCTCGCCGTGCTCGGCGTCCCACACGAACAGCTGGCCGTCGTGGCCGGCCGACAGCAGCACGGCCGGCAGGAACGGGTGCGCCTCCAGCACGTAGCCTCGTCACAGTACAGCGGCCGGCACTCACCTCGCCGTGCTCGGCGTCCCACACGAACAGCTGGCCGTCGTGGCCGGCCGACAGCAGCACGGCCGGCAGGAACGGGTGCGCCTCCAGCACGTAGCCTCGTCACAGTACAGCGGCCGGCACTCACCTCGCCGTGCTCGGCGTCCCACACGAACAGCTGGCCGTCGTGGCCGGCCGACAGCAGCACGGCCGGCAGGAACGGGTGCGCCTCCAGCACGTACGCCTCGTCGCGGTGCCCCCTGAGGCACGCCACTTGCGCGCACGACCGGGAACACCACACCTGGGGTGAGACGGTTTGCTCTAATTAACCATTATCTTTTACTTCAGAGAACGGACTTGAATCATAAACCTAACTCTACTTTTTAAAACTCGACTGCAACAAAATCTCGAATACGCCAAGCAAGAATTCAATTTTATTGAACAACTTTACTTTAACCGCACGCGCTGTACACAGCCCGGTTGCAAGTAACGCGTCTCACCGCCGCGAAGGTCGACGGTGAAGTGATAGAATAAAGCAAACTACCTAAGGAGTAGTACAGTTAGCTAATATTGTCCATAAATTGTCTTCAAATAATACTAATTTATTCAGTATATAGGCCCCTCTTCCGGGCACTTATACACGTTCTAAAATATACCTTTTTATGCAAAATTCGAACCGCCATTTAACGAAGGTAAGGGTTTAATTTTATAGATGCCAACTAAATAATGCTAACTAATGCCAATTCAATCAAAACACAGGCAAAGCTGTCAGATGGCGCCAGCGTGTTTGGTCTTGACAACCGTTGTCAACTAACGCAGATGTCAAAGTTATTCTTTTTTCCGTGCATGCCAGTATGATGCAATAATTTGTGCTGTCATTTGTTTTAGTACGATAAGTGCGCTTAGCTTTTTATTTGTAAATCGTTTTAAACTTGTTCATTTATTACTTACCGTGTAAATACTTCATTCGTGACGTGACATTGGCGGAATCGTGTACGACAAATGTCAAAACACAAGTTTATGCCATAATCAAAAGAAGAAGACGAAGAAGTTTGAAAACTTATCATAACCTTTACTGTAGTAATTATTTGATCAGTGGCAACAGTGACCAAACGCAATGCGACACCTATCGGGAAAATGTGCAGTGTGCCATTGAAGGGCATACAAGCGAAGCCCAACTAGTGTAATGTACGAGGTGATATGTGATATGATTGTGTGGGTGTAATAGGACTGATCACTCACCCGGATAGTGTTGTCGGAGACGGCCGTGATGACGTACGCGTCGCTGCAGTCCCAGCACACCATTGTAACCTGACACAACATCGGGGTCAGGTTGGTAGGGTGAGCAAGAGACATACTGTTGTAGTTTGATCTTCAGTATAAAACAACTTTTTCTATGGAATCAATGGGAAAATCGAAAAAGGAAACAACCGTTCCGAATAATTTTGACTTTATTATAACCTGTAGAAGTACCTCTGTTAGGGGCTGGTTTGACGAGAAGACAGTTTATTAAAATACCTTTTATTTACGAGAAGAAAACGAAATAATGTCACGACAAATGCTGAGCACATCTGATTGTCTGATATTGTTTTGTGTATTTATTTATTTTCTCTTTTCGAATAAACGTTTCTTTCTTTCTTTCTTTCAAATACAGTTTGTCCTGTCAATTCTGTTATTTAGTCCTATAAAATAGTGTACTTGGGAGTCGGTCCTGTCACTCTTTCCCTTTCTTCGCACACATGTCAATTCATCATCATCATCATTCGCCTGCCCTGTTCCTAGGTCATCTGGGGTCGGCACACTTGTCAATTCAAAATCAAAATTTTGTACATCTAAAATTTGTTGAATAAACATAGACTTACTTCTCTATTAAATTACAGATTACAGATATTATTACAAAACATGTTGACAGATATTATTACATTATGTTGCATGCCTACAAGGTAGGTTTGAAGACATCTGTATGTACCTACATTCAGCGATAAAAATATTTGTATTTAATAAAATTTGAAAAAAAAAAAAAGTTTCTAATCTATTCGACACATACCTTGAGCCGCTTCCCGTCTGTGGCGCAGGTTTGCGGCAGCAGCAGCGTGTGGCGCCACTGTGTTGCGTGTAGCGTCCACAGCGCCGCCGTCCCTAGAGTATTATATTCCATACATCATCAGTAGGGGGTTTAAAACGATTACTATATTGTGGATATGACTGTGTATTCTTGTAACAAAAATTGCACCGGTTATGTCCATATAAATACAATGATGGCTACTGATTTGAATTGCCATTTAGGGTCAACAATCTTAAATAACATGTTAGTATGGATACGCCCGGATTTTATATAATATATCCCGAAATCCAAAGGTAGTCAAATTAATCAGATCAATTTAAGCCACTTAAAAAATCATCATGCGTACTTAATAAACAAAAAAGGATTAGAAAAACGTCACCAAACAATATTATTACTCTTTTCGAGGGAGAGAGAGAGAGAGAGACAGAAAAGAATCTTGGCGCATTAAATATTTTTTTATATCATGTTATTAGTTACTGGTAGAAGTATGGCATGTCCATATTAGGATTTCGTAATGGAACCACTTAATTACCACCTCCTAAAAAAAAATTTGAATTACAAATCACCCTTTATCATAATAAGTCATACCATCTTTGCTCCCGGACACGAACCGTAGACCGCGGTGAGCCCACGCGATGCTGTCCACTGCGTCATTGTGTACTGCTGTTTCAAGCACCTATAACCAAACACCCCGTAAGGATATCCGTCAAAACGGAGAGAAGAGAGGAATAGGGATGACGACTTTTGTTTCCTTGTCTATCGGGAAGATCATCAAAAAGTATTGGACACGTATTTTTTTATTTTTTCAGATAATCAAAATATTACAGAGATATATTGATTTGAAATGTCGCATGACGTCACGCATTGGTACTATTTTTATTTAGAAGTGACGTCACGAGCCCAAAAAAAGCGCCAAATTGTTTGGTTGATTCACAAAAAAAACATGTGTCGATTATTTTTTGATAATCTAACTGAATAAATGAAATTTCGTTTTCTTTACTCAGTCGTCAACCCTATTATGTTTCTATAGGGTCACTAACCTGTAATAACCTGGACTGGTTGCTGTCAAAATAAATTCACACCTATTTGATTACCGCCATTTTGACGCGGGCGGAACTAAACTGGTAATGGCCGCAAGATAGAACATCCGGGACATGATAGAACCGCAGACACACTTGCACTGTCTAGATTTTTCTTACAACGGCCGGTCTGTGTTCGCAGCCTGTTCCAAGGCTTTCCAGGTCGGCCACAGAACGTATTTGCCTGGCGTATGGAGGGTAGAGGTAAGGAGTACTATCTCTTACGGACGGAAAGTTGAAAAAGTGTCCAACTAAAGCAGTAAAATTTTGGAGGGTTTTGGAACTGTCATTTAATAACAGTTCCAAAACCCTCCAAAATGGCGCTAGCGTAGGGAATGTGTATGGTTTGAATGAAACAGTTGTTGACGGATTGAAGTAAGCCGAGTATAGAGTGCCGAGTTAGAACATTTTTAAACATTTAGGGACGCTGCCGGCGGCGAGGAAGGCCCCGCCCGCCGACCTGTGGCGCGCCGCACGTACCGCGCACTGTACTGCAGACGCCGGGAGCGTATACTGACCCGCCGGGGCCCGCCGGGCTCGCGGTGCACGGCGTAGAGGCGCACGTGGTGGTCGGCGCTGCCGGCGGCGAGGAAGGCCCCGCCCGCCGACCTGTGGCGCGCCGCACGTACCGCGCACTGTACTGCAGACGCCGGGAGCGTATACTGACCCGCCGGGGCCCGCCGGGCTCGCGGTGCACGGCGTAGAGGCGCACGTGGTGGTCGGCGCTGCCGGCGGCGAGGAAGGCCCCGCCCGCCGACCTGTGGCGCGCCGCACGTACCGCGCACTGTACTGCAGACGCCGGGAGCGTATACTGACCCGCCGGGGCCCGCCGGGCTCGCGGTGCACGGCGTAGAGGCGCACGTGGTGGTCGGCGCTGCCGGCGGCGAGGAAGGCCCCGCCCGCCGACCTGTGGCGCGCCGCACGTACCGCGCACTGTACTGCAGACGCCGGGAGCGTATACTGACCCGCCGGGGCCCGCCGGGCTCGCGGTGCACGGCGTAGAGGCGCACGTGGTGGTCGGCGCTGCCGGCGGCGAGGAAGGCCCCGCCCGCCGACCTGTGGCGCGCCGCACGTACCGCGCACTGTACTGCAGACGCCGGGAGCGTATACTGACCCGCCGGGGCCCGCCGGGCTCGCGGTGCACGGCGTAGAGGCGCACGTGGTGGTCGGCGCTGCCGGCGGCGAGGAAGGCCCCGCCCGCCGACCTGTGGCGCGCCGCACGTACCGCGCACTGTACTGCAGACGCCGGGAGCGTATACTGACCCGCCGGGGCCCGCCGGGCTCGCGGTGCACGGCGTAGAGGCGCACGTGGTGGTCGGCGCTGCCGGCGGCGAGGAAGGCCCCGCCCGCCGACCTGTGGCGCGCCGCACGTACCGCGCACTGTACTGCAGACGCCGGGAGCGTATACTGACCCGCCGGGGCCCGCCGGGCTCGCGGTGCACGGCGTAGAGGCGCACGTGGTGGTCGGCGCTGCCGGCGGCGAGGAAGGCCCCGCCCGCCGACCACGCCGCGCAGATCATGTGGCAGGCGCCGGGCCGCAGCCGCTCCACGTACTGCACCGGCTGCGCACAGGACACGTGACGTCAGTCGCGGCCTCAGACGCGTCATCATATTCATATCATGACGCGCAGGAGGTACGCTACTGACTTTCATACAATAACTTAAAGAATCGCACCGCGTCTAAATCTATATACGAGTAAATAAAATCAATTCTCATGCATAAAAGAGCATTTAGATGGCAATAAAAGAATATAATAATACTAGCTGTTGCCCGCGACTGCGTCTGCGTGGTCTTTAGGGGTATGAAAAATAGATGTTTGCCGATTCTCAGACCTACTCGATATGCTCACAAAATTTCATGAGAATCGGTCAAGCCGTTTCGGAGGAGTACGGGAACGAACATTGTGACACGAGAATTTTATATATAAGATCATCAATGTATATCAACTGATATGATGATAGAGCCCGGATATATATAGTGGATCTTCATTAATTTTTAATAAAACCCTCGAGTTGGGGCTAATTCGATCTGGTTTAGCGAGTCGCATCACCATAAGTAACACCGAAGCACTGTATATCAGCTAAGTTACTGTCTTTAGGGAACATTAAGCGTTTATGTGTCCTAACAAACTTATAATACTTTTAATATTGGCTGTATTATTAATAATATAAATGCAGATGAAATTGCATAAATGAAAAGTGTTATTACGCAATGTGTATTGAAATACATAGATTTTGAAGACTTTCCATTACCATGAATGTATTAAAGAATGGCCCATAACTGTTAAGTATGAACAGATTGTTGAAAAAATACTCTGTCGGGATCTTATTTAACTCTAATTAAAATGCATTACAGGATACATTTGTGGTCCTTTATTCAGAAACCAGTTTAGTTAGTCAACAAAAATACTTTATTGTAACTGACAATTCTCAAAATTGTTCAAAGCTGAATATGCTGATCTTAGTAGTCTTAATAAACGCTTGAGTTGTCTAACGCGAAATGTACAGATGTGAAATCTTATAATGCGCTTATGTTTTACTTGAGAAAATTACTATCACAGGTTTTTTTACTACCGATTCTTGTAAAAATGGTTTTCAAATCATTGTAAAGTTTAAGGCGTTGTTTGTATGTGCACGTCTATTGAGCAATGGTGTGAGGGCGTGAAGGTGTGAGGGTGTGAGGGTTGCAGTGCTGACCTGGCTGAGGAACTGCCCGTCGGCGCAGGTCCAGAACGCCACGGAGCCGTCGGTGGAGGTGGAGGCGAGCCAGCGCACCTCGTGCGCCAGCGGAGCCCAGTGCACCGCCGTGATCGTGCCTGCAACCAACCGACTACTAGCTGGGACATTTGCACTTACTGCAAATCTTGGTTGGCCCGATCCACGCTTGGACCAATTCGCGATTATGTCAGTTCAGAATACCAATAAGTCAAACCAATTTATTTTTTAAAATAGGCCTAAATTAAGCCACGTGCCGGAAGGCACAGCGTGGGCCGTCCACCCACAAGGTGGAGACGACCTGGTAAAGGTTGCAGGAAGCCGCTTCCGACCGGCCAATCTAGAAGTCACTGGGGGAAGCCTATGTTCGGCAGGCGTCCTATTGCTGAAATGATGATGATGACGATGACACGTCCCATTCCTGCTTCGGGACAATAGATAGATACTCTTTATTGTACACCATACAAAGAGGTTACAGTTGTGGGCTAGCGCCGAGAAAAAACTCAGTCACTATTGTCAACCTCTTTTTAAATAGTATGTTTACATTACAAGATAATATGTACCTGTGCGAGCAGGACAGTATTTAATTCCATGCATTTTTATAATTAAAATAGTCATTTACAGTGTAATAACCTATTTTCATTGAAATCCTCATGACATGTGATTTAATGAATTTCTGCAATTCGTCCCCTTATAAAATATTCACGTAGTTATTTATTCTTTTTAGTCAAGATTCTTGTATTCAATTAGAATTTTGCATACATGTGCATCATTTAAGCATTCGTCCCCTTATAAAATATTCACGTAGTTATTTTTTCTTTTTAGTCAAGATTCTTGTATTCAATTAGAACTTTGCATACATGTGCATCATTTAAGCATTCGTCCCCTTATAAAATATTCACGTAGTTATTTATTCTTTTTAGTCAAGATTCTTGTATTCTATTAGAATGTTGCATACATGTGCATCATTTAAGTTTTGTTAAACGCATTTGAAAACAAATATTGGCTTTGTTATTCCGGTTTAGGGGAATTTGGGATATACAGCTTTAGATTAGTCAGATTCAGGGTCGCGCCAATTTTTGGGTCAATTCGCGAATTCGTGCGAATTTAGGATTAGATCTACCTATCTTTATAATTAGTAAAATTCTAGATTGACCCACTTCAGTTCAGGGTAGACCTAATCCATGGTTGGGCCAATTTTCAGTTGGCCTAATTCGCGGTTAAACGAATTCAGGCTTGCATCAATTTAGGCTTGGACCAATTCTAAGTTGAGCTATCTATCTGTGGCATTTACAATTAGTGCAATTCATGATTGGCCCATTTTAGGATAGGCGTCATTTGTGGTTTAGCCAATTCACAGTTGGCTCAATTCAAATCAAACCAATTTATTTCTGAAAAAAGGCCACAATTAGTGCGCGCCAGTGCACAGGTCCCACACGCGCACCAGCCGCTCCACGGAGCCGCACTAGAGCACTACTAGCACTACTGCCGGTACACTCACCCGCGTGCGCGTGCAGCACGGCGGTGGGCGCGCCAGTGCACAGGTCCCACACGCGCACCAGCCGCTCCACGGAGCCGCACTAGAGCACTACTAGCACTACTGCCGGTACACTCACCCGCGTGCGCGTGCAGCACGGCGGTGGGCGCGCCAGTGCACAGGTCCCACACGCGCACCAGCCGCTCCACGGAGCCGCACTAGAGCACTACTAGCACTACTGCCGGTACACTCACCCGCGTGCGCGTGCAGCACGGCGGTGGGCGCGCCAGTGCACAGGTCCCACACGCGCACCAGCCGCTCCACGGAGCCGCACTAGAGCACTACTAGCACTACTGCCGGTACACTCACCCGCGTGCGCGTGCAGCACGGCGGTGGGCGCGCCAGTGCACAGGTCCCACACGCGCACCAGCCGCTCCACGGAGCCGCACTAGAGCACTACTAGCACTACTGCCGGTACACTCACCCGCGTGCGCGTGCAGCACGGCGGTGGGCGCGCCAGTGCACAGGTCCCACACGCGCACCAGCCGCTCCACGGAGCCGCACTAGAGCACTACTAGCACTACTGCCGGTACACTCACCCGCGTGCGCGTGCAGCACGGCGGTGGGCGCGCCAGTGCACAGGTCCCACACGCGCACCAGCCGCTCCACGGAGCCGCACTAGAGCACTACTAGCACTACTGCCGGTACACTCACCCGCGTGCGCGTGCAGCACGGCGGTGGGCGCGCCAGTGCACAGGTCCCACACGCGCACCAGCCGCTCCACGGAGCCGCACTAGAGCACTACTAGCACTACTGCCGGTACACTCACCCGCGTGCGCGTGCAGCACGGCGGTGGGCGCGCCAGTGCACAGGTCCCACACGCGCACCAGCCGCTCCACGGAGCCGCACTAGAGCACTACTAGCACTACTGCCGGTACACTCACCCGCGTGCGCGTGCAGCACGGCGGTGGGCGCGCCAGTGCACAGGTCCCACACGCGCACCAGCCGCTCCACGGAGCCGCACTAGAGCACTACTAGCACTACTGCCGGTACACTCACCCGCGTGCGCGTGCAGCACGGCGGTGGGCGCGCCAGTGCACAGGTCCCACACGCGCACCAGCCGCTCCACGGAGCCGCACTAGAGCACTACTAGCACTACTGCCGGTACACTCACCCGCGTGCGCGTGCAGCACGGCGGTGGGCGCGCCAGTGCACAGGTCCCACACGCGCACCAGCCGCTCCACGGAGCCGCACTAGAGCACTACTAGCACTACTGCCGGTACACTCACCCGCGTGCGCGTGCAGCACGGCGGTGGGCGCGCCAGTGCACAGGTCCCACACGCGCACCAGCCGCTCCACGGAGCCGCACTAGAGCACTACTAGCACTACTGCCGGTACACTCACCCGCGTGCGCGTGCAGCACGGCGGTGGGCGCGCCAGTGCACAGGTCCCACACGCGCACCAGCCGCTCCACGGAGCCGCACTAGAGCACTACTAGCACTACTGCCGGTACACTCACCCGCGTGCGCGTGCAGCACGGCGGTGGGCGCGCCAGTGCACAGGTCCCACACGCGCACCAGTCGCTCCACGGAGCCGCACTAGAGCACTACTAGCACTACTGCCGGTACACTCACCCGCGTGCGCGTGCAGCACGGCGGTGGGCGCGCCAGTGCACAGGTCCCACACGCGCACCAGCCGCTCCACGGAGCCGCACTAGAGCACTACTAGCACTACTGCCGGTACACTCACCCGCGTGCGCGTGCAGCACGGCGGTGGGCGCGCCAGTGCACAGGTCCCACACGCGCACCAGCCGCTCCACGGAGCCGCACTAGAGCACTACTAGCACTACTGCCGGTACACTCACCCGCGTGCGCGTGCAGCACGGCGGTGGGCGCGCCAGTGCACAGGTCCCACACGCGCACCAGCCGCTCCACGGAGCCGCACTAGAGCACTACTAGCACTACTGCCGGTACACTCACCCGCGTGCGCGTGCAGCACGGCGGTGGGCGCGCCAGTGCACAGGTCCCACACGCGCACCAGCCGCTCCACGGAGCCGCACTAGAGCACTACTAGCACTACTGCCGGTACACTCACCCGCGTGCGCGTGCAGCACGGCGGTGGGCGCGCCAGTGCACAGGTCCCACACGCGCACCAGCCGCTCCACGGAGCCGCACTAGAGCACTACTAGCACTACTGCCGGTACACTCACCCGCGTGCGCGTGCAGCACGGCGGTGGGCGCGCCAGTGCACAGGTCCCACACGCGCACCAGCCGCTCCACGGAGCCGCACTAGAGCACTACTAGCACTACTGCCGGTACACTCACCCGCGTGCGCGTGCAGCACGGCGGTGGGCGCGCCAGTGCACAGGTCCCACACGCGCACCAGCCGCTCCACGGAGCCGCACTAGAGCACTACTAGCACTACTGCCGGTACACTCACCCGCGTGCGCGTGCAGCACGGCGGTGGGCGCGCCAGTGCACAGGTCCCACACGCGCACCAGCCGCTCCACGGAGCCGCACGCCAGCAGTGCCCCGTCCGCGCTGGCGCACACGTCCGTGATCTCCGCGCCCGCGCCGCGCAGTGTGGCCAGGAGGCGGCCGTCGTACGCGTTCCAAACCTTCACCAGGAGATCGTCGGCTCCCTGGGGACAGACGATAATACAATCAGTACAGGTCGGCTAGTGCGGGACTCACCGTGACGACGTAGCGGCCGGTGCAGTCGAACACGAGGCAGTAGACGGCGGACAGGTGCCCCGGCGTGCGCGCGTACAGGTCGGCTAGTGCGGGGCTCACCGTGACGACGTAGCGGCCGGTGCAGTCGAACACGAGGCAGTAGACGGCGGACAGGTGCCCCGGCGTGCGCGCGTACAGGTCGGCTAGTGCGGGGCTCACCGTGACGACGTAGCGGCCGGTGCAGTCGAACACGAGGCAGTAGACGGCGGACAGGTGCCCCGGCGTGCGCGCGTACAGGTCGGCTAGTGCGGGGCTCACCGTGACGACGTAGCGGCCGGTGCAGTCGAACACGAGGCAGTAGACGGCGGACAGGTGCCCCGGCGTGCGCGCGTACAGGTCGGCTAGTGCGGGGCTCACCGTGACGACGTAGCGGCCGGTGCAGTCGAACACGAGGCAGTAGACGGCGGACAGGTGCCCCGGCGTGCGCGCGTACAGGTCGGCTAGTGCGGGGCTCACCGTGACGACGTAGCGGCCGGTGCAGTCGAACACGAGGCAGTAGACGGCGGACAGGTGCCCCGGCGTGCGCGCGTACAGGTCGGCTAGTGCGGGGCTCACCGTGACGACGTAGCGGCCGGTGCAGTCGAACACGAGGCAGTAGACGGCGGACAGGTGCCCCGGCGTGCGCGCGTACAGGTCGGCTAGTGCGGGGCTCACCGTGACGACGTAGCGGCCGGTGCAGTCGAACACGAGGCAGTAGACGGCGGACAGGTGCCCCGGCGTGCGCGCGTACAGGTCGGCTAGTGCGGGGCTCACCGTGACGACGTAGCGGCCGGTGCAGTCGAACACGAGGCAGTAGACGGCGGACAGGTGCCCCGGCGTGCGCGCGTACAGGTCGGCTAGTGCGGGGCTCACCGTGACGACGTAGCGGCCGGTGCAGTCGAACACGAGGCAGTAGACGGCGGACAGGTGCCCCGGCGTGCGCGCGTACAGGTCGGCTAGTGCGGGGCTCACCGTGACGACGTAGCGGCCGGTGCAGTCGAACACGAGGCAGTAGACGGCGGACAGGTGCCCCAGCGTGCGACGCTGCAGCTGCAGGCCGGACAGCAGGCGCGGCGGGAACAGCGCCGGCCCGCCGCGCCCGCCCGCGCGCGCCGCCGGGCCCACGCCCAGCTCGCGCCACACGAGGCGCCGGACTAAAGGCGGGCAACGACAATAGAACATAATATTACAAGCGTAGCGAGTATTGGCAATCCCGTTGCAATTGGGGAGGGGGGGGGGGGGGCTATGTTCAGCAGTAGGCGTCCGACAGCTGAAATGATGATGATGATGATTACAAGGACTACACCTTCGTGGAGCCACACACAATGTTACGTAGCGTAGAATCTCTTCTTTCTGGCGCTACGTCGGAATCATGGCGGCCAGTTTCTCAGCTATAAAGATATGTAGCAGCGCAAATCCGTATTGAAATACTTCTTCAAAAAGGCTCTACTACACATTGACCTAATATGCAAAATTAATTTTACTAATAATAAAAAACAAAGTTGTACAATTTTTAAATAGAAACCATAAACTAACATAATAGTATAAATGTATAATAATAAATTATTATAAATACGTTAAAATATATAAGTCGTATCGCGATATTCCTCTAGGTAGATCTGGAATACTCTACCTTAATAATAAAAAAAATATATTATAAACATGTTGGACATTAAAATGATTTTGATCACCTTATCTGTACCATGTTTCTTAGCAAATAAATTTATTTCATTTCATATTAGCTGTAACGTCGGCATGGTCGGCATTTAATACCCAAATTGTTTTAATTAAGAGCTGTGGATGAAAAACAAAATTGCACACTTTTTAAGCAACCTTCTTGTGTTAAATATTAATTTGCTTTTCGCTTCGACTTCTTTATTGCGAGTTAGTATATGTAGGTAGAATAAGATTTATTACATACGAATGACTATTCTTATAATGGGTAGGCAAAACCTTTGTGCGTCCATTCTGGAAATAAACGGCATGGTCCATACATATCAGCGAGTTATCAACTTACCCAGCGAATGGTCCTGCTTGTGCGAGGCGTACTTCGGTTTCGGTCGCACCAGCGTCTCGCTGAGCAGCGACAGCCGCGCCGTCAGCTTCTCGCTAAGGTCCGCTTGCGGCGACGAGGCCGTTGAAGCTGACGCGACCGCTGACGCTGACGCCGCCGCTGAAGCTGACGTAGACGCGGCCGCGCTACTGGAGGGCGAAGCGCCCTCGGGCTTCGCCGGCGCGGGGAGCGAGGCGACCGAGCGCGCGAGCGACAGCGCTCGTTCGCACACAGACGCGAGACGGTTCCAAGACACATCGGTGTAGTGGGATGCCTAGGATACAAACGTTTGTTCTAAGAATATAAATGACTAGCGACCCGCCCCGGCTTCGCACGGGTGCAATGCTGATACATTTAGTATATAGTATATATATATAGTATATAGTATATAGTAGTATTTAGTATACTACAAAATGTCTGTATATACAATGTTCACTTCTTGTCTTTCAAAAAAGTTTTATCTATTTAGTCGATTCACTTGGTAAGGCCTAACCTACAAGTATGTACGGAACCCTTGGTGCGAGAGTCCGATACGCACTTGGCCGGTTTTTTGTATAATAATTTAACTTAATTCGTAACTTTACAAAGACTTTGACTCCAGTGTTACTAACGATCCATACATGCTTTGTCTAACACCATTACTTATTTAATGCCTTGGAAGTGTATCTGCCTAACACAATAAGCATTAGGAAAATTGACATTACAGCTTAAATCTACGTAAATGAGTTGTTCAACACTTTCTAACAGACTTCAAAAAAGGAGGAGGTTCTCAATTCGTCGGAATCTTTTTTTTTAATGTATGTTCAGCGATCATTTGTTACTGCGTTGACCGATTTCGATAGTTATTTTTTTGTTTGAAAGGTAATACTTTCAGAATGGTCCCATATAAATTTGGTTAAATTCTGATGATGGGATCTATAAGAAAATCATCAATCATTGCATGAACTCCGTACCACGCCAACTGATTTTAGTATCTATCTTACCTAATATCTTTGCCAAATGTGGACCGATTTTGAAGATTCTTTTTTTAATGAATAGCTTATACTTCAAAGAAACTATAATAAAACATTTTTGAAAATAAATTCACCCCCAAGGGTGGAAAAATAGGAAATGAAATCAGTGTTCAGCAGTTAAATTATGTTTGCACTCGTAAGATTTGTTTTGATTAGGATTTATCACTAAAATGGATGAAATAAGTTAATTTTATAAAAAACAATAAAAACTATCGAAAAACCAAACGAAAACATCGAAACTCTCATCGACTGGCACCGACTCCAAAAGTCACTGATTAGGTACTTAAGTGTTAAAATAATTTTTAGCGGTTTAGTTTTTTGAAGTCGGTTTTTAATTTTTTTATAAAATTATAGTATCTTGTGTCATTACATTGTTGACAAACTCTGTTTTACAACCCTTGTCTGCACCTTACAGTCAATATAATACCTTAAGACATAAAGACACTTCACGGCAACAACTCAACAACAATAAGTGTTACCGAGAGTCAGACAGCACTGTTGTAGAGATTAAGGTACTACAAACAGCTTAAACCTATAATGTCTTAACTATACTTGCTGTGATTAGCACCATTCTAACTCTAAAAGCTGTCTAAAATCGTCCATTAAAGTTCTAGAATCAGTCATCATCGTCATCATCATTTCAGCCATAGGACGTCCACTGCTGAACATAGGCCTCCCCCAGTCACTTCCAGATTGGCCGGTTGCAAGCGGCCCGCATCCAACGGATTCTTGCAACCTTTACCAGGTCGTCTGTCCACCTTGTAGGTGGACGTCCTACGCTGCGCTTGCCGGTACGTTGCCTCAGAATCAGTGTTGAAGCTAAATTTATTTGCCAACTCCTCTATAATTGGTTTAATTAGAACTGAGATCATTATTACTTAGTTAAACAGAATAAAGTTATAATAAAACCTGTAACTGACACCAAAGTGTTAGCTGGGTTACTTATACATTATATAAGGTGCTGTACAAATATCTGCCACGGCTGAAATGGGTTAAAGTATTGCTTATATAGATTACGATAGTAAAGAAATTTTATGTCCAGAACATCATTAATTTTTTTATTGAAAAAATTTTATTAAATAAAGATTAGGCTTTATTCTGTCTCAAACCGTCCACACCTGCCCAAAAATGCTAACGTTTCACATTATACCGCCCGGCGGCCAAGTGAAGGGCGGATGACGAAGGTGTGTTATGCAAATTGAAGCAAGTAACCATTTATTTATTGTCTTTTCGCAAATAATTAATTACCGATCCGGGACACGTAATTCCTTCACTATCGTAATCTATATGAGCAATACTTTTACCCATTTCAGCCGTTGCAGATATTTATGAAGCACCATAAATATTACTTATGTATTAGGTAACAATTAATTTCAATACAGTTAAAGATAAAGTAAATAGACATCATCCTTGTATTCCAAGATACCAGATGATGTATTCTGCCCGGGGCTCAAATTGCCCATACAACAGCCGATCAGCCATTTAGTATAAGGAACTATTTTTTATAATAAATTGTTTAAACAATTGTAATTACACACATACATTGCTCTGATTCTATGATAAGTAGCTTAAGCACTTGTGTTACAGAAATCAGAAACAACGACGCTACCACAACACGCAGACCCGAGATAATATAGAAAAGTTATTTTTCTATATTGACCGACCGGGAATCAAACCCGGAATCTCAGAGATAGCGACACCAAATCCGGTATGCTCGCCTCTCAACAGTCTCAACTACGGAGTTAGTTTGTTCATGTGCAGTTCTGGCTGCAGTTACTTACTAAATTAAACAAATTCTTATCGATCTTTCATTACAAACTACACAGACAGGTCATAGAGGTATTATTTGTCTACTAGCTAGCTTGCTACATTAAACGCAACGTGGGCAGGCCACACGCCTCACACCCGGCGGACTGACAGCCTAGTCAGGGTTGCGGGCCGCCGATGACGATCTTAAGAAGGTCTAGAAGGTCTATGTCCAGCAGTGGACTTCCAAAGGCTGATAATAATGATGATGAAAGCTTCCAACCACTATTTGATTTTATGTCTTAAACACATTAGAATATTTTTTGCAGATTTTAAATACATACAATACAGCTATGCATTTGAATAAGCTCAATAGACTAGAATTCATCACGACGACGACCCTTGGCTACCTGAGATACAGAAGTTAACTTAGTATGGACTACTTTCAACTGTTACTTCTGTTTCTAAATAAATAGTAATGTTTGTTTTATATTTTATTAGTATTATGTTTTATATTTTACTGGTAATATTTGTATCACAAACACTGGGTACATTTAGCAGTAAACTGTAGTCTCATCTCAGCTGAAGTTGCGGAATTATAATATTGTGCAAGAGATTCAAATCTTGCCGCCATTCGCTTCGTTCGACTCTTCGTAGTGACGAAGGTCATGGCCGCGCCCGAGCGTAAATCGCGAGCCCGGACGCTCGCAATCGGCGAGCCGAGCGAGACAGAGCGAATAAGGCAATGCATTCCCCTTGCGCGAAACAAGGACAACAACACTCCTAATTATGCTAACACCTCATCACTCGATAGAATGATATAACAAAATTTTCGCAATTTTACGAAAAACTTATTATTTCTCACTTAAACATCGAAAAACTATTTTTTACGATTTTCCACCGTATTTTCACGGTCATTTCCGTGCTATGTACATATTAAGTTTTTTTGCTGTTTTCTCACATTTTCAGGATTTCCCGTCGCTAAAATAGTTTCGAAACGTAAATAAACGATGTTTGGAAGGATTTCAATGCAAAAACTTACCAATTCATTGTAAGATTGGGCGTGCTCATTGCCTTCCCAATCAAGCCTGCGGGGCAGCACCTGTAACGTTACGGAACATTCACAAAGTTTTCAGCAAAGTTTCAGGAAGTTTGACAGTCGCTACCACGTGCGTTTGCGACCAAAACAACAATAAGCTCGAACCCGGCACTAGGAAAAGCACTAACTTACCTCGACGCTCTCGAGCTCTTTTAGCAAGGTCTGCAACAGAAAAGGTAAAATTGAGTCACTTTGTCGCCACTAAAATAATATATAGATGTATTTCTATCGAATTTACCTTTGCAGTCTCCTTCAGGGGTCCGCCCGAGAGAAATTTCGCTATCAGAAAGTAGAGCTCTGTAACCGGGAAAGCTACCATTAGTACGACCTCGGTGGTTGAACACCCACAATTCACAGTTTGATTTTGAGGCGAAAGACTCACCAGGAACGACCCTGAGCGCCTCGTTTAACTCATCCATAATCCTAGATTTTTCCTGGATCCATAAAGTTGCACTTTCACATCACAAACAGCAAATAAATCGAGAAAACATTTCACTTCTCTTTACATTGTTGACGACAGATAATGCACTTTTCTGTAATAGCAAAATGGCGTATGTTCGGTAGATAGAGCAGAGCCTGAAGTAAAGTCACATGGATAAAGCAGTTCACATATTAGTCCATTGATATTCTTATAGATGTCAGTAGTAACGATAACATATTTTCTATAATTTAAAGCTTCTGTTCAAATAAAATAGGATAAATAAATATAAATAAAATTATCTTTAAAAATATCTAATATTAAACACAACAACCATGTAATTTACAGTTTAAATTTATTTATAGTTTGACTGATCAGTCAAGATTTGCAACACCAGTCTCAACAAGTTTTTAATATTTTACAGTGGCAGCATCGATTTAGTAATGTCAAAATTATCAGGGATGGATGCTGGTATTTAGAGAGGACTAGAAAAATGCAGAATTTTACGAAATTACGATGGGTTTTACAAGAAGAAAGTGTTTAATAAACAATTTGTACAGTGCTGACTTTAATACCTGTTTGAATATTACCTAGTGTATGTAATAAACAGTGATTGTGAGGGGTGGAGTACTGTGCTGATGTGTAGAGCTGGAAACCAGAAGTAGGCAGGTTCTGAGAGGACTTCAGTTACGAATAAGCATAAGGATGACACCTTGGAGTATTTGCTGATCCCCACTACTGATAAATTGTAAGCACTTGGTGATAATTTTGATTTTACAATGTTGTTGGTTTTGGTTTCTTGGGTAGTAAATAATGGCTATGTTTAGGTAAAAAAAAATATCGATTGTTCTAAAAATAAACTCCTCTTAATTCTAATGGAGCGTAAAAAAACAGCTTTGGCCACATTATTTGTCACTAGGGGCAGTAAAGACCTTTAATTTAATGGGAATGACTTGATATACAAATTTTAGTTTGACTAGTTAAAAAATAAGCAATTTAAACAAACACTTTTTTGATGTCCGGCAAGCCATCGCCGACTGTACTGTACTGTACTGTGTACTGTAACTGTCTTCTCGACCAGCACGTGCCAAATTACATGTACAAAATTATTTATTGGCATTTCTTTTGTTATATCATCATAATATAGATCAGTTGAAATAAGCAGACTGTGGAACACTTCTACTAAAATTATACCCATAGTTTAGTTAGTTCAACCAGAGGCTTCTTTACCTTTGGTGTAGGGTGTGCGTTGCACACGAGCGCAGAGGTCCTAGGGTCCTGTAGTTCCGAGCGCTGCTCACTACTTAGTCCCTATTCCATTTAAACCACGCGCTTACTAGGGGCGCGATGTTTGCACACAGGCGCCACATGGGCTAGAGACGCCTCTGGGTTCAACTGGAACCTTAGCCACAAATATACACCAGTACTGTGACAAACTAGATTCAAACATTAACATCCAAATCATACAGAAACAGGCTGCCGTCCACACAAGCACAATAGTCAGCAAAGTTTTAGGAGATACCGCTTTTGTCATTTATAATAATGCTGAACCACCTTTTCCCTGAGGGTCTCTGGGCAGGGGTTCAGCCTGAAATCGATCTGTAAAAAGGGTTGAGAAACATAAAGTGTTAATTATAATATAGATCATAATTATTTATATATTTTATTGGATTATTTTCATCATTTATAAAAACAGGATCAAGTGGCATCTAATTCTTGTTCAATGGAAAAAAATATTACTGTTATGCATTAACCCTTTGCGTTCCGTTTACCCGTGGCAGACCAGAAAAACAATACGGAACCACATTTTACGTGCCATGCGGAGGGATAAACTGAAGACCACGTGAACGAAGTCGCGGGCAACAGTAATAAATAAAATTACACAATACAATATATACAAAGCTCTAAAGCGTAACACACACAGAGAGCGTGCGCGGGACGGCAACGGGAAGGGTCGGTAGTACTGCGGGTATGTTAGTTAGTTTGTCTGGGCTGTTTCCGCACTTAGCCTCCTGATTGGGCCATTGTGCGTGCTACCTTTTCCTTCTTACTCCAACCATCCTAGATCATCCCAGAAGGTCAGCAATCTTTTCAGATTTTTGCAGGCTTCCGGGAGAGATCCTGGCGATTGGAGGATCTGATGCCGTTGATCTGCCACGCTCCTACATTCCATAAGCACGTGCTGTGTCGTTTCTTCTGCCTCCATGCATCCTCTGCATGTGGGGCTGTCAGTCACACCTATGTTAAATAGGTGCTTGTTTAGAGGACAGTGACCGGTTATAACTCCTATAACCTTGCGGATTTTGTCCTTTTTTAGTCTGATGAGGTAAGCTTATTTGATGCTACCGGAACTGCATTTTTTGTTTGCCTGCATCCTTCACCGTTTCTCCATTCTGTTAAATGCGTTTCTCTAGTTCTTTCGCGCAACCATGTTTTAATTTGGGCATGACGTAAAGGCAGTAGTGGTTCCGGTCCGTGAACTACTGCCTTCGATCCTCGTTTTGCCAGCTCGTCTGCTGCGTCATTACCCAGTGAGTCACTGTGTCCTTTGATCCACTGCAGAGTTACTCTGTTCGCTTTCGCAATGGATTGGAGTGCGTTGTGGCATTCCAGTATGAGGACCGAAGTTATTATATTGTTTTGTAGGGCTTGAAGCACGGATGCACTGTCTGAGATAATTTTGATGTTAAGCTCTCGGACATCTCTGGCTGCAACCGCCTGTGCCGCTTTGGTGATACCAATGCATTCCGCTTGGAAGATTGTGTTCAATTTGTCTAGGGTAGTTGATATTCTTATGTTTAGGTCATTCGAGAAGACGCCGGCTCCAGTGCCGTGTGCAGTTTTGGAGCCGTCTGTGTATATCCTCACTTCATTTATTCCAGAGCTATCTTTTGATTCTTCCGTGAGTCTGATATTATATCTTCGATCGAAGGTGTGATGACACGGTGTTCTGTCCATGGGCGCCTCAAGAAGTGGTATTTCCTTAAGGATCCCCTGCAGAACTTTTGAGTGTGTTGTTTCTATGTTTTGTTTCCATAGTCGGTTTGCTCTTAGTCTTAAGGCAGCTGCCTGTGCTTCCTCCTGTATGACGAGATCTAAGGGTCTTAGATTTAAGAGGAACTCGAGCGCGGCTGATGGGGTGGTTCTCATGCAACCAGTGGTTCCTACACACGCTAAGCGTTGTAGACTTTGGAGTTTTGCTTTCACTGTGGTCAGTTGTGTTCTGGGCCACCATACAACCGAACCGTAGGTTAGAGAAGGTCTGATAACTGATGAATATAGCCAAAGTGTAATTTTTGGATTGAGACCCCAATTTTTACCAACTAGTCTTCTACATTGATAAAAAGCTATACAGGCCTTCTTTGTTTTAGCTTCAATGTGACTCGCCCAATTTAGTTTGTTATCAAGGATGACGCCCAGATATTTCACTTGAGTAGATAGCGAGAGTTCGGTGTTAAATAATTTTGGTAATTGTAGTTCTGGTAACTTCCTTTTGTTGGTGAAAAGGATTAGTTCTGTCTTTTTCGGATTTACTGACAGTTGATGTTTGTCACACCATTTTTCTACAATCTGAAGGGCTGACCGCATAATTGCACAGAGCATATTTTCGGCGTTCCCATTTATCAGTATTGCTAGGTCGTCTGCATAACCAATAGTAGTGTACCCTCTTTCATTTAATCTACATAGGAGGCTGTCCACTACTATGTTCCATAACAGTGGCGATAGAACGCCTCCCTGGGGGCATCCTCTGACTACCTTTGCCCTTGTGGTAGTATTCACCACTATCTGGACCGCCCTTTTGCTGATCAGCTCAGTGATCCAGTTTCTGATGACTGGTTCAACATTTGATTTTTGTAGGGCGTGGTTGATGCTGTTGTGCATAGTCTTGTCAAAAGCCCCTTCTATGTCTATGAAGGCGGCTAGTGTTGAGGCTTTGTTTGTGATAGCCGATTCTATTTTATGTACCACCATGTGTAGTGCTGACTCTGTTGATCTGCCTTTTCTGTAAGCGTGTTGTTGGGGATGAAGTGGTTTGCTTTTTAGTGCTCCGTCCCTTAAGTATCGATCTACCAGTCTTTCCAGAGTTTTAAGCAGGAATGATGTTAGACTGATGGGCCTGAAAGATTTAGCGTGCGTGTAGTCTTCCTTGCCTGGTTTCGGTAGGAAGACTACTTTTGCCTCTCTCCATAACTTAGGTATGTATTTAAAAGCTATGCAGGCCCTGTAGATTGGTAGTAGGTGTTTTATTACCTGATTGGATTGCCATTGAAGGAGTGCTGGGAATATCCCATCCAGCCCTGCCGATTTGAATGGTTTGAAGCTAGTACTGCGGGTATAATAACATACGTTTAAATGGGCGCCCACAGACAGCAGGCGTGAACGGAACGGCTCGCCGCGCACGCCGGCTGTGTGTGGGCGCCCATTTAAACCTCTCCCGTCGTGACCCGCGGCCGTCCCGCGCACGCTCTCTGTGTGTGTTGCGCTTAACCTGTATGTGTTCTGTCCAGTCACTAAAATGCTAGTTTCTTTTCTAGTTTAGGGACTGTTAGTAAGTCTAATAAATTCTATAAATATTTCAGCACTGAGAGTTGTGAATCAATTTAAATAAAGTTTTTAAGTAAAGTCAACGGCAGGTCAACATACCAAAAAAGTTATATGTCAGTGAACCGATTTTCAACTTTAAGTCCTACACATAGGGATCAATATCAATTGAGAAAATTTGACGTTTTGTGGTAGGTTGACGAGCTGTTGTCTGTACATTAATTTACGACATGACATGAGGCAGTATGGTGTATCAAAGGAGTTTTTAGATTTAATAAACTTATCTCACAGGTAGAACGCAAAAAGTATGTATTCATGGAGCTAGGTCTTCAGGATCTCGCCTCTAACTAAGGGTGTACCGCAGGGATCAATATTAGGACCGCTTTTGTTTCTTATTATACAAAAGGCCTATTAAGCTCACAATATTGTCCCGAAGCAGTGGTAGGGTAAAAAAAATATGTTGGGACGTGTAAAAGAGCTTAATTTAGGCCTATTTACAGAAATAAATTTGTTTTATAAGATGGTGTTATTTGTGGATGATACAACATATTCCCAAAAAAAATATTTTTTGATTTTATAACCTCTTACGTTAGTAACAAACAACTTTACTACACCACTGAACTGTGTGTTGCAGAGTCGTGAGCGACATGTCTGGCGCGGCGGCGTCGGGGGCCGGCGCGGGCGGGGCGTCGGTCGCGCTGGGGGGCCTCGGGGGCTCGCTCGAGGAGAAGGTACGTTGGACTTGGTCAAATGGTATTGGCACTATCATCATCATCATCATGTCAGACTAGTGCAGTCCACTGCCGGACGTCAGCCTCCCCCAAAGAGCACGATCTCCCGCTTGTTTCATCTTGCCAGCCATCTTCCTAAGGTCGTCGGTCCATCGAGCTGGTCCTATACTATGTTTGCCCAGACACGGTCTCCACTTGAGAACCCGTTTACTCCACCTTTCATCGGTTCTGCGACAGATGTGGCCGGCCCACTGCCACTTTAGCTTGCTACATTTAAGAACTATGTCCATTTCTTTGGTCTTCTGCCGAATAACCTCGACTGCACTGTGTGAAGAGGTAATTCATAATCGCTCTGGTTGGCTTATAGACCCGTATTCTTTTGAATAAGAATTTATGTTCATTATTACGATTGCATTTTTGTTTGTTAAGCTAAAAAATTAGCCAATATTTAGTAAATAAATTAAAATTGGACATCACAAACATTGCTCAGATCCTATGGTAAGTATTCAAAGCACTTGTGTAACGACGGTACCACAACACCCAGACCTGACACAATATAGAAAAGTTATTTTTTCTACATTGACCGACTGGGAATCGAACCCAGGGACATCAGAGATAGCGACACCAAGTCCGCTATGCCGCCTCTCAGCTGCAGCAGCGCTCTCAGCGGTGTTTTTATTTTACTACTAAATCCATATTCATATTCATTTAGTGCGTCATAAGTGTATATTAAGGTGTTATTACGTTGTGTGAGACCATACTCACGGACCCTGTAAGGGTATTGCATGCATGTTATACAATAATTTATATGTAATCATTAATCAATATTATGTAAATCGTCATATTAATAAATTCAAAAAATTTAAGTATGTATGTCAAGTCTAAATAAATAAAATAATAATACATAAAATTCAATCAAATAAAATCATGCAAATTAAAAAAACTAAAACGCTAAAAATAATCTTAACACTTAAGTACCTAATCAGTTACTTTTGGAGTCGGTGCAAACGAAAACATCTCTCATTGATTGGCACCGACTCCAAAAGTAACTGATTAGGTACTTAAGTGTTAAGATTATTTTTAGCGTTTTAGTTTTTTGAAGTCGGTTTTTTTTTAATAAAATTAACTTATTTCATCCATTTTAGTGATAAATCCTAATCAAAACAAATCTTACGAGTGCAAACATAATTTAACTGCTGAACACCGATTTCATTTCTTATTTTTCCACCCTTAGGGGTGAATTTTTTTCCAAAAATTTTTATTATAGTATCTTTGATACTAAAATCAGTTGGCGTGGTACGGAGTTTATGCGATGTATGATGATTTTCTTATAGATCCCATCATCAGAATTTAACCAAATTTATATGGGACCATTCTGAAAGTATTACCTTTCAAACAAAAAAAATATTATCGAAATCGGTCAACGCAGTAACGAATGATCGCTGAACATACATAAAAAAAAAAAAAAAAGATACCGACGAATTGAGAACCTCCTCCTTTTTTGAAGTCGGTTGAAAACAATATGACAATTTTTAAAAAAAAATATAAACTTAAAATAGTCGTATTTTTTGTATGGAAGGTAGACCAATTATTTTTTCTGTCGCCAAGGATATTGCACTAAAGATTTTTATCATCGAAGAATTCCTACTGATTCACGAGTACCGGGTCGTATTGCGGCAGGACTGCGACCTGCTGTGCCCGGTGTGCTTCGAGCTGATCGAGGAGGCGTACGTGACGCGCTGCGGGCACTCGTTCTGCTACGCCTGCATCGGCAAGTCGGTGGAGCTGCACCGCCGCTGCCCCAAGTGCGGCGCGGCGCTCGCCTCCAGGGAACACATCTTCCCCAACTTCCTCCTCAACGAGTTGGTGAGTACTGAGTGCTGAGTACACAGCAGGTGGGCCGCCGCTGCTACCGACGGTGGCTCTGCTACTGGGGTACTGTTACTACAGCCCTCGCTGCATGACCACAAAAAACGATATGATATACCGTTTTATCGACGCAAACTGTCCATTTTTATTAAAAACTAGCTTTTGCCCGCGACTTCGTTTATTCATGAAAGAATCTCTACACTAATTTCTTGTTTTTTTCTTTCAAAAGAACCTTCTTCTGACAATAACTATATAAAATTTAATTTAATTTTAATTTTATTAATTTTAATTTAATGTTGATTTTATTTTATTGTCGTTTTATTTTATAAGTGAATTTTTGTTTTAATGTAATTTATGGATGCTATGTTGTCTGAAATAAATGAATTTTAATTTAATTTAATTTTAATTTAATAATTAACACAACAAAAACAGAATTGGCGAAATTGGTCCATCCGTTCACGCGTGATGCGATGACCAAGGGAAATAGAGATTCATTTATATATATATAGATAGATATGAAAGATATAGACGCCATGTTGAATTTTTATGATCGCTCTTTCGATAAAAATACAAGATTACGACTATATCTATCATATTTTAAAAAAATAGTCAGTTGATGTCGATATATCGCTACATCATAACGTTTTTTGGTGGTTATGCTGGGTGGGCAGGTGTTACTGCTAACGTAACGCATTGCTACTTAGATGATAGACCGGGAGATGGTGACACAAAATTTCTGGTCATTTGTGCCAAGTATGGCGACCCTTCATGGGTTTAATTACGTAATGATGTAAAGAAAAATGAAGGTCATAGCGCCGGTATCGGCGGCACAATCGTGTGGGGGTTAATCAAACGTGTCGGATGAGTGTTGAATGATTTGTAACACAAACATTCTTGTATTTTGAAGCGTTTTGCCATACTTCTCCGGTGTAACTTGCAGCTCGCCATACCGATGAGAACACATTAATTGAAAAAATCTATTCAAACATTTGTCATCATCATCATCATCATTTTAGCCATAAGACGAATATGGCCTCCTCCATTGACTTCCAGATTGGACGGTTGGAAGCGGTCTGCAACCAGCGTTTCCTGTGACCTTTACCAGGTCGTCTGTCCACCTTTTGAGTGGACGACCGTACGAGTGGTTGTTGTGCCGGCAACCATTTGTACCAGGCTAATTTTTGCACAGCTAACCATCGTCCAGTAGCCATCACGAGAATCACCTTGCCATTCTTTTCCGTCTGTTTCAAACGACCGCCATACCGCCGCAAAGTTTTTTTTTTTTGCTAAACGATTCGTACACCCTATATATTTTTCACCAGTTCTTTGTATAAATAGAAATCTGATAATGCATACATGTGGGAGGTGGCGAATGTGTACATATTTATTTTAAATCGTAAGGGGGCGCGCTCGAACTACATGCACTCGGAATTTTTAAGAACCCCCATACAGAACGGATCGAATCTGGGCTCGTCCGGAGTCGTTTTGTATGGAGTTCTGAAAAATGTTGGGCGCATGAAGTCCGAGCCTCACAACGTCGGTGTCGCGACAGGTAGCGAAGCGTCGCCTGCGCTCGTGCCGGGCCGGGGGCGGGGCCGGGGGCGGGGGCGGGGCCGGGGGCGGCGGGGGCGGGGGCGCGGCGGCGGGGCCCGGCGAGGCGGAGCGGCTGCGGCAGCTGGTGGCGGGGGGCGCGCGCACCCTGGCGCTGGCGGACGTGGACGCTCTGCTGGACGCGCTGGCGCGGCGCAAGCGGCTGCTGGAGGCGGAGTCGGCGGCGGCGCACCACCGGCTGCTGCACGAGTTCCTGGCGCAGCTGCTGGCGCACCGCACGCACCAGCTGGACCAGCTGGCGAGGGAGGCCGCGCTCGTCAGGAAGGTACGCCGCTCCGGCGCTGCACTATGACCTCATCAAGAAATTGATAGATAGAACGCACAAAAACGAGACAGAAAATAATAAAATATAGATTAACGACAACACGATAACAAAAACAAACATTGCCGAAAACTTCGTAATTAAACCGAGTAGGTAGTGTGTGTACCCCGCTGCATTACGAAAGGGAGAAGGTAGCTCAGTAAAAATTTGCTCTCGGAGCGAGTTACTGGTATTCTGCTACCCAGGGGCGTGCATCCCATATAGGCTATTATGCAGAGCCTACCTTCATAAAAAACCGACAGAACAGCTAACCATAATTATTAATTACGTATTCAACAATAAACAATAAATATTCTGTAACCATTTTGTCGTCTACCTGTATTTATTCCTTACTAAAGCGCGCAACTTAGATCGTTACTGTGCAATTTAACCAATGTTAGTCTGCCGCGAGATCGCCTACTGTTTCACGCAAACTTACTCAATTTTACCTCACAGCCTACCCCCATCTGAAACCAATGCACGCCCCTGCTGCTACCGTAACATACGAACTAGTATTTGGATATACTAAAAATAAAGTCGCCGTCGCTATTTTTGTTTACATTATTCGACAAAACGATACTCAGGATGTTTCGAATCACAATGACAGGTGAAAGTCCAGAGAGGGTCATCATCATCGTTTCAGCCATAGCACGTCCACTGCACGATTCAGGCCTTCCCTGATGACTTCCAGATTGGCCGCTTGGAATCGGCCTGCATCCAGCGTCTTCCTGCGACCTTTACCAGGTCGTCTGAGCACCTTGTGAGTGGACGTCCTACGCTGCGCTTGCCGGTACGCGGCCTCCATTCTAGAACCTTTCTGCCCCATCGGCCATCAGTTCTACGTGCTATGTGCCCCGCCTACTGCCACTTCAGCTTGCTGATCCGTCGGGTTATGTCAGCGACTTTTGTTCGTTAACGGATCTACCGTTTTTAACCTTGAGCTTTTTATGAGGTAAAGAGATTATTATTAGTGAGATTTGTGATGTATGTTTTGAGATGACGTATGGCTATGGCAGGACATGGACCACGTGGCCGGGGTGCTGCAGGAGCTAAGGCAGGGCGCCGAGGGGCTCGCGCGCGTGCCGCTCGACGCTAGCGGAGACTCCGCAGTACTGGCGCTGCGGCGGGAGCTGGGCTCGCTGGCGCAGGCGCCCAGCCTGCAGGGGCTGCAGGGGCTGCCGGGGCACGGTATGTTACAACATGCACCGGCACTCAGCGCGCGTGCCGCTCGACGCTAGCGGAGACTCCGCAGTACTGGCGCTGCGGCGGGAGCTGGGCTCGCTGGCGCAGGCGCCCAGCCTGCAGGGGCTGCAGGGGCTGCCGGGGCACGGTATGTTACAACATGCACCGGCACTCAGCGCGCGTGCCGCTCGACGCTAGCGGAGACTCCGCAGTACGGGCTTAACGCAACAAATACAATACTTCGCGTCGGGTTACTCTCGATGACAAACACTGCGACAACTCAAATGTTCGACGTTTGTTGTGCCTCCCATGTTGTTTGGCTGGTGAGGTCCAGTGACAGATTGGACCAGATTTATACGGTTTCTTTTCTGACGTGGTAGTGAGGCTATCCTCAGAACCAGACTATGTCGTGTCGCAGTTATTCACGGGTCACATCACAAGTGTTTCAGACAGCGCCTACACAAAATCCAAGTCCAAAATTGACTGCCCACAACATTCAGCCGGACTTTCTGTGAGAACACCTGCGAAACCCCTCATGTTTAATTCACTCATCTTCCTCTCGAGAGCGACAACTAACCATAGGCAGATTGGCGTGTAGGCTTCGATCAATAAGTATGTAATTTAGTATTAATATTTGCCTACTTAGGGTGAAAACTATAGGCTTGTTGAATATCTGTTGTCGTAATTTTATATTATTTAATTTACAAGCTGTTTGTTTTCCAATAAAATTAAATTAAATTGAACTATCGCTGTGTTGCCTGCAGGGGACAGCCCTACGGCTTGCTCTGAGGAAGAGAGCTTCGCGGGGGGCGGGGGTGGAAGTGGGGGCGGGGGAGGGGGGGACGCGCTGGCGGCGCGCTGGCGCAAGCTCACCGCGCACTTCGACGACTTCGTGCAGGTACTCACGCATTTATGATATCAAATTTAAATTCAAATTCAAATTTATTTATTTGCATCAAACATGGTATATACAGTTCTTAAATACATTTTTAGTCACATGTTAGGCTACATAAAGGAGCATGCAAATGTCGTTGAAAAAAAAAACATTATTGAAATGTCAAGAGCCTGTTTATAAATGAAAAATTAAATCAAATGTCACGCCCAGAATAAAATGAATAAAAGTAAAAAAAAAAAACAATGATGTCCAATTTAATATATATATTTAATATCCTTCTAATATTGTGAATGCGAAAGTTTAGGTAGATACTCGTAGATAGAAATTAAGTTTTGCAAAACAGACATATTCACACAAAAAAAAAAGAAATAATAAAATAAAGATTGTATGTATGTTTGTTATTTTTTCACTCAAAAACTACCGAAAATTTTAAATTTTGTTTTTAAATAAAAACATTTATTTCGAACAACTAGACCCATATAATGTTAGTACAAGAACTTAAAAACCTATGTTAGTAACAATGATAATATAACACTTAAAAAAAATCGACTGCATCGGATCATTGATCAGATCACGATCACGATCAGATCACGCCTTCGTATCGCAGCACTAATCCTAACCATAATGAATTGCAGGACCTAATGGATCTATGTGACTTACGCCAATTTAACAATGTCAGAAATCACCTGGACAGTCTACTTGACTTAGTATTTTCAAATGATGACGTAACGGTTAATCACTGTACTGACCCGTTGATTGAGGAAGATTCTTACCATCCAGCACTAGTCTGCCAAACAAACTTCGCTGACCTACCGGTTTTAAAATCTCGGACAAGACCTAAATATCTCTACAATAAAGGTGATTTTTTGGCAATATGTACCGATCTCGACAACCAAGACTGGCAAAATCTGTTGTCGCATGGGACAGTGGACGATGCAGTGGACACATTTAACAGTATATTAAGTTCTCTGAGAGACAGAAACGTACCTCTCAAGTATGTCAACCCTAATCAATATCTAGTGTGGTACTCACCTGCACTAAAAAAAATTCTTAAGGAAAAGAATAAGTATCATAGAAAGGTTAGGACTTACGATAATAAGGCTGACGTTGCCGCCTATAGTGTTTTACGGCAACGAGCGAAAAGAGTGGAACAAGAGTGCTTTAATAACTATATAAAAAATACTGAACATTCTATACGTGAAAACCCCAAGGCTTTCTGGTCCTACATTCATGCCAGTAAGCATCATATCTCATATCCCTCTTCTATGATCTTTAGGAACGATGTTGTGACGTCAGGTAATGAGATCTGCAATGCCTTTGCTGAGTTTTTTTAATCTAACTTTTTAAAACCCGATCTCGCAAATAACACTTCACCGGCTGTCTCAACCATTCATGACGAGCAGGTCATGGCCTCACCTGATATTAGTACTATTGACATTGTGGAGGATCAAGTCTGCAAAATTTTAGAATCACTTGACTGTAACAAGTCGGCGGGCCCTGACGGTTTACATCCAATCTTAATATCAAAATGCGCAGGTAGCCTGGCTTTCCCAGTAAGTTTCTTATTCAGACGCTCTGTTAGTGAGGGTATTGTACCAATGATCTGGAAAACTGCTACAGTCACTCCCATACACAAAAAAGGCTCCAAGCGCGAAATTGATAATTATAGACCAATATCTAAGATCTGTATATTGGCCAAAGTATTGGAGAAACTGGTTCACCAACAAGTATATGCAGCTCTCAAACATACCTTCATACCTCAGCAGCATGGTTTTTTAAGGGGAAGATCCACAGTCAGTAACCTTATAGCGTTTACGGAGGATGTACCTTCTGGTATGCAGTCTGGAGGCCAAGTCGACACTATATATACTGACTACACTAAGGCATTTGATCGAATTGATCACGTGATCCTGCTCACCAAGCTACAGGTAGCTGGTATCCATGGTGATCTTTTCAGATGGTTTACCTCCTACATTACAGACCGATGTCAGACTGTGGTTCTTAACGGGTATTCTTCACATTCACGCTTCTCAGCCATTCCATCTGGCGTCCCGCAAGGCTCAATTTTGGGACCTCTATTGTTTACATTATTTATTAATGACATTCATAAATGCTTTGTTAATTCTCAATACTTATTATTTGCTGATGACATGAAAGTATATAAAAAAATATGCTCAATAAACGATTGTGTACAGTTACACCATGATCTTGACAGGTTACAGCGTTATTGTGTCATTAACAAACTTGAACTAAACGTCTCTAAATGCAATTGTATTACTTTCACCAGATCTCGAAATGAGTTATATTTTAATTATACACTAAACCAACAGTCGCTCCAACGTACTGACCACACGAGAGACCTCGGTGTAACATTAGATTCTAAGCTCCTCCTTGCCAAACATATTGAAATTATAACATCTAAAGCTACAAAGACACTAGGATTTATAATTAGAATCACGAAAAATTTCAAAATGGTAAAATCGCTTAAAATCCTGTACTGTTCATTAGTAAGAAGTCAACTAGAATACGCATGTCAAGCTTGGAATCCTCAATATGAACTATATGTAGACAAAATCGAAAAAATTCAGAAAAAGTTTCTAAGATTTTTAAATTATAAGCACCGGTTAAACTCAAGTTTTAACTACACTGAAAACTGCCAACGTCACCACTTACTTCCACTAAAACTGCGGAGAGAGGCGGCTGACCTAACATTTCTTCAAAACCTAACTAATGGTAAAAATGATTGTATCGAGCTTCTATCTAGGGTCAAGATACAATTACCAGTTCGTGCCAACTGCAGGAGAAATCATCTCAGACTCTATGTTGATGCAAGTACTACAAATTATAGACGGAATTCTTATTTCAACAGGGTATTTAAAAACTTTAACCGTAATTATTCAGAACATGTTGACCTATTTACGGCGAGACCAAATTATTTTAAGAATAAAATTAATACTGAATTTTTCGAGGTGTAACTTGGTGACACTTTCATTTCTATAAGTGTATTACTACCCCATTTTGATGTGGCTTTAAAATTATTGTTTGTAATTCTGTTTTGTTCCATTGCTTTGCTCTGTTAAAGAAATATGTAGTTTTTGGATTATATACATTTCTATTCGCGAAAACTGTTCAAGGCATACTTGTTTCTTACTATTTTATCTATATTTGTTATACAAATGCTGTTTGTTTTCCATTTAGTAATAAATAAATAAATAAATAAAACGCTGGCTGCGACAGCGAGAAACACTTGTCAAATTTCGACGGGTCAGCCAACGTTCTCGGTAGCTTAGTTGGAAAAGCTCTCGCCCGGCATGCGATGCGACGTGGGCTCGAGTCCCGCCTGAGGCGTTCGATTTTTTTCAAGTGTTATAGATAGATAGATAGATAGATACTCTTTATTGCACACCATATAAGTAAAATACACATGATTTTTACAGAAAGACGTACAATTTAGGCGGTCTTATCGCTAATAGCGATCTCTTCCAGACAACCTTTAGGTAGAGGACAACCATTATATTACCGAACTTTTGATGAAATTTGGCATAGATACACAATAGCGACTAACTATTAATTAAGATTTAAGTACCGTTAAGTTTTATCCGGGTGATGTCAACGCAGACGAAGTCGCGGGCAAAATCTTGTATGTTATAAGCCTTTGGAAATGCACCCTTCAGGTTGTGATAAGATGGAAGATGAAATTTAGTTAAAAAAAGCGACTATCATTTTGTATAGTTTTGTCTCTTTCTTATAGTGTTTAATGACAGCAATAAATTTTTTTTTCCATCTTGACTCAACTATACTTTATTACCTGAAAAAAATTGATGTGTCAATTTTTTTTATTATCATTATATTTTCTTTGCTGAGCTGATCTGATAATGGCATTAAATTAGATCGATGGTGTCTCACTTTGAGCGATGAACTAGATCACACCGAAGTGAATGAAGAACGAACGAAGGGTTTAACTGAAACACCTAAGTTCAGAACTGCTAATATCTTTTTCTTGATCTTCCAAACTGTAAAAACAAATGCTAGTGTTACCACTGACCTGTTATTAAAAGGACTTGGACAGGCTGCTGTCAAATTCTTGACAGGATGGTTCTAATAAAATATGTCGTCGATGTATTATTTTAAGTTTGCAGTGGCAACACTCTCTCTCTGTCAATATCGTGTTTCACATGTTCGTAAAATTAATACAAATAATTGTTGTTTTACCAACACAGGACACATTACAATTTTGCGGTGTTAGGTAAATAAAGGTATGCATGTGTCGCCCTGCAAGGGTATTTGCTATCAAATACCTATTTGATTATGCTCAGCATTTGTCGTGACACACACACACACACACACACACACACACACACACACACACACAATATTGCACACTATACAAGTATATTAGGTCCTTACATATGAAACTGCCGATACTCAATACTGGCAACTTTAACATCAAATATCTTGCGTTTGATTTGGAATTCCAAATTCAAATTTATTTCGAAATTAAGCCAGAAAAATATTGTTTTAAAATTCGTATTCCATTTGTTTTCACATCATTTGTTTGAGCTTCAACATTGCTATAACAACAACTATGGACGAATTGGAAATTCGCGGTATTTCCGAATACGAGTTCCATCGTGGCACCAGTGCTGCAGAAACGACTCTAAGAATTATCGACGTGTACGGACCAGGCTCCGCTAACGAACGAAGGGTGCGTTTTTGGTTTCAACGTTTCCGTTCTGAAAATTTTACAAGAATAAAAATTCTTCTTAAAAGAATCTTAAAACCGCCTTCAATCACTTCATAGACTCTCGCTCCCAGGATTTTTTTTCCAAAGGGATCAATGATCTGCCTATAAAATGGTGGAAGTGTATCGATAACAACGGCCCGTCTTTCATTTCGGCCGACACAAACATGTGCCTGGCCGTTTTTCCCCTGCCCACCCTACGGACGACGGCCCAAGCCGAGGTCCGAGCCTACAGAGGCGCCCTCGAGGCCAGAGTCCGACTCACCCCCAGATCGGGCCCGCTAGTGCGGAGCCCGACAGCGGTCCGGCCTGTTTCGGCAGTTCCGGACCCGTCGGCGCCACCACTAGCGGGTTCGCCGCTTGGTAGGGTGCCTTTTGCACTCCACATTGGCCCGATCACGCCTGCTAGTATGGGGCTCGACACGTACGAGTCCGAGCCCACACTCGGCCGGGTCGCGGCGACCGCTAGCGGGGCGGACCTAGGCTGTGCGCCTTCAGCGCACGCCACAACTGCCCGGTTTAAGCTGAAGAATGTCTTCCTCAAAGGCACTCAGCGATAGGTCCATCCATAAAAATAAAAATAAAAGATAACAACAGCGCATATTATGATTAAATAATTTCACAAAAAAAGTCGGTTCACTTTTTTGATACTGAACGGCAATTTCATGTGTACGGACCTAATATTACACACGATTACAATATTATTGTCGAGTGTTGTGTCCAGTGCTACTTCGCGCACCGCGCGGACGAGCTGTACTTCCCCGGCACGAGCCCCGCGCCGGCCGGCACGCCGCTCACGCCGCCGCCGGGGCCCGCGCCGGGGCCCGCGCCGGGGCCCGCGCCGGGGGCCCACGCAGACCACGTGCCGCTGGGGCCCGGCGAGACCGCCTCCGACCACGCCTCAATGTGTAAGTGTTGACTCCCTCTATCGAATTATGAAGACAAAAATGATTATTTAATTGTAACTCACAAATTTAACTACGTAGATGACTGATCTTGGAAAAAACTTTTGACATATCTACTTTACAAAATGAATGATTAGGTACTGTCTTTTTTAACCGACTTCAAAAAAGGAGGAGGTTCTCAATTCGTCTGTATTTTTTTTTGTATGCATTTTAAGCGATTACTCCGCAAATTATGAATCGATTTTGATAAGTTTTTTTTTATTTGGTAGATCATACTTTAGACGTAGTCCCTTATACATTTCATCGAATTTGATTCAGCGCTATTTAAAAAAATCAATAAATACTAAGATAATGTTCGACGACCTCCGTAGCCGAGAGGCGAGCATACCGGACTTGGTGTCGCTATCTCTGAGGTCCCGGGTTCGATTCCCGGTCGGGTCAATGTAGAAAAATAACTTTTCTATATTGTCTCGGGTCTGGGTGTTGTGGTACCGTCGTTGTTTCTGATTTCTGTAACACAAGTGCTTCAGCAACTTATCATAGGATCAGAGCAATGTATGTGATGTTGTCTAATATTTATTTTTTATTTATTATATTAATGTTTTAGTTCGTGCTTCTTGTATCTATGTTACCCAATATCTTCGACAAATGCGAATAGATTTTGATGGTTCTTGTTTTATTGAATAGCTTAAACTTCAAAGATACTATAATTAAAATTTGCGGAACAAAAACACCCCTAAGGGTGAAAGAAAGGCGATAAAATTGGTGTTCAGCAGTTAACTTTTCTCATAACAAATAGATGAAATAATTTTTTTTTTGAAATTTATAAAATTTACTTAATTTATTTGTTTTTTATGGCCGGTTTTATCCTACTGCAGAGCAATGTGTCTTCCAACCACCTCTATGTTTGATTCTGGGAGTACTTGTCCATGTCTTTCTATGAATTTTAAAAAACATACGCTTTTCGCATATCATCATCATCAATACTATCGATAGTTTGATAGTATTACACTATTACTTATCTATCGATAGTGTAAGCTATCGATACTATTGTTCATAAACATATGGTCTTCGATAGTATCGATACTATCGAAGCTAATACTTTAGATACTCTCGATACTATATTTGTATATCAATACTATTGCCCTGTATAACACTATCGATACCATCGATAGGCTATCGATACTATTGATATGACGTAATCTTATAACTTGTAACTTATTCGCTGTGTGCGCGATGACAGCGCCCCTAGTGACCACAATTATTGTGGACTTGAGTCTCTTAAATAAGGGCAACTGGATGGTTTGAGAATGATTTTCGGATTGTTTTTCTTCGAAATTAGATGAAAATATCTAAAAAGTTTGCGCATATTATAATAAGTGATTTTCTTACTTGAACTAAAATACGAATTTTATAATACCTACGGGATTTTAATCAATACAACATGATATAAGTTTCCAACCTCAAAATGTGCAAAAAGGGAAAAAAAATGTATTAGCACAGCGTGTGAGAGATTTTGAAGGGCTCAGAACCAACGGACAAAGCTACTTAATAAGATCTGTGATCATAAGACAAACGTCTGTAACACAAATTCCCTACAAACTTTTTTCTTTTCACAGCTGCAGCTATCCATTTATTTCTTTGCTCCAATTTCCATCTTGATGTTGGAAACGAATAAAACATGTACGAAATGTTTTTCCCATTGTTTCTACACTTTATAACAGAACACGTATGACCCATATCGCGAATTTTAACGTTTTCACTTAAAAATACTTAATAACGTCAGTATGGAATTCTATGGAAATATAGCAATTTGACACATGACAGTCCAGAGATTTTTCACATTTCTGCTACATTGCGTGCTGCGATCGATTTGACGCCCCCATCCCAAACCAACCACCCCCTCCCTACCCACTTCGCACACAGCGAATACAGGGCTATTTGTAAAACATCAACATCCTCCGAGGGTCTGATCCTCGTACTCAAATACAACAACTTTTTCTATGGGACCAACATTGAATTTCGAATCGGTTCATTAATGGCCGAGTTCTGAGGTAAAACGTTTTAAAAAAAAAACAACCGAATTGAGAACCTCCTCCTTTTTTGAAGTCGGTTAAACAGTAGTAATAATAACTGACCCCCGACGCTCGGTGCAGGCGGCGACCAGCGGCTGCCGGAGGGCGCGGGCGCGGCCCCGCCGCCGCCGCCGCCCGGCTCGGGCTCGCCCTTCCACTCGCTCGGGAACACCTCGCGCGCGCCGCACCCGCAAGGTAATTAAAACCAATAAAACCAATTTATTTCTGTAAATAGCCCTAAATTAAGCTCTTTTACACGTCCCAATATATTTTTTTACCCTACTCACAAACACATCTAAATAAGAAAATATAAAATAATAAAGCCATTAATGTAACTGTTTGTAGTCCCAAATAAAGAGAAAAAAGAAGTCTACGATTGGATAGATTGCAGTGGAAATGGGATTATATTTAAAAAACGTGTATTGTCTTTACCCTGCGCCTTAATGTAGGAGCAATAACATCAAATCAATCTTCCTACTCCGATCACCGCTTATTTATTTATTTTTATTTCATTAAATCAGACAACGCAGGTCCATTTTATTAGTAAGATCTTATAAGCTATATTAGTAACAACAAAAACACAAAACAATAAAACAGAGAGAACTACAGATGGCATCGGCGGGTCAGCCAGTGTTCCTCTTGACCAGCACCCTGGCAAGATGGCGAGTTATAGGAGAGTCATATCTCCCCGCTATGGTCTTCAGGATGGAGTTGAAGCTGGCCCGTACCCTGCAGAGCAACGACGCTGATTTTTTACGCATGATAGCATAGAAATCGTCAGTGCGTGCCTCGGCGAACATCCCTGAGGCATTGCAAAATCGAGGCAGCCCCAACAACATTCTGAAGCCATTGTTATATTGGACACGTAGAGCTACTACTCGAGTTATTACTCGTACTATATCGGTGTCAGGCGGCGGGCGCGGGCTGGAGGCGTTCCGCGAGGACCTGGTCGCGTTCACGCGCTACCGCGCGCTGCGGCCGCTCGCCACGCTCTCCTACTGCAGCGACGCCATCAACTACTCCACCATCGTCTCCACCATCGAGTTCGACAAGGACGACGAGTTCTTCGCCATCGCCGGCGTCACGAAGCGGATCAAGGTAAAGTCGGTAGCAGCCGTTTACGTTGATGATGTCTGCCTCAGTCTTTTGTAAGGTAAAACAGCTCGTCAATCTACAACAGAACGGATCATTTCTTTTATTGACAAATCCATTAAGACTATTTGTAAATCTCAATCTATTTCTTTTAACATGCTATGTACTGTGTTCTGTTTTGTGTACTGAATGAATAAAATAAAACGTCAAATTTTCTAAAGTGATATTGATCTCTACGTATCGGACTTAAAGTTGAAAATCGGTTCAATGGACATTTAAAGGACTTAAACTTTTCGGATAGGTTGACCTGAGATACTGAATGATAAATGAATATTAAACAGTGAATTGAATGACAGAACAAATGAATCTACTGTCAGTGTCTGCAGGTGTTGATTTGATGTTGAAAATAATTATCTAACTGATTAGGGTTGCCCGATAAAAGCTAACAATAGAGAGAGAGAGAGAAGCGAACATAGTCCCAGGTTTGGTTTCCGGTCGGTCAATGGAGAAAAATAACTTTTCTATATTGTTTCGTGATGTGTGTGATGTGCGTGCGCAGGTGTTCGAGTACGAGGCGGTGGTGCGCGACGCGGTGGACGTGCACTACCCGTGCGCGGAGATGCAGTGCTCGCACAAGATCTCGTGCGTGTCCTGGAACGCGTACCACAAGAACGTGCTGGCCTCCTCCGACTACGAGGGCACCGTGTCCGTGTGGGACGCCGGCACCGGCCAGCGCACCCGCGCGCTACAGGAGCACGACAAGCGCTGCTGGTCCGTGCACTTCAACAGGTACACCGCACCGCACCGCACCGCGGGGTGCCGGCACCGGCCAGCGCACCCGCGCGCTACAGGAGCACGACAAGCGCTGCTGGTCCGTGCACTTCAACAGGTACACCGCACCGCACCGCACCGCGGGGTGCCGGCACCGGCCAGCGCACCCGCGCGCTACAGGAGCACGACAAGCGCTGCTGGTCCGTGCACTTCAACAGGTACACCGCACCGCACCGCACCGCGGGGTGCCGGCACCGGCCAGCGCACCCGCGCGCTACAGGAGCACGACAAGCGCTGCTGGTCCGTGCACTTCAACAGGTACACCGCACCGCACCGCACCGCGGGGTGCCGGCACCGGCCAGCGCACCCGCGCGCTACAGGAGCACGACAAGCGCTGCTGGTCCGTGCACTTCAACAGGTACACCGCACCGCACCGCACCGCGGGGTGCCGGCACCGGCCAGCGCACCCGCGCGCTACAGGAGCACGACAAGCGCTGCTGGTCCGTGCACTTCAACAGGTACACCGCACCGCACCGCACCGCGGGGTGCCGGCACCGGCCAGCGCACCCGCGCGCTACAGGAGCACGACAAGCGCTGCTGGTCCGTGCACTTCAACAGGTACACCGCACCGCACCGCACCGCGGGGTGCCGGCACCGGCCAGCGCACCCGCGCGCTACAGGAGCACGACAAGCGCTGCTGGTCCGTGCACTTCAACAGGTACACCGCACCGCACCGCACCGCGGGGTGCCGGCACCGGCCAGCGCACCCGCGCGCTACAGGAGCACGACAAGCGCTGCTGGTCCGTGCACTTCAACAGGTACACCGCACCGCACCGCACCGCGGGGTGCCGGCACCGGCCAGCGCACCCGCGCGCTACAGGAGCACGACAAGCGCTGCTGGTCCGTGCACTTCAACAGGTACACCGCACCGCACCGCACCGCGGGGTGCCGGCACCGGCCAGCGCACCCGCGCGCTACAGGAGCACGACAAGCGCTGCTGGTCCGTGCACTTCAACAGGTACACCGCACCGCACCGCACCGCGGGGTGCCGGCACCGGCCAGCGCACCCGCGCGCTACAGGAGCACGACAAGCGCTGCTGGTCCGTGCACTTCAACAGGTACACCGCACCGCACCGCACCGCGGGGTGCCGGCACCGGCCAGCGCACCCGCGCGCTACAGGAGCACGACAAGCGCTGCTGGTCCGTGCACTTCAACAGGTACACCGCACCGCACCGCACCGCGGGGTGCCGGCACCGGCCAGCGCACCCGCGCGCTACAGGAGCACGACAAGCGCTGCTGGTCCGTGCACTTCAACAGGTACACCGCACCGCACCGCACCGCGGGGTGCCGGCACCGGCCAGCGCACCCGCGCGCTACAGGAGCACGACAAGCGCTGCTGGTCCGTGCACTTCAACAGGTACACCGCACCGCACCGCACCGCGGGGTGCCGGCACCGGCCAGCGCACCCGCGCGCTACAGGAGCACGACAAGCGCTGCTGGTCCGTGCACTTCAACAGGTACACCGCACCGCACCGCACCGCGGGGTGCCGGCACCGGCCAGCGCACCCGCGCGCGTGCAGGACGTGTGTGTGCGGAGTGCGGTCACTGGCCGGCGCAAAGAGCACAAAGAGATGAACCATTCCTTTTAGGTCATATGTGTAATCACTAATAATAGAGTACTTAAAACAGAACCTTGGGGAAATCCAAATAAAACTAGGTAATGTGATATTTTGGCATTTTATTTTAAGGGATCGGGACGATATGTCGGTATTACAGATAAAACTAACCTCAACTATCTTCTGCATGATATTCAGCTGAAGCAATTTTTGTCTCGAGTGTCGGAAGAAGAACAATAATGTAAGCGCAGATGTCCAAGAATACCCCGATAAGATATTCTTGTATCAGTTTTAAAAATGCTTAAACTGTCTTAGGTACTGAAGCTCTTCCGAAACCCAAATTGTGATTTTGTTAGAATCAAGAGAGTATCAAGATTAACATTATATTTTTAAATTCTTAAGTTTTGTTGGGGCCACCAATAGCTTAAATAATTGACGGACGTTACACCATCAGTATTTCAACGTCATTTCGAATCGTTTAACTCACTGATTGAACGTTATTGTTCTGCCGAGATCGGGCTTAGGCGTAGCGTTCATCGGGAGAGGCCTATTTTCAGCAGTAGATTGATGTAGGCTGCTTATGATAATAATGAGCTATCTGTCTCATTCTCGGGAACAGGTTCGGAACCTTTCGGTAACAAATTTACGATCGGAAAACCACGTGACACTAGGATTTAACATTTGTGTCACTCGATCCACCGCTCGACAACTCGTTTTCGATAACTGAATTGGGGGCCTGGACAGATTTGTGGGCGTAATAATAAACTGTCCATCGTGTCACGCTACCACGAACTCTTCTTCTTCATCTATACGGTCGATCCCGATTGCGTCCAAAGCCATCGCTTCGGAGCCCAGGGTCCGCTTTCCTCGATTTACTCCTCCACTTCGCGCGGTCTTGAGCGTCTCTAGTTGTGAGATCATCGGCACGCATGTCTGCCAGCATCTTCTGGGTGTACCCCTTTTGCCAGGCCCCGGCGGTGGCGGCACGACCAGACATTCGTAGCTTACCGGTTTCGGCAAATTCTGGCCGTGCCAGCTCGGCGAGTCTCCTGCAGTTCGTTCTTCAGCTAACGGGTTCCGTCCCGCAGAGCGGACGTGCGGCTGCTGGCGTCGGGCTCGGACGACGCGCGCGTGAAGCTGTGGGCGCTCAACGCGGAGCGCTCGGTGGCGACGCTGGAGGCCAAGTTCAACGTGTGCTGCGTGCGCTTCAACCCGCGCTCGTCCTGCCACCTGGCGTTCGGCTCGGCGGACCACTGCGTGCACTACTACGACCTGAGGGCCCCGCGGCATCCGCTGCAGGTCAGCGTTCGATTATTTTTTTTCAATTTAAAAATGTCTTCATTTCATTATAATGAGTATACAGTTAAACAGTTCCGGTGTACATTTTTTCTCCTAGAATGTTATAAAATTTAACTTTAAATTCATTTAATAAGCTGTTGCGCTTGTTAAAACTTTTGAAAAATATACATTAACCCCTTGTCTACGAATGGTAATCTACGTCTATATAAATCTGTATGAAGCAGTTGACTGTGCGAGCTTTAGTTTAGCATTACATTTGTTACCATAATAATCTGATTTTATAAACAAAATGGAAAAAAGAATCCAGCAGATAGGATCATTGTGAAGGTAAAAGCATAAAGCGACCGATTAGTGGATACAAAATAGCAAACGAAACGGCAACAAAAGACCGGTCGTAGGCAAGTAAGCTCGTCAGTACGAACAGTGGCCCGCGCAGGACCCCAGGTCAGCAGGTCAGCATTAGCTAGGGACGACTCGCTCCCGTCACCCGTGGGCCATGAGGCATAAGATAAGATAAGATAAGATAATTTTTATTTACATAAACATGTGTGAGATATACAAAGCATTGGCCGACATATTTAGTTGGTGTTAGTGTCATTAGTATCAACATGTCTTACCGATATATTTATTTATTTATTTAAACTTTATTGCACAGGTAGGTACAATTGGCGGACTTAATGCTAAACAGCATTCTCTACCAGTCAACCTTGAGGTAGTGCAGATAGTGAAGTTTGTGGCGGAGTATGAAGTAACTGACAAGTTTATTACATGAGAAAATACTTTAATTAAAATAAACATTACATGCTAGTACACATAAGTAAATATTTTATAAAAACTAGATATACATATATATTAAATACACATACATAAATAATAATAAGAATACATACATACGGGGAAGTCTAACATTGATGGGTGAAGGTCTAGAGAGAGAAAAAAAAGGAGAAGAAAAAAAAGAAAAAAAACAGAAAGAAAACAGGAGACGCATGAAAATGATCAGTTCCGAAGGGTGCCAAGATAATGCTCAAGAAGTGATTTTTTGAAAACAAATTTAGATGACGATTGTTTGATACGGAGAGGGAGAGAATTCCAAAGACGGATAGCTGAGATGGTAAAAGAGTCGGATAAGAATACGGTGTGTAAAATTTATAGCGTTAGTTCGTTAGTTCTCAGTTAACATTAGCAATGTCCAACAATATACAAAGTCTATTTAAATTATTACTCAAACAATCAACAATTGAAATATATTATATAAGGAAATTATTATTAATTATTACATTATGTTCATGTCAAAATTTGTCATTAAGAAAGTCAGTTACAGTGTAGTAGCATTTTTCAATTAGAAGGTTTTTAAATTTATTTTTAAAAAGATTGTTGTTTAAAGATTTACATACCTGAGGAATTTTATTATAAATTTTAGGAGCCATGCATACTACACTCTTTCTTAGCAGAGCCGTTTTTGATGGTTGCAAGCACAGTTCGCTTCCGTCTCGACGGTTGCGTATAACCTTATCAGATAACCGAAGAAATAGGTTAGGATTAGCGTCCAGCGTCGGAGGTTCCCGCCGAAAATCAGCGTCGTGATAAGTCTGTGGCTGTCACGACAAATGCTGAGCGGGCACCTTTTCGACACAATATCTAATTTATATTGTTTTGTGTATTATTATATTATTTTCTCTTGTGTGTCGAATAAACGTTTCTTTCTTTCTTTCTTTCTCTGACAAAGAGAGCCACCTCCATTATACATAAGGACGGAAGTGTGAGAATTCTGTGCTCGATAAAATATGGCATGCAACTATCGGTGGTCCGAAGACATGCGTGGCATGCGATAGAGATATCGGTTTGATCGTTCCCGTGTGTCGATCGATCGGCAGGTGTTCCGCGACCACCGCAAGGCGGTCTCGTACGTGCAGTTCCTGGACGCGCGGTCGCTGGTGTCCGCGTCCACGGACTCGCAGCTGAAGCTGTGGCGCGTGGAGTCGCCGCGCTGCGTGCGCTCCTTCAGCGGGCACGCCAACGAGAAGAACTTCGTCGGCCTCGCCACCGACGGGAAGTACCTCGCCTGCGGGTCCGAGAACAACGCCTTGTGAGTGCATATGTCTTGCTTTATATTCTACCCGCTGTTGTTCGCGACTTTTGTTCGCGTGGTCTTTACTGTATTTATTTAAAAAATCTGCAGGACTTTTTTCATTTTTTCTTTCTTAAGAACCATCACATTGTTGATCACAATGTTTCCTCGCATGTATGAAGTATCATTTTATGTGTATCATCATTTCAGCCATAGGACGTCCACTGCTAAACATAGGCCTCCCCCGGTGACTTTCATTGGGCCACGCGTGGCAGGCAGGTTGTCAAGCGCAGTTTTTTTAAATAAAATTTCGCACGCAGACGCTGCTGCCCGTCTCGTGCTATAGAAATTAGTCGCCTCTTACGACATCGGCCGCTGTTAAAAGATGTCGGAAAATATTTTATTCTGTCAATGAATATTTAAATTTGAATAGTTAATTCTGTATACTATTTTATTAGCGTGTAATTTATTTTTAATATATTTGACTATTGTGATATTATTGGAATCAAATTTGACATGTGTTAAAAATGGTATTAGGTTAATTGTTTCCAATTTTTCTTTTAAATTTGTATTTTAATTTATTTTATTCGTTTTGACATTGACATTTTACATTTTCCACAATTAGACTTCAATTTATTTTATTTAATATTTGCATGCTATTTGTAAATGGCTGAAAAAGCTGAACGTTATACCGCAATTCCATCCACAATGTACCCTTTTTCATATGCAAATAAATTTCATTTCATTTCATTTCGGAAGTTTCGCGTCATATATCAGCGTAAGTTCGTGTGCCCACTCTTCAACTGCCAGACCGTCTGCATCCGTTTCCCGGTAGCCCCAGCTTGCATTGTGACTATTAAAGTCGCCCAGAACAACTTTAAACTTGTGGGCATCAAAGTTGTTGGGTTTGTGAAACCGGAATTGAACGCCAGGTGGTTTGTACACAGATGTTATCGTGCAGTTTGAAGTATCTAATGTTATTTGTTCAACTGACTCTTCAGAGTAGCAGTAGGTAGATACTATTTTGGCGTTGGGGCTAAGAAACATAGCACTGCCATGTTTTGGTTGTGGAATTTCCGCCACGAGAGTAAATCCGGGGATAGAAGGTCTCATTTGGTTAGAGTCACGATGTGTTTCTTGAGCACATATGACGTCGACTCCATTTTTGAGGCACAAGTCTGATAGGATTTCGGATTTAACGTCCGAAAACCTTTCTATCTTGACAGTGACAACGTTTAATGCTGGTTTCGATATTGATGACTTTTGTACCTCTTGGGGTCGAAGCCTTGACAAAGGCATTTTTGGTGGTTCTGAAAAGGACCGCTGGTGAGTATTTGCCACAGAGCCGTGGTGGAAGGATCGGCTGACCATTGCCCAGGGTGCGCCGGACGCATAGTTATCATGATGCGCCACTCGGGGAGGCTCCTCCCTTGCAACCCTCTTCTCTTTTCTAGTGTTGATGTACGTGCAAAGCGGGTTCCACACTCGCGCTCCGAACGTTCGAGAACACCGTTTATCAGTCGGTCGAAATCGCAGGCGTTCGCAGCGCGAGTGTGGAGCGGGCGCAGTAGTAACGGCGCGTCGTTGCGCAGGTACGTGTACTACGCGGGGCTGTCGCGGCCGCTGCTGGCGTACCGCTTCGACGCGGCGCGCGGCGTGCTGGAGCGCGAGCGGCGCGACGAGGAGCCCTGCGACTTCGTGTCCGCCGTCTGCTGGCGCCGCCCCGCCGAGTCGCAGCAGCTGCTGGCCGCCAACAGCCAGGGCACCATCAAGGTCTGTGCCTCTGTCTCTACAGCTGTGATACTGTACTGCTATACAATTTTCGAGATAAGAAACTTGTGACACATCACGTGACTTCCCTTTTGACATAAATAGTGATGCGCTCTAACGAAATACAACCGATTCTTTTTGAAAATCGAGAAAGTTTATAATATAAAGAAAGTGTAATCGATTTTTATTCAAATGAACTTATTTAAAATAAAAGATATACTGCAATGTTCTACTGCCAGAGTGTCGTATACAGATTTTTGACAAGTTTTTTTTCCTTTTTTTGGCATTTTACCAAATAAAAGCAAAACAATAACGAAAACTTTACAAAAACAGTAACAAAAGTCAAAATAGGAACTTTGCGAAAAATAACGATAACACAAACCGCATACAAACAGACGCTCTCGTACTACTGACGTCAACGCATAGGTTTACACAAGACGACCTTTCGGTCGATTCATCGATTTAGTTCCGATTATGTATTGTCAATCCCTATAAGTAAACGTTCCGTTTTACGCATTCAGTATTTGAAGGAAATCCTATTAATTTATTTGTTAAATCATTAAGATATATTATTGGTTTGCAATTTTTGTTTAGATTTTTAGAGGCGAAGATTATTGTGTTTTTGCAATGATATAAATGAAAAATTTAAAATATGTTTTATAAAATATTATCGTAAATAGTATGGGTGAAACGGAAAATGCAAAGTGTCATAAGTATCTTATTATCTTGAAAGGACTATAATTAACATTACACTTGTGTTAGAATAAATGAGAGTTACGTGACAAAAAGAAAAGCATGCTTCTCGGTGCCTTAAATCAAAGTAAACCTTAGATTTCTTGCCGCAGGGCACTGGACTTAGTTTAACTATGTGGTGTTGTTAGCTATGCTAGCAACATGCTATGCAAGTGACTAACCTCGCTTCCACATTTACTCAACACGCCATAAAGTCCTCGACAAGTTCGTTATATTAGACGTGACTTTCCGAAGCACGAGTGTCTCTTAAAATCGTCAAAATATTTACCCATCCACCATCGATTCCAAGGCCCCACGCCCACGCGTGGGCTACTAATCTTTAGTAGTCACTACCAAAGCGCTATCCATCCATGTCCTATTTATAATAACAACAATGTTTCCAGGTGCTGGAGCTGGTATAGAGTGCGGCCGCACAACGTCTCACTCGCGCGGACACAATAATAAGTGCAATGTGAATAAAATATGAACAAAGAACTTTGTATAAAGAAACTTGTTGAATATGTGAAAGTGTATAAACGATCTAAATGAACAAACGATATTGTTTTATGAAATACGTGTTTATTGAAGAAGTCGGAGTAAACGATAGTAAATTATCGATATATCGATTGTTTTTCGACGATCGTAGGTTCGCAATTTTTTATTATACCATCGAAGTTTTGAAAAACAATACTATCGATAGTGTAGTTATTATTGATGTCTATGATGTCTAATATTACGATACTGTCGATGAAGCAGCTGAGTTTCGATTTAAACCATCGACTGTTCGGGCAACACTAGTGAACTCTCATTATATTATAACCAGTGATCGGAATGGGTAGATTGATTTAGGGTTAATATTCTCAAACATTGGTGTTAATATGGACATGCCTCCCGGATTTCAGAATTTCTTTGTATCAGTTTTTAAAAAAACACATATCCTTATTATGCTAGCACTACCAAAGTACATCAAATCAATCTACCTATTCCGATCACTGATTATAACCTATAACAACGTCAAATTCTCATTGATAGCGCCATAGAGCCCGCATGTGGAGAACCGTTTTCTCTCGTCGATAGCGCCGCATGTACCTAGAAGTCCTAGAACCTGCCGCACCTCAAGTTCAATATTTCTTAACGAAAAAGCAAAAGCGAAAAAGGTATTCTCTCACCCTGGATAGTCCCTGAATGCGAAATGACGACTGCGTTATCAACTTATGCTGACATTAATAGGTCGTCAAGACGCTGACTAGAGACAATGACCTTGAGCAATAGACACAGGTCCGTCAAGCTGCGCGCCTCAGCGGTCACTGTCGTATTCAGTAGGAGTGACAGAGAAAGTGCTTCTTGGAAATGGCTTAAGTACCAAACCACAAAATACAAGATTTTAATGATAATAACCACTTTATTGAAAATCAAAAGTGGCCAATTGCTTTAGTAATATAAAAGCCATAATTTTGCCTAAGATCATCAACATTACTATAGGTACAAGTAAGAAAATTTTAATTGTAGGTATTTTCAGAGGCAAATTTATTTATGTTTTCCATCGAGTTTGTGGAATCGAGCATTAGGTCAGAAATACGGTCAATTATAACCAGTGTCCGGAGTACGTAGATTGATTTGGGGTCAATGATCTCAAACATTGATGTTAATATGGACATGCCTCAGGGATTTTAGAATTTCTTGGTATCAGTGTTTGAAAAAATAGGCATATCCATATTATCCTAGCACTACCAAAGTACATCAAACAAATCTACCTACTCCGATCCCTGATTATAACTGCCTTGTCTTTTCTAAATGATATGACCTAAATATTCTACACAAAACCTTCTTTTGTTAGCGCAATTTGGCTACATATGCGCCGGTATGAGCAGTTTAATTGTAAAAAGTCACTTCTGTTCTTGTTACAACGTTATTCTAAATAATGTGATTGTGATCTTTGACATAAATAGTTAATAATACTATTTAATAATACCTACACCTTAACTTATATCTCCATAGATAAATACCTCTAGTGACTCCCCTAAAATGATATTTTAGTAAAAGAACCGAACGTCAGTTGAGACTGACCATAGACTAGGAGTGTGAAAACGTCTTCGTGGCGCATAGAGCTCATACCCTATAGAGTAGAAATGTCATATGATTTGTTCGACAAACTCCGCCATTTTTTAATCTGTACGAGTAGGAGGTGTCATTTCATACTAAGGCTCGGACTACATGCATCCGGAATATTTCAGAACCCTGTACAAAACGTAATCCGGGCTTGTGTATGGAGTTCTGATAAATTTCCGGATGCATGTAGTCCGAGCCTAAATGTAAGTAAAAATCACTAACTAGTTTCGGAGAAAGATGGTTCGTGTTGCCTCTCTATAGGGTATGTGCTCGATGTTGTGGCGCATAAATATACAGGGTGTAAGGTTATAACCCTATCAAGCTGAAAGAGGCACGAACTATACAGGGTTATTTGAGAAACATCAACAACCTCCTGGCTGATTGTGGTTCTCAAATACAACAACGTTTTCTATGGGACCAAACCAAACCAAACCAATTTGTTTCTGTAAATAGGCCTAAATTAAGCTCTTTTACACGTCCCAATATATTTTTTTACCCTACCACTGCTTCGGGACAATATTGTGGGCTAGTGCCGAGAAGAAGCAGCGCAAGAAACTCGGTCACTATTGTCAGCCTCTTTTTAAATAGTGTGTTTACATTACAAGATAAAATGAACCTGTGCGAGCAGGGCAGTATTTAATTCCATACATTTTTATCATTTAAATAGTCATTTACAGTGTAATAACCTTTAAATAGATTTAAATTCATACATAGGCAGTTCAGCAATGGACTGTGGTAATTTGTTAAAAAAGCGAATACATTCTCCCATAAACGAATTACCCACTTTATGCAGTCTGAAATTTGGAACGGCAAGTTTATCTTTATTCCGGGTATTAATACTCTCTTTTTAGGAAATAGATGCAGGTTTTTTGCGAATATACATGATATTTTCATAAATGAATTGAGAAGCCACTGTTAGTATATTATTGAAATCCAAAACCACTAACATTGAAGTCGCAAAATAATTTCACTTCCCCATACTAAGCTGCCACCAGCTGACATTAGTTTGTATAGACAAGTAAACATTTTTTTTAGATTTCAATGTTGGTCCCATAGAAAAAGTTGTTGTGTTTCAGCACCAGAAACGTTTCCTAGTTGTTGATGTTTTACTAATAACCCTGTGCATGCATATAAATGGTGCAGGGTAACTCCAACATTCGACCTTCGTAGCCGGAAGGCGGCCACGCTGGACTTATCGTCATGACAAATGGAAGCCAGCCTTCCGGTAACCTCCACTTCCGGTATCGCATTCGTCCTCTTTGGGGTTTTTGTTCCGGATTGAGCACACATCGATTTTAGAATACTAAAACTCGAGTGGTGTAAGCGAATATAAACTTGGGAAAATAATAAAATCGATTCTGTCAATTTCGGATTTTGTTCCATACAAAAAGGGGGCGGGGTCTGGGGCAAAGTCGAGCAATGCCAAGAGAAGTCTGGCTTCTGTTAAGCAAGAGCTTTACCGTCGCCATCTCTGAGGTCCTGGGTTCGATTTCCGGTCAGTCAATGTAAAAAACAAAAATCAAATCAAATCATTTATTTGCATGACACGGTTAACGGTAAATATTTGTACTTTCCTACATTGTCTCGGGTCTGGGTGTTGTGGTTCCGTCGTTGTATCTTTTTATAGCAATTGCTTTAGCTACTTAGGACCAGAGATGTGATGTTGTCCAATATTTAAAAAATACCTTTTTTTTGCTATATGGAGTCTTAACCTAACACTATGTATACTAAACCACAAGTCAAGGTCACGCTAGGTACAGGCAACACCTTGTCAACCTGCCATAAAACGTCAAATTATCTCAATCGATATTGACCTCTAAATGTTGGACTTAAAGTTGAAAATCAGTTCAATGACCTTGTAACTTTTTGGGTAGGTTGACATGCAGTTGACTGTACGCAATTCGCAAGAACTGTAAAAAACGTGTCCCCGAAAATAATAATAGTTTTAAAACTAAATGTGATCCCCGTGTTACTGACTAGATATTTTAAAGTTATAGATATAATGTAAACAGATATTTTATTGTTAGATTTACGGAGGTGACACACGCTCGGTCTATTCTACTTGACCTTGTGTGACCTTGCGGCCTGCCATCGCATGTGATCGCGTCCACATGGAAGCTCCATCTATAAAAGAAGGCGAAGTCGTAGACAAATGAAATAAAATGATATTTTTATATGCATTAAACACGGTATACATACGGAGATCGATCAATAAGTGAAAAACTTAAAATAAATTTCATTGTATCTAATAAAAAAATAATTTGATAAGTAAATATGCGGTAAATAAGATAAGCATATAACAATAAAACAATCGGTTCTAAGTAACCTACTAATAAGACCTAGCAAGATAAAGCCAAGGTCGGGCAAGGTCAAGAGGAATGGCTAGCCGTCTGAACACAACGTGACGAGAGAATGTAATTTAGAGAAGTTAGCTGCGGTAGGCTCACCCCGCGTACGTACCGAGCGTAGAGGTGCTGTGAGTCAAAACACTATCCATTTTAATCACAACCATGTTTTAATAACTCATAGAGTTTGAATTTGAATATTTTTATATTTATTAAATAATTATTATAATATTAGCACCGCATGGAACCTCAAAAATAACACACCCTCTCTAGGGTTTGATTCGGTCGGGTTAACTTACAAACGATCTTTTCTATTTTCCGTGTCTGGGAGTGCTAGGTAACTTTCACGCCAAAAAAAGTCTGGGGCTTCCGTCATACAAGTATGATATTTGTTTACTTTAAGACCTTGATAATTGCCTGCAAACCGCGCAAAACTAGGACTAGGATAGATGCGTTCAAAAATGTTAGGGTCAGTTTTACCACTTGATAACCTATCTGGCACTGGCACTTGTTTTGACAGTTAACCCATGCAATGGGCTAGTTTTCTAAAAAAACCTAATTACTCCATCAGTTCGATTAACAGAAAATACTGGACACGTATTTTTCTTATCTCTGACGGACTAAATAGAATAATCTTTTTTTAACCAGGAAACTAGCCTATTAGCTGTCAAAAAAGCCTTAGGTAGCATTTCAGGAACTTTTTTTTCTCGTTATTAGGGACTACAAACAGTTACATTAATGGCATAATCTCTAATTTTACTAAACAAATTACTTGCAATGTAACCAGCACCGTTGTCCACAGATATGATTAATAAAATTAAACGGTGGAGCATCGCAAAATTAATTTACATAGTTCTCATTTACAAAACTATTCGCACCAACCAACCAAACATTTTTTCTAAACGTAGGAGGTGAACTTGAGAAAAAGTCGATGTCGCAGAAATGTTTGTTGTATAGGCTCATTAATCTATACAATGGAAAACGCTCACCTGCGTGCGTTTTACAAGGAACTTATAAGCAAGTGGTGAAACTGGCCCTAAATATCTTAAGGAAAAACGTGACATTATCATACCGATAAGAGTACCTTTGACCGGTACAAGTACCTTTAACCGAACCTATTTCTTACATAGACTCAGTGTCGATACAAAAAGTGTTAGGTAGGTATCTGAAGAAGAGTGTCGAGTAAGTACTCGTATCGTTTCATCCCTACGGCAGCTAGCCGGTACTGTAGTGAGCCTACCGCATCTACTGCACATAAAGTAGAAATAAATGTCTACATAGTAAGAGGGAGTCGTGATAAAAGGTGCCAAACGAGCCGACTGCCGCTGTAAAGCAGGTGACAAACTGCGGCGGACGCAGCTCCGGACTCGTCTTGACATTGCGCGGTCAAGCTCTGCCATTGGTCTATCCTTCAGACAACTTCCGCCAGCCCAAGGATCGACCAATGGCAGCGTTTGACCTTACAATGTCAAGACGAGTCCGGAGCGTCCGCCGCCATCTGTCACCGGTATTAGTGTTTGCGAGTGACACGGTCTGTGGTCTGCATTATAATCCCTAAGATAATATATTATTATTTCGGACAAGAATACATCCATAATTATACGAAAAATTTAATAAAATTACTATTAAATTAACACCTAACAATAATCAAGTCAATTTGATTGTAAATGACCGGGCATCTATCGTATTTGACCATCGTGTCGTCAGATTCAGTCATTTTACATCTCTATGTACAGACAACAGAACGTCAACCTACCACAAAACGTCGAATTTTCTCAATCGATATTGATCTCTAAATGTAAGGCATAAAGTTGAAAATCAATTCAATGATTTTTAACTGTTTGGGTAGGTTGCCCTGCCGTTGTCTGCAGAAATCACCAAAAGATTTTTAAAAAATATTCACTTAATTTGCGAAATGCGATTTAAAAAAATACGTCTCTAGATTACTTCATAATTATGTATTATTACTTAATATGTGATTAAAATGAGAGTATGATGCATACCACAGAACAAATAAATTAAATTAGAGTACGTGTTTTAAATAATCTCGATGTGTTCCCTGCGCGTGCGTCGCAGTACTCGCTAGATAGTAACTGTAGTCGACTAGCCAAATTCTAAAGTAGACGTAAGTAAGTGTCGCGCGAATTTGTATTGATTTCCCTTAGTCTGCGTTAGGGCAAATTCTCAAAATGTTATGCGAGCAACGTGAAACCAAGTGGTTTTTACATATATTTCTCCGGTGATCATAAGTTTTCCTTGTTGGTCATTCGTTTTTTCTAATATTCACTGTTTTCTGTAATATTATTTTCGTCAAACTCACTCTTATAAATAAAATCTAAAGCTGGATTCAAACGGCGACGGACACGGCTCCGAACTCGTCTTGACAGGTCAAACGCTGCCATCCTTGGGCTGGCGGAAGTTGACTGAAGGATAGACCAATGGCAGCGTCTGACCTTACAATGTCAAGACGAGTCCGGAGCCGCGTCCGTCGCCATCTGTCACCGGCTCAAGAGAGCTTACGGGGCGGTCAGATACCGGTTAGAAACTGAAACTTTATATTCCGAGATATTTAATCAACGATATTAAATAATTTAATACATAGGTACGATGTGTGTATCATTTCTGTCTTTATTAGGAGAATCTGTCTGATTACTCGTTATTTTTGTTCAGGGCAGTCTGATCTAGCCTAAGTTAAAGTTAATGTTTGAAAGTGTAGAAATGGATTTTAGAATGCTAGGATGTTATTTTCAGTTGGCAACGTTGGTTTTGGACTTCAATAATAATATTAATGTTAAAAAAACACATCGACTTCAATGATCAATCAGAGACTCGACTACTGCTAGTGATCAGTGTTGTAGTTGCATCTCTGTCTTATTCGTTTAGGCTGTCTATGGCATGGTGGAGAGAACAATAATCTATTTAAAATGCACGCAAAAAGCGCACAGAATGCGAACTTAATATCTTAAGATATTCTCCACAAGACAACCTTTGGGCCAAGCGGAGATATTGAGTAGGTAATGTAATAGAGTGAACAGCATTCGATGTATTTAGTTCTGTAGAACGCCATTTTATGTAGTAGTCAACAATAATAACAGTTAGTAGTATGTACATTTTCAAAAAGAATCGCAGCGAAACTTATTACTATAGTTTGGCAAATTCGCTTTGGAATAATGTAATAAGAAAGTCAGGTTATTGTGAAATTTTTAGAAGAGTCGTCTTTTAAACAGCTTCTTTTGACGCTGACTGAACATTGTAAAGTCTTTTGCAGGTTGGTGTGTTATACTCACTACTTCACGGAGAATACTTAGTTGAATATTTTGTTTACAGTCAATCAGTTATCAACCTACCTTAAAATGTCAAAACATAATAAATTTTATCCTTATTTGAAGGCTCATGTAATTGATAAATGAGGTTTTGTTGTAAGATGAGATGATTACTGCTGACGCTAACAGTCCTTAAGTAGCTGTTAGCGTCAGCGGTAATGAACCACAGGTAGATGTCGCGCGCCTCATCCTTTAGTGCCGCTACGATTGGTCGATGGCCGCCACAGGTGGTGTGGTCGGGAGCCCCCACAATTTGTAAGCCTTTGTACTGTACAGCTGACACCGGGGGCGTGTCGCGGCCACTCAGTCGAGCGTGGTAAACAATAAAACCCTTGGTAAACGGAGGCCAGTCGCCTCTTGACATTGTGGGGACAAACGCTGCTGATTGCACGATCCTTCCGTCCACTTCATGAACAAGAAGAAAAGAGTCGACGGTCAAGCAATGTCAAGAGACGGCCAGCCTCCATTTGTCAGACCATGTGGCTGCCACTCGCAACACGTGCGGCGTGTCTATACAAAAATTACAAATCATGTAACCTGCTTGACGCTAGCCACGGCTGTGGCTCGTTGCGCGGACGCTGACCTAAATAAATTACAGGAATGGATTTTGTACATGGACCTAGTTCTGCAGAAAGCAGCCGAGTGGCACTTCATCGAAGATCGAGTTATTAACACAGCCATACTAAATTCGACATACCGGTTTTTTTGCAAAAACAGCCATTTCGATATCTCTTCTTACGGCGGAGATATGAGCCGTCAAATGCAGCCATTTAACAAAAAATATTTTTAGTAAGTAAATTAAATTTAGTATGGCTAAGTTAATACACTAAACAATAAGTTAACAATAAGTTAATACTCGATCTTCGACAAAGTGCCACTTGGCTGCTCTTTGCTGAACTAGCTCCACCCACATAATAGTATTTTATTGTCTTTGTGATGTCGTACGAACTACGAGGTTAAGGGAAATGGTAGATTACGTTTAATACACTAGTTGTATTATTTTAAACAAATCAGTGTGACCAGCCCCCCTAGCATGAGCACCCAAACAAGATATGATATAGCGGTATAATCAAAACAGCGGTCATAACATGTGACGTCACCGGCACGGCGATTCAACATGGCGGCTATATCTATTATATTTCGACAGTTGGTTGGTTGGTATATATTATAATAGATATAGCCGCCATGTTTCGATAAAAACTCAACGGAGTCGATAAATCGCTCATATCGTGTTTTGGTGTTCGTGCTAGGGGGGCAGGAATATTTTCTTACAGATTTGTTGTTGTATTGTTATTTCTTAAAAGATAAAATAATCTTCAATCAGTTGTATTTTTGTAAATATTTGTTAAATACATAAGACATTTTTGATCTAATTATAAACTGAGTTATGTGATCGACCTCCTCGAACCAGATCAATATCAAAGTTCTTCTTGTTGTAAGCGACTCGTGGGCGGGGCACAACTAAAAAGCTTAAAATATCCACAGAAGCACAATTAACCGCATACAATCTTTAGGCGCGAAAATGCATCCCTTGAAAGGTATCCGTTGGCAGAGGTTAGCAGCGCAAGACGCAGATTTTGGCGCATTTTTCGTTAATTATCATATGGTGGTTATAGCCGGCACGTAAGGGGGTCGTATTGTATACCTTTGAGCCTCGCTTGCCACCTCACAAGATAACTCTATTTAATTAAAAATTTGCTTATAAAGGTTTTTTTATGTATTAAACTCAAAAACTACCCTCTTAACAAAACGACATTTCATCACTTGATGAGAATGGGCGGCCAATAGGCTAGTTTCCTTGGTCAAAAAAAGATTATTCTATTAGTCAATCAGTTGGATTATCAAAAAATATTGGACCCATATTTTGTCTTTTGTCAATCAAACAAAAAAAGACGAAGATAAAGCGCATCAAAATGAGCACGTGACGTCACGCCTTGCTAAAAAAGTGTCGCAAGGCGTGACGTTACGCAGAACTTTAACGGGCCATATCTTCATCATTTTTTGTTTGATTGAGAAAAGAAAAAGTACGTGTCCAATATTTTCTGTTAATCCTCTCCGTCCTAACCTCATTGTTGTGCCCAACAGGGTCTATAATGATGTTTAATGTACCTATTTACAACACCTATGTAACATTATAAAACGCAAAAAATATATTGAATTGAATAAAATACAGGAAACAACAATTAGTGGTGTCTCGCCGCGTGTCGCGTGTCGCACGGTACTCGTGTTTGTGTCGTGTCGCCCCTCGCTCCAACTGTGACGCCTCAGTAAACCCTCTCGCACGTAACATGGCTTTTATTTACTTGCCCACATTAGTTAGATCGACAAGTACTTATTCAGATAATATTATATAGCGCCTTCTCTCACAAAAATTTTGAGGAACAGACGACAGCACAAAACGTACATTTCTCTTAATTGAATTTGATTTTTTAAAAAAATCTTTACGTGTCTGACTTGCCGTGTAGATACGGCCGTAAATGTCGTAAGAGACGACTAATTCCTGCACGAGACGGGCAGTGCGTTAAATGTTATAAAAAAACTGCGCTCTGCAACCCGCCTGCCGAGCCTGCCCAGTATTGGCAATCCCCCCCGATAGATGAAAGTCATTAGGGGAGGCCTGTGTTCAGCGGTGGACTTCCTATGGCTGAAATGATGATGATGAATGATGTGTCGGACTTAAAGTTGGAGATCAATTCAATGACCTTTAACTTATTGGTTAGGTACATGGGATTAGGTAAATAAACAAGAGCGTCCAGCCGACACCAATGTAAAGTTCCTGGGTTCTTGCGTTCGAGAGCCAGGGCAAAAATAAAAAAAAATAACCGACTTCAAAAACACTAAAAAGCTAAAAATAACTTTTAAACAATCATACCAAACAGTTATTTTTGGAGTCGGTGCAAACAACCACATTCAAAAATTAGCTTTTAAGTGTTTTTGAAGTCGGTTATTTTTTTATATATTTTTTTAAGAACATTCTGGCACAATTGACACGAAATTGGTTTCTACACGTAAACAAAAAACCATGATCGTGCGTCGAGCCGATTCCGATATCCAGCAATCGGCAAAACGTTAGATACCCCAGCAAAAACTGAGATAAATTGAATCCTTGATACAATTTCACACCGTTAGTAAGCTATCTTTCTGCTGTTCACTCGGTCAAATGTAAAATCGACCAACTAAAGAATGGCCAAAAGTTTTATCGGTCCTGTGTTCAGCGTTCTAATGAATTTCGGCATCCAGTCTGTGCTTCTACTCCCTAAGAGGGCGGCAACAACGAAATCGTGAAAGGTTTTCAATCATTTTTTTAAATTTGTTGTCGACCTCCAAAGTTGGAGTGCCGATTATCCTGTTACGTAATTCAAGCTTGCCTAAAATGTGCAACGGAACTCGGCTAAAGGCAGTAGTAATAGTAGAATGCAACAAAATGTCATTGAAGCGGAATTTTTTACTTAGAGAATAAGTTTTTATCACGGATGCCCCTTGAGATAACCAATGATTTCCCATTCCGCTTTAAAGGTGAGAAGTTTTGGATGCGTATATGCTTTGCGATGACGATCAACAGGGCGCCAAACAGATCACAATGAGCTGTTTTAGCCATGGACAAGCTTTGCGATGACGATCAACAGGGCGCCAAACAGATCACAATGAGCTGTTTTAGCCATGGACAAGCTTTGCGATGACGATCAACAGGGCGCCAAACAGATCACAATGAGCTGTTTTAGCCATGGACAATGACGCTTTGTCGAGGGTGAAGTGACGCTGCTTACAGTATTAAGTTTGTATGTTGTTCCGACGTCATTACACTTAACGTAGTATGCAGGGAAGCTGTGTGTATAAAGGTAACACCGTCACAATATAGTTAACGGACATATCAATGAAATTTTGTACTTAAACAGAGTTAGCAGAAAAGGAAATACGAACAACTTTTAACATACCCTTATTATCGGATGGATAACTTTTGACATTTTATTGCAATCATTTACTCAATATTTATAGGCATCTACGAAAAAATATAAAAATGTTGAACTGTTGAAAAATATAAAAATATAAAAAATATAAATGTAAAAACTCTAGGATTTATTTGCTAACCAGCTAGAGACTATGAATTCCAAATTTTCAAATTCAAATTCAAATATTTTTATTGCAGAATGTAGGTACATACAGAGATCTTAAAAATAGTTTTGGGTCAGCTACATCTTACCTATAGGCATGCAACATTATTTAATACAACGAAATATCCACTGTGAGGCCATGAGGCAAGAGCCTATAAACGGCAAATCTTGCTTGCTTGCTCTTTAAGAGAAAACTCTAAACCTTGAACATCGCCATAATCAGTTTACCTTTGTCTTAACTCCCCGTTTTTACGGCATACATTTCGGAAATAGTGCAATGGAACTGCACAATTTTATTTTATGTCTTTGTTCTACCTTCACACCACCTTCACCTTCCCCTTTCTTTAATGGTTGTCCTCTACCTAAAGGTTGTCTGGAAGAGATCGCTATTAGCGATAAGACCGCCTAAATTGTACATCTTTCTGTAAAAATCATGTGTATTTTACTTGTATGGTGTGCAATAAAGAGTATCTATCTATCTATCTACCATCAAACAATGACAGCCTCGGCGAAAAGACATTTATTTATTTATTTAGACTTTATTGCACAGATTAAAAAAAATCATACAAAAGGTGGACTTAATGACATTGTTATTTCATTATAGTCAATAGGCAGGTAACACAGAGTTGGTTGCAAGAACATAATTATTTTAGTTTTACTATGTCCCACCCTCAGGCACGCAAATATTTTGATAAATTAAAAGTCTAAGTAATATTATAAATACATTCATGAAATTGGCCAAAATTAAATCATTAAAAACTGTGTTCGATAAAAGCAACATTAATTGTGCGAGCCGCGAAGGACCCTGGGACCTGATTTACTACCGTCTGATGAATAAAACCTGAGAGTTTACAAATGCAAAGTAATAATTTCCTTTTTTGATAAAAGTGCTTCACCGCATACCACAGCGTTGCTTTATATCTGACATACTGAACAACAGGGTAGTCCACGCGAACGAAGTCGCGGGCACAGCTAGTAGTTAAAATAAAAATCCTTAATTAGTTATATTAGCCCAGAAACAATATTAAGAATAGGATAGGATAATGTTTACAGAGGAATACCTACACCCGTAGGAATCGAACACACGACATTCAGATGGAATTTACATGTTTACAGAATCAACGTTTGTAATGCGTAATCTACTTACTTATTTTAATCGTAAAACTAATCAATCAACTAGGTACAAAAAGCAAAAAAGGCTTGTCAAAAAACTGTACTTACACGGCACTCTGGCGGTAGAACATCACAGTATAACTCTTATTTAAAAAAAAAGTTCATCATCATCATCATCATTTCAGCCATAGGACGTCCACTGCTGAACATAGGCCTCCCCCAGTGACTTCCAGATTGGCCGGCTGGAAGCGGCCTGACATAGCCCGACGGATTAGCGAGCTGAAGTGGCAATGGGCGGGGACATAGCACGTAGAACTGACGGCCGATGGGGCAGAAACGTTCTAGAATGGAGGCCGCGTACCGGCAAGCGCAGCGTAGGACGTCCACTCACAAGGTGGTCAGACGACCTGGTAAGGGTCGCAGGAAAAAAAGTTACTTAAATAAAAATCAATTAAACTTTCTTTATAAACTTTCTCGATTTTCAAAAAGAATCGATTGGATTTCGTTAGGGTACATCACTTAGTGTCAACAGTGAAGTCACGTGGTGTGTCACAAAACCCTTCTTATCTTGAAAAACTAATATTGCAACAATCAAAATATTAGATCTAAGTGTTTAACAAACATAATTTTACCAATTGCTTTTACAAAACAAACAAAAGCTAATTATTCTAATTAACTGCTAAGGCAACTCGATCGTCCCCTTTATAGGATAAATGCACTTATTCTGAACTCAAATACCCAACTTCACTAACCTTTGTTATTTACAGATAATAACTTAAATAAATGATTTCTTTCAACAATCACACGAATCTAGCCCCGAACTAAACAAAGCTTGGACTATGGCGACTAGATAACGGCTAGACATACTTAAATACGTTTATAAACATCCATGACTTAGGTACAAGTGCATGCGCTCATCACACAATCATTTGCTTCATGGGGTTCGAACCCGCAACCGTTTGGCTTTGCAGAGAAAATCAGAATTAATCAGTAACAAAGGATTTCAAGTGCAATTAACAGCACAAAAATGTACAGTCAGCCTACCACAAACTGACACATTTCTTTGACCGATTGTGAACCTTAAGTTCGACACGAAGTTTAATTTTATAAGGCTAGTTTCCTGGGTCAACAAAAGATTATTCCATTCAGTCCGTCAGTTAGATTATCAAAAATATTGGACTCATATTTTGTCTTTTGTCAATCAAACAAAAAATTACGAAGATAAAGCGCATCAAATTTGCGTAACGTCACGTGCTCATGACGTCACACCTTGCTAAAAAGTGTCGCAAGGCGTGACGTTACGCAGAACTTTAACGGACTATTCGCTATGTGCAAAGTGGGTGGTGGGGGACGTCAAATCGATCGCAGCACGTTAGTTGGCAGAAATGTGAAATAACTCTGGACTGTCTGTGTCAAATTGCTATATTTCCATAGTAAAAACGTTAAAATTTGGTTATGGGTCACAGTACGTGCTGTGTAATAAAGTGTAGAAACAATGGGAATACCAGTTCGTGCATGTTTTATTCGTTTCCAACATTAAGATGGATAGCTGCTGTAAAAAGAAAAAAGTTTGTAGGGGGTTTGTGTCACAGACGTTTATCTTAATGATCATAGTTCTTATTATGTAGCTTTGTCCGTTGGTTCTAAGCTCTTTAACGTCTCTCACATGCTGTGCTAATACTATTTTTTTTCCTTTTTGCACCAGTTTGAGGTTAGAAAATTACTTATATCATGTTGTATTGATTCAAATCCCGTACGTATTATAACATTTATATTTTAGTTCAAGTAAGAAAATCACATATTATAATATGCACAAACTTTTTAGATATTTTCATCTAATTTCGAACTAAAACAATCCGAAAATCATTCTCAAACCATCCAGTTGCCATAATTTGAGAGATCTTAGTCCACAATAATTGTGGTCACTAGGGGCGCTGTCATCGCGCACACAGCCAATATCTTTATCATTTTTTGTTTGATTGAGAAAAGAAAAAATACGTATGTAATATTTCTGTTAATCCAACTGACGGACTAATTAGATTTTTTAGGAAACTAGCCCATTGTCGACTGTACACACATTGTGTAAAAATGCCAATAAACTTGTTCTCGCTTTAACTAGAGCTCAGTGAAAATTGGGTCTGAGAGTTTCATTTAAAAATAAAATAATCACTTAGTAAATAAAAAGTTGTATTTTTATCTGAAACCTATGATTAAATGTTTAATGTATGATCAGGATTTTATAATGACTAATTGCATTGTGCCTACTGAAGGGTGCAAAATAGTTACGAGAACAGCATACTTAAAAAAAACACAACTTAAAATAGATTCAGACAAATTGAGACCCTCCTTCTTTTTCAAGTCGGTTAAAAAGATCTAATAAAAGCCCTGGAGACGTACTTTTGAAACATTTGAAATTAATCTTGAATTCGAAGATAAAGATAAAGATAAATACGTTTATTGTTATACGAATAATTGTGGTACATAGAGATCGTAAAAACTAGTTGCTTCACACAATGCACACGCTATGCACAGGAATACAATATTTAACTTAAAAGATAATGGTAAAACACACGAAAATATATTCAATTAATTTCTATTTCACGCAGAAAATATTAAAAACCGTTATGTGAACCCATTGATTATAAAAACTGGCAAGCGCTTGCTTAAAATGGAACGTAAATAAGTACGTTACGAATTTTCAAAAATAGCGATTTTAGGTATTCGCATGCAAATCTTGCGATTTCGTATTCGGATTCGTATGATTCAAAAATACGTCTCTTGTTACACATACAATACAGTTAACACAAACAGAAAATACAGATATTCTTTCAATTTGACAAATCAAACCCAGTAACTCCATTTAGTCAATCTGACATGTTTACAATATCTCGTAATATTTATCAATTAATATTTTGAGCACTCCATATTTTTTATTTCTATAATTTTCAGCAATTAGCATCACATAAGAATTGACAAAGTCATTATATGGCCACTTTTCTTTATAAATATATTTTTCCTCATCTTGCATATTCCACAAATAACGTCGTCAGCGTAACACCGCGTTGGGATTGTACAATTTGCGCGTCCTTGTCTGCAATTTGTCGCGTGTTTTCGGTTCGCTAGTTTGAGACTTGTCACGAGTGTGCGATTGGGTGCGAGAGTGCGAATTGTCGCGATTGCGGGGTTCGTCACGAGTTTGAGATTTGTCGAGATTGTTCGATTTGCTGCGAGTATGCGATTTCTCGCGATTGTTTTTTGATTCATTGCGAGTGTGCGATGTATCTCGAGATTGCGGTTCGTCGCGATTGTTCGATTTGCTGCGAGTTTGCGAGTTGTCGCGATTTCGTAGTTTGTTACGACTGTGCGATTGGTCGCTATCGTCCGAGTTGTCACTATCGTGCGATTTGTCGCGAGTGTGCGATACATTTCGCGTTTTGTCGCGCGTTTGAGGTCCATTTGTAAGCGAATTATCTCGAGTTTGCGATCTATCAGTTAGCGATTTGTTTCTCGTTCGCGGCCCATCGGTCCGCGTTCGGTCGCGCGGCTGCGGCCCGTTCGGGCTGTCGGAGTCAACGGTGGGGGTGGAGCGGAATCTCATCGCGAACTGTCTCGTCACTTGTTCGTACGTCGGCGTCCGAGACGACTCACGGTTCCTCTCCTGCCTTTTAGTCAGAGGCGTGTCCAACTTGTTATTCTTAGCGTTGTCTTTGTGTTTGTTCCCTTGCCGCCTGTTCCGGGGCGTGTCGGGCGACTTGTCGCGCAACTTGTCGTGCGACTTGTCGCGGGCCTCGTGCGCCGCACTCGAGCGCAGTACGCGCAGTTTGGCTTGCGGGGCGGAGTCGGGTCGGTTTTCTGGAAATTACATTGAGCCTTAAAATAGGCTAATAGGTGACATATGATTTTATAACAATAATTTGTGCCATTTTTTAGATATAATCAGGTTTTTATTACAGGTTTCCTTTTTTTTTGTTTATGCGCTAATTTTACATACGTATAGGTTTTTGCAAAAAAAACCCCTATTTTTTGTTTTTTAGTAAGTACAAAAATACATATTATAAATGTCGGAGAATTTAAGCCACATTTGGGCTGGACAGTCATTTATTTTGGTCGGTCATACGATCGCTCGTACAGTGGAAGCTGTCAACGTCACTCGTTGTCTGTGCTGTCAGTGTCAACTGTCAATGTCAGTTGAAAACGTCAAGTTGGATCTGTCAGTAGTGCGATCGATCGATACTTCAGAGTTGAGAGATAGAAATTCAACATGGCGGACACAAACGACGAGCACGTGGATTTAAATCCGTTTGAATCCGCGACATAAATATTCATTTAAAAAATTGCCTACAGGATCAAAAGTCGTATTTGTATTCTCAAAATGGTCATACTCGTTTGGGCAACTAATCTCTGATTTCTGTAGAAAAAAATGGGTGTAGGTGCGCTGGCGCCGTTGCCAGACGTCGATGCCGCAAGCAACAACACTAACGGTACCCCACAGAAGGTCACTCACCGCGCAGGCCGGCCGCGTCGGGCTTCGCCCTCGTGTCGGGCTCGGACACTGTCTCGGGCTCCGAGGCGGGCACTGAGGGCGCGGGGGGCGCGGGGGGCGCGGGGGGCGCGGGGGGCGCGGGGCGGCGACCGAAGGCGCTGCGCACGGGCGTGTGAGAGAAGATCGAGTTGCGCTTGTCCTGCCGCCGCTTTATCTCTCCTGCGCAATGCACACACAACACACGCGTTTTAGCTTAACGAGTATAAAAAGTAATATTAATAAATTCGCGTTAGCACGAGACACGACACAAAGATAGATGCGAAACCCGAATAAATTGCTACTCTGCTGCGTAACCGAAACCAAAACGATTTCAAAATAATATTTTTGCTAAGTGTGTAACAGTATACAATAAAATACCTGATCACTTTAAGGTACTTCTTATGCATCGTTTCAAATCGTCGCTGCGTACGTGGTTATTAGATAAAACATTTTATACCATTGACGAATTCCTCAAATACAAATCGTTCTAATAAATTGTATAATTGACTTGGGTAGTCGATGCTTAATTTGTTTTAAATTGCAACTTATTGACTTGTATTACTAACAAGAGACATCATTACTTTTATTTTCTTTTTTAATTCCTATCAGTGACTATTATTATTATTATTTTTTGACAGTTTTATTCCATTACTAATAATTTAATTGAAGTATTTATTGTATTGTTTTTAAATGATTTTATTGGATTTGGAGATTTAAGATTTTTTTCTAATTGATCCGGTTGCAAAAATTCATTTAAAAAATCGTATCTCAAAAACTACGAAAAATCGTAGAACATAAATAGGTGAGATTTAAAAAAAAATTAAAACTGTTTATTTTATTTAAATGCAATTTATTTTACAAGATGAAAGCAAAAAATCTTAGAATTAAAGATTATGGATGGATGGATTCAGACACCTCTCAACACGAGGCACCTATAATAATTTTTGGACGTCACATTTCTGGCCACCGTGTATATCAGCGGCGAATAGCGTGATTTTATTATTATTTAAAATTGTCTCGTGTCTCAGTATATCAATTAAGGAAATCCGCATCAAAATCGTTGCAGTAGTAGTAGAGTAGTGATTACCTTGAATAAGCAGTACTTCCAATTTGTATTTTGTGAGTACACATTTACTCAAACGATCAGTTTCCAACCAATTTTAACAGAATATCTCCCGCCATAAATTATTATTATCTACTCTCTAAATCACATACGATTAACGTGTCAATAAAAGTTACTATCGGTGAACTAGTAGACTGATAGGTAGCAAAGTTTCGCGCGGCCTCCCAATGGCCCATTAGCTCAGTTGGTTAGAGCGTCGTGCTAATAACGCGAAGGTCGCGGGTTCGATCCCCTCATGGGCCACGAAGAAACTTTTTTATAATCTTTTTTTTTACTTTTTATAAAACTAATGTATTTTTTATTTATTTAAATAGTCCGTTTATTAAATTATACAGGTAGCCAGAAAAGTGACGTCGAAAAAATATCTAATAATCACCCCTATGCATGTTCTACGATTTTTTCGTAGTTTTCGAGTTACGATTTTTTTAAATGAATTTTTGCAATCAGTTTGAAAGATTTCAAAATAAAGTAGAAGGTTTTATCGTTTTTTTTTTCTTGCAGCCAAATCTCTATGAACTGTGCATTTATGCATAAAATAAGCAGCCTCATAACTTTAATGGAAGTTACTACAAAATTGACCTAAAATTGAGAATTTATGTCATGTGAGTTATCATTTAAATTTGTAACTTAAAATAAAAAATCTAAGCTGATAATTTCTTAGTTTCTAAGTAGCTTCAGAGCAGGGGCGTGCATTGGTTTCAGATGGGGGTAGGCTGTGAGTGAAAATAGAGTAAGTTTGCGTGAAACAGTAGGCGATCTCGCGGCAGCCTAACATTGGTTAAATTGCACAGAAACGATCTAAGTTGCGCGCTTTAGTAAGGAATAAGTATAGGTAGACGACAAAATGGTTACAGAATATTTATTGTTTATTGTTGAATACGTAATTAATAATTATGGTTTGCTGTTCTGTCGGTTTTTTATGAAGGTAGGCTCTGCATAATAGCCTATATGGGATGCACGCCCCTGCTTCAGAGAATGCGCTAGACTCTAAGCTTTTATAATAATAATAAAAAACCGGCCAAGTGCGAGTCGGATTCGCGCACCGAGGGTTCCGTACAAACCTGTAGGTACCGTTATGAGTAAAAGTTCACCCATCACGACAATCGAGTCATAGTTATGGTATTTTTATTGCAAAATGAAATCCATAACATTACGAAAGTTAAATTGCGGTTTACGATTTATGACGTATTAAAAAAAAACTAATTACTTGATCTCGTTCAAACCAATTTTCGCTGGTAGTTTTTATGGTAATGTACATTATATATTTTTTTTAGATTTATCATTCTCTTATTTTAGAAGTTATAGGGGGGGGACACACACATTTTACCACTTTGGAAGCGTCTCACACGCAAACTATTCAGTTTAGAAAAAAATTATATTAGAAACCTCAATATCATTTTTAAAGACCTATCCATTGATACCCCACACGTATGGGTTTGACGAAAAAAAAAATTCGAGTTTTAGTTCTAAGTATGGGGAGCCCCCAAAATTTATTAGTATTTTTCTATTTTTTTGTGAAAATCTTAATGCGGTTCACAGAATGCATCTACTTACCAAGTTTCAACAGTATAGTTCTTATAGTTTTGGAAAAAAGGTGGCTGTGACATACGGACGGACGGACAGACGGACAGACATGACGAATCTATAAGGGTTCCGTTTTTTGCCATTTGGCTACGGAACCCTAAAAAGAATAGACAATGGCCCAAAATGTTAATATTTTAATTGACGTTACATGTAGATGGCACCAGTAGGTGATTACTGGGAAATCTAAAACAAAAAATACCTGCGCAGAAAAAAGCAATCTCTACTAAAGCCATACAACGTAATTAGACAGTCTTTCAAGCGAGATGTATTGGAAAGTTCTGAATCGAAGTAAGTAAAGTGAGGGCATATGATATGAACACACACACACACACACACACACACACACACACACACACACACACACACACACACACACACACAACACACAATTAAGATAACTTTGGGCAATTTTAAAGTGTATCTAAGTATGAAATGGAAATGCGTTACTAGCTCTGTGTTTATTATGTCACTCTGTTATTGAATGGCTGTGGATTTAGTGTAAAATAAAATAAGTGTAGTGGTCAGTGCTCACCCCTGGCGGCGGCGGCGCGCAGGCGCGCGGCGTGGCGCGGCGCCAGCGCGAGGCGGCCCAGCGCCGGCAGGATGTAGCGCAGGTAGCGGTTGCGCAGCGAGTGCCACGTGCGCCCTGCGCCACAGCGGGAGCGGGGGCAGGGGGAGGGGGGGGGGGGGACATTACAACAACAGCTAATATGCACGAACATGATAATACTATTTTTATTTTCGATTAATAATTGGTTCCTTATTATTTTAAATTAATAATTTATCTAATTATATTTTATTGAATACTATAACATAATTATTTTTAAATTTATAATTCACAAAAAAATAATATTACAATTTTACATAAAAACGACATTGTAAATTTGTACCTTGTAAATAAAAAAATATATCCTGACATTTGCCTACCGTTAAATCGGTAAAATACGCTGGGAACGGTAACAGTAACTTTTAAGAAAAACATCTACTTATAATTTACCGTATTTTTTGCAAATAAACATATTCATTCATTCATGTCTGTTTTTTGTACTTTGACGGGTGTACTTCATAAAGTAGCGATTCTATACACATGAAAGCAATCTTCTAGCAGCGTTAGGGGTGTGGGTAAAATATAAAGCAGTGTTCTTTTTTAAAATTTAAGGTACTTCAAAAAGTTAGTGAGCCTTTAAAAGATTAACTGTAAGATACGACAATGTGTAAATCCATCTCATGTTACCAATTTTATAGCAAACTAGCTGTTCCCCGCGACTTCGTTCACGTGGTTTTTAGTTTATTTTATTTTTATTTATTTATTTTGCGTTATTCTTAATTTTTTCTTTCATAAGAACCTTTTCCTGACAAAAACTACCACAACTAAAAAAGAATTAGTGAAATTGTTCCATCCGTTCACGCGTGATGCGATAAGCAAGGGAAATAGAGATGCATTTTTATATATACAGGGTTACATTGCAAGGTAGTGCCAAATTTTCAAAATAAGATCTAGAGAATAATATAAAAGTCCGTCTTCGTTTTTTTTAAACTATGCTATACTTATATATCTAACTGGCTGTCGGCGAACTTCGTACACAGTTTTTTTTCGTAAATTTTCGATGTTTTAATAGTTATTCTGCTATTCGGGACCGAGACAAATCTAAAAAATTATAAATCATAAAAATCGGCAAATCCGTTCTTAACTTATAAATGGTATAACTGGGTTAGTTAACTTTGTGTAACTTTGTTTTATACAAATAAATATAAAAAAAATGAGTGTTTTTACCGTAGATCGATTTAGTTACTGATTCTAAGTGGTTTCTGAAAAATTGGCCTTACCTTGAAATGTGACCCTGTGTAGACAAATTATATTCTATTCTATTTAATGATTGAGTATCACTCACGGATCCCGGTGAGCGCGTGGAACTGCAGCTGCAGCTCGCGCCACACTCGGTTCCCGTTGACCTGTCGCGCGCGCGGGCCCGTGCTGATGTACGACACGATGGCGTGGTCCTCCAGGTTCGAGTACTCCGTGCCCTTGCGCACCGGCAGCGGCTGCCTGAGGGTGCACACGCGGCTGTTATGCGACCATTGGGAAGACAACGTTACAGGTTGAATGGTAATTTGGCAAAGGAATTAGTTGAGAATAACAAAATTAGTTGAAAATTATAAAATTAGTTGAAAATAGTCCCTATCATACCCTATTCCAAATCAACCGTTTTGTTATTATTTAATTATTAAGTTACTTATGCTAGTTAGATATAAATGTAAGTAAAAATTGTAAAAAATAAGAAAAAAAACTTTATTTGTTGTCTCTTCGTAGACAGAGTAAACGGATCCTCTTTTTAGGCATTAAAATTGCCTGTGCCAGAAGAGAAAGCTCTGCATATCTGGTAATGTATATAAGTGTATTGTTATACTAAGCAAACCAATAAAATCCTACTTTTTTAATAATTTTAGATAGAAGATATTCCAGCTAACATTTTTAACCATTTAATAAATTTTATCTGGAAACTTTTAGTAGTGATGATAGGATGGAATTTGTAGGAAATAGTCCCCTTTATACCCTCTTAACGGGAACAGGTCTAATTCAGTCACCCTGTATATACTTTTTGTTTTATGAAAGGTACACCAGCAGCAATAAACGTAAAAGTATGCCTATACAGGGTGTAACGAAAAGGTGAAATAAAACCTTAAGGGGTTAATTACATCAACTTTTTCTATGGGAACAACATCGAAATCGCAAAAAAAAAATCACTTTCCCATACTAAAACGCGACCAGCTGGCATCAGTTTGTATGGAAACGTCAATTATTATTTTTTAAATTTTCATGTTGGTTCCATAGAAAAAGATGTAATTTAGCCGTAGAATAACCCCTTAAAGTTTTATTTCACCTTTTCGTTACACACTGTATACGTCCCACTGCAGAGCACAGGCCTCACTAACTATGAGGTGGTTTGGGCCATACAACACCACGCGGGCCCGGTGTGGATTGATGCACTATCAGTAAAGTTTTAACAGATACCTATTTATTACCATTTTTAATCCTATTTAATTATATTTTTGGTCATTTATTCCCAATTAATAATATGTTAGATTTTCAAAGTTGTAATTATTTTAATTTTAAGTAAATACGTTTGTATGCTATCTAGCTTATGTAAACAAATTATTTGTAGGACTGCAAATAAAAATGTACTGTCAAAGGTACCCAAAAAATTAAAGGTCATTGAACCGATTTTTTTACTTTAAGTTCAATACATAGATCAATATCAATTGTGAAAATTGACGTTGAATTTTTGTTACCACAAATGAAAGCCATTTGACAATGTGATGTTGTCGACCGGCCGGTTGACGAGCCGTAACACCTATGTAACATTATAGAACGCAATAAGTACATTGAATTGAATAGGGTAGTTGACACTACCAATAAATTGACATACTTTTTATGAGTTGTCAAAACGTACCTCTTTCTTAGAATTTGTATGGCAATAGCAGACAGTGACGTCACTGATTACCAAACTCAACTGACTATCTATTAATTAGTTTTAAAGCAATTAAAAAACTATTTCAAGAAACAATTAAAAATTATGACTAAACAAATTAATTAAATTAGGTGTTATTTAAAAAAATAAGTGTCTCGGAATTATATATGAATGGTGTCAACATCCCAATTGAATAGCTGTTGTCTGAGTGGCCACACTTACTTGGGTGGGTTGGTCTTGTTGACGAGCTGGATCGGGAACTGCTTGATTGGTTTCATGACGTGCTTGTTGCGCCGTTGCTTCACAAAGTCGCTATCGCTAGAGCTCGAGCCGACCGCCGCGGTCGCTTTGTCTCTCTTGTCTGACCGCGCCGGCCGCGACGCTGAAGTGACTGAGGACTCTTGATTCTTCCTTGGCCGTAGAGTTAGCGAACGATCTACTATCTTATTCTCTTTGTCTGTGTCTTCGTCTGATGACGACGATTGCTGCAAGAAGTGTTTATCATCAGAATCAAAGGGGCTTGACTTTATATTGAGTGAAAATACTTATGCCAGGAGAGGTCACTTTCCCATAGCATTTGTACAGTGTGTATATATGTATAGTAATATTGGTGGGTATTATTGTGTGTGTGTGTATGTTTAGATAATCAGGAATTAATAATAATCATGTATGTATTCGTACATTCAAGTTATATTTTCAACGTGCTAGGAGAAAAATGAATAATATTTAATATTTCCTTAAAGGTAGAACGCAATCTGTTAAGAGCTGTATGCACTTAATGTTTGTCTATATTATAATAAAGAATTAAAAAAAGGATTTTGAAAAGAAAAAAATTCTTAAAAAGTAAATAAAGTTCTTAAATTCATCTAAATTGTAATTAAAACTGTGGATCTTGTAATAAAATAAAATAAAGGATGTAAAAAAAAGAATCAGCTGCTCACACACCACTTTTACTTTAGCCATAAATCATGCAGGGTGTTAAAAAAAGCTATATCAAAGTCTTAATCCACGCATTCTGTACATCAAACCAGGTTGAATGCAAAAATAATAATTGCTGTGTCATAAAATAGAAATTAGTAAATACTAATTTCTAACCCACAATGAATCGCGTGCGCGCGATTCATTGCGGGTTATGCTCTATAATGCCTTTTTTATAAAAAAGTACAAACAATTTAACTTATGTTTCTTTGGCAAAAAGTTTAGTTATAACAAACAGATGTCATTAGTCAGTAAAAATCTTTTAAATTTTTTTTTTTAGTTTGACCAGTATCTCGGTAACCCAGTCAGGCCATCTCAGGTATGGTTCAGAAGAAAATAATGATCGTAATAATGAGTACAATAAGTGGTATTCGGCTTCGTTATGCTTTTTTTTACACCCGATATATATTTTTTTATTCTTTTGCATAATTTCTTACATTCTGCAGATGCGATGACTGAAATGTGTATTGGTGATTCGCAAAATGTGTTTTAAATTTACCTGCACTGCATTAGTTTTCGTATTTCGAGTCGTCGTCCTAGTGTCTCTCTCGTTGGACGAGGACTCCTCTAGTACCAGTTTGTTGTTACTTCTGGATTTCGTCCTTACTGCTCTTTCGTCTTCACTGGAAGATGATTGCGAGGAAACCTTTTTCTTCTGAATTCTAATCTTCGAATTGTTAGCGCCCTCAGATTCGTCGGAAGAAGTTGATTTGCGTTTAGTCATTTTGTTTTTGTAATTCCTAGACCTATTTCTATCTGGGTCGTCGCTTTCAGAAGAGGATTTCTGCTGTGTCTTGTTTTTGGTACTCCTAGTTCTTGTTCTATTATTAGTAACATCCTCTTCGTCAGATGACGATTCGTCATGCATTGGTTTCTTTTTCTGATTTCCTGACTTAGTTCTGTTATTTGTAGCAGACTCTTCGTCGGAAGAAGTGTCTGCCTGTGTTTGCTTCATTTTGACATTTTTAAGCCTCGATTTGTTAGACGAAACATCATTTTTATTCAAATTTGATGATTTGTGTTCTGTCGTCTTTATGTTTTTTTCATTTCTTGTTCTAGTTCTGTTATTTGTATCACTCTCCTCATCTGAAGTAGATTCTTCATGTATTTGTTTCTTCTTTTTATCTTCAGATTGTGTCGTCTTTTTATTGTTTTCGTTACTTGTCTTCGTTCTTTCATTTGTATTATTCTCCTCATCTGAAGAGGATTCTATTTGTATTTGCTTTATTTTATTATTCTTAGAATTCGATTTATTGATTAAAACATCATTTTTATTTGAAGATTTGTGTTGAGTCGTCTTTTTATTTTTCTTATTTCTAGTCATCGTTCTGACATTTGTATTACTCTTCTCATTTGAAGAGGATTCTTGTTGTATTTGCTTAATTTTGTTATTTTTAGATTTTGATTTATTGGTTAAAACATCGTTTTTATATGAAGATTTGTGTTGAGCTGTCTTTTTATTATTCTCACCTCTTGTTCTCGTTCTATCATTTGCGTCACTCTCCTCATCTGAAGACGATTTTTCTTGCATTGGCTTCTTTTTCTCGCTTCTTGTTCTGTTGGTTTTATAATTATCTTCTTTTTCAGATGTTTCATTTTGTTTTTGTTTCTGTTTGTTACTTCTTGATCTGGTTTTATTATTTGCATCACCATAGTCATCTGACGAAGACTCCGGTTTCGTAGTCTTCATTTTCTTCTTACTTCTAGATCGCAGTCTATCATTTTCGTCATATTCGTCGGTAGAAGAATCTTGTTGTATCGTCTTCTTGTAATTTATTGATCTTGTTTTGTTTTTAACTTCGTTATCGTCAGAGGATTCATTTTGTTCTGTCTTTTTATTTCTAGCCTTCGATCTACTTATCGTGTCTTCGTCCTCATCAGAAGAGGATTTCTGCTGTGTCTTGTTTTTGTTACTCCTAGTTCTTGTTCTATCATTACTAGCATCCTCTTCATCAGATGAGTATTCGTCTTGCATTGGTTTCTTTTTCTCATTTACTATCTTAGTTCTGGGTTTTGTATCACTCTCTTCGTCGAAAGAGGTGCCTGCCTGTGTTTGATTAATTTTGTTATTTCGTATTTTGTTTTTACTTCTTAATTCAAGTGTTTCATCGTCCCCACTCGTCGAGGAGTCTACAGATATTGTCTCAGTTTTCTTACCATCGAATTCGTGTTGTTTTTTCCTTCTATTTGTCCTCATTTTTTTATCTTGCTCCACATTATCATCAGATGTGGACTCCTCAATTATTGTTGTCTCTTGGCCATTTCTCTTTCTCATTCTATACCTCCTTTTAGTTTCTGATTCCTGATCAGATATCGACCTAAGGCCCAGTTTGGTTGCGAAATCTTTCAACGACATCGTCTGGCTGCTCCGACTCGCTCGCAGTATGCGCTCTATCTGCGCGCACCGCTCGACGCTCACGAGCGGGTTGATGCGGAAGAAGGTCTTCAGCTTGTAGGAGAGCTCTGCGTCAAAGCGGTACAGGTCGAAGTGCGGGTCGTGGTCCAGGAGGTACGCGCGGTACAGCTCCACGTCGGTCTCGTTTATGATCAGCTCTTTGCATTGGCTCTGGGCGTCTGAGGGCTGCACAATTTACATCTAATATTATTATTGCAGTTTTCGATAGTAGGCTTTACTTTTGTATGTCGAAATAAAACTTAATAAATGGAAGAGAAGATTATGTGTGATTTTGAACTTTATACTCTGGAGTTAAGATTGAAAACCAATGAAAATAAAAAAAATAATAGTATGAATCTACGCCTCTTACGTTAACCCTAAACAAATAATGATAACATTTTTTAGACTGCGGTTTGCCGTGTACAACACTGTGTAGGAGTGCTGTCGGTTGTAGAACTAACTTAATTCATTCTCTACCAGTTAACCTTGTGCAAATTATCGACGGCGAACCTTATAGGGGCGACCTCGTCTGATTCCGTCTCACTCATCCCCGTGACTTTTACCTTATAATGATCCCCGTAAGTGGAATAAAGAAGTAAACTGTAACCACGAATACATTAAGGTTGTCTTAATGTGTTGGCTTGGTTATATTTTATCTGTTGGTTCCACTTACTGCAAGCGTCCTAGGTCCGCGTCGAAAATCAGCATCGTTATAAGTTCGTGGCTGTCACGAGGATTGCTAAGCTTTTTGTCACATCAGATATCCTTTATAGTATTATGTGCCAAATAAACGTTTCCTATTTCTATTTCAATCACTGGCATAGCTCATAGTGAAAGTAACGGGGATCGGTGAGTCACGTTATTAGACGAACTTGCCTTACAGACTTTCCGCAGCTACTGCTGTTGATCATTGCTGCTGCTAAGTACTTAAAGCGTTATAAAACTATGTCGGAAGTTACCTGTGTTAGAGTAAGCCCATCATCTGTTCCCGCATCTCTTAAAGTTTTCTTTGCCACTTTTAACGGAGGCTCCGAGCTGCTCGACCGCTTGCGTTTCGACCGAGGCTTCGGCCTGATTTTCTTTGGTGATATCGTTCTTTCTTGCGAGGAATGTTTATTGGGAGAGGCGTTTTTGGTTTTGTGTGGTGCCTCAGGTTTGTGGAGGACTGTGATTTCTTGCAAGGACGGCTGGCCGAGCGAGGATGTAACTTGGACTCCAGCATCGGCCATCGAAACCGGCAGCTCCTTGATACAAACCTCGTGAGTGGGTTCCTTGCTGTTCGTGCACCTTGGATTTTATGAAATATTGATGTCGTTAAGCTGTTATAAATATTAGACAAGGGTATATAATGAAAAGTTCTGTGGGGTAATAAGATACACAAAAGTAGAATTCATATCGAATGAGAACCGATATGGCCTCTCACTATAGGCCTCATGAAATCTCAAGGTTGCACAGCGTGCTATGGAAAGGGGTATGCTCGGTGTTTTTGGCTAGATCGAATTACCAATGAGAAGATTCGTAAACAAACAAAAGTCGCTGACATAGCCCAAGGGATTAGCAAGCTGAAGTGGCAGTGGGCGGGGCACATAGCATATGTAATGTATTAGAACTGACGATTGGGGCACAAAGGTTCTAGAATGAAGGCCACGTACCAGAAAGCGCAGCGTAGAACGTCCACCCACGTGGACAGACGATCTGGTAAAGGTTACAGGAAGCCGCTGATCTGGGAGACACTAGGCCCTATGTTCAGCAGTGAACGTCCTATGCCTGAAATGATGATGATGTTGATGATGAGAACCGCCTCCTAAGCGTGTCCGCTGACCGAGGCGTGCGCCCGCGCCGGGTGCACTTACTTATGAGAAATTACATTAATTAATAATTTAGCTAAACTAATGTAGTGACATCTATCTCGCCACATACAAACTAAACTGACGTATCCTACATCGCGATATTAAAGTTATCGGAGCGATTGAAACATATATACAAGAACCCGACAAACAACCGTGGGGCAGTCGCACACCAGACACCACATTAAAAGTCAACAGCCAATTTATTAGCATGTTTGTTCAATTTCAGTTTATATGTGGAGAATACATTGTTAAATTTATGAAATTAAGAAAAGATATTACAAATAGCGTCCTCAATCCTATCTAGTTTTGTTAAAACCCCTTGTTAGATCTCAATTAGAATGTGCCACGCCACATCTCGTACATGGAAGGAACCCTTTCTACAACAAGTTCAGTGACCGCTTAAAGCGGGTCTAGCGTAAGTTTCTAAATGTAGTCGAATATAAATGCTTTTACAGAAAACTCGTATGATAATCTATTGAATAACACACATAATATTTTCCCAGAGTAAATATAAAAAATAAATAAAGTGTATTTAAGTATTTATAAATTATAATTCTATAAATGCATTGTCCGTGTAGTTACCGTGTGCCGAACACTCATCGGATCGGAGCATGCAAATTTGTGACATATAAACGCGCCTTTACAAGATTTCCGAAATTGGTTAAAATGACTCTGAACTGATACATCGGTGGTACTTGTAAACCTACCCGTAGTTGTGTGCGCCCGCGCAGCAGTGGCGGTGGCTGCACGCCGACCAGCGCGGCCGCGTCTTGAGCGACGGCCGCTTAGACCTGAAAGTGCAACCAACACCAGGGTTTATTAATTCTAAATGACGCAAGAAATACTAATAATAATAAAATTGGTATTATCTTAAGTATATTATTGGTAAATAATACATTTGAATAAGATGTTGTACATTGCAAGGTTGTGCCAAATTTTTAAAATAAGATCTAGAGTATAATATGCAGGTGCGTCTTCATCGTTTTTTTTACTATTATTTTAATAACATTTACTTTAAAATATCCGGGAAAAATGATGTGGCCTGCTCCGTCAATCATAATAACAGGCGTACGCCGAGCCAACAACGACCCTATACAGTGCACACAGTGCACATACGGTGCACTGTAACACACACACACACACACACACACACACACACACACACACACGCTCACGCTCACGCTCACGCTCACGCTCACACACACGCTCACGCTCACGCTCACGCTCACGCTCACGCTCACGCGCACGCACACGCACACGCACACACACAGCTTAACTGATGAATTGTAAGTTCAACAGCGGACAAGCTTCATGGCTTCTACTTAAACTAGACAAATTTCTGTACCAATATTACATTATCAAAAAAAAATGGACCCGTATTTTGTCTTTTCTCAATCAAGTAAAAAATGACGAAGATAAAGCGCATTAAAGTTTGGGAGTGACGCCACGGCTTGCTAAAAAGTGTCGCAAGGCGTGACGTTACGCGTAACTTTAACGGGCTATATCTTAATTTTTTGTTTGATTGCGAAAATAAAAAATACGAGTCCAATATTTTCTCTCGATGCAACTGACGGACTAATTAGATTTTTTTAGGAAACTAGCCCATTATATGAACTGAATTGTGGGGCCTCAGAGTGTGCGGGATGCGTTCCCCAGCTGCTGGCGGAAAACGAGCGAAAGGGGCACAGCAAGCAAATGTAACCATTACAGACCAAATTTGGTATCAGTACTATAGTGAATAAGGGTATCAATAATATCTGTACTAAAATTTTATATTATCAGTCAGACGTCATACAGAAATAAATATGTGTACTTGAAAATATCTGTTACCTTTACTGATCAAGCATACGTAAACGAGACACAATAGAAATTCTATTGTTATGGGGTCTCATCACCGCTTGGATGTTAAATAAATAAATAAATAATCTTTATTTACCAAAAAGTACAATTACAACAAGCAATTACATTTAGGTACCTATGTCACTTATTTGCATAGATAATTTGAAATTTTGCTTGGGAAAAACAAAACCTCTCACACTAGAAGCCTGTCCTGTGAGAAGCTTTAACACGATTTCCATTAGAGATTGGCGGCAATAAAAGAAAGATGAAAACAATGGATTTAGAACTAATTTAGACAGGTATCAATCAAAGAAGGGATAAAACTAAATCTATTTATAATATTATTTTGAGGAGATCCTTCGAGTCCTGATAGGTGTAGTTTAGTTCTGACTTGAGGAGTAGGTAGCTTAAAAACACGTTTTTTCCTTAAGTTGAGATAGTCCGAGGATGATAACGCCTCTTTATGTGCCAATAAACAAATTTTAAAGAAATATAACTTTCGAACGCTCAATACCCAGGCCTCTTCAAACAGGTAAGCTGTAGGAAACAGAAAGGGTTTTTTGAGCATTGTTTTCAATACTGCACGTTATGCTCGTTTCAGAATAATGAGATAAGAGGATGCGGCACCGCCCCATGCCGTGATGCAGTACGTCAAGACTGACACAAGGCGACGTATACAGATTTTAACAGAGCCGGAGGTGCTACGTCACGTAAAGACTTTATAATATAAATTATTTTTTTAATTCTTGCAGCTGTGGTCACAATATGTTCTTTAAAGGAGAGCCTCTCATCAATAACAATTCCTAAGTATTTTACATTAGTGCTCCTCCGTAACCCACAGCAACCACATATACCTGTTGAAATGGGATCAGAATAACAGTCATGTATGGTAATCTTAAGGCCAGGGGGTGGCTCCGATGCAGCAGTTTGGTGAAAGCAGATAAAGTTGGTCTTGGCTGTATTAAGGGTAAGCAAATTGTTATTTAGCCATGTTGCAATTTGACCAAGACCAGCTTCCGCCCGCCGAAACACTGTCTCCCAGTTTTGGTTGTGGAATAACAGGTTAATATAAAGGTAAGTCACGTCATACAGAAAAAAAATACCCATATTCATCCTAGTTAACAGTCCCTGCTTGAGGTCATAAAATTATGAGTTAGATAACTAAATGATAATGATAATGTAAATATTTAACTCATCAACATCCAAGCAGTCTCATAAGACCGCAAAACAATAGAATTATAATGTGTCTTGATTACGTATACCTGATGATGAGTGAATAAAGTGTTAATATTTATTTATCATCAAATGCAAGGGGCAATAATGGACAAGAAATTAATAATTAATCATCATTCACATGTTAATTAGAACTTAAACAGCTCAGTTTGCGGCCAATGTTTAGTTTAACGAATCTTCGAACCTGGACTTCTTCCTGCGTTGCGAGAGCGGCGCCCCATCGCGGACGGAGTTGGGCTGCCCTGAGGCCAGCGCCCGCAGCCCGCGCAGCACGGCCGCCGCGCGCGCCAGCTGCAGGCGCCCACGGCTGGAGTACAGGAACCGCGCGCGCTTCCGCCAGCTCGCCACGCGCCCCGTCGTCGTGTCCACCTCGCACCACCGCCCTCCCGCAAACACGAAGTATTTCGCCGACATCGTCACAACATCCCATTAATATCGAAACGTTAAAAACAGAAAGCTGAACCAGCAAACAAAACACCGCCAATTTTTACGCGTCTCCGATTTGACATCTGTCAAAGTCAACCGACGTCATGAGTGTCACGAGGACCAAAGAAAATTTAATCACTACAATATCGAAAGAGGTTTCACGACAAGCCCATTTTAATTGACCTTTCTGACCTTTGTGGTATTTTTTCCTGTTGAGTTGTTTCTGATTCCTGTGAATACCTGTGTGTCTGCCCTGTATTGGCAATATATTCAACATTTAAAAGAAGCCAAGTTTCACAAAGTAAGTAAATTGGCCTTATCTTATTCACTTCACGCTACATACAAACATTATGTGTAACCTATCTGATTGACCCGATTCTTTTATTTTATTATGTTACACACACACAAAACAAGTTACCGAATAAATAATTAGATGTTGGCTGTATAATTATGTATGTAAATAAAAACAATAAGCTTACTTAAAAAATACTTGTATGCAGCCCCATACAAGTATTTTTTGAGTAAGCTAAATGTTTTTATTAATTACCAACTCTATCATGTTTTGTAGCATATTAATACTGAATAAGTTCGTCCACACTATCAAACTAAACAACCACAAAAGAAATAAAAAGAATTACATATTTGGGCTACATAAATTAGCATGCACATGTCATGGTACATTATAAGATGAAAAATAGTTAAAATTATTATTATTTATTTATTTATTATGCATACAACATATTACAATTTTTACAAACAGATTTTTTACGAACTGGATGGCGTTACACTGAATTTTTTACTTTTTACCACAGAATAGGAATGACCCGCTACGCGGATGACACGCTACATATGAATGTTGAAATGTATAATAAATAATACTTAAAATAAAGTATCATCATGAATAGACAATTACATAGGTACTTAATTAATTAACAAACTAAGTAGTACCTACTTGGTACTCCTCCATAATAAATAAGTCAGTAATGCAAATTTGCTAAATCGGGACTTCGATTCCTCGGCTAAGAGTTTTAATGTATTTTTCTGTTTTTGAGTCCCTAAGGCAGTAGGTATGATCTGTAAGTCAATTTCTACTGCAAAAAAATCTCAAGTTTCAATTAATGACGATGAAAATATTTATTTTATTTATTTAGGTCGCCAACAAGGTCACACTTTATATAACTTCGAGTTCATTGTCATAATAGTACATTTGCCTAGTTTAAACTTAATTTTAAGCGACAACAGCATGCACCGGAGACAACAGCAATACTTCCTAGCTAGCAATACTTCATTAAAAGTAAATTATTTGTTATGTGCGGGATGTTCTCCATTCCCTATATTCCGCGGATGTCCGACTAGAAGGATCATAAATGTGAGAGACGTTCTATCTGTTCAACGATCTCTGTGCACCTGCTATTGCTGGATTGCGCCGAAGACTTCTATCCCGTTACTGATTGCCGTTGTTGAGTTGAGAGTTCAATGTTGTACGAGGAGAACGTGTAGTAATGAAACTGGTCAGGAGGATGTTAGCAACCGTTCCTAAAGCTCCTCCTACTTTTCCTATTTGGTAGTCTTCCTGCACTATGTTCCTATGTGGAGGTGTTCCTAGAATATCTGCTATTGGTTGCTGTTCCTGAGTTCTTGAGCGGACTGTATAGTGTTTATTGTTTTTTTTTCGGACGGACCTATCGCTGAGTGCCTTTGAGGAAGGCATTCTTCAGCTTAAACCGGGCAGTTGTGGCGTGAGATGAAGGCGCACAGCCTAGGTCGCCGCGTGTCGAGCCCCATGCTAGTAGGCGTGATCGGGCCAATGTCGAGTGCAACGAAAACACCAAGCGAGCCGAGCTCTATTTCACTCAAACTTGACCTCTTTGAGAGGATGAGTACCTATACTATATCTATACTTATGTCCCCAGCGGGGTTGTGTACCTATAACTAAGTATCGCGATACGCTAGTTGACTCATATCAAAATTAATTAAACAAAGAATTATTTCAAATAGTATTGGTTTTAGGATTTTAGGAAATATCGATTTCAATACTTAAAAGTAGAAGATGGATGTAAAAATCAAATTAAAAAATATATAATTTAATCTATAATTTGAAACTCTGAAAACGCTATCCGCCATGATCGCGACGTAAGTGACGTCTCTCTTATTTATGGTAAACGATCAAACGTCATTCGAGTCTTTGATGTATTTTTGCATTCTCGAGCGATACAGTAATGATAATTACTATATTTTTTGTGTAAACTTTTAGAAATCATGTTTGATTAATTCAGAGAGGTTGTATTCCTAAAGACGTTGTTTTTTTGTTTACTAGAGAGACTCCGTCATGGCACAGATGATCTATAGACCAAAACGGCTGACAGCGTTTTCGTCTTATTAAAAGTAATGGAACACTTATTAACAATTTAAGACCTATTTTTAAAAAAATACAACTAGTCTATGGCCAATCTTTCTTTACAAAAAATTAACAATAATTAAAACTATAAAACGTCCGGAACGTGTTACCTACATAGTTAAAAACTATGCGCAACAGTACAATAAGTTATTCAATGACGACCCTGTTGGGGTAGTGCTTCTTAGTGATTCGACTTAAACACAAAGGGTCCCGAGTGCGATTTGTGAAAGTAAATTAAAATTGCGTCCTTCGTGACCAAGACAATGGGTGTGTTTCATGTGCGCAAATTTATTCATTTAGTTTGTATTCAAATGCTTTTAAATTAGAGCAGTAATTAGTCTATAGCCAATATTTGCATGTCTTACCAATTTGCTTGTAATTGTGCTTGTCTTGTTGGTTGTCCTAATAAAATAAATAAAATAAAATAAACATGAGGTTTTTAGGTTCTATTGAGGGAGGTAACTTTTTTTTTATTCGCTGGGAAATGCTTTTCGCATATATGCATATGTGATAGGTAACACTAACCTAACTCCAATGAAATAGGCTACTGTAACGTAACCGACAAAAGTTAGGTTTAGTGACGAATACTACAAATCACAACAAAAAGTTAGGTTCTTTTAGAAACCTAACCAAACCAAGATAGGTTACACTAACCTAACTCAAATGAAATAGGCTACTGTAACCTGACAAAAGTTAGGTTAAGTGACGAATACTACAAATAACTACAAAAAGTTAGGTTCTTTTAGAAACCGAACCTAACCGAGTTAGGTTACACTAACCTAACTCAAATGAAAAAGGCTACTGTAACGTAACCGACAAAAGTTAGATTTAGTGACGAATACTACAAATCACTACAAAAAGTTAGGTTCTTTAAAAAACCAAACCAAACCGTTTCAGGTTACACTAACCTAACTCCAATGAAATAGGCTACTGTAACCTAACCGACAAAAGTAAGGTTTAGTGACGAATACTACAAATCACTACAAAAAGTAAGGTTCTTTTAGAAACCTAACCAAACGAGGTTAGGTTACATTAACCTAACTCAAATGAAATAGGCTACGGTAACCTAACCGACAAAAGTAAGGTTTAGTGACGAATACTACAAATCACTACAAAAAGTTAGGTTCTCTTAGAAACCTAACCAAACCAAGTAAGGTTACACTAACCTAACTCAAATGAAATGGGCTACGGGAACCTAACAGACAAAAGTTAGGTTTAGTGACGAATACTACAAATCACTACAAAAAGTTAGGTTCTTTTAGAAACCTAACCAAACCAAGTTAGGTTACACTAACCTAACTTAAATGAAATAGGCTACTGTAACCTGACAAAAGTAAGGTTTAGTGACGAATACTACAAATCACTACAAAAAGTTAGGTTCTCTTAGAAACCTAACCAAACCAAGTAAGGTTACACTAACCTAACTCAAATGAAATGGGCTACGGGAACCTAACAGACAAAAGTTAGGTTTAGTGACGAATACTACAAATCACTACAAAAAGTTAGGTTCTCTTAGAAACCTAACCACACCAAGTAAGTTTATACTAACCTAACTCAAATGGAATGGGCTACGGTAACCTAACCGACAAAAGTTAGGTTTAGTGACGAACACTACAAATCACAACAAAAAGTTAGGTTCTTTTAGAAACCTAACCAAACCAAGTTAGGTTACACTAACCTAACTTAAATGAAATAGGCTACTGTAACCTGACAAAAGTTAGGTTAAGTGACGAATACTACAAATAACTACAAAAAGTTAGGTTCTTTTAGAAACCGAACCTAACCGAGTTAGGTTACACTAACCTAACTCAAATGAAAAAGGCTACTGTAACGTAACCGACAAAAGTTAGGTTTAGTGAAGAATACTACAAACCACTACAAAAAGTTAGAGTCTTTAAAAAACCAAACCAAACCGTTTCAGGTTACACTAACCTAACTCCAATGAAATAGGCTACTGTAACCTAACCGACAAAAGTAAGGTTTAGTGACGAATACTACAAATCACTACAAAAAGTTAGGTTCTTTTAGAAACCTAACCAAACGAGGTTAGGTTACATTAACCTAACTCAAATGAAATAGGCTACGGTAACCTAACCGACAAAAGTAAGGTTTAGTGACGAATAATACAAATCACTACAAAAAGTTAGGTTCTCTTAGAAATCTAACCAAACCAAGTAAGGTTACACTAACCTAACTCAAATAAAATAGGCTACTGTAACCTGACAATAGTTAGGTTTAGTGACGAATACTACAAACCACTACAAAAAGTTAGGTTCTCTTAGAAACCTAACCAAACCAAGTAAGGTTACACTAACCTAACTCAAATGAAATGGGCTACGGTAACCTAACAGACAAAAGTAAGGTTTAGTGACGAATACTACAAATCACTACAAAAAGTTAGGTTCTCTTAAAAACCTAACCAAACCAAGTAAGTTTATACTAACCTAACTCAAATGGAATGGGCTACGGTAACCTAACCGACAAAAGTTAGGTTTAGTGACGAATACTACAAATCACAACAAAAAGTTAGGTTCTTTTAGAAACCTAACCAAACCAAGTTAGGTTACACTAACCTAACCTTAATGAAATAGGCTACTGTAACCTGACAAAAGTTAGGTTAAGTGACGAATACTACAAATAACTACAAAAAGTTAGGTTCTTATAGAAACCGAACCTAACCGAGTTAGGTTACACTAACCTAACTCAAATGAAAAAGGCTACTGTAACGTAACCGACAAAAGTTAGGTTTAGTGAAGAATACTACAAACCACTACAAAAAGTTAGTCTTTAAAAAACCAAACCAAACGAGGTAAGGTTACATTAACCTAACCCAAATGAAATAGGCTACGGTAACCTAACCGACAAAAGTAAGGTTTAGTGACGAATACTACAAATCACTACAAAAAGTTAGGTTCTCTTAGAAACCTAACCAAACCAAGTAAGGTTACACTAACCTAACTCAAATGAAATAGGCTACTGTAACCTGACAAAAGTTAGGTTTAGTGACGAATACTACAAACCACTACAAAAAGTTAGGTTCTTTAAAAAACCAAACCAAACCGTTTCAGGTTACACTAACCTAACTCCAATGAAATAGGCTACTGTAACCTAACCGACAAAAGTAAGGTTTAGTGACGAATACTACAAATCACTACAAAAAGTTAGGTTCTTTTAGAAACCTAACCAAACGAGGTTAGGTTACATTAACCTAACTCAAATGAAATAGGCTACGGTAACCTAACCGACAAAAGTAAGGTTTAGTGACGAATACTACAAATCACTACAAAAAGTTAGGTTCTCTTAGAAACCTAACCAAACCAAGTAAGGTTACACTAACCTAACTCAAATGAAATGGGCTACGGGAACCTAACAGACAAAAGTTAGGTTTAGTGACGAATACTACAAATCACTACAAAAAGTTAGGTTCTCTTAGAAACCTAACCAAACCAAGTAAGTTTATACTAACCTAACTCAAATGGAATGGGCTACGGTAACCTAACCGACAAAAGTTAGGTTTAGTGACGAATACTACAAATCACAACAAAAAGTTAGGTTCTTTTAGAAACCTAACCAAACCAAGTTAGGTTACACTAACCTAACTTAAATGAAATAGGCTACTGTAACCTGACAAAAGTTAGGTTAAGTGACGAATACTACAAATAACTACAAAAAGTTAGGTTCTTTTAGAAACCGAACCTAACCGAGTTAGGTTACACTAACCTAACTCAAATGAAAAAGGCTACTGTAACGTAACCGACAAAAGTTAGGTTTAGTGAAGAATACTACAAACCACTACAAAAAGTTAGTCTTTAAAAAACCAAACCAAACCGTTTCAGGTTACACTAACCTAACTCCAATGAAATAGGCTACTGTAACCTAACCGACAAAAGTAAGGTTTAGTGACGAATACTACAAATCACTACAAAAAGTTAGGTTCTTTTAGAAACCTAACCAAACGAGGTTACTTTACATTAACCTAACTCAAATGAAATAGGCTACGGTAACCTAACCGACAAAAGTAAGGTTTAGTGACGAATAATACAAATCACTACAAAAAGTTAGGTTCTCTTAGAAACCTAACCAAACCAAGTAAGGTTACACTAACCTAACTCAAATGAAATGGGCTACGGGAACCTAACAGACAAAAGTTAGGTTTAGTGACGAATACTACAAATCACTACAAAAAGTTAGGTTCTCTTAGAAACCTAACCAAACCAAGTAAGGTTACACTAACCTAACTCAAATAAAATGGGCTACTGTAACGTAACCGACAAAAGTTAGGTTTAGTGACGAATACCACAAATCACTACAAAAAGTTAGGTTCTTTTAGAATCCTAACCAAACGAGGTTAGGTTACATTAACCTAACTCAAATGAAATAGGCTACGGTAACCTAACCGACAAAAGTAAGGTTTAGTGACGAATACTACAAATCACTACAAAAAGTTAGGTTCTTTTAGAAACCTAACCAAACGAGGTTAGGTTACATTAACCTAACTCAAATGAAATAGGCTACGGTAACCTAACCGACAAAAGTAAGGTTTAGTGACGAATACTACAAATCACTACAAAAAGTTAGGTTCTCTTAGAAACCTAACCAAACCAAGTAAGGTTACACTAACCTAACTCAAATAAAATAGGCTACTGTAACCTGACAATAGTTAGGTTTAGTGACGAATACTACAAACCACTACAAAAAGTTAGGTTCTCTTAGAAACCAAACCAAACCGTTTCAGGTTACACTAACCTAACTCCAATGAAATAGGCTACTGTAACCTAACCGACAAAAGTAAGGTTTAGTGACGAATACTACAAATCACTACAAAAAGTTAGGTTCTTTTAGAAACCTAACCAAACGAGGTTAGGTTACATTAACCTAACTCAAATGAAATAGGCTACGGTAACCTAACCGACAAAAGTAAGGTTTAGTGACGAATAATACAAATCACTACAAAAAGTTAGGTTCTCTTAGAAACCTAACCAAACCAAGTAAGGTTACACTAACCTAACTCAAATAAAATAGGCTACTGTAACCTGACAATAGTTAGGTTTAGTGACGAATACTACAAACCACTACAAAAAGTTAGGTTCTCTTAGAAACCTAACCAAACCAAGTAAGGTTACACTAACCTAACTCAAATGAAATGGGCTACGGTAACCTAACAGACAAAAGTTAGGTTTAGTGACGAATACTACAAATCACTACAAAAAGTTAGGTTCTCTTAAAAACCTAACCAAACCAAGTAAGTTTATACTAACCTAACTCAAATGGAATGGGCTACGGTAACCTAACCGACAAAAGTTAGGTTTAGTGACGAATACTACAAATCACAACAAAAAGTTAGGTTCTTCTAGAAACCTAACCAAACCAAGTTAGGTTACACTAACCTAACCTTAATGAAATAGGCTACTGTAACCTGACAAAAGTTAGGTTAAGTGACGAATACTACAAATAACTACAAAAAGTTAGGTTCTTTTAGAAACCGAACCTAACCGAGTTAGGTTACACTAACCTAACTCAAATGAAAAAGGCTACTGTAACGTAACCGACAAAAGTTAGGTTTAGTGAAGAATACTACAAACCACTACAAAAAGTTAGTCTTTAAAAAACCAAACCAAACGAGGTAAGGTTACATTAACCTAACCCAAATGAAATAGGCTACGGTAACCTAACCGACAAAAGTAAGGTTTAGTGACGAATACTACAAATCACTACAAAAAGTTAGGTTCTCTTAGAAACCTAACCAAACCAAGTAAGGTTACACTAACCTAACTCAAATGAAATAGGCTACTGTAACCTGACAAAAGTTAGGTTTAGTGACGAATACTACAAACCACTACAAAAAGTTAGGTTCTTTAAAAAACCAAACCAAACCGTTTCAGGTTACACTAACCTAACTCCAATGAAATAGGCTACTGTAACCTAACCGACAAAAGTAAGGTTTAGTGACGAATACTACAAATCACTACAAAAAGTTAGGTTCTTTTAGAAACCTAACCAAACGAGGTTAGGTTACATTAACCTAACTCAAATGAAATAGGCTACGGTAACCTAACCGACAAAAGTAAGGTTTAGTGACGAATACTACAAATCACTACAAAAAGTTAGGTTCTCTTAGAAACCTAACCAAACCAAGTAAGGTTACACTAACCTAACTCAAATGAAATGGGCTACGGGAACCTAACAGACAAAAGTTAGGTTTAGTGACGAATACTACAAATCACTACAAAAAGTTAGGTTCTCTTAGAAACCTAACCAAACCAAGTAAGGTTACACTAACCTAACTCAAATAAAATGGGCTACTGTAACGTAACCGACAAAAGTTAGGTTTAGTGACGAATACCACAAATCACTACAAAAAGTTAGGTTCTTTTAGAATCCTAACCAAACGAGGTTAGGTTACATTAACCTAACTCAAATGAAATAGGCTACGGTAACCTAACCGACAAAAGTAAGGTTTAGTGACGAATACTACAAATCACTACAAAAAGTTAGGTTCTTTTAGAAACCTAACCAAACGAGGTTAGGTTACATTAACCTAACTCAAATGAAATAGGCTACGGTAACCTAACCGACAAAAGTAAGGTTTAGTGACGAATACTACAAATCACTACAAAAAGTTAGGTTCTCTTAGAAACCTAACCAAACCAAGTAAGGTTACACTAACCTAACTCAAATAAAATAGGCTACTGTAACCTGACAATAGTTAGGTTTAGTGACGAATACTACAAACCACTACAAAAAGTTAGGTTCTCTTAGAAACCAAACCAAACCGTTTCAGGTTACACTAACCTAACTCCAATGAAATAGGCTACTGTAACCTAACCGACAAAAGTAAGGTTTAGTGACGAATACTACAAATCACTACAAAAAGTTAGGTTCTTTTAGAAACCTAACCAAACGAGGTTAGGTTACATTAACCTAACTCAAATGAAATAGGCTACGGTAACCTAACCGACAAAAGTAAGGTTTAGTGACGAATAATACAAATCACTACAAAAAGTTAGGTTCTCTTAGAAACCTAACCAAACCAAGTAAGGTTACACTAACCTAACTCAAATAAAATAGGCTACTGTAACCTGACAATAGTTAGGTTTAGTGACGAATACTACAAACCACTACAAAAAGTTAGGTTCTCTTAGAAACCTAACCAAACCAAGTAAGGTTACACTAACCTAACTCAAATGAAATGGGCTACGGTAACCTAACAGACAAAAGTTAGGTTTAGTGACGAATACTACAAATCACTACAAAAAGTTAGGTTCTCTTAAAAACCTAACCAAACCAAGTAAGTTTATACTAACCTAACTCAAATGGAATGGGCTACGGTAACCTAACCGACAAAAGTTAGGTTTAGTGACGAATACTACAAATCACAACAAAAAGTTAGGTTCTTCTAGAAACCTAACCAAACCAAGTTAGGTTACACTAACCTAACCTTAATGAAATAGGCTACTGTAACCTGACAAAAGTTAGGTTAAGTGACGAATACTACAAATAACTACAAAAAGTTAGGTTCTTTTAGAAACCGAACCTAACCGAGTTAGGTTACACTAACCTAACTCAAATGAAAAAGGCTACTGTAACGTAACCGACAAAAGTTAGGTTTAGTGAAGAATACTACAAACCACTACAAAAAGTTAGTCTTTAAAAAACCAAACCAAACGAGGTAAGGTTACATTAACCTAACCCAAATGAAATAGGCTACGGTAACCTAACCGACAAAAGTAAGGTTTAGTGACGAATACTACAAATCACTACAAAAAGTTAGGTTCTCTTAGAAACCTAACCAAACCAAGTAAGGTTACACTAACCTAACTCAAATGAAATAGGCTACTGTAACCTGACAAAAGTTAGGTTTAGTGACGAATACTACAAACCACTACAAAAAGTAAGGTTCTTTTAGAAACCGAACCTAACCGAGTTAGGTTACACTAACCTAACTCAAATGAAAAAGGCTACTGTAACGTAACCGACAAAAGTTAGGTTTAGTGAAGAATACTACAAACCACTACAAAAAGTTAGTCTTTAAAAAACCAAACCAAACCGTTTCAGGTTACACTAACCTAACTCCAATGAAATAGGCTACTGTAACCTAACCGACAAAAGTAAGGTTTAGTGACGAATACTACAAATCACTACAAAAAGTTAGGTTCTTTTAGAAACCTAACCAAACGAGGTTAGGTTACATTAACCTAACTCAAATGAAATAGGCTACGGTAACCTAACCGACAAAAGTAAGGTTTAGTGACGAATAATACAAATCACTACAAAAAGTTAGGTTCTCTTAGAAACCTAACAGAACCAAGTAAGGTTACACAAACCTAACTCAAATGAAATGGGCTACGGTAACCTAACAGACAAAAGTTAGGTTTAGTGACGAATACTACAAATCACTACAAAAAGTTAGGTTCTCTTAGAAACCTAACCAAACGAGTTAGGTTACACTAACCTAACTCAAATGAAATGGGCTACGGTAACCTAACCGACAAAGGTTAGGTTTAGTGACGAATACTACAAATCACTACAAAAAGTTAGGTTCTTTTAGAAACCTAACCAAACCAAGTAAGGTTACACTAACCTAACTCAAATGAAATAGGCTACTGTAACCTGACAAAAGTTAGGTTTAGTGACGAATACTACAAACCACTACAAAAAGTTAGGTTCTTTAAAAAACCAAACCAAACCGTTTCAGGTTACACTAACCTAACTCCAATGAAATAGGCTACTGTAACCTAACCGACAAAAGTAAGGTTTAGTGACGAATACTACAAATCACTACAAAAAGTTAGGTTCTTTTAGAAACCTAACCAAACGAGGTTAGGTTACATTAACCTAACTCAAATGAAATAGGCTACGGTAACCTAACCGACAAAAGTAAGGTTTAGTGACGAATACTACAAATCACTACAAAAAGTTAGGTTCTCTTAGAAACCTAACCAAACCAAGTAAGGTTACACTAACCTAACTCAAATGAAATGGGCTACGGGAACCTAACAGACAAAAGTTAGGTTTAGTGACGAATACTACAAATCACTACAAAAAGTTAGGTTAGGTTAGGTTAGGTTAGGTTAGGTTAGGTTAGGTTAGGTTAGGTTAGGTTAGGTTAGGTTAGGTTAGGTTAGGTTAGGTTAGGTTAGGTTAGGTTTTTTTTTTTTTTTTTTTTTTTTTAAATGTTTACAACTTTTTATCTGTTGTACTCGCGAAGCTACTGAATTACTTCCGCGAGCACAACGGTGTGCTCATTCTTTTGGAGGTATTGTTTTACATTTGTTGAATTAAGTTGTATTTATTTATTAAATTCTTTTAAATTTTTCACGATGAGCGTGACAAGGTTGTTGAATGAATTTATGGTTGTTTCTTTGGTTAATATTTCTTGTAGTCTGAAGGGTTCTATATTAAGTAGATGACAGGCTGTGACATGATTATGTCGATCATTTGCGAAACGGGGGCACGATTCCAATAGGTGCTTCCAGGTTTGAGTGTGTGTGTTGTCACAGGGGCAGGTGTCCACAGCGACAATGCGGAAGCGTGCTAGGTACTCCCTATGGAATCCGTGATTTGTAAGCATTTGTGTTAAAGCGAACGTTGGTTTAATTGCTGATAGGTATTCTGTTATAGAATTGTAATCAGGGAAGAGAGTTTTGGTGTAAGTGCACTTATTAGGCTCCGCGTACAAGGCCTCGGCCGCTTTAGTGCATCTTATCTTATTTTGTAGCTTAATGTAGCTAACTGGAGTAGTTAGAAGATCCGGGGTTTTGTGCAGGGTTGCGGCGTGTTTCGCCGCAGCGTCCGCTGTTTCATTGCCTGAAAGGCCAACATGGGCCTTAACCCATGCGAACCTTACGTTAACATGCAGAAGTCGGGCTCTATGAAGGTTCTTATGAATATTGACGGCTATTCGGTGGCGTGTATTACTGTTCCCAAGTTCCTGCAGTCCAGATTTACTGTCGGAAAGTATTGTGACGGGTGTTATTTGATGCTCTACAATATACTCGCAGGCCCTATCGATTGCGAGTAGCTCCGCCTGGAAGACGGAGCAGCAGTCGTGAAGTTTGAGCTTCACGACTGCCACCCGCTCCCTGGTCGGGTTGTAGACTACGAATGCAGCGCCAACCGATTCGCTGTGCTTGCTGCCGTCTGAGTAAACTTGCCAAGAGTCGTTGGCACATATCTGAGAGAATTCCGAGGCAGAGGCAATCTCCGCAAACTCAATGCCTCTTCTCTCAGATGGGTGGAGTAGCTCTGACGGAGGGCACGGTGTTTCAATTGGGACGTCCCCAGGCAAATGCGTGGAAACTCCCAAGAGTTTGGTGGTTTCTATATCTGCGGTTGCAGCGACTCTGTCAGGAAGAGGTGTAAGTTGTGCCAACGTGATAGATGCAGCCGTGCTAACTGTCCGGAATCCTTGTATTACTTTTATGGCAAATATTCTTTGTAGTGAAAGAAGTCTCTGTTTGATATATTTATTTTTAAGTGCTGGGTACCAGATCCCGGCACCATAGCACACGATTGGTTCTATCACTTGTTCATATATGATTCGAACATTTTCAGGGCTGACGCCCCAGGTTGGTCGTATGAAGATGCTTAATTTGTTATACAGGAGTTTTACCTTTTCGATTATATATTCAACATGTTTAACGAAGCTTAATTTACTGTCTATGATGATTCCTAAATATTTAATTTGGTTTGTGAAGTTAAGGGTTTTGTTATTTATTTGTAGTTTGCATCTGTTAGCTCTATGGGTAAAGGCTATCGCCTGCGTCTTGTCAGGGCCAAATTCTAACTTGACTTCTTTCCCCCAATCTGTGATTTGATCTAGGACTTGGTTGACGGTCAGTTCCAGTGTGCAGGTGTCTTTGTTGTGGGCTACAAGTAGCACGTCATCAGCGTACGCCTGAAGGTGGCAGCCTTCAGGCATAGGCATGTATAGCAGCTGGTCAAGAATCAGATTCCACAGTGTTGGTCCAATCACTGAACCCTGCACGCAGCCGCGGGACGTGAACTTGGACACTTTGCAGTCCGAGAATTGAATCAGGACCTCTCGATCCTGAACGTAGTTTAGTAATAGTTGATAGAGGTTATTAGGGCAGTCGACGTCTCTCAAGCGTTTAAATACGGCCGGCCACCATGCGCGGTCAAATGCGGCCTTGATGTCTAAAGATACGCCGACTACTTGTTCTCCCATTGATTTAGCCCTATTTATTATGTTGAGAGCGCTATTTATGGCTATTACTGTGGATTTCTGGGTCTTGAAACCAAATTGGTTTGGAGACTGGTTGTTAGTGACTTCCAGGTGGTGAGAGAGTCTGTTCGTGATGAGGCGCTCCAGTAATTTGCCAAAGACATTCAGAAGCCCAATGGGCCGGAAGCTGGTGAGGTTGGTGTAGTCACCTTTGCCGGGCTTTGGAATGACTTTGGCGGTCGCGGTTTTCCAGGTCTTAGGGAAAAGCTTTAACCTTAAGCAGGCGTTCATGAGGCCTAGTATTTCGGCTGGGAACCAAAGGGCAACCCTGAGGCAGATATCCGCCGTTAGGTGATCTAATCCGGGCGCTCGCTTATGGTTCATTCCATCTAAGCCATTGATGATTTCTTCATAAGTGAAGGGAGGTTCATTGGGCGTATTCATAGTATGGTGTATTTCGGTGCGAGTTCTAGATTGTTTTGAAGTTTGATCCGGGGTGTCGTCTGGGAAAAAATTGTTGAGCAGTGCGCAGGCAGTATCCCTAGAGTCGGTAGTGTGGGTACCATCTTCCAGTCGAAGTGTGGCTGGTGGTTGTGTCATTGGGCGAGATTTGATTATTCTGTTCGTGACAGACCAGACGTCCTCTTTCTTCTGCCTGCCGCAAAATTCTCGGAAATGTTTCGAGGATGCGGCGCAGAAGGCACTGGAGTATTGACGCCTGAGTCTGTCACGTTCAGCTATAAATTCTTCTAGGGGGCGGTTTCTGCGCACAGCCCGACTCAGTTTGTGATGAGCCTGTATAACCGCGCGTTTAAGTCCGGAAAGTTCATCATTCCACCACGGCGCCCGCTGCGGAGGATTAGATGACTTGGGTAGTAGTTTGTCACAGGTGGTCTGGACGGCTCCAGTAAATTGGTCCGTGTATTGATTTAATTGGTCGCCGTTGATGTGTTCGAAGTCAGTCTCTGTAGGGAGATTTCTGCGCATTTCGTCTATGAACGGTTCCCGTATTTCATCCCACTTAGTGTGGGCGGTGTTATACTTAAAAGTGCTGAGTTTCTTGTTCCTAGTGGGCTGAGAGGGACCGATTGTAACACTGAACGAGATGGCATGGTGGTCAGATGAGGTGCATATACTGGGATCGACAACCCAGTCTGAGACGGTGACGTTGGTTGTATCGCTGGTTAAAGTTATGTCGATTATAGACTCCCTTAGTTGTCCGTGTGTTACGGCTGAGTAAGTGGGAACGTTTCCGACGTTACAGACCTGAAGGTTGTTGGATAGAATGAGGTCAAAGACGACATTCCCTCTATGATTGTTCTCAGGGGAACCCCAAGATTGGTGATGCCCATTGAAGTCCCCGCAGATGAGGTGGGAGGCTCCAGCCGTCTTTTGCAAGAACAGCTGAAGTTTTCGGATGGTGTTGTGTTCGTCCCTGCGGGGTTCAACGTATGCGGCGACCAGGTAAATCTTTCTCCCTGAGCGGTCTTTAATTTGCACAACTGAGATGTCCGAATCCGAAAACTCAGTCATTCCAAGAGTAGCGAAGGATTTCTCTTTTATTAAAATGGCTGATCTGACTGTATGATTGTTCCTATAAAATTGATGAATGATGTATCCAGGTATAGTTTTCAAAGTACTAATATTGGCAGTGTAGGGTTCATTAACAAATGCAATGTCAATGTCGTTTTTGTTGAGATGGATGTTCAGCTCGTGGAGAGCATTTCTGCCACGACCTAAGTTTATTTGTGTGCAGTGTAGAGTTGTAAGTGAGCTATGGGAATTTCTGATGGGTACTCTATTTGTCATATTGGCCGTAGTCCGTACGGGATCGGATTTTTTGAGACATTAATATAACTCGAGGACAATTGGATGAGGTTGCACTGTGATTTGTTGGAACTTTAGAGTTTGTGTTTTTGGAGTGTTGAGTACAATTATGACATTGCATTTTCGTTGGATTCTTCTTCTCAGGACACGTTTGGTAATCGTGATTAGGGGCTGCGCAATAAGGGCAGACGCGGGTCTCTTGGGTGCAGCGCGCCTTCGTGTGCCCGAACTGCAGACACTGAAAGCACTGCAGCAAGGGCACATAGTTTTCGGCATGGACTCGCTGGTGGTCAAGGTTAAGCTTGACCACCGCCGTGATAGCCTGCCAGACTTTGGGGGACGCCAAGAGGACCGCGTTATACAGAGCCTTATTGCGGTTATTTCTTTTAAATTTGTATACCAGGTCTTTTTGGTCTGTAATGGTGTTACGCAGACACTCGTTCTGGCCTTGCAGTATTCCGACCAGATCTTCAGCCGGGATATCAGTTGGGACGCCCTTGAGGATCACCATCGGGCTAAGTGATTTTGACATCTCGGCTTGGACCGGGCAGTTAGGCGAGTTATTAATTTTGTTGAGTGTCTGTTCTCGATGCTCGATGGAGTCGAACTCGACTCTTATCTTGTTATTCGAAACGAACTTTACGCCGGCCGGCGCAAAGTTCGTGTCGCGGAAGGAGACGTTCGCTTTAAACGATTTTAAAGTTTCAGATGGGCTAAGGACATTCTTTTTAGACGTAACGATAATCGCCGGTTTAGTTTTAAAGTTGGTGGGAGGTGTCTTTTTCTCCGTCCGCTGCGTTCGTACAATTTCGGAGAACGAGGGTGAGACAGAGTGGGAGGCCGCAGTCGGAGTAGGTAGTTTAGCGAACTCCTCGCGGATGGTGCGTCGTACCGCGTCCACTGTAGCAGTCTGATCGGCTGAGGTGTTAGGGGCTACGCTGGGTTCAGAGAGGAGCAATCTCTCGATCTCCTTTGTGTTGTTAAGGATTGTAGTTTTACAGGTCCGTTTGATGTTCCCGGACTCGTTAGTTGCGGTGTCTATGGCCTTTAGTAGTTGTAAGATTTTTGTGATAGCCGAGTTCCGGGTAGGTTCGGCAGTCTGCGTCGGTTCCCCGATGACGGATGGTGTTGGGGTTCCGTAAATAGGCGAGAGGAACCCCCCTTCATCGTCTGAAGCCATTGCGACGGTAAAAATTTTCCAACCAAATTAGCCGAGTCTTGATGGTAAATGCGATAAGGGAGGGTGGGCGGGCAAACTTTTGCGGTTCCCGGTGTCGTAGACGGACAAATGAGGTGTCCACGGATAGGTGACAACAAGACGCACCCAACGGCGTAAGAATGATACAGGGTGGTCGTACAAAAATTTTACAGGGGGCGCAAAAATGTGAATTTACTAACTACTTTTAACTAAAATTAATTTAAAAACTGATATTAGTGCGTTGAAGACGACGGCGCTATACTTATATGGCCCTAATATGTAATCCTGAGCGAAGAAAAAAAAAATTAAAATCGGAGCAAAATTGACAAAGTTAAATTTTTAGTATGGAGATTTATTACAAATTTATAAAAACTACGTAAAAGGCGATAACTAAACAAATTAAGATATTTTGAGTGCTTTATAGCGTGGACGTGACGGAGACTAACAATAGGAAGCGAACGAGTGCCCAAAAGTGTATGTGTGGTAGTTCCAAGTAGGTATTTTGAGTTACTTTGTGTGTGAACAGAGCTTCACCACTATACCTCGGTACTGCGAATTTCGAAGGGAAAACTGGCAAACTTTTGCGGTTCCCGGTGTCGTAGACGGACAAATGAGGTGTCCACGGATAGGTGACAACAAGACGCACCCAACGGCGTAAGAATGATACAGGGTGGTCGTACAAAAATTTTACAGGGGGCGCAAAAATGTGAATTTACTAACTACTTTTAACTAAAATTAATTTAAAAACTGATATTAGTGCGTTGAAGACGACGGCGCTATACTTATATGGCCCTAATATGTAATCCTGAGCGAAGAAAAAAAAAATTAAAATCGGAGCAAAATTGACAAAGTTAAATTTTTAGTATGGAGATTTATTACAAATTTATAAAAACTACGTAAAAGGCGATAACTAAACAAATTAAGATATTTTGAGTGCTTTATAGCGTGGACGTGACGGAGACTAACAATAGGAAGCGAACGAGTGCCCAAAAGTGTATGTGTGGTAGTTCCAAGTAGGTATTTTGAGTTACTTTGTGTGTGAACAGAGCTTCACCACTATACCTCGGTACTGCGAATTTCGAAGGGAAAACTGGCAAACTTTTGCGGTTCCCGGTGTCGTAGACGGACAAATGAGGTGTCCACGGATAGGTGACAACAAGACGCACCCAACGGCGTAAGAATGATACAGGGTGGTCGTACAAAAATTTTACAGGGGGCGCAAAAATGTGAATTTACTAACTACTTTTAACTAAAATTAATTTAAAAACTGATATTAGTGCGTTGAAGACGACGGCGCTATACTTATATGGCCCTAATATGTAATCCTGAGCGAAGAAAAAATTAAAATCGGAGCAAAATTGACAAAGTTAAATTTTTAGTATGGAGATTTATTACAAATTTATAAAAACTACGTAAAAGGCGATAACTAAACAAATTAAGATATTTTGAGTGCTTTATAGCGTGGACGTGACGGAGACTAACAATAGGAAGCGAACGAGTGCCCAAAAGTGTATGTGTGGTAGTTCCAAGTAGGTATTTTGAGTTGGTTAGGTTAGGTTAGGTTAGGTTAGGTTTTTTTTTTTTTTTTTTTTTAAATAGAATTCAACAATATTATGTTGAGCTCGCGGAGCGAATGGGTTACTCTCGCGAACACAACAGTGTGTTCATTTTAGTGGAGTTGAGTAAGACTTTTTAGGGAATTGTGTTAGACTGTTTATTGAAATCTTTAAGGTTTTGCACGATGTGCGTTATTAAGTTATGGAATGAATTTATAGTTGTTTCTTTCGTTATGATTTCGGATAAATTGAAGGGATTGATATTTAGCAAGTTACAGGTGGAGACGTGGTCGTGGCGTTTGATTCCAAATCGGGGGCAGTTTTCCAGAAGATGCTTCCATGACTGGGTTGTGTTGTTGTCACAGGGGCAGGTGTCCACTGTGACAATTCGGAAGCGAGTGAGATATTCCCTGTGATAGCCGTGGTTTGTAAGCAATTGTGTGATAGCAAAGGTAGGCTTGACTTTTGATAAATATTCTGACATTGATTTAAAGTCAGGGAGGATTGTTCGTGTGTAAGTGCATTTATTGGGATCAGTGTAGAGAGCTTCTGCCGCTTCGATGCATTTTTGCTTATTACGCAGCTTGATATGGCTCACAGGGATGTAGAGAAAGTCCGGGGATTTGTGCAGCGACGCTGCGTGCTTTGCCGCCATGTCAGCGGCTTCGTTTCCTTCGAGTCCGACGTGGGCCTTGACCCACGCGAACTCGATGGTTAGTCCGGATGTTCGGGCTTGGCGAAGTAGTTTGTGTATGCTTACGGCGAGGCGATTGTTTGTATTACAGTTTTGCAGTTCTTGCAATCCAGATCTGCAGTCGGACAAGATCGTTACAGGTGTTGTTTTGTGTTTTATTATGTAGTCGCACGCTCTCTCAATAGCAAAGAGTTCCGCCTGGAAGACGGAGCAGCAGTCGTGAAGTTTGAGCTTCACGACCGCCCCCCGCCTTCCATCGGAGTCGAAGACAACAAATGCAGCGCCGACTCTATCGTCATGCCTGCTGCCATCCGTGTAGATGTGCCAGGAGTTATTGGCTGTCCTCCGAGAGAGTTCTGTGGCAGAGGCAATCTCCGCGAACTCGATGCCTATTCTCTCGGAGGGGTGTAGGAGCTCGGACGGTGGACAGGGTGTCTCGATCGGGACATCATCCGGCAGGAACGACGAAGTGCCCAGAAGTTTTGAGGTTTCTATATCGGCTATAGCCGCTACCTTATCAGGGAGAGGCGTGAATTGGGCTAATGTTATCGAGGCTGCGGTGCTTACGGTACGAAAGCCTTGAATGGCCTTGATGGCGAAGAGCCTTTGTAGGGATAGGAGCCTTTGCTGAATGTATTTGTGCTGCAGTGCAGGGAACCAAATTCCTGCACCGTAACAGACGATTGGCTCGATGACGTGCTGGTATATTATCCGAACATTCTCGGGACTGATGCCCCATGTCGGACGAATGAAAATGGAAAGTTTGTTGTGAAGCAGTTTAACTTTTTCTATGATGTGGTCGACATGTTTGATAAAGCGAAGTTTGTCATCTATGATAATACCAAGATATTTAATGTGGCTTGAGAATTTGAGATTTTGGTTATTCATGCGGATTTTACATTTACTGGCTTTAGGTGTGAAGGCAATTATTTGTGTTTTTAATGGTCCGAACTCCAATTTGACTCCCTCGCCCCAATTGGAGATCCGTTCCAGTGTCTGGTTTGTGATACTTTCTAGTTCGGGGATTGTTTTGGTGTGACAAATGAGCAAAACGTCATCCGCGTATGCCTGAAGTTGACACCCATCAGGCATAGGCATGAGTAAAAGCTGATCGAGTATCAGGTTCCACAAAGTAGGACCAATTACGGAGCCCTGTACACAGCCACGGGACATGAATTTCGATACTTTGCTATCAGCGAACTGTATGAGTATCTCCCGATCTTCAACATAGCTTAAGAGGAGCTGGTACAGGTTTTTGGGGCAGTTAGCGTCTCTTAATCGTCCAAATATAGCCGGCCACCAAGCGCGGTCAAATGCTGCTTTTATATCGAGGGAAACGCCAACTACCTGTTCCCCTCTGGACTTAGCTTGGTTTATGATGTTGAGAGCACTATTGATTGCGATGACTGTCGATTTTTGTGTTTTAAATCCAAATTGATTAGAGCATTGATGGCCTGAAACATTTAGATGATGTGTGAGTCTGTTGGTGATGAGTCGTTCGAGGAGTTTGCCAAATACGTTCAGAAGTCCAATGGGCCGAAAGCTTGACAAGGTGGTATAGTCTGCTTTGCCGGGCTTCGGAATAATTTTGGCGGTGGCGGTCTTCCAATTTTTGGGAAAGAATTTGAGTCTCAAACAGGCGTTCATGAGTCCGCAGATCTCCTGAGGGAACAAGAGTGCGACCTGGAGACATATGTCAGCCGTCAAGTGGTCCAGTCCGGGTGCCCTCTTATGGTTCATCCCCTTCAGTCCTTCGATAATCTCGTTGTATTTGAATGGTGGTTCGTCCTGGGTATTTAATGGGAGATGCATCTCGGTTCGAGTCCTGGTTTGGTCGGGTGTAAGGTCTGGGGTATCATTAGGGAAGAACTGATGGAGGAGTGCCCGAGCAGTGTCCGAAGAGTCGGTCGTGTACGTGCCATTTTCGAGCCGTAATGTGGCTGGTGGGTGAGTCATGGGACGGGTTTTGATTATTCTGTTCGTGACAGACCAGACGTCTTCCTTCTTTTGCCTGCCGCAGAAATTTCGGAAATGCTCCGAAGATGCGGCGCAGAAAGCATCAGAGTATTGACGTCTGAGTCTGTCACGTTCAGCTATAAGTTCGTCCAGGGGCCGGTTACGGCGAGCCGCTCTACTGAGTCTGTGGTGAGACTGAATCACTGATCGCTTGAGGGCAGCGAGTTCATCGTTCCACCACGGCGCACGTCGTGGTGGGCCAGATGCCTTTGGTAAGATCTTATCACAAGCGATCTGTATGGCTGAAGATAAGTTGTCAGTGTAACTGTTGAGTTGGTCTACGTTTATCTGCTCGAAGTCAACATCCATGGGCAGATTTATACGGATTTCAGCGCGGAAAGGTTCACTGATTTCTTCCCACTTGGTGTGAGAGGTGTTGTACTTGAAGGTACTTAGTTTCTGTTTGTAAGTGGGCATGGAGGGGCCGAGTGACAGGCAAAATGAGATAGCTCTGTGTTCCGTGGATGTACAGATGGTTGGGTCCACGGTCCAGTCCGAGACGGTGATACCGTCCGGATTACTGGCAAGAGTTATGTCAATGATTGAAGTTCTGAGTTGACCGTGAGTTACAGCCGCAAATGTTGGATCATTTCCAACATTGCAGACAGATAGATTGTTGGCCAATATGAAGTCAAATACTGTGTTGCCTCTTTGATTGTTAGATGGGGATCCCCAGGCCTGATGATGCCCATTGAAGTCCCCGCAAATGAGGTGGGTGGCTCCAGCTGTCCTTTGCAGGAACAGTTCGAGTTTCCTCAAGGTGTTGTTGCAGTCATTGCGGGGCTCCACATAGACAGCGGCCAGATAAATTTTTCGACCGGAGCGGTCCCTGATTTGTATTATGGCAAGGTTCGAGTCAGAAAATTCAGACATACCCAATGTTGAGAAGGACTTTTCTTTAATGGCGATAGCGGATTTAACGGGTTGTGAATTTACGCAGAATTGGTGTACAGAGTAACCAGGTATGGATTTAATCATGTTTATGTTTGAAATGTAGGGTTCATTAATAAATGCTATATCGATGCTATTGTTATTTAAATGGATCTGTAGTTCGTGGAAGGCGTTCCTTCCACGGCCTAAATTAACTTGTGTGCAGTTTAAAATTGGTTGAGAAGACGGAAAATTTCTAGGTGTTGATCTACTTGGCATATTGGCCGTAGTCCGTACGGCTTTGGATTTTCTGAGACATTAGGAGAACTCGAGCACAATTGTTGGATGTAGCACTGTGTTTTGTATTTGATTTTCCGTTTGTGTTTTTGTTATGCTGAATGCAGTTATGACATTGGCTTTTTTCGGGGTTTTTCTTGTTCGGACACGATTGGAAGTCGTGCCCAGGGGTGGCGCAGAAAGAGCAAGTGGCTGTTTCCGACGTGCATCTCGTTTTAGTATGTCCGAATTGTAAGCATTTAAAACATTGTAATAGGGGCACGTAATTGTCAGCGTGGACACGCTGATGGTCTAAGTTCAGCTTGACTGTCGCCGTGATGGCCTGCCACACTTTGGGAGATGTCAAAAAGACGGCATTGTACAGCGATTTGTTCCGGTTGTTCCGTTTAAATTTGTAGACGAGCTCGTCTTTGCCCTCCGCTGTGTTACGCAGACACTCGTTTTGCCCTTTCAGGATGTCTGCCAAGTCTTCAGCCGGTACATCGGATGGTATGCCCTTAAGAATGACCATCGGGCTAAGAGACTTTGATGCCTCGGCCTGAACCGGGCAGTTGGGCTTGCTGTTAATTTTGCGGAGTGTCTGCTCTCGGTGTTCGAGTGAGTCAAATTCGACTCTTATTTTGTTGTTTGATACGAACTTCACACCAGCGGGTGCGAAGTTGGTATCTCGGAAGGATACGTTGCTTTTAAAGGTCTTAAGAGTTTCAGCGGGGCTCAAGACGTTTTTCTTGGACGACACTATTATAGCCGGTTTGCTTTTAAGGGTAGTAGCAGGTGGCGCCTTTTTCTCAACGCGTTGCGTGCGCACAATGTCTGCGAACGAGGTTTGGGGATGACGGCAAGCTGCAGTAGGTGCTGGCAGTTTCGCCATTTCCTCTCTGACTGTCTGCCTGATGGTCTGGCGGACAGCCTCTACTGTGGCGGAGTGGTCATACGAGGGTTTAGGGGTAGCATTGGGGTTGGATTGGATTATACTCCCAATCCTTTTGGTGTTGGCCAATATGATGGCCTTCTTGTCTCTCTTAATGTTGCCGCACTCGTTGACCGCAGCATCAATAGAGACAAGAAGGTCAAGAATTTCCTTGACTGTGGGGTTCTCAGCCGGAGGATCGGTCTGAAGCGATTCCCCAGTGACGGATGGTGTCGGGGTTCCGTAAACAGGTGAAAAGAACCCCCCTTCGTCGTCGGAAGCCATTTTAGGAGATAAAGTTTTTTGACCGAATCGACTAAGTCCAGGTAGTAAATGCGATAAGGGAGGGTGGGCGGGCAAACTTTTGCGGTTCCCGGTGTCGTAGACGGACAAATGAGGTGTCTACGGATAGGTGGCAACGAGACGCACCCAACGGCGTAAGAATAATACAGGGTGGTCGTACAAAAATTTTAAAGAGGACTCTAAAATGTGAATTTTCTAACTATTTTTAACTAAAATAAATTTACAAAATGATATTAGTGCGTTGAAGACGACGGCGCTATACTTATATAGCCCTGATATGTAATACTGACTGAAGAAAAAATTAAAATCGAAGCAAAATTGACAAAGTTGAATTTTTAGTATGGAGATTTACTACAAATTTATAAAAACTACGTAAAAGGCGATAACTAAAGAAAACTAGATATTTTGACTGCTTTATAGCGTAAATGTGACGGAGACTAACAAAAGGAAGCGAACGAGTGCCCAAAAGTGTATGTGTGGAGGTTCCAAGTAGGTATTTTGAGTTACTTTGTATGTGAACAGAGCTTCACCACTATACCTCGGTACTGCAAATTTGTAAGGGAAAACTGGCAAACTTTTGCGGTTCCCGGTGTCGTAGACGGACAAATGAGGTGTCTACGGATAGGTGGCAACGAGACGCACCCAACGGCGTAAGAATAATACAGGGTGGTCGTACAAAAATTTTAAAGAGGACTCTAAAATGTGAATTTTCTAACTATTTTTAACTAAAATAAATTTACAAAATGATATTAGTGCGTTGAAGACGACGGCGCTATACTTATATAGCCCTGATATGTAATACTGACTGAAGAAAAAATTAAAATCGAAGCAAAATTGACAAAGTTGAATTTTTAGTATGGAGATTTACTACAAATTTATAAAAACTACGTAAAAGGCGATAACTAAAGAAAACTAGATATTTTGACTGCTTTATAGCGTAAATGTGACGGAGACTAACAAAAGGAAGCGAACGAGTGCCCAAAAGTGTATGTGTGGAGGTTCCAAGTAGGTATTTTGAGTTACTTTGTATGTGAACAGAGCTTCACCACTATACCTCGGTACTGCAAATTTGTAAGGGAAAACTGGCAAACTTTTGCGGTTCCCGGTGTCGTAGACGGACAAATGAGGTGTCTACGGATAGGTGGCAACGAGACGCACCCAACGGCGTAAGAATAATACAGGGTGGTCGTACAAAAATTTTAAAGAGGACTCTAAAATGTGAATTTTCTAACTATTTTTAACTAAAATAAATTTACAAAATGATATTAGTGCGTTGAAGACGACGGCGCTATACTTATATAGCCCTGATATGTAATACTGACTGAAGAAAAAATTAAAATCGAAGCAAAATTGACAAAGTTGAATTTTTAGTATGGAGATTTACTACAAATTTATAAAAACTACGTAAAAGGCGATAACTAAAGAAAACTAGATATTTTGACTGCTTTATAGCGTAAATGTGACGGAGACTAACAAAAGGAAGCGAACGAGTGCCCAAAAGTGTATGTGTGGAGGTTCCAAGTAGGTATTTTGAGTTACTTTGTATGTGAACAGAGCTTCACCACTATACCTCGGTACTGCAAATTTGTAAGGGAAAACTGGCAAACTTTTGCGGTTCCCGGTGTCGTAGACGGACAAATGAGGTGTCTACGGATAGGTGGCAACGAGACGCACCCAACGGCGTAAGAATAATACAGGGTGGTCGTACAAAAATTTTAAAGAGGACTCTAAAATGTGAATTTTCTAACTATTTTTAACTAAAATAAATTTACAAAATGATATTAGTGCGTTGAAGACGACGGCGCTATACTTATATAGCCCTGATATGTAATACTGACTGAAGAAAAAATTAAAATCGAAGCAAAATTGACAAAGTTGAATTTTTAGTATGGAGATTTACTACAAATTTATAAAAACTACGTAAAAGGCGATAACTAAAGAAAACTAGATATTTTGACTGCTTTATAGCGTAAATGTGACGGAGACTAACAAAAGGAAGCGAACGAGTGCCCAAAAGTGTATGTGTGGAGGTTCCAAGTAGGTATTTTGAGTTACTTTGTATGTGAACAGAGCTTCACCACTATACCTCGGTACTGCAAATTTGTAAGGGAAAACTGGCAAACTTTTGCGGTTCCCGGTGTCGTAGACGGACAAATGAGGTGTCTACGGATAGGTGGCAACGAGACGCACCCAACGGCGTAAGAATAATACAGGGTGGTCGTACAAAAATTTTAAAGAGGACTCTAAAATGTGAATTTTCTAACTATTTTTAACTAAAATAAATTTACAAAATGATATTAGTGCGTTGAAGACGACGGCGCTATACTTATATAGCCCTGATATGTAATACTGACTGAAGAAAAAATTAAAATCGAAGCAAAATTGACAAAGTTGAATTTTTAGTATGGAGATTTACTACAAATTTATAAAAACTACGTAAAAGGCGATAACTAAAGAAAACTAGATATTTTGACTGCTTTATAGCGTAAATGTGACGGAGACTAACAAAAGGAAGCGAACGAGTGCCCAAAAGTGTATGTGTGGAGGTTCCAAGTAGGTATTTTGAGTTACTTTGTATGTGAACAGAGCTTCACCACTATACCTCGGTACTGCAAATTTGTAAGGGAAAACTGGCAAACTTTTGCGGTTCCCGGTGTCGTAGACGGACAAATGAGGTGTCTACGGATAGGTGGCAACGAGACGCACCCAACGGCGTAAGAATAATACAGGGTGGTCGTACAAAAATTTTAAAGAGGACTCTAAAATGTGAATTTTCTAACTATTTTTAACTAAAATAAATTTACAAAATGATATTAGTGCGTTGAAGACGACGGCGCTATACTTATATAGCCCTGATATGTAATACTGACTGAAGAAAAAATTAAAATCGAAGCAAAATTGACAAAGTTGAATTTTTAGTATGGAGATTTACTACAAATTTATAAAAACTACGTAAAAGGCGATAACTAAAGAAAACTAGATATTTTGACTGCTTTATAGCGTAAATGTGACGGAGACTAACAAAAGGAAGCGAACGAGTGCCCAAAAGTGTATGTGTGGAGGTTCCAAGTAGGTATTTTGAGTTACTTTGTATGTGAACAGAGCTTCACCACTATACCTCGGTACTGCAAATTTGTAAGGGAAAACTGGCAAACTTTTGCGGTTCCCGGTGTCGTAGACGGACAAATGAGGTGTCTACGGATAGGTGGCAACGAGACGCACCCAACGGCGTAAGAATAATACAGGGTGGTCGTACAAAAATTTTAAAGAGGACTCTAAAATGTGAATTTTCTAACTATTTTTAACTAAAATAAATTTACAAAATGATATTAGTGCGTTGAAGACGACGGCGCTATACTTATATAGCCCTGATATGTAATACTGACTGAAGAAAAAATTAAAATCGAAGCAAAATTGACAAAGTTGAATTTTTAGTATGGAGATTTACTACAAATTTATAAAAACTACGTAAAAGGCGATAACTAAAGAAAACTAGATATTTTGACTGCTTTATAGCGTAAATGTGACGGAGACTAACAAAAGGAAGCGAACGAGTGCCCAAAAGTGTATGTGTGGAGGTTCCAAGTAGGTATTTTGAGTTACTTTGTATGTGAACAGAGCTTCACCACTATACCTCGGTACTGCAAATTTGTAAGGGAAAACTGGCAAACTTTTGCGGTTCCCGGTGTCGTAGACGGACAAATGAGGTGTCTACGGATAGGTGGCAACGAGACGCACCCAACGGCGTAAGAATAATACAGGGTGGTCGTACAAAAATTTTAAAGAGGACTCTAAAATGTGAATTTTCTAACTATTTTTAACTAAAATAAATTTACAAAATGATATTAGTGCGTTGAAGACGACGGCGCTATACTTATATAGCCCTGATATGTAATACTGACTGAAGAAAAAATTAAAATCGAAGCAAAATTGACAAAGTTGAATTTTTAGTATGGAGATTTACTACAAATTTATAAAAACTACGTAAAAGGCGATAACTAAAGAAAACTAGATATTTTGACTGCTTTATAGCGTAAATGTGACGGAGACTAACAAAAGGAAGCGAACGAGTGCCCAAAAGTGTATGTGTGGAGGTTCCAAGTAGGTATTTTGAGTTACTTTGTATGTGAACAGAGCTTCACCACTATACCTCGGTACTGCAAATTTGTAAGGGAAAACTGGCAAACTTTTGCGGTTCCCGGTGTCGTAGACGGACAAATGAGGTGTCTACGGATAGGTGGCAACGAGACGCACCCAACGGCGTAAGAATAATACAGGGTGGTCGTACAAAAATTTTAAAGAGGACTCTAAAATGTGAATTTTCTAACTATTTTTAACTAAAATAAATTTACAAAATGATATTAGTGCGTTGAAGACGACGGCGCTATACTTATATAGCCCTGATATGTAATACTGACTGAAGAAAAAATTAAAATCGAAGCAAAATTGACAAAGTTGAATTTTTAGTATGGAGATTTACTACAAATTTATAAAAACTACGTAAAAGGCGATAACTAAAGAAAACTAGATATTTTGACTGCTTTATAGCGTAAATGTGACGGAGACTAACAAAAGGAAGCGAACGAGTGCCCAAAAGTGTATGTGTGGAGGTTCCAAGTAGGTATTTTGAGTTACTTTGTATGTGAACAGAGCTTCACCACTATACCTCGGTACTGCAAATTTGTAAGGGAAAACTGGCAAACTTTTGCGGTTCCCGGTGTCGTAGACGGACAAATGAGGTGTCTACGGATAGGTGGCAACGAGACGCACCCAACGGCGTAAGAATAATACAGGGTGGTCGTACAAAAATTTTAAAGAGGACTCTAAAATGTGAATTTTCTAACTATTTTTAACTAAAATAAATTTACAAAATGATATTAGTGCGTTGAAGACGACGGCGCTATACTTATATAGCCCTGATATGTAATACTGACTGAAGAAAAAATTAAAATCGAAGCAAAATTGACAAAGTTGAATTTTTAGTATGGAGATTTACTACAAATTTATAAAAACTACGTAAAAGGCGATAACTAAAGAAAACTAGATATTTTGACTGCTTTATAGCGTAAATGTGACGGAGACTAACAAAAGGAAGCGAACGAGTGCCCAAAAGTGTATGTGTGGAGGTTCCAAGTAGGTATTTTGAGTTGGTTAGGTTAGGTTAGGTTTTTTTTTTTTTTTTTTTTTTTTTTTTTTTTTTTTTTTTTTTTTTTTTTTTTAGCGGCTCTGCTCCCCGAATATCCTTTCAGGATTAGATTTCAAGGGATTTATTTTATTTTCTTTACTGTCGTACCGTTTATTAAATTTTAATTTTTGCTACTTTTCTTATGCTAATACATTTCTCATTCCCTCTTATATTTAATCTATGTGTTTACAATATGGTTTATTTATTTTTATGTTTCCTCTATGGTTCTTACAAGGGGTTTTTTTTTTTTTTTTTTTTTTTTTTTTTTTTTTTTTATGTCTTATCTATCTTATGTTCTATCTTATGTCCTATCTTACATTTCTGCCTCTTAAAACTATGTGCCTTTTTCATATCTTAAACTATTACAATTTTATCCCTACTTCTTATACTAATTTGCTTATTTCTATTGTTCATTTGTTAGTCTAATATTACATCAGTAATAGTGATAACAAATTTTATATATCTAAGTCTTATTTTTACTAATAACCGAATTACCTATTGTTAGACAGTAGGCGATAAAATCGTCTCTGAAATCCTTATTTCCTATCAAAATGTGGAGGTTGTCGAGGTCAATTTTTAAACCAGTCTTTTGTTGCAGATCGTATCGCAACCTTTCGTATTTTGGACATTCGGTAAGGAGGTGGGGGACGGTTTCTTCAGTGCTGGGGTCACAGTCACATGATGGACTCTCCCTACACTTGAACCGATGTAAGTATTGGGAGAATCCACCATGTCCCGTGAGGATTTGCGTGAGTATCCCTGCTGGCTGTATTTTCCGCACAAGGCGGTACGCGTCTCCGGCGCTGGGGAAAAAGATTTTAGTTACGGACGCGGTGTTGCCATTTTTATACCGTGCGTTCCATTTTAAAATGGAACGCGTGCGTAGTAACTGTTTTGCGTGGGAAACTGGGCACCTGTCGTAGTCCGACTTCCTCTTTGACGCCAGAGCAGCCTCTTTCGCCAGATCGTCGGCGCGTTCATTGCCTGGGAGACCTGCATGTGCTTTTATCCAGAACAAAGATACAACTTTGCCCTGGATAAATGCCTTCCGCAAGTTCTCCCTCGTCTCGACGGCAAGGGGGTGGAGGGAGCCATGGTTAACGATCGTCTCCAAAGCGGCCATCGAATCGCTGTATAGACCATAGCTCTTCTCCCTCCCCTTGAGGATCACGCCCGTTGCTTTGCATATAGCCAATAGTTCCGCCTGGTAGACGGTGCAGTACGCTGACAGACAAAACTTTTGGTTCCGGATCTCGGCCTCATCTTTCCACATGGAAAGTGCGGCTCCGACCTTCCCCTCGATCTTGCTGCCATCGGTGAAGATACGCACCGCCTGCACGTTGTGCCTATCCACGAGGCTCTGGTCTACCAGACAACCGAACTCTATGGCCATATGCGTAGCTGGGTGAGGAGTTTCTGCAAACCTAACCAAACTCTCGGTCTCTCTGTCTCCTAACTCTAGAAGGGGTGACCCTCTCTTCGTCTCATACAGGGCGGCTGCCTCCTGTATCCTGAGGTCGAGAGGCAGTATCCCCGCCAGAGTCAACGCCGAGTGTAGAGAGACTGTTCGATATGATTTGCAGAGCTTCTGGGCGAAACCCCTTTGCACTGAGTCCAGCAATTTCCGCACCCCGATCTTCTCGACTGAGGGAGCCCACGCTGCTGCCGCGTACATGATTACCGGCTCGACTGTCGCGACATAAATGAGCCTAATAACCTCAGGGTGTAAGCCCCAGTTAACTTTCGCAGCCCTAGAGAGTTGTTTATATATGTCCAGTGCTTTCGTCGTCTGATGGACTATATGCGAGTTGAAGGTTAATTTGTCATCAATTGTTAGTCCTAATATTTTAATCTCTTTTGAGAGAGCGATGGCGATGCCCCCCATTGTCAAGTGTGGGGTGTCATACTTCAATTTCCTCGTGAGGACCATAGCGAAAGTTTTGTGCGGTGCAAACTTTAGTTTGTTTTGAAGTCCCCATTGTTGTACATAGTCGAGCGCACTGTTTGCCTCTCCAGTTACTTCCGTAGCCGTGTCACCGTCAAAGACCATCACCACGTCGTCGGCAAAAGCCTGGACGTAGTGGCCCCTCCTCTCCAACTCTTGTAGTAAAGGGTCCAGCAAAAGGTTCCACAGGATTGGACCGCCGATTGACCCTTGCACACATCCTTTGTTTGTGTCTCTCACCGCTTCTTCCCCGGCGAATCTTACTCTGACTTTTCTGCGCTCCAGATAGCTATCTAGTAGCCTCCTGATGTTTACCGGGCACTTTTCCTCGGCCAGACGGACTCGGATTGCTGGCCACCAGGCGCTATCGAAGGCCCCCTCTATATCCAATGACACTAGGGTTACCAGCTTCTTCAGCTCCATCTTACCCTTGATGCGGTGTATTAGTGTATAGAGGGCGTCCTCGGTGCTTTTCTGGGGCATGAATCCGTATTGGCGAGTACTAAACCTCGGTACTAGATGCCATTTCATCCTTGCTACTATGATCTTCTCCAGGACCTTCCCCAAGACCGGCAAAAGACCTATCGGTCTATATGCCTTAGGGTTCGTGTAATCGTCCTTGCCCGGTTTTCTCAGTACCACAACTGTGGCCTCCTTCCAGATGTCCGGGAAGTGCCCGATCAGTAGACACTTGTTGAATAGGGCAAGGAATGCGTCCGGGTCCTGGTTGATAGCCCGGCTGCAGATGTCTGCTGTGAAGCCATCCGCCCCTGGGGCCTTCTTTGGATTGAAACTCCCTATCGCGGTCTTTAGCTCCATCTGGGTAAACGGTGGGTCATGTTGTTCATCATGACAATGTACGTTTACCAACTTCGCTGCTTCTCTAGTCCAGCGATGGTGTTCAGTGTCAGTCTCCTCCAGGTCTTGTGGGTAGAATGTCTCCGCTAGTAAGTTCGCCGATTCTGTTGGGTTTAGGTGTGCTCCGTCTTTGGTTAGGGTCATGTCTTCTGTTCTCCTGGCGGTCCGGCCTATAACTCTGTAAATTCCCTCCCATAGGCCTTCTCGGTCTTGTTTGCTGCAGAACTCCTTCCAGCTGTCTATTTGGGCTTTCTTGGCTTGGCACTCGTATTCTTCTTTCTTTTCCAGGTACTCAGCTACCACTATGTCTCTGCGGTGCGGTGCCGCATTCCTGATCTTGCGCCTGAAGGTAGTGGTAACTTTTTTCAGCCTTGCGAGCTCGTCATTCCACCATGGGATCTTGAGTACCTCTGTACTCTTTTTAGCTGGCATGCTGGTCTTGCACGCTGCAGCTATGGCCTCTGCGTAGTCTTGTGTGAGTGTCTCAATCTGATATTTGGTGGTTATTTTATTTATGTAATCAGCGGTGATGTTCTTTTGAGACTTGGCCTCTTGTAGTGTGGTGTCGAAGAGATCCCATTTAGCCTTTTTGGTGTTATAGAGTCGAGTCGTCCTTTGGACTCTCAGTCCTCTGTCTTTGCGGAGTTTTATATCAAAGGTTATGGCGTTGTGGTCTGAGCTCGTCATCTCCTGGTCTACCCTCCAGTTATCGACCAGGTCTAACAGGTCTTCCGTGCAGGCTGTAATGTCTACTAGACTGGTGTACACCTTTGTACCCCTTACGGTGTTAAAAGTTGGCGTATCACCTCTGTTGAGTACCTGAAGTCCCGACTCTTCCAGGGTCCCGGACATTTCTACGCCCCTGTGGTCTTCTACGGTGCTGCCCCACCAGGTACTCTTGGCGTTGCTGTCTCCGCCTATCAGCAGTAATCTTGGGCCCAGCTCCTCTACGACCTCCCTCAGCCGTTCCAGGTATGGCCCGATGGGTTGATCCGGTTCGAAGTAGAAGGACACCGCCGCGATTTCCCAGGCGCTGGTTCGGATCCTCACTGCGACTATATTGTCACTAGTGAGTTTCGGGCACTGTGTGACGTCGAGATCGCCATCAAAGACGACTATCGCCGCCTTCACAGTCCCATCTCCTACTGCTGCGTTCTGGAAGACTCTCGCCCCACGGTAGTCCTTCATTCTTCTCACCCCGCCCACATAGGGTTCCTGTACTAGCGCAAACGCCAATTTGCGTTTGCTGGCCTCCACCATGAGTTCGGTCGTTGCAAGTTGCTTGCGCTGTAGGTTCGCCTGGGCCACTGCATAACATCTGGTGGGGACGCCTGCCCCGGAACGCGCAGGAACCACCTCAGCAATACTGCACTTTGGCTCGTGCCAGTGCCTCCCACCTCCTACGTACTTGGCACTCCGAGCTATATACATTGTGCTCCGTTGCTTCTAGTTTTGCCGCTGTGCAGTTGCTACATTTTGGTGGTAATGAAGCTAGCCAATCTGGGCATTCGCTTTTCATATGCGGCTCTCCGCAGTGTGTGCATTTTGGGATGGTCTCTTTGCAGAACCTCCTCCCGTGTCCATACGCCAAACACATGGAGCATTGGACGAGCGGGGATTGGTCTGCTACCCGTATCCTCTGGATGTCTATATGCACGACTTCCCTATCCATCATAAGGTTGTATATCTGCGGAGAGACCCTCAAGATAATGTGGCTCATCAGCTGGTTCCTGGCTTTGCGTCTAAACTTGACTTCCATGCGGTCGTCCTTCACTTCGAGGCCACGAAACACACTACCGTTCTGGTTCCTCAAGGCCGCGATGATGTCTTTATCGCTGTGACTCGATATGACGTCCCTGAGAATCACCATTGGGTCCTGATTCTTCATGTCCTCGAAGTGAAGACGATTTGAGGCGCTCTTCAGTCTTTCTTTTACCTTGTCGCGTTCCTCTATCGTTCTGCAGCCGAGTATCACCTTTTTATCCTTAACCTTGCGGACCCTTTCTACCGTTACCCATCCGTCCTTCGCATTGACCGCCTCTCTGACATGCTTCATTACCTCGTCTCCTGTCTCTGTTTCGTCTTTGGAGGCGATGACTATGGAGTGTAGAGCGCTCCTCTCTGTCATAGGTCGTTTTGGAGGCGCTGACGCTACATTTGCGTATGTCAGTTGTCTCTGTGCGGTCTCCTGCTGCAAGGCGATGGATTCTTTCAGCTTTTCCATTTCTTTTTGTGTCCTATCTATTTTCTCCCCTTGTTCCTTCATCATTCTCACTAGTTCCTTTCCCTCGGTTCCTAAGATTTCCCTTACTATTACTTCTGCTTTTTCCCCTTCCTTCTCTCCTATCCCTGCTTTCTCATTATTTTTCTTTTCTTTCTCAGGTTTAGTGTGAGCTGCTGCCTCCTCCTTTACCAGTTGGTATAGCTTTTCCACCGCCAGAGTGATCCCGGCCTTTAGGTCTGCCCTCAGATTGCGAGAGTCACCGATGTGAGTTTTCGCTTTCTGAAGCCAGCCCCTGGCCTGGCTCACTCTGTCAGTGGCTTTAGCTGGCTCTGGTCTTGGTCCTGGCGATACCGTAAACGTCTCCGCTGAGACTCTACGCGTCGCTGCCTTGGCTTCCAGAGGGGGCGTCGCCTTCGCCTTCGTCTTCTGTGTAGCCAGTGTTGGTGCTGGGGCCGTCTTCTTCGGTGAGTGAGCGTGTTCTGTTGATGTACAGGGTCTGGGCTCCAATTTACCGCCCTCCCATTCTCCGATGCTACGCCTCACTCTAGAGGCCTGGGTCGGTGTTTTACTTTGAGAGGGTCCTGCCTTCTCAGCGTTTGCCTGTTGTTCCGGAGATGTGGGGGGGGTCGTCATCGCTCCTCTTTTGGAAGGGGTACGTGCCAAATACATTTTTAGGGGTGAGCCTTGTCTTGGTGTAAATTAATAAAATAAAAAATAGATAAAAATATTGTTCAAAAGAACTCCGTAAGAACTTAAACTAAGAGTACTGGCCAATAGGGTCAGTAGTCACAACTTAACCTAACACAGTGAATATAAAAACAAATTTAAATAAATTTTGAGGTATGTAAATAAATTAACAAAATGGAAAAATTTTTTATGCGAGCAATTTAATATTTTTATTTTTTTTTTTATGTTTTAGGTCCACGATGTCGTCGTAGCCAGCCAGCAGAGGTGCTCCGAGTCGCAGATGTACCGCAGGTAAGTCCCTGGTAAATTTTGTAAAACTCTACTTTGACTCTATCTAGAGTCTAGTCAGTCGGTCGCCTTCTCCACTGCCTACTGTGCTATAACCACTAATTTTAAATTTTTATAAAAAATTTTGCTCTACCTAGAGTCAGTAGACTTTAAGTGTAGAGTCCTTGGACCACTGTCTTCTATCTCCCCCTCTCTGCAGAGCCGAAAAACGTCAAAAAATTTTTTGGCTCTACCTAGAGCGCCCGACTCTACCTGATCTAGAGCTCCTTCCCGTTCCTAACCTTGGACCGAAAACCCGATCGAGATCCGAGGTCTGGTTCCCGAGTTATTGATTTTAAGGTGTTTTCTTAAAATTTATAGCTGGGACTTAGCCAGTTCCCGACTCGGGGTTAGAGGTCCAATTAAGGGGGTCCAAAAAGTCTCTAATCTAATACTCCTCCCTTTTCCAGGTATAGGTCCGAAAACCCCGTCAAGATGCGACGTCTGGCTCCCTAGTTACAGAATTTAGAAGGATTTTCCAAAGTTTATAACGGGGACTTAGCCGATTCTCGACGACAGGTCAGGGGTCTCGCTATTCTGGTCGATGTTGTAAAATTAAGGGTGGGGGGTTGAGATTTTGGGGGTAGGTGCGGGGGGGGTCCGATTATTGACGCAGGATGAGGGGGTGGGTTGTTAGGGAGGGGGGTCAAAAATATCGTTATTTTTGACCTAGGACGTCCCGTTTTTGAGATATAGCCGATTTTCCGAAATTTACTTATCTATACAATCTTATTTTTTGCCGTCGGGATGATAAATTTGTTTTCAAAGAATTTAATATAATTTTGCCAAAATAAGTCCAAATTTAAAAATTTAAAAAGTATCGGGTACGTCCTTTATCCGCGCAGGGAGCCCGTCTAAAAAAGGGAATAAAAAACCCTCGGGGGTATTTTTTCCAGCTCCGGGAAGATAAGGGTTGTAAGTTTGTCAACTTTGAAGGCTTGGTTTAGCCCTTAGGAACGAGATAGCGAATCCGAAAAAACTACGATGGGGTGAAACAGGTCCCAAATTTACTGTCAGCCCCCAGAAACAGTTTCCCGGGAATCGGGAAACTCAAAATTTTCACAATTTTTTCCAAAAATTTTCCCGGGGGTGGTTTTTGGGGGTGGGCACAGGTAGATTGCCCAAACAAGAGCTTCAGGTGACTGAACCGCGATTTCGTTATTTTTCGCGTATCTCGCCCCGTTTACGAGCTAGGGGGTTGACAAACTTACTTGGGAATGGAGTCCGAGGGAACAGTTCCAGATAATATTTAATAGCTAAGTACCTAGTTATCCTAAAATTTTTCTGAAAGCTGGATATTGATCCTCGATAACCCCCTAATCTAATGTAGCTACTAGTATAGTTTAAATTTTCACCCCTTGTCCTCAGGAAGCCGCCCAAATTAAGGGTAGCAAACCACTTTCTGCAAATAGACCCTAAATCCCGAAATATTAGCCTGAGAGTTTTTGTCTAAGGACAAGAAATTCTCGGCCAGGCCCAGAGAGTTTATTTCAGGTGGTCCGGTTCGAATCGGGAGAGGGTAGGTTCGGGGTGAAAATTTTTCTAAGTCCTAAAAAGAGCGTCGCGCAAGACTAAATCTATTCCCGTTTCTTCCCTATGGGAGACGCGTGGGTTTTGAGGATACCACAAGATAGGGAGTAAAAAGTCCTATCCCGTGATATAAAATTTATATTTTTTTGAATAACCGTTAGGGGATGAAAAGTAATTGTAACGTGAATTTTTGACCAATCCTACGCGACTTCTCTTTAAATATCTTAATTTTAGGCGTCACGCAAATTTTGGGCTGTTCCCAGTGCTTCCCTATGGGAGACGCGTGGGTTCTGAAGGTGCCACAAGGTAGGGTGTAAAGTGACCTATCCTGTGGTACAAGATTCAGATTTTTAAAATCACCCTTAAGGGATGAAAAATCAATTAAAATTTAAAATTTCCACTAAATTTGCGTGATTTTCAAACAAATATGACAATAAAATTAATAAATAACGTCTTAAAATTCTAGTTCTATGTTTTTAAGTTGCAATAGTTAGCCCTTTCTTATAATTTAACTAAATTAAAATTTTAGGGGTTGTATAAGTACCGCCCCTAATTTTTCAAAGAAATTTCTATTTAATTTAGGAGTTTAATAATTTATTAACTGCCAAGTTTACTGTCCGATTTTTACAAAATTTAGAATAATTGCAGATCTAAGTTAGATTAACAAATTAAAGATTTAAAAAACTAGGGTTGTCGCTTCGGATTACAAGCTAGGGCTGTCATAAAAGTCTATACTTTCTATTGTCAAATATTGACACTTAACTTAATCCAATTTTTGTTGCAGTAACGGCTCCCGGCTCCTCGTCTGTGCAGCTGTTGATCCTGGGTTCCTGTTTTTGCCGATCTCTCCCGGAACAGGTCCCACGTGCCACGTGGGAACTTGTTTTTCAGTGAATATCTTCCGATCCCCTGATCGGAAAAATCCAGATGGGGTGTCAAATTGAAGGGCTCAACAGGGCGCTTCGGGCTGCACTTCAAAATCGGTAGGTCACCGCTTTAGATTAGGCGGCGTTGCACTTCAAAGGTTTCCTAACCTCACAAAAAACAGTTTTTCACTCGTAGCTCCCGCAATTTTCGGTTTTTCGGGCTGAAACTTTCACCGTTGAATGCGTCTCGTCAGCGCGCTTCCGATGATATATAGCACTTTGTATTTTTCGCGAAAAAACCTATTTTAGCGATTTTTATTGCGCGGAGCGGTCTGTTTTCGTGGCGCTCAGGGCGGCGGGGGGCGTGCAACTGGGTTAGGTTAGGTTAGGTTAGGTTAGGTTAGGTTAGGTTAGGTTAGGTTAGGTTAGGTTAGGTTAGGTTAGGTTAGGTTAGGTTAGGTTAGGTTAGGTTAGGTTAGGTTAGGTTAGGTTAGGTTAGGTTAGGTTAGGTTAGGTTAGGTTAGGTTAGGTTAGGTTAGGTTTTTTTTTTTTTTTTTTTTTTTTTGTGGTTTGGAACGTAGTTGGCTACGTGGTGTTCCCTTAAGCTTGCGAATTACTACGGGGAGACCACTGACCAACCAGTTCTGGGCTTAATAAGCCTCTCTCTGGCTAACCAGGTCGCTCATTGGGACAGCTTAGCTGTTGCACTCGTATTTATCGGTTCTGGCCCTTATTTTGAGCGAGAGCGCGAAGGAGTTGTGGAGGGGAACCGAAGTCTCAGCGATCTGCGAATTGGACGCTCTTCAGGTTGAGCAACCTGAATATCCATTTCTTGCTCTCTTTCAACCCGGGAGTCCCTGCGAATTCGCTTTCTGGGTTCCTCTACCGGGGGTTGGGTTTTATTATTGACCGCATCTGGTGGTTTGGTCTTCCACTCAATTTTCGGATTGGGGCAATTTTGTGTCCCAACCCGATGATCTGCCGCTTTTCCTGCTGCTGCGCAAAGGCAGCAGTAGTACGGAGCTACGCATGTAATGGCCTTGTGGCCGGGTTGGCCGCATCTGATGCATATGTCAGTGCGATCAACTGCAGCTTTGCAGACGGCCCGGCCATGGTTAGCACCTAGACAACGCGAGCAGCGAGGTGCTCGTGGAGGCAAAAGCTGGGTTTTTACAACAACCCAGCCAATTCTCATCTTCTTCTTTTCGGCTATCTTATTGGCCGCAGGAATAGGGCAACGAACTGCGGCTGAGCCACCAATAAAACTTTGTACAATACGACCTACTCTAACTTCGGCTGGGTTGCAATCACCCTGTGCAGCGACCGCATCAGCCACTTCTTCAGCCGTGATGCCCTCCTCGAGACCCGTCAGCCTTATGTAAACGCTCTTGACAGGCCGCGTCACATTAACTGCACCAGGTGGAAGTCCCAAAATAAGGGCAGAAGCTAATGTGGCAGCTTTCTCGTCTGCCTCACCGGGCGCGCTATCATCGAGAGCCTTAATTTCAATGATGCGATTCCCTGTCATCCGGGAAGACCTGAGTTTGAGACGATCTTCAAGGCCAGCCTCTTTGAGCCACTTCTCATTGATGACCTTTTTAGCATCCTGTATAATGTTGGGCAAGCTTAGTCCTGCGTCCTTGCCCTGAACCGAGAGTTCTAGGACCACTGCAGATGATTTCGGTGGTCGGAGTCTAGCTGGCTTTTTCACTTCCACCTTTTTGGTCGAAGGCGTTGTAGCCGATTGAGCAGAGGCAGCTTTCTCTGGTGGCGTAGTGACCGGTGCTAGTCCCTTTTTGCGCCTACGTCCGCGTTTCACTACCTCAGTCCAGGTTGTCCCTGGCTGGGTGGCGGTTTCTTTTCGAGCTTTGATTGGGGTGGGTGCCGGTTCAGGGGGAATAGTCCTCTTCTCCACTCCCTTCCCCTTCCGTAGCATGATCGGGACATCACTTGGGCTGCCAGGCTGTTGGAGTTCAGCAGTCTTAGCAAGCTCGCTCCTGTTTATGACTTTATCCCCTGCAAGAGGTCTCGTGGGCGGTACGATCGGTGCTTTAACAGTGTCATTTGCCTTCAGTGGCGGACGGACACTGGGGGCTGGAGGAAGCTCTGCTCTAAATGCCTCCAGCTTGGCATCGATCATGCCGCCTATCTGACGCAGCATGGACGCGGTGAACGCATCGAATGCTGCATCGTCGGATTTGTCGCCTTTGGTATCCGTCTGGACAGAGACTGTTCTGACTGTGCCACACGACTTGTTGAAGGTCTGGTGGGTTGGGTTTATCGCTGAGACACGCAAAGATGTTAGCTCTTGGCAGAGTTTATTGTTATCCGCCAGGAGTTTTGCGATCTGTTCCTCATTTTTGTCCTCGGTGGCGTCTCTCATTGCCATTACTTGTTTGTACGTCACAGCATGCTTTTCAAGTGTGACAACTCGCTCGCGCAAAGTGCGGATTTCCGCCTCGAGTTTAAGGGTATTCGCTGTGCTGGTAGTATTGCTGATCTCTTTAGGGCTTTTGTATTTTAGCAGCTTGGCTGCAAGCCCGATAATTGAGTCAGCGGCATAGCGAATCTCATCAAACTGTTGAGTCGAAACCTCTTTCGGTAGGTTCTCAGCAACATCCATGATCCGTTGAGCCTCCACATGAATTTCTGACGCGAAGTCCACATCGGTGATGAGTGTCGCGGTGTGGATTTCTGCTGCTGTCATTGGAGATACTGCTGGCATGTCGTCTGCAGGTGTATTGCTCGTGGTTAGTTGGCCAGGCTTGCTGCGTCCCTGACTCCGGGCTGGGGGACCGGCAGCAGTAGAAACCTGCCGGATGCCACCACGGCCCTTATTCAGTTTGGCAACCTTTGCAAGGCCAAACGTGTCCTCATAATCCTCGTCCGAAGGGACGGGTATGTTATCTTCCATGTACTCTCCGTCACTATCTGAGTCGTTATCGTAGCAGTGACGGTTTTCCAACGCAGAGAAAAAGCTTTCCGGGTCATCAGGCAGCAGGTGGTCGGCCAAAGAGCGCTTAGCGCCTGCCCGAGACAGGTTACTCGAAATGCTGCACATGCTGAGGGCGGGAGACTCGCAGCGGGACAGAACCGCTGGATCAGTCTCAACCACCTTGGCAGGTGTTGTTGCCGCAGCCTTGCTGCATTCCCCCCTATTCTTCGGTGGTCCGCCGAACATTCGGCCCCTAATGCGGGCTTCAAAAGAAGTCGGCACCTCCGAAGTTTTCCCCGAGCCGGATTGCTCCGACTCCTTCGCGGAACTCCCGCGGTCGGAAGTCTCTTGGCCCCGAAGAACCTCAACTTCTCCTCTTTCCTCCAAGCCATGAAGCTCGTGGCAGTAAGTGCCTCCTCCCTGATACGAAGGCGTGCCTGCAGCTTGCGCCACAGAGTCGGATTCTCCGCATCCCGCGGTACCGACCAGGGTTAGTGTTTTTTCCCTAGTTGCCATTTGATTCATGTTGTGCCCGGCTTAAATAACACCTGAGGGGGCGGGCGGGGCCTCAGGGTAGCGCCTAACATTTCGGAACACCGCCTGCGTGTCCACCCCCAGAGGAGGCCCGGGCCGCCAGCGTCCACAGCGGCTCGGTATTACAGTTTTTTATAGAGGTTCGCCCCTCGCGGCCCCGTAAGGCCCCCGCTCCGCCCGTGAAGGCGGGTTACGGTATACATGGGTTGTTTATTGAGGTAGTCCTTCCTCGCAGCCCGGACAGATGCCCCGACGGCCCCCGGCCCCTCAATTGGGGTAACGGTTTGCCCGGCGACCCGCCAGTCAGCGACGGCTGACTATAGGCGAGCACTGCCGCGCGTGGTAGTTTTTAGAGAGGCTTCCGCCTCGCGACCCAGCTTAACTGGACCCCCGGTCCGCCCTAAAAAGGGCAGATTACGGTGTGCTTCGTACCACATCCTTGCACCGCTATGCAAAGCATAGCAGTAAAAGGAGCGGCACTGACAGAGTTTAGCCGTGAACTAGCAATCCCCCGAAGGAGATTACTAGCCCCCGTTGCCCAGGATGCACCGGGACAGGATGCTATTCCTTACACCCGATCGTAACCAGATGTAACTAATAACACCCCGCCGCACAAGGAGGTTACTCTGTGGCATGCCCGGTTAGGTTAGGTTAGGTTAGGTTAGGTTAGGTTAGGTTAGGTTAGGTTAGGTTAGGTTAGGTTAGGTTAGGTTAGGTTAGGTTAGGTTAGGTTAGGTTAGGTTTTTTTTTTTTTTTTTTTTTTTTTTTTTTTTTTTTTTTTTTTTTTTTTTTTTTTTTTTAATGTGGTCTTTTATATATTGACTAATTCAAGCGCACAGAGCTATCGAGTTACGTCTATGGCTTAAAATTGTAGTTAGTTTGGGTAAGTAGTGACTTGCTTTGTTACTTATTAAATTCTTTTAGATGTGTAACTATATATTTTACTAGATTATGGAAGGAATTAGTAGAGTATTCTTTTGTTATGATTTCTGTTAAGTTAAATGGGTCGATGTTGAGCATTCTGCAGGTAAGTGTGTGGTCTATTCTTTGTCTTTCAAATCGGGGACATTCCTTAAGCAGATGTTCCCAGCTTTGCCTGGAGACTCTATCACATGGGCAAAGGTTGTCCGCTGTGATGTTGAAGCGGGCCAGGTATTCTCTGTGGTAGCCATGATTACACAGAAATTGTGTGATGGCGAATACTGGCTTCACAACAGCTAGGTACTTTTTTAAATCAGTGTATGTAGGCAAAAGAGTTTTGGTGTATACACATGTGTTTTGATTCTCGTACAGAGTTTCTGATGCCTGTTCGCATTTCAAGCGATTGGCATGTTTCACATGACTTATTGGGATGGAAGCATAATCAGGGGCTTTATGGAGCATCGCAGCCGCTTTCGCCGCCGTGTCAGCCATTTCATTTCCATCGAAACCAACATGGGCCCTGATCCATGCGAATGCGATGGTTTGCCCTGATGTGCGGGCTAGATGGAGAGTTCTATGGATGCTGACAACGAAAGGATTGTGACTGTGGGGATTGGCCAATTCAGCTAGGCCTGACTTGGAGTCGGACAAAATGAGAGTGTTTTCTAGTTGATTGGTGAGTGCATACTCACATGCTTTTTGGATGGCGAAGAGTTCTGCCTGGAACACCGAGCAGCGGTCGTGAAGTTTGAGCTTCCGTACCACTGCTGCTCGTGTTCTATCGGCGTGACGCACGACATAGGCGGGGTTAGGTTAGGTTAGGTTAGGTTAGGTTAGGTTAGGTTAGGTTAGGTTAGGTTAGGTTAGGTTAGGTTAGGTTAGGTTAGGTTAGGTTAGGTTAGGTTAGGTTAGGTTTTTTTTTTTTTTTTTTTTTTTTTTTTTTTTTTTTTTTTTTTTTTTTTTTTTTTTTTTTGAAATGAGTTTACAACGAGATTTTATGGATTTATTAGCCCAATGTTATATTTTAGGGGCAATTGCATGTATACATGGTTTGTGGGGTCGATGCTTATGAGATACAAACGACCCCATCTTACAATAGTGTGAAATAAGATGGATTAGTAAATTAAAAGATTATGGATGAGCCTATTTTCCTTTAGTGAGCGGAGACATTTGGTAATTTACAGGGCCTAAGCTATTGAAATACTCCAGCCCTGTGCCATGAGGCAGAAGAAAATGTACAATTACATAAACAATTTATGAGCATAGAGAGTATTACAGTGTTAGTTTAGCCGTGAGGAGTTAAAACTAAGTCTTAAGATTACAGAGACGATGAATTATTAGTATGATTGAATTACGATAAAGAACATTAATTATTTAATATTAAAGAAAAGTAATGATAAGTCAGAAGTAGTGACTAAGATAAATCTAAATTAAAATTAAAGCAGCTTCTTTTCTTAAGATAAGGGTTTTTTTTTTTTTTTTTTTTTTTTTTTTTTTTTTTTTTTTTTTTTTTTGTGTTGCTTTTACATATATAAGAATGACGTTTTGACGTCCTAAAACAGTGTATGTCTTAGATACGCGAGAGTGATTTGTTACTGAGCATTATAACTCGGAATAAATGATGCAAACAGATTCATTGGCTTAATGTCAGCATATGTACATAAAAATCAAATTTTGACAAATTTTTGTAATCATTTTTAACTAGTTTCTATGATGTTTTCCATTGGTTAAAATGTGAAAAAGGCTTCTCCTAAGATGTATTGACATATATACAAAAAATCAAATTTTGACAAATTTTTGTAATCATTTTTAACTAGTTTCTATGATGTTTTCCATTGGTTAAAATGTGAAAAAGGCTTCTCCTAAGATGTATTGACATATATACAAAAAATCAAATTTTGACAAATTTTTAAAATCATTTTTAACTAGTTTCTATGACTTTTTCCATAGATTAAAATGTGAAAAAGGCTTCTCCTAAGATGTATTAACATATGTACAAAAAATCGAAATTTGTCAAATTTTTGAAATCGTTTTTAACTTGTTTCTGTGTTGTTTTTCGTTGATTAAAATGTGAAAAAGGCTTCTCCTAGGATGTGTTGACATATATACAAAGTTTCAAAATTTGACAAATTTTTAAAATCATTTTTCTATTGTTCTGAGTTATTTTCTATTAATTTAAATGTGGAAAAGGTTTCTCCTAAGTTGTCTTAACATATGTACAAAATTTCAAAATTTCAAAATTTGTAAGAATAAAGTGACAAAATTAATTTTCTTAAGCAATTGCAATTAACTTTAGCTAGAGAAGGTGTGAAGTATGTGTCCATTAAAAGGTAAGTATACAGAATTTCGAAATCTAAAATCCTATCCTAAAGTATTATACAACTAATGTAATTTTAATTGGAGTACATAATATGGCTGAAGCCACGCTGTTGCATAATTGACTACTAAATTTATAATCATAATAGAAGTTAACCAGCGTGGAATATCCGTTTATGTATTACAGGTCGTACATAATATGTTATAATAAGAATGATAATGAAAGTAATAGTAAGTATAATGATAGGATGAGAATGATATCCAGTTAGTCAGTTATATTTAGTATTAGTATGTTAAATTTGTACATAGTAGATCACTTGATATGCTCAGTTTTAGTAGTTAAAGTAAGTAACTAAGTCGCTAATAGTGAAAAGGTAGCGGTAATATACCCGATTCAATCCGAGTAATAGTTTAACGAGCGATGGATAGCTTATACGTAATATAAACTTGATTAATCAAAATATTAATTAGATATAAGAGAGAGTAAGTGAGTCGAATTTAGTGATGTATAGTTGAAATCAAACTACGCAAATACGTGTTAATAGAGTTATCATAATGTCTCATCAAGAGAGGTCTACATTGTCTAAGAAATGACATGAATAATATGTATATATAACGTTGCCAGCAGTGTCAAGGTGTAAATAAGATAGGGGCAAATTGAATGCGAGAGATTAATGTACTAAGATACTAGTATAAGTTAAATTAAAGCAAGGAATATGTGAATTAGTAAGAAAATTAAGAATCTAAAAATAGATCAGCTTAAAGAATATCATAATTAAGTTATGCGTACGAACAGCAGCGACATCTGCCGCAATACTGATGTACTAGCGCTTCGATCGTGGCGTGAACTCAGATAAGCAGTGATAGACGTATGGCGAGTAGTACCGAATAGATGTATAGAGGCGCTGAGTGCTCAGTAGATTGTTGTTGGTGAGATTATCGGCTACCTAAGTCGAGGTTAATAATTATTAATGAGTAATAATTCTGACATAAGTGTAATCAGATGAGGGAATTAATGAATTAAATAGTCGGTCCTAAAGATTAACATAATTAAGTTATGCATGTAGATAGTAGCGACATCTGCTAAACTACTGGTGAACTAGCGCCACTAGCGCGGCGCGAGCTCAACAGGTCGATGATAGTGTGACAAGTGATACCAGATGTGTGTGTATAGAGGCGCTAGGTGCGCATTGAATAATTTCAAAGCAGAAAGTATCAGCTGGGTTAAATAAATAATGGATAAATGAGTGTTTATTACGATAGTGTATTAAAATATAGAATTAGTAGCATAGAAATTAACGTAAATCAGCGTAAGATTAACATAATCAATTTATTCCTAACATAGTAGCGACATCTGGTCAAGATGCTACTGTACTAGCTCTGCAAGAATGGCGCGAGCTCTCATAAGCAGGCATGATACGTGTCAAGTGGTACCGGATGAATATAGAGGCGCTGTGTGCGCAATGTATTATTGACGTGCCGTAAACGCAAGCTGTGTTAGATGAATTAGTGTGAGTCAGGTCATGAGTAGCCACAACAGATGTAATACTCGTATAGTAATGATTAATAATTAACAATACACGCATATGTGTGATAAGAGTATCAAGCTATTGTTGAGTTCTGATAGGGTTCGGTTAAAGCGACATCTATGGTAAATGTAAGGTATTGTGAGGTGTAGTGCTTATCAATGTGAAGTGTGTGAGATATGTGCAAGTAACGCTATCATAGGCTATTGATAATGAAAAAGATGGCGCTGTGATCGATGCACAGCGTCAGAAAGTGTGATGGCGTAATTTAGTTCAAATATGACATATAATGTACGAAGTGTGTGCATATGAATAATTAATTATAATGTAGTGATAAATGTTCTTGTTAGTTATTAAAGAAATGAGTGTAAGTTTTCTGAGATACAGATTATGACGCCATCTGGTGAAGCGTGGGCGCAAGTGCGCATAAAAGGTGGTTTAAAAGCATGCAAAGCTAGCTATGAGGCTGCTGTTGGCCTGCTTTGGTGCAAAGCAGTTGAAAAGCAGTCAGCCGCATCACCAGTGAGCGTCGTATTTAATATTTAAGTCCCTAGGTGGCAGCACAAAGTATGGGGGAATTAACTAGGTGTTTGAACGAGAAAATACTTATTTTTGATGTAAATATGATTAAATAAAAGAGATATATAAAGAAAACAAGTTATTTATAATATAGAAATGACGTGTGAATAATGAGTAGGCATGAATTGATAGTTTGAGAGTGAATTGTATGAGTATGAGTTAAAATTTCGGATACGGAAGAGGCGGAGTCTAAGGCGGGACTTAGTATAATAGATAAAGAGCCAGGTGGTGGAAAACAGGTTTAAAGGCATGGAAAATGATGAGACTAGAAGGAAAACGTTGTGGAAATGTCTTGTGGATCTATATTTGTAAAGATAATTGTTGGAAAACGTGTAGAAACATGTTTTTCCTGTGTTTTCCTATATCACGTGACTTACTGATAAGAATAACTCGAATGAATTAGTGATGTGGTTATGGTTGTCGACATGGACACAAAAGTGTCAAGGGTGATCGTTCGTGGGGGCACCAGGGGGGTTATGATTAATGTATTTTGTAAGTGTATTGTAATGATATAATAGATGTTAAAGTATGTAATTGAGATATGTAAATGTGTTATTATATGGGAGTGAATGTATGTGTGTAATGATTGTAGATTGTAGTGTAGTAATGTGTGTGTGTGTGTATATGTGTTGGTGTGTAATATCTGCGACTATTAATAAAGTGTATGAGATGAATAATGTTATTTAGTGTGACTAAAGTAAGTTAATAACTTAATAAATGATACGTGTTTGTGTTGATGTATATGTCATATGTAATGAGATATATAGTGCGAGTATAAGTAAAGTGAGTAATGGGAGTGAGTTAAGTATAAAGAATTGAACAACCACTACTCCTATGGTGAGCGCCCCAAATGGGGTCTCATATATTGGTACAACACTAGTAATAAAATCGTGACTGTCCCTGCACTATCGCATGAAAACGACGGTTATCAGGCTAGTGAGGGGACAGTGTCGATGCGCCACAAAGTGTCAAGGGTGAGAGATTTGAGTGTATAGGAGTAGTGGATGATTTATGAAATGTTGTAAATGTATGCGTGTATTATCAATTACCGTAATCGGTGCGAGCGCGTGTGCGCTCGGTCATAATTATGTGAAGTGGGCAGTCTTGAGAAGTGGCTGAGTGTGTAGCAGGTTTGTTAGATTTAACACAGTTGTGGCATTTAACCATCTGTTTATCGCCCTTAACTGGGCAGTCAATGAAAGTATGCTCGGTGGAGGCACAGTGGGAGCAGGCTTGCGTTTCTGTTCGGCATTTAGATCTTAAATGACCATATTGTAAGCAGCGGTGGCATTGTAGAAGTGGACAATAGTCAGAAGCGGATACGCGTTGGTGATCTATATTCACCCGTCCGAGCTTAGTCATGGCCTCCCAGATGGGTGGCGTGACCATAAGGATGGCGTTGTATAAGCCGGGGTTACGTCTATTATTTTTTGTGAACTTGACGTTAAGGTCAGTGTCGGCTGTAAAGGCTTTATTTATAGCAGGGTTTTGACTTAAAAGTAGATCTGGGAGTTCGTCTTTAGGGGTGTCTCGGGCTACGCCCTTGAGCACCACCATCGGCTGAAGTTTATTGAGTTTTTTAGCAGTGAGAGTGGGATTGTTAGTGAGGCGTTCAGCGGTTTCGTCTCGCTGTTCTTGGGTATCAAATTCCACTCTCAATCGATTGTTGTAGATTGTTTGAATGCGAGCGGGAGCGAAGGTGGAGGTTTTAAATGAGATGTTATCTCTCCACAATTTTTGTATCTCGTCTTTGGAGGCAGGGGGGTCACCTGTCTTGGTGACGACGAGGACGTGGCTACTCTGTGGCTTTAACGCGGCGGGGCGGGCGGTCGCCTCCGCATAGGTGGTAGTGCCCGAGGTTGTAATGTGCGTGCTGGGTGTGCGCAACGCTAGGCGGATCTCAGCGCGAACGCATCCCCTGACGGTCTCCCTGATGGTATCGGTATTTAAGGGGGCGCTGGCCTTGGCCAACTCCTCCCGCACGGCCCGCCGCACCAGGTCGATCTCAGGGGCCCCATCCGGGGGCGTATTAGCTGAGGAGCTCGTGAAACAGGGCGGTGGTGTGCCCGTGACGTAGCGCTTCAGAGTAGCCACGTTCTCATTGATTTCCTGACGGTATTCATTCTTCATGCCGCGCCCGCATTGCGCGACACAATGTTTTATGCGATCTAACATACCGAGGGCGTTTTTAAGTAGGGCCCCCTCGTAGTCAAAAGGTTGTTTAGCAGGTTGAGCTGTGGTGGAGGAAGTAGCAGGGGGTTCCTTATCACTGCTGGCATGTTGAGGTTGAGGTATGGGTCGATATGAGGCCTTACCGGACTTGCCGGACTTGCCGGACTTGCCGGATTTATGCGATCTAACGGATCGTAAAGTATGGGTCGAGGTGGTAGGTGACCCTACTAGTGGTGACATAAAAGCGGCATAGTCGTCATAATACTCTTCATCAGATGAAGACATCATGTCTAAAAATAGCGCAGAGTAGGTTATTAAGCTGATAACACGATAATTTTAGTTTGTAACAAATTTACGTAATCTGATTTCAAAATTAACTTTTTTGTTAATGATCCGATTGGTCTGAAACTTTCAGGGAAGTTGTGGAAAGTGATAAAACTGATTATATGAACTGAAAAACTATGAAATTTAAACTATAAATGACTTAAAACACAGAAAATGTACTAAAATGGCTAAAACAAAGTTAGTTATGCAGGCGGAAATTAATTTAACGAAAAGGAAAACTAACACTGTATCTAAACTACTGCTCATAAAAATATAAAAATGGTACCACAGGTTAAGTGAAGCCGAGGACTATCTTCTGCAGATTTTTTCGGGGGTGGTTGTCGCGGTAGATCTTCAGAAAATCTTGCGCGAAGTTCAGGTAGTTATTTTCTCGACCGCAAAACGGCCGTAACTTCTCTCCTGGTAGAGGGATTTTCACGAAACAAACTGCAGAATGATGAGGATGGTACTCCGCGACGACTCCTGTGTCGACTGAGGTGGTACCACGTCCAGCTGCTGAGTTGACCCGGTGGCTCGTAGTGGTTTTATGCTTGTAGCTCGGCCAATTGATGAGATAAAATTCCGGAATCTTCACCAGCAGTTGGAGGGTAGAGTAACGCGTCGAATGATGTATAAAAAGTGAGGGGTCGTCGCGACAAATCGAGCGGCGTTCACTATTTTGTGTCCAATATCACTATTTTTCACTGTTTTTCGGCGATAAAAAGAGAACGGATAGTCCAATTCGTGCGCGGTTTTCACAGTTGGGTAGGTGGTAAAATTACGCGTCTTTTGATGTATAATACACTGTATTTAGTAGTAAAAAGACTATTTTTACGATTTTAAGACAACGGAGCGTCGCAGAAACGTGGCGTTCGCGGCGGCGGACGGAGTGCGACTTGTTAGGTTTTTTTTTTTTTTTTTTTTTTTTTTTTTTTTTTTTTTTTTTTTTAAATCATATTCCCACTGGCATGGGGGACCAGTGTCTTTTAATGTTTAAGTTTCTTAATTACGTATTCTTTACTCCTCTATTTCTCTTTATATCAGTATTATATTCTAAAAGTAATACATTCTTCTGTTCTTTATCTTTGCTGATTCTGCTATATATCTACTGTTTCTTAATCTAATTTATGCTATTTTCCGATGCACATTTTCTTTCTATTTTACTTATCCCTACTTTTTATTCTTATTTCTATCTATATTCTTTTCTTATGCTATGCCTTTTTCATGTTTCTTAACTTACTTTTATATTTATAACTATTCTATTTTATTTTTATTTACTATATATCTTAGTTAACATGTGTTATATATTCCATTATATAAACAAGTTATACTTTTATTCTACGATTTATTTTTATTTACTACTTTTATAGCTATATTTTTACAGTATTTTAAAAACTTATTTCTTACTTTACTATCTTTCATAATTTCGGCTATGTTTTCTTCTGTTATTTCTATATTTATGTTCGACTCCATGTTATATCTATCTTCTCCGAATATAGGGCACTCCACCAATAGATGTTTAACTGTTTCCTCTTTTTCAGGGTCGCAGTCGCAAGACGGACTCTCCTTGCACCTGAAGCGATTCAAGTACCCGGAGAATCCGCCATGCCCCGTCAGCACCTGCACCAGCAGCGGATCCAGGTCCACCTTTTTTACGGATCTGTATGCCTCGACAGCGTTGGGGAAAAACATCTTTGTTACTCCCGCTGTTTGTTCAGAGCTATAGCGCGATTCCCATTTGACAAGCGTATCTTGTCGAATGATACGCTTGACGAATGACACCGGGCACCGATCGTAGTCCGGTTTCGTCTTCAACTTCAGCGCAGCCTCCTTTGCCAGTTCATCGGCTCGCTCGTTCCCTTCCATCCCCGCATGGGCTTTAATCCAGTAGAGTTTAATGGTCTTACCACTAAGAGCCATGTTTTGGATTGCTTGCCTGGTCTTGATGGCTAGGGGATGAAGGGAATTTCCGTTGGTCACTGTCTCCAGCGCGGATCTGGAGTCGCTGTAAATGTTGAAGACGCTACCGGTTCTACAACTCTTTGCGATCTCTACCGATTTGGCTAGAGCCAATAGTTCGGCTTGGAATACAGTGCAGAATTGTTCCAACTTAAGCTTTTTGGCTTTGGTCTCCGCCCCATTATCCCACAGGGATACTGCTGCGCCGACCTTACCCTCGATTTTACTTCCGTCAGTAAAAATCTTGGGACCTCCATTCTCACTTTGGGACAATTCTGCACTGTTTGTGATGAGCTCGAAGTTGAGCTTGTCCTGAGTCGCTGGATGCGGCATTTCGGTGTAGCGTATCGGGGTCTCGACGCTTCGGTCTTCTATTACTCTCCGGGAGTGTCCTTTCTTTACTTCATAAAGAGAGGCTGCTTCCTTGATCCTCAGGTCAAGTGGAAGCAGTCCGGAGAGTATTAGAGCCGAATTCAGAGATGTTGTTCTGTACGCCTTGACCACCTTTTGGGCAAATCCCCGCTGCACCTCGTTCAGGTGTTTTTTGACACTGATCTTGTCCGCCGCCGGAGCCCACGCACTTGCAGCATACATTATAATGGGCTCTATCACCGCAACATAAATCGTTCTGACTATCTCCGGAGACAGTCCCCACTCTACTTTTGCCGCTCTGGCCAGCTGTTTGTAGATGCCTAGGGCCTTCCGACAGACATTTGCAACGTGACCGTTGAATGTGAGCTTGTTGTCTATCGTCAGGCCCAGCATTTTTATCTCCTTTGACATGGAAATGTCTTCCCCTCCCATGCGCAAGAGTGGCGTGTCGTGCTTGAGCTTGTTTGTTATAACCATTGCTTTGGTTTTGTGCGGCGCAAACTTGAGCTTGTTCACGACACCCCACTCCTGAACGTGGGCAAGGGCCTCGTTCGCCTGTCTCTGGACGTCCAGAGCGGTTTCGCCGGAGAAAATCAGAACGACGTCGTCCGCGAAAGCCTGACAGTAATTGCCCCTGGCATCTAGTTCCTTTAACAGTGGGTCTAATAAGAGGTTCCAAAAGGTTGGGCCCCCTATCGACCCCTGTACGCACCCCTTTGCGGTCTCTGCGGCGTGTTCTGCTCCCGCGTATCTGACCCTGACCCTCCGGTTTGTCAGATAGCTATCCACTACCTTACGGATGTTGATTGGACAGCTTGTTTCCGCTAATCGGCATCGGATAGCGGGCCACCACGCACTATCGAAGGCTCCCTCTATGTCTAGTGACACCATGACCATTAACTTCCTTCTGCTCAGTTGGGTTTTAATGTGCGTCATCATATCGTAGAGGGAGTCCTCGGTGCTGCGCTGTGGTGTAAATCCGTACTGCCTTTTGCTCAAGCTGCCAATTGTGTGCCATCTGATCCGGCGGACGAGCATCTTTTCCCAAATCTTACCCAGTATTGGCAATAGACCAATCGGTCTGTAAGATTTGGGATGTGTGTAGTCCTCTTTTCCGGGCTTGGGCAAGATGACCACTACGGCTTCCTTCCAGGCTGAGGGAAAGTGGGAGAGATCGAGGCACTTGTTTAGGATCTCTAGGAAGAGTTCTGGGTTTGCGTTTATGGCCGCTCCGCATATGTCTGCCGTTAGTCCGTCCATCCCGGGTGCCTTTTTTGGGTTGAAGCTACTAGCTGCCCACCGTAGCTCCTCCAAGGTAAACGGGGGGTCGGATGTCTCACCATCTTCCCCACCGTTCGCTTGTTCGGCTTTCTGCCTTGTGAGCTTGTGGGTTTCGTCATCCGCTAGTACCTCATCTCCGGGATAGAAGGTTTCCGACAGGGCTTTGGCAGATTCGGCTCCCTCCAGAACTCTTCCCTCACGTACCAGTGGGATGTCCTCCTGCCTCTTTGTGGTTCGACCTATCACTCTGTAAATGCCTTCCCACATTGTTTCCCTCTCCTGCCTACCGCAGAAATCCTTCCAGCTCTTGGTCTTGGTCTGGCTCAGAAGCTTCGCGTATACCTCCTTAACTTGCAGGTTAGGACTTGTTAGGTTAGGTTAGGTTAGGTTAGGTTAGGTTAGGTTAGGTTAGGTTAGGTTAGGTTAGGTTAGGTTAGGTTAGGTTAGGTTAGGTTAGGTTAGGTTAGGTTAGGTTAGGTTAGGTTAGGTTAGGTTAGGTTAGGTTAGGTTAGGTTAGGTTAGGTTAGGTTAGGTTAGGTTAGGTTAGGTTAGGTTAGGTTAGGTTAGGTTAGGTTAGGTTAGGTTAGGTTTTTTTTTTTTTTTTTTTTGAAATAAATGTACATCAAGATTTTTTAGTTTTAATTGGCCCATGTTACTGTTTTCCAGGGCAGTTAAGTAATATAACAGTATATATTTGGAGTGATCGCTATGTTTTACGTCCTGCACCAAATATATTGAGAATGTGTGTTTAAGAAAAGGGATATAATGTTAAGAGTGTGATGAGCCTATTTGTTTTCGTAATAGCAACTTAGGTTTTCAACCGGGCGGTGCTATTGAAATACACCATCCCAATTTGCCTGAGGCAAAACAGAAGTATATTGAAATTTATTTATTTCAATAATAACGTATCGAGATAAAATAGTAAATACAATGAGTAAATTATATAAGTAAAAAGTAATAAGTCGGATAGAGACTGTTTGTTTCTTAAGAACTAAGTATTAAACTAAGCAACAGAGTAGTTGAGTAATTCTGGTTTTTTTTTTTTTTTTTTTTTTTTTTTTTTTTTTTTTTTTTTTTTTTTTTTTTTTTTTTTTTTTTTTTTTTTCATGTTGCTTTACATTTAAAGATTATTATTGGTCAAAATACAGTGTAGCAAGTGAGTAGAAATCAACTAAACTTAAAATTATATGATGGCAATGAGGCAATAAGTAGCCGTAAGAGCAAAATTAGTTGCTCGAATTAACTTGGGTATTTGTACAATATTAAAAATAATAAATTCGGATTTTTCGTTTATAACTTTTTATACATGGCTTTTAATTTTTTACAGCGTATGAAAAAGACTAAGCCTGTATGTGTAGAATAAGTCTACCAAGTTTCAGAATTTTCTGAAAAATTTTAATTTTAATTATTGAATAACTTTTTCTCTGTGTTGTTTATTATATGATAAAATGCGAAAAAGAGTAGAGCTATATGTTAGGAACAATATTATAAAATTTTGAAATTTGAAAATTTTTTAGTGAAATATGTTTGTATGATAATTTACAATTTTCAGTTTTATTATAGATTTACTACAAGAATAGAGCATTATGGCTAACCAAGTTGTCAGCTTTCAAATTTCAGAGATTTAAGAAAGAAAGAAATATAGTCATTAACTTAGTCTAGTAGAGTAGTTAAATCTAAATTATAAGTTGCTTAAATATAAAGTACTCTAAGTATAGAGTTGATATTCGGCAAAGCTATATACATTATTAAAACAATAATAAACGATTGGGATGTGAGTATTTCAATGTGACAAATACTTGTACAAAAGTAGCTGCATAGAGCGCAGACAGTTGTGACAAGTAATGTTAATTATATAAACTATGTACAGTGGTAAATTAGAAATTAAAGCTAAATTAGAACTAAGTAGATTATATACAGTGAGCAATGTACAGTTATGTACAATTGTGGCTATACAGTTTGAGTAACTAATTAAACTAAACTTAGAAATTACAGTATGAGTGGTTTATATACAGAGGCTGTTGGCTACAAGCCTGATATGGTATTAAAATTACAATAAAATTATGTACTAACATTTAGTGCGTAGGCTAGTATAATTAAATCAGTCGAAACTATAATGAAGTAATACTAGTAGAGCGATCAGTGTGTCGTAATTATGCTATTTTGCTTAAATATTAATTAAATCAGCAGTTGAGTAATTATAAGAATAGATCAATATGGTAACAAGACAGAGAGAAAAGGAGTATATCCATAGTAGTTCTAGGATGAGAGAGCTTATTCGTGTATAAAGAAGTCAAATTGGTAGCGAGATAAGAGCTTGAATTAATGACAAAGTCTAAGGAAAATTTAAAGTAAACTAGGTGCAAAATAGAGTAGAAGGAGATAAGCTATTGTCAAAGTAGTTGTATATTTTTAAGTTGTACACTGATAATATTAAATTAGCAGTGTTAGAAATTTAAATTTGATAAGTATATAAAAGTTGAAATTGAAATCGAATTACGTAAATGTTAACCGAGACTGCGCCATCTAGTGCGGGGCAGCGGTACTGAGGTCGCGAGGTTCATGGTAGTTACAAAATTTAATTTTATCCGCGAGTGTGGCGGCATCTGTTAGGAAATGGCAAAACTGTGTGTGTGGAAGGCGGAATGATGTGTGTTGTGTAATGTGTGCGCTAGAGGCGTTAAATCCGTGACGTAAGTTTTGTGGTGTGAAAAGATGGCGCTGCGAGCGTGAATTTGAGCGCGTAATAATTAGTATGTAGTGTTTATTAATAGGTGAGTTGATCAAGTAAAAGTATATTAGTGGGTGATTAAAGATAAATGATGTGAGTATGTACAATGTTTAACGGTGACAGCAAGAGAATATTGTGTTATTATGCGAATTTGTAATGTTTGTAGTCGACCTCTAGTGATAATTTATAAGACTAGTTGCGTAATAATATGTGTGATTAATGCGATAACATTGATACAATTAAAGTTAAAATTAAAGATTAAAATTAAAATTTAAAATGGATGGGGATAAGTTTTTTGTTGACTTATGCCCCATCGCAATATATGATTAGTTTATCAATAAGAGGCTGATGCAATTAATGTATCAAAATAATGGCTAGAATAACTTACGTAATTATTGTGAGTATACAGTCGACCTCTGGTGGGAGATAGAATGACTAGCGCCACGGGGTTCGTGGCAGCCCGAACAGGCGTGCTAAGACTCGGGAACAAGTTTGCCATGCTATACGAAGTGGCGCTATGTGCACCTAGATATTATGTCGCATCGAAACCGATTGCAGCGTGATATGTATATGATTACTTAACCCATGACAAGTAATTAATTAATAAAGTATGTTTTAGTGTCGGCTGATGATTATTTACAATGCAAATATCAAAATTATATCGTGTGAATGTAGGTTGTGTACGCGAGTGAGGCGGCATCTGTTAGAGAGTGGCAAAACTGTGTGTGTGGGAAGCGATGTGGTGGGTGTTGTGTTATGTGAGCGCAAGAGGCGCTAAATCCGCAATGTGCGTTTTGTGATGTAGAAGAAGGTGGCGCTGAAGCATAAGTAAGTACGCGTGGTGATTATTATGTGATAACAATAGAAACGTGAATTAATCGAAGAGGAGAATGTTAAGTAATTAAGAGATGATACTGTGAGTATGTTCGTACAATGTTTGTTACATTGTATGTGTGAGGTGACAACTAAGTCGAAGTTATTAGTAGACGAGTGATTGTATGTAATATACGGAGTTTCCGCTAGGGGCGTTGGGTTCGCGTAGGGGTATGAAGTTAGTGTTGCTATTTTAATGATGTGCGATTGTGTAGTAGGTTGTTGTGTGGTTTAATGAATTGATAGATATGATTGTTGATTGATATTATATATCATTGGTAATTGATGTGTGTGTCTAACTATTAATGTGTGCAAAACTAGTGACATCTATGTGAAAGTTGTTGAGATGTGGTGTGCAGTGTACTAAAGTGTAGAGTGTGTTGGGCGGGCGCTAGGGGCGGTAAATCCGCAGGGATGAGTTGTTATGATTAGTGTGGTCAGATGGCGCTACGGGCGTGAGTTTTGATGTTTAATAATGTTGCAAATGACGTTAATTATGTAAATTAAGAATTGAGAGTTAGAATATAAAACGATAGGAGGTTGAAAGTGTTTACGTGTTTTGTATAAGTAAAGATGTCAATGTTCAAAGAAAGGATAGACGCGGCATCTGTGTTGAAGCTATTAAATAGAGTGTTAGATGTTGAATGTCAATTGCCGCTGGGGGCGCTGAGTACGCGAGATGAGGGTGAAGTGTGATGTTTAAAAGTGTGTAAATTATGTGGAAAGTAATGGCGTATTAATTATAAATCAATAAAATATAGGGTGATAGTGTATATTGTGTGACGGGCGTGATGTGTAATGTTTGTATGTGTATTGGTGTGTGCATATCTAGTGACATCTGTGTGAAGCGTCAGTGAAACTGAAGCTATTGGGTTGTGCTATGAGGTGTAAAAGCGTGCTTGTGACGTGCTAAGTGTGAACTACGTTGTGTATAGTTTTGTACGGCGAGTGGTGTGTTGAAAGTGGTATAGGTGGCGTGTGAGGAGTCGTCGAGTAAATGAATGGGACAAATAGGTGTAAAATAAGGAATGAGGGCTTAATGTTGTGTGGAGTGTATTGAGTAAACTATGAAATAGATGTTGTGAATGTGTTTACAATGATTATGTGGAGGTGTAGATGGAGAGTATAATTAGCGATTTGTGTGAGTAGTTAATGCAAAGCGTCAGTCGTTGGGCTGTAAAAGCGTCATAAAGGTGATGTTTGTATGTATGAGGTTAGAGAGGTAGTTGTTTGGTAAAATGTGACAGTAATGTTAAAAGATAGATTATTGACTAATAGAGTAAGGTATGAGGTAGGTAATAGACAGAGATTCGAGTTTTTTCTAATTTTCAAGGGTGTTATTACGCTGACGTTCCGTGAATTTGAGATGTAAATATAAGGACGCAGGGGTGTTTAAAATAGGAGAATGGGGTGTCAAATGAAAGGTATTGACCTGAAGGCTTACTATTGTGAGTTTCATAATCATAAGTCTTGTGAATCGTGAGTAATGAGGAAAAGTATGTTTACAACTAAAAGGCCCGTTTGCCGGTAAATGAGAGACATATTGACATAAGTATTGTATAGAAGTGGTTACTTAAACATAGGTGAACAATAATGTGATGATTTTAGGTGATAAAATACGGTATTTCAGTATTAATGAGTGGGCGGGGCTTGGGGCGTGGCTTATTTGTATGAAGCAAATCGAGGTGATGAAAAGTGAGTAAAAACGCATGGAAATTAGTGTGTGAGGTATGAAAACAGTGTGCAAAACATCCGTGAACATGTTAATGAATAGAGATTTAAAGTAGATATACTAGAAGTTAGTTAAAACTCGATTTTTCTATGTCACGTGGTATAATGATAAGGACTGGCTAGTGTTGGGATGTAGTCGAGATGAGTGTCGACAAGTGGCACAAAAGTGTCAAGAGTGAGCGTTTGGTGGGGGCAGATAAAATATAAGAGTATAAATAAAATATTTAAATGTTTACTTATAAGTTATTATAAAGTTGTGTAGTGTATGTATGTGGACGTACCCAAGTAGATGAGAATGATTATGTGTTGGTGATGCAATGTTAATAATGTTATAACTAATAGATACAGTGAATTTGAGTGTGTTTGTATGTAGTATGAGTATTGTAGGCGATTAATTAATTTAAATTATGTTTAGATATTTAAATAACAGTTGTAATGTGAATGTTTTAATTAAGTGAGTTTTCAATTATTTTATATATTAAGTGTGTATAATGATTGTTAGAATGTGTTAGAATGTGTATAGATGTGAAGTGAAAATTGTATGTTGTCATCCATTACTCCTATAGGGAGCGCCCCCTAAGTGGGGCGTCCGATATGGGTCAGCACTAGCACGAAAGTCGAGTAAGTCACCGCACTATTACCGCGAGAACAATGGATACGATGATAGTGAGGGGACAGAGTCGATAGTGCACAAAGTGTCAAGGGTGAGCGGATTTATGTATGTATGTAAATGATGAGATGTTATGAGTGTAAAAAGTGTCAAGGGTGAGTGTTATGTAGTGAAAGTGTATGTGTAATGATAAGTGTAATGTGTATGATGTGTAAAATAAAAGATGAATTTATTAATTAATTACCGTAGTCGGTCCGGGCGCAGGTGCGCTCGGTCATAATGATGTGCAGCGGGCAGTTTTGTGAGGTGGCTGAGTGGCTGGCGGGCTTACCAGCTTTGGCGCAGTTGTGGCATTTCACAACGTTCTTGTTATTTTTAGCTGGACAGTCTATAAATGAGTGTTCTGTGGATGCGCAGTGTGAGCAAGCTTCGGTTTCAGTGCGACATTTGGAACGTAGGTGTCCATACTGCAGGCAGCGGTGGCATTGAAGTAGAGGGCAATAGTCACTAGCGGATACACGTTGGTGGTCTATGTTTACGCGTCCTAGTTTAGTCATTACCTCCCATATGGGAGGTGTGACCATAAGTATAGCGTTGTAGAGGCCGGGGTTGCGACGGTTGTTTTTCGTGAATTTCACGGTGATGTCTGTATCAGCTTTAAAGGCCTTAGTGATTGTGGGGTTCTGGCCGAGTAGAATGTCGGCAAGCTCGTCTTTGTTGGTGTCGCGTGCGATACCCTTAAGGATCACCATAGGCTGTAACTTATTAAGTTTTTTCGCCGTAAGGGCAGAATTGGAGGCGAGGCGTTCCGCGGTTTCGTCCCGCTGCTCGAGTGTGTCGAATTCTACCCTTAGACGATTATTATGAATGGTCTGAATGCGGGCGGGTGCGAAGGTGGAGGTTTTGAAAGAGATGTTATCTTTCCAGATCTTATTTATTTCGTCTTTAGTGGCTGGGGGGTCCCCTGTCTTGGTCACAACGAGAATGTGTCCGCCTTGGGGCTTAGGTGGGGTGGGGCGTGCGGTAGCCTCAGCGTAGGTAAGTAAACCCGGGGCCGAAGAATGCGTGCTAGGTGTGCGCAACGCATTGCGAATTTCAGACCGGACGCAGTCCCTGACAGTCTCCCTGATGGTCTCAGGACTGGGGGCACTGGCCTTGGCCAGCTCCTCGCGAACCGCCTGCCGCACCTGGTCGATGCCAGGGGCCGCGTCCTTAGATGTTTTGTCTGTGAAGCAGGTGTTTTGTCTGTGAAGCAGGGCGGTGGTGTGCCCGTAACGTAACGCTTCAGACCGCCCACATTCTCGTTGATCTCGTCGCGGTACTCCTTTTTCATACCACGCCCGCATTGTGCCACACAGTACTTGATGCGGTCTAGCATGCTGAGGGCTCCCTTGAGGAGGGCTCCCTCGTAGTCGAAAGGCTGCTTGGCGGCCGGTTGTGGTTGTGTAGTGGCTGTGGAAATGGATGGAGTGGAGTGGTGTTCCTGGCTGAGGCTGGAATGCTTAGCTTTGGAGACCGGGCGGTATGTGGTCTTGCCAGTCTTGCCAGACCTACCAGATCTCGTGGTTCTACCGGATCTACCAGATTTAAGGGTGTTGTCAGAGGGGGTGGGTGACCCACCATATGGGGAGAGGTAGGCGGTAAGGTCCCCGTAGTCACCATCGTACTCTTCCCCGTCCGACGAAGACATGTTTATAAAATTTAGCCGATAAAAATCCGTAGTGATAAGGCGATTTGAATTTGCCGCGCGGTTACGTAATTCGATTTTGAAATCGACTTTTTTGTTTGTGAATGAATCTGGCTGAAATTTTCAGGGATGTTGTGGAAAGATATAAAACTAACTTTAGCGAAGAGAAATTAAGTAAATATGTGCTGAAACTAAAGTTATAACTGAAAATAGCATAAATTGGCAACACTGGATGGACTTTAAAATGACTACTCGAAGGAAAATGCTAATAAAAACTAAACTATTGCACTTAAAAATCTAAAATTGGTACCTCTGGAAAGAGGAAGCTTCCAGCTATCTTCACAAATTTTTCAGGAGGTGGTTGTCGCTGAAGACTGCGAGATAATCTTCAGCGAAGTTCAGGTTGTGTTGAGTCCAGCAGTAAAACGTCGACAACTAAGCTTCTGGTGATGCGATTTCCAGTCTGAAACCTGGAGAATGATGGGGGTGATGGTCCGCGTCGATCCCAGTAGCGCTTGTGGTGGTACCAGCTCCGGCTGCGAAGTTGACTTGGGGGCTCGGTGTGGTTTATGGTTGATAACTCATCCAATTGAGCCGGAAAAAATCCCAAATTTCGCAGGCAGTTGGAGGGTGATGTGGCGCGTCGAAGCGTGTACAAAAACTGGGGTGTCGTCGCGACAAATCGGGCAGCGTTCACAATTTAGTGTCACAAGTCACTGATTTTAGCGGTTTTCGGCCGATAACTCGAGAACCGTAAGTCCGATTTTCACGCGGTTTGCGGGATCGTCACTGGGGTAAAATTACGCGTCTTTTGATATACAATACACTGTATTTAGACGTAAAAAGACTATTTTTGCGATTTAAAGACAACGGAGCGTCGCAGAAACGTGGCGTTCGCGGCGGCGGACGGCGTGCGACTGTTGGTTAGGTTAGGTTAGGTTAGGTTAGGTTAGGTTAGGTTAGGTTAGGTTAGGTTAGGTTAGGTTAGGTTAGGTTAGGTTAGGTTAGGTTAGGTTAGGTTAGGTTAGGTTAGGTTAGGTTAGGTTAGGTTAGGTTAGGTTAGGTTAGGTTAGGTTAGGTTAGGTTAGGTTAGGTTAGGTTAGGTTAGGTTAGGTTAGGTTAGGTTAGGTTAGGTTAGGTTAGGTTAGGTTAGGTTAGGTTAGGTTAGGTTAGGTTAGGTTAGGTTAGGTTAGGTTAGGTTAGGTTAGGTTAGGTTAGGTTAGGTTAGGTTAGGTTAGGTTAGGTTAGGTTAGGTTAGGTTAGGTTAGGTTAGGTTAGGTTAGGTTAGGTTAGGTTAGGTTAGGTTAGGTTAGGTTAGGTTAGGTTAGGTTAGGTTAGGTTAGGTTAGGTTAGGTTAGGTTAGGTTAGGTTAGGTTAGGTTAGGTTAGGTTAGGTTAGGTTAGGTTAGGTTAGGTTAGGTTAGGTTAGGTTAGGTTAGGTTAGGTTAGGTTAGGTTAGGTTAGGTTAGGTTAGGTTAGGTTAGGTTAGGTTAGGTTAGGTTAGGTTAGGTTAGGTTAGGTTAGGTTAGGTTAGGTTAGGTTAGGTTAGGTTAGGTTAGGTTAGGTTAGGTTAGGTTAGGTTAGGTTAGGTTAGGTTAGGTTAGGTTAGGTTAGGTTAGGTTAGGTTAGGTTAGGTTAGGTTAGGTTAGGTTAGGTTAGGTTAGGTTAGGTTAGGTTAGGTTAGGTTAGGTTAGGTTAGGTTAGGTTAGGTTAGGTTAGGTTAGGTTAGGTTAGGTTAGGTTAGGTTAGGTTAGGTTAGGTTTTTTTTTTTTTTTTTTTTTTAATAAAAGATGAAACGAGATTTTCAATGTAATTGGCCCAAATGTTTGTGTTTTCCAGGGCAGTTGTGAAAAGTAACAGAATACTCGGGTCGTTGCTTAGGATATACAACAGACCCCGTGTTTTAACAATTAGAATATAAGGTACTTTGGTAGTTTCTAAGATTACGATGGCCTGTTTGTATTTGCGAAGTATAAGATAAGCAGTTAATAACGGAGCGGTGCTTCTGAAATACACCAGAACCGTTGACATAAGTCTAGACGAAGAGGTTGAATGATTATTTCAGTAAGGTGATATAGTAAATAACGTAATGAACAAGAGATGAGTGGAATTATTATATGAAGTAATATTGCGACTTTTGATGAATGCGAGAATGAACTTAATCTAAAGCAACTAGATTAGTTTAGAAATTATTAGGTTTTTTTTTTTTTTTTTTTTTTTTTTTTTTTTTTTTTTTTTTTTTTTTTTTTTTTTTTTTTTACAATGAGATATGATTGTCGTCTAAATACAGTTATACAAGGTAAAATATGAGTACTGAATATTGAGCAATGCATAAGAATAAAATTGTTTAACTATCATAGATCAAGTCACTATGGTGTATTAGGCATAGTTTGAATTGAGAAGTCTAAAAAGCTCAATATATAGTTTTTCGCTTATAACTTTTTACACGCTGATCAGAAATTTTTACAAAAAGTGAAAAAGGGTTTATTTGTGTGCCCTTTATAAGAATACAAAGTTTCAAAATTTTGGAGGACTTTCATATTTGATACCTTTTTTACTTAATAACTAAGAGACTTTATACACAACAAAATGTGAAAAAGAGTGTTTCTAGGTGACTAGAACAATAATACAGATTTTAAAATTTTGAAAAATTTTGTGAAGATTTTGTAATTTAATAACTACATTTTTATGAGGCTTGTTGTAAAATGAAGTGCGAAAAAGAGTTGTTCAGAGTGTTCAGAGAAATATTATAAAATTTCAAAAATTTCAAAACTTCAGAAGTTATCCCACTGATGAGATGTTTATAACAAACTAAGTTATAATTTTAAATACAATCTTAATTAAATATAAAATCTTAAATCTTAAATACAAGTCATTTATGAATGACTGATTATCATCTGCTGAGATGTGAGTCAATAAATGTGAGTCAATCAAGGCATTAGTTAGTAGACTAATACAAATAAAACTTACAGTGAATTGAAAAATAACTTAAACTTAGCTTATTTCTAAGAATTAATTAAATCAAACATGCAAATAAATTAAAACGAAAGGTATTCTATAATATTGATCATATGATTAGTAATCGTAAGAGTTTACAGCGTAATCGTCCTTGCGGTTTGTAGCAGTAATTATAATGAATAAAGGCATAAGTTAGTAGGCACAAGTAAAAGAAATCGGAAGAATAAGTATTAGAATACTAGAAATAGAAATAGATAGTAGAGGTGATTCTATGTGTGAAAGCGAAAATTAGTAGTTAAGGGAGAAGATTGATGTCAATCGAATAAACGTAACAGCATAATTGTGTATCGATAAGGTTTATCGCTAGAGAGTAGTGGTTAGAACCTGTATGGCTACTGTACTATTTGTTGACTGAGGCCAGGGGTTTAAAATTAAGTAAGAGCGTATATAGATTTTAGAACAGGTATATAATGATAAACTAACATGAGATAGTCACCAAAATAAAGTCAGAATATTTAGACAGTTGATTATTAAGGGAACAGAGATCAATGAAAACTTACAGTCAAGCTAATTGCTCGATATTTAAAGCGCAGTAAGTCGATGTAAGTTAAAATATAATATTGACGCGATGTAAGGTACTTATTGTTAGGCTAAAAGTAATCGCCTTTAGTCTTAGGTATCTAATTAATGTAAAGATTAATCCGTTGCTGTGGTCAAGATAACATAATATAATGAGCTGTACGTAATTAATCAAAGATTCGCGGCGGCGCAAAGTAAGCGAGAGAAATGTTAATCTAAGGAGAAGTTAATGCCAATGATTAATAGTGAGCAAGCACAGTAATACTCGAAATATGTATATTTAGTAATTTGTACGAATGTGTGTGAAAAGATGAGTTAATACCGCAAACAATCGTCGCAAAACAGGAGTAGATTAATGCAGGTAAGGGTAATGATCAATGATGAGAGTATGTATGATGATTAATTAATGTATAATATAATTTAAACTAGTCAAAGTAATGCAGTTAGATGAATAACTGCTATGTTATTAGTAATTAATCAAATGACTTAAGAGAATTAATGCGCCAAGAGCGCCGCAAGATTAACGGCGTCCCGGGCGTACTAGTAGAACGATGTTAGTAATGTGCGAGGTATCCGCATTGGCGCTAAAAGCGCGCGAAGGGAATGAAATGTCGCACTGATTTAACCATAAGAAAATGTGAGATGGGTCAGAATTGTTAATTGTTTAATCTTGGTTAAGTTGAAGTATTAGAATGAACAAATAAATAAATAAATAACCCATACTAAAGATTTATAATATAATATGTAATATGTAAGAATATAGTTAACTGAAGTCAAAGCGACATCTGTGTCGAATTTGAGGAGTTAAGTTTATAATGTTGATGCCAGTGTGGTGAGTTATGTGATGCGTAAAGTAAGCACCAGAGGCGCTAATTTTAAGGAGGTTTGGTGTGCTGTGACGGGGATAGATGTCACTACGATCAATGGAGCGCAGTGAAAATTAATTAAGATGATAAGTTTGACTGTGTGGTAGTTACATAAAGGATTACAAAAGTATAAACAAAGCAATGTTATTAAATAGTTAAGTAATTAATGAGTATTATGTTGTTTAAATTACGTTCTGGAGTCAATGATGGGGGCGACATCTGTGCGAATTGGTTAGCATAGGAAGCTAGTGTGGTGAGTTGCGTGATGTGTAAAGTGAGCACCAGAGGCGCTGGTTGCTTAGGAAATTTGGTGTGTAAAGGCAGGAATAGATGTCGCTACGTTCAGAGAGGCGTAGTGATTAATAAAATTATAGAAGTTTGTAACTAATGTAATACTAAATCAAACAATTAAAGAGAGGCTGTGAAAGATTTTTAAAATAATAAATTGGTTAAAAATGATAATATATTGCTTAAGTGTGTCTAGTAAAGTCGGTGATGAGGGCGACATCTAGGTGAATAGTAAGTTATGTGGTTGTAAAGTGAGACGTGATCGAATACTATCAACGTGCTAAACCATAAAAAGCAAGTGTGTTTACAGCGTAGTGTAGATAAGGTTAGAAGCTATATAGGTGGCGTATGTGTAGCGGCCAAGTAAGAGCGAAAATATGTAGGAAGGCGAACTTAAAACTGTGAGAGTTTTGATGTGATAGTTATCATAGACATAATGAAGGATATATAAGGTTTTAGCGAGAGTGTGTGGTGTCGGAAGATAGGTATATAGATTAAGTTGAATGTGTGTGAATGTGATGAGTTAATGATAAGTAGTTTGGTTGTAAAAAGGAGAAAACGGTATGAGTATTTAAAGTGTGATTAAAGCCTAATTAAGAGAGTACAAGCTATTATATTAGTCAATAATGATGTTCTAAGCTTGGAGTAATCACATTTCGGCCAATTATGTAGAGAAAAGTGAGTATTTAAAGATTTATAAGTGGGCGTGGCTTGGGGCGTGGCTAGTTGTATAGCAATAAACGATGAGTTGAAAAGCGTGTAAAACTGTATGGAAATTGATGTACGATGAGTGAAAATAGTGTGGAAAATGTCAGCGAGCACGATGGTGTGATCAGATTTAGTGTAAGTTGGTCGTAAGTATGTTTTTCCTCAGTTTTCCTGTGTCACGTGACTCGAGGCGGCGCATAGATAAGGATCAGCTAGTGATGAGGTAAGAGTCGATGAGTGGTGTAAAAGTGTCAAGGGTGAGTGTGTAAAGAGGCCCGTCAGGGTAAAGAAATGAAATTTAAAGTGAAATATGGTGAGTGCAGTTCGTGGTATGAATGAAAGGGTGAATGAATATATGTGTGTGAGTGTATGTAATTGTGTTTAAAAAGGTATGTGATGTAGTGTATTAAGGTGTGATGTGAGTGTGATGTAATATATATGTGTAAGATATACAAATTACATAAATAATGTGTATTATAATTAGGTGTGGTTATAGAGTAAATTTAGGTAATTAAATAATTGTATGTAAGCTTAAATAAGCATTTGTGTTGTAGTACCGTCACGTACGTGTGGGGCACCCTGTAAGGGCCACGTAGGATAGTCGAACACTATCTATAAAAATCGAGACCTTCCCCTCACTATCTGGGCGAGAACAATGGTTTCGATGATAGTGAGGGGACAGTGTCGATGATCTGAAAGTGCAAAGTGTGATCGGTTTGTAGTAAATGAGTGTAGTATGGGTATTTATTTAAGTATTTAAATGTGAATATAAGTTATTAGTTGCCGTAGTCGACGCGAGCGCGGGTGCGCTCGGACATGACAATATGTAGTGGGCAATTCTGTGATGTAGCAGAGTGGCCGGCGGTCTTGCCAGCCTTAGTACAATTGTGGCACTTTATTAAACTTTTATTAGCCTTGACGGGGCAGTCGACGAATGAGTGCTCCGTTGAGGCACAATGAGAGCATGCCTGGGTTTCAGTGCGACATTTCGATCTTAAATGTCCGTATTGCAGGCAGCGGTGACACTGTAGGAGCGGGCAGTAGTCCGCCGCGGATACTCGTTGATGGTCTACATTAACTCGACCGAGCTTTGTCATTTCTTGCCAGATGGGGGGAGTAACCATAAGAATAGCATTGTATAGACCTGGGTTGCGACGATTGTTTTTAGTAAATTTGACAGTAAAGTCAGAATCGGCAGTGTGAGCTTTAGCGAGGGTAGGGTTTTGACCGAGTAAGATATCGGTGAGCTCCTCCTTAGGGGTGTCGCGGGCAATGCCTTTGAGCACCACCATAGGCTTGAGTTTGCTGAGTTTTTTGGCCGTAAGGGCTGAGTTATCGGACAGACGTTCGGCAGTTTCGTCCCGCTGTTCCTCAGTGTCGAACTCAACTCTTAGGCGGTTATTATTTATGGTCTGGATACGGGCTGGGGCATAGTTGGAGGTTTTAAAGGAGATGTTATTCCTCCACAGGGTGTTAATTTCATCCTTAGACGCAGGGGGGTCCCCTGTTTTTGCCACAATTAGGACGTGGCTGCTCAGTGGCTTGGACGTAGCAGGGCGAGCGGTCGCCTCTGCGTAGGTGAGTGAGCCCGGTGTTTGACTATAAGTCTTGGGTGTTTTTAAGGCTAAGCGAAGCTCAGCGCGGACGCAGTCTCTAACGGTCTCCCTGATGGTCTGCGGATTGGCGGGGCCGCCGGACATAGCCAGCTCCTCGCGTACCGCCTGGCGCACCAGGTTGATCGTGGGGGCCGCGTCCGAGGATGTTGTAGCTGAGGGGCCCGATTTGGAAGTGAAGCATGGCGGAGGTGTGCCGGTAACGTACCTTTTCAGTGCGGATACGTTTTCATTGATCTCGTTCCTGAAATCGGTTTTCATGCCTCTGCCGCATTGAGCCACACAATGTTTAATGCGGTCTAGCATTTGAAGCGCGCTTTTGAGTAATGCCCCTTCAAAGTCGAAGGGGGGCTTATCAGTCTGCTTAGCTGGTTGTGCGGAAGTTGAGGCGGTAGGGGCGTCGGGGGGCGCCATTTGGCCGTGGTCCCTGTCGGACCTGGAGATAGAGCGGTACAGAGAATTTCCCGATTTGTGAGATCTATGTGATCTCAATGATCGGGTCGAAGATGTGGGTGACCCAGGAAAGGGTGACTGGAAGAGCGCGTAGTCGTCATAGCATTCCCCATCAGAGGAGGACATGATTGCAAAGACAATAAGCTAACAAGTTCTGAGAAAATTTAAAAAGACGTTAAATTCAAAATGCGTTTACGTAATTCGATTTCGGAAAAAAGATTTTTGTTTGTGAATGGATTACGCTGAAACTTTCAGAGATGTTGTGCAATAGTGTAAAACTAACTATGATAATAACAAACTGTAAGGAAATTAACATTAACTACGTTTAAACACTGAAAACTGTAAAAAGTGGCAACACTGGTAGCGGAAATAATTTCGACGCTAAGGAAAAGTCTTATAAAATCTAAACTACTGCACTTAGGAATCTAAAACTGGTACCTCAGGAAGAAGGAGGCTTTCTTCTTTCTTCTCAGATTTTTCCGGGGGTGATTGTCGCTGAAGACTGCGAGCAATTCTTCAGCGAAGTTCAGGTTCGTTTTGGTTCGGCAGTAAAACCGCCGTAACTTCTCTCCTGGTGATGGAAATTTCCCGGAGAAAGCTGGAGAATGAAGGGGGTGAAGGTCCGCGTCGATCCCTGTGGCGCTAGTGGTCGTACCACCTCCGGCTGCGAAGATGACTCGGGGGCTCGGTGGGGTTTTTGGCTAATAGCTCGTCCAATTGAGCCGGAAAAATTCCCAAACTTCGCAGGCAGTTGGAGGGTGCTGTGGCGCTTCGATTGGTGTATCCAAAACAGGGTGTCGTCGCGACAGATCGGGCAGCGTTCACTATATTGTGTCCAATTTCACTGTTTTTCGCGGTTTTTCGGCGATAAAAAGAGAACGGATAGTCCAATTCGTGCGCGGTTTTCACTGTTGAGTAGGTGGTAAAATTACGCGTCTTTTGATGTACAATACGGTGTATTTAGACGTATAAAGACTATTTTTACGATTTTAAGTCAACGGAGCGTCGCAGAAACGTGGCGTTCGCGGCGGCGGACGGCGTGCGACTCCTGTTAGGTTAGGTTAGGTTAGGTTAGGTTAGGTTAGGTTAGGTTAGGTTAGGTTAGGTTAGGTTAGGTTAGGTTAGGTTAGGTTAGGTTAGGTTAGGTTAGGTTAGGTTAGGTTAGGTTAGGTTAGGTTAGGTTAGGTTAGGTTAGGTTAGGTTAGGTTAGGTTAGGTTAGGTTAGGTTAGGTTAGGTTAGGTTAGGTTAGGTTAGGTTAGGTTAGGTTAGGTTAGGTTAGGTTAGGTTAGGTTAGGTTAGGTTAGGTTAGGTTAGGTTAGGTTAGGTTAGGTTAGGTTAGGTTAGGTTAGGTTAGGTTAGGTTAGGTTAGGTTAGGTTAGGTTAGGTTAGGTTAGGTTAGGTTAGGTTAGGTTAGGTTAGGTTAGGTTAGGTTAGGTTAGGTTAGGTTAGGTTAGGTTAGGTTAGGTTAGGTTAGGTTAGGTTAGGTTAGGTTAGGTTAGGTTAGGTTAGGTTAGGTTAGGTTAGGTTAGGTTAGGTTAGGTTAGGTTTTTTTTTTTTTTTTTTTTTTTTGAAATAAATGTACTACAAGATTTTTCAGTTTTAATTGGCCCAATGTTACTGTTTTCCAGGGCAGTTAAGTAATATAACAGTATATATTTGGAGTGATCGCTATGTTTTACGTCCTGCACCAAATATATTAAGAATGTATGTTTAAGAAGAGGGATATAATGTTAAGAGTGTGATGAGCCTATTTGTTTTCGTAATAGCAACTTAGGTTTTCAACCGGGCGGTGCTATTGAAATACACCATCCCAATTTGCCTGAGGCAAAACAGAAGTATATTGAAATTTATTTATTTCAATAATAACGTATCGAGATAAAATAGTAAATACAATGAGTAAAATATATTAGTAAAAAGTAATAAGTCGGATAGAGACTGTTTGTTTCTTAAGAACTAAGTATTAAACTAAGCAACAGAGTAGTTGAGTAATTCTAGGTTTTTTTTTTTTTTTTTTTTTTTTTTTTTTTTTTTTTTTTTTTTTTTTTTTTTTTTTTTTTTTTTTTTTTTTTTTTTTCATGTTGCTTTACATTTAAAGATTATTATTGGTCAAAATACAGTGTAGCAAGTGAGTATAATCAACTAAACTTAAAATTATATGATGGCAATGAGGCATGAGTAGCCGTAAGAGCAAAATTAGTTGCTCGGATTAACTTAGGTATTTGTACAATATCAAAAACAATAAATTCGGATTTTTCGTTGATAACTTTTTATACATAGCTTTTAATTTTATTCAGAGTATGAAAAAGACTAAGCCTATATGTAAAGAATAAGTCTGCCAAATTTCAGAATTTTCTGAAAAATTTTGATTTTAATTATTAAATAACTTTTTCTCTGTGTAGTTTATTATGTGACAAAATGCGAAAAAGAGTAGAGCTATATGGTAGGAACAATATTACAAAATTTTGAAATTTGAAAATTTAGTGAGATTTGTTTGTATGATAATTTTCAATTTTCAGATTCGCAAGTTAGAAGTTTGAAACTGCCATGATTCACAGTTAAAATTAGTTATCAGAGAGAAAGAAAGAATGTAATCATTAACTTAGTCTAGTAAAGTAGTTAAATCTAAATTATAAGTTGCTTAGATATAATGTACTCTATGTATAGAGTTGATATTCGGCAAAGCTATATACATTATTAAAACAATAATAAACAATTGGGATGTGAGTATTTCAATGTAACAAATACTTGTACAAAAGTAGTGCGTAGAGCGCAGACAGTTGTGACAAGTAATGTTAATTATATAAACTATGTACAGTGATAAATTAGAAAGTAAAGCTAAATTAGAACTAAGTAGATTATATACAGTAAGCAATGTACAGTTATGTACAAATGTGGCTATACAGTTTGAGTAACTAATTAAACTAAACTTAGAAATTACAGTATGAGTGGTTTATATACAGAGGCTGTTGGCTACAAGCCTGATATGGTGTTAGAATTACAATAAAATTATGTACTAACATTTAGTGCGTAGGCTAGTATAATTAAATCAGTCGAAACTATAATGAAGTAATACTAGTAGAGCAATCAGTGTGTCGTAATTATGCTATTTTGCTTAAATATTAATTAAATCAGCAGTTGAGTAATTATAAGAATAGATCAATATGGTAACAAGACAGAGAGAAAAGGAGTATATCCATAGTAGTTCTAGGATGAGAGAGCTTATTCGTGTATAAAGAAGTCAAATTGGTAGCGAGATAAGAGCTTGAATTAATAACAAAGTCTAAGGAAAATTTAAAGTAAACTAGGTGCAAAATAGAGTAGAAGGAGATAAGCTATTGTCAAAGTAGTTGTATATTATTAAGTTGTGCACTGATAATATTAAATTAGCAGTGTTAGAAATTTAAATTTGATAAGTATATAAAAGTTGAAATTGAAATCGAATTACGTAAATGTTAACCGAGACTGCGCCACCTAGTGCGGGGCAGCGGTACTGAGGTCGCGAGGTTCATGGTAGTTACAAAATTTAATTTTATCCGCGAGTGTGGCGGCATCTGTTAGGAAATGGCAAAACTGTGTGTGTGGAAGGCGGAATGATGAGTGTTGTGTAATGTGTGCGCTAGAGGCGTTAAATCCGCGACGTAAGTTTTGTGGTGTGAAAAGATGGCGCTGCGAGCGTGAGTTTGAGCACGTCGTGTAATAATTAGTATGTAGTGTCTATTAATAGGTGAGTTGATCAAGTAAAAGTATATTAGTGGGTGATTAAAGATAAATGATGAGAGTATGTACAATGTTTAACGGTGACAGCAAGGGAATATTGTGTTATTATGCGAATTTGTAATGTTTGTAGTCGACCTCTGGTGATAATTTATAAGACTAGTTGCGTAATAATATGTGTGATTGATGCGATAACATAGATACAATTAAAGTTAAAATTTAAAATGGATGGGGATAAGTTTTCGGTTGACTTATGCCCCATCGCAATATATGATTAGTTTATCAATAAGAGGCTGATGCAATTAATGTATCAAAATAATGGCTAGAATAACTTACGTAATTATTGTGAGTATACGGTCGACCTCTGGTGGGAGATAGAATGACTAGCGCCACGGGGTTCGTGGCAGCCCGAACAGGCGTGCTAAGACTCGGGAACAAGTTTGCCATGCTATACGAAGTGGCGCTATGTGCACCTAGATATTATGTCGCATCGAAACCGATTGCAGCGTGATATGTATGTGATTACTTAACCATGACAAGTAATTAATTAATAAAGTATGTTTTAGTGTCGGCTGATGATTATTTACAATGCAAATATCAAAATTATATCGTGTGAATGTAGGTTGTGTACGCGAGTGAGGCGGCATCTGTTAGAGAGTGGCAAAACTGTGTGTGTGGAAAGCGGTGTGGTGGGTGTTGTGTTATGTGAGCGCTAGAGGCGGTAAATCCGCAATGTGCGTTTTGTGATGTGGAAAAAGGTGGCGCTGAAAGCATAAGTAAGTGCGCGTGGTGATTATTATGTGATAACAATAGAATCGTGAATTAATCGAAGAGGAGAATGTTAAGTAATTAAGAGATGATACTGTGAGTATGTTCGTACAATATTTGTTACATTGTATGTGTGAGGTGACAACTAAGTCGAAGTTATTAGTAGACGAGTGATTGTATGTAATATACAGAGTTTCCGCTAGGGGCGTTGGGTTCGCGTAAAGGTATGAAGTTAATGTTACTATTTGAATAATGTGCGATTGTGTAGTAGGTTGTAGTGTGGTTTAATGAATTGATAGATATGATTGTTGATTGATATTATAAATCATTGGTAATTGATGTGTGTGTCTAACTATTAATGTGTGCAAAACTAGTGACATCTATGTAAGTTGTTGAGTTGTGGAGTGCAGTGTACTAAAGTGTAAAGTGTGTTGGGCGAGCGCTAGAGGCGGTAAATCCGCAGGGACGAGTTGTTATGATTAGTGTGGTCAGATGGCGCTACGGGCGTGAGATTTGATGTTTAATAATGTTGCAGATGACGTTAATTATGTGAATTAAAAATTGAGAGTTAAGATATAATACGATAGGAGGTTGCAAGTGTTTACGTGTTTTGTATAAGTAAAGGTGTCAATGTTCAAAGAAAGGATAGAGGCGGCATCTGTGTTGAAGCTATTAAATAGAGTGGTAGGTGTTGAGTGTCAATTGCCGCTGGGGGCGCTGAATTCGCGAGATGAAGGTGGAGTGTGAAGTTTAAAAGTGTGTAAATTATGTGGAAAGTGATGGCGTATTAATTATAAATCAATAAAATATAGGGTGATAGTGTATATTGTGTGACGGGCGTGATGTGTAATGTTTGTATGTGTATTGGTGTGTGCATATCTAGTGACATCTGTGTGAAGCGTCAGTGAAACTGAAGCTATTGGGTTGTGCTATGAGGTGTAAAAGCGTGCTTGTGACGTGCTAAGTGTGAACTACGTTGAGTAAAGTTTTGTACGGCGAGTGGTGTGTTGAAAGTGGTATAGGTGGCGTGTGAGGAGTCGTCGAGTAAATGAATGGGACAAATAGGTGTAAAATACGGAATGAGGGCTTAATGTTGTGTGGGATGTATTGAGTAAACTATGAAATAGATGTTGTGAATGTGTTTACAATATTATGATTGTGTGGAGGTGTAGATGGAGAGTATAATTAGCGATTTGTGTGAGTAGTTAATGCAAAGCGTAAGTCGTTGGGCTGTAAAAGCGTCGTAAAGGTGATGTTTGTGTGTATGAGGTTAGAGAGGAAGTTGTTTTGTAAAATGTGATAGTAATGTTAAAAGATAGATTATTGACTAATAGAGTAAGGTATGAGGTAGGTAATAGACAGAGATTCGAGTTTTTTCTAATTTTCAAGGGTGTTATTACGCTGACGTTCCGTGAATTTGAGATGTAAATTTAAGGACGCAGGGGTGTTTAAAATAGGAGAATGGGGTGTCAAATGAAAGGTATTGACCTGAAGGCTTACTATTGTGAGTATCATAATCATAAGTCTTGTGAATCGTGAGTAATGAGGAAAAGTATGTTTACAACTAAAAGGCCCGTTTGCCGGTGAATGAGAGACATATTGGCATAAGTATTATATAGAAGTGGTTACTTAGACATAGGTGAACAATAATGTGATAATTTTAGGTGATAAAATACGGTATTTCAGTAATAATGAGTGGGCGGGGCTTGGGGCGTGGCTTATTTGTATGAAGCAAATCGAGGTGATGAAAAGTGAGTAAAAGCGCATGGAAATTAGTGAGTGAGGTATGAAAACAGTGTGCAAAACATCCGTGAACATGTTAATGAATAGAGATTTAAAGAAAATGTACAAGAAGTTAGTTAAAACTCGATTTTTCTATGTCACGTGGTATAATGATAAGGACTGGCTAGTGTTGGGATGTAGTCGAGATGAGTGTCGACAAGTGGCACAAAAGTGTCAAGAGTGAGCGTTTGGTGGGGGCAGATAAAATATAAGAGTATAAATAAAATATTTAAATGTTTACTTATAAGTTATTATAAAGTTGTGTAGTGTATGTATGTGGACGTACCCAAGTGGATGAGAATGATTATGTGTTGGTGATGCAATGTTAATAATGTTATAACTAATAGATACAGTGAATTTGAGTGTGTTTATATGTAGTATGAGTATTGTAGGCGTTTAATTAATTTAAATTATGTTTAGATATTTAAATAACAGTTGTAATGTGAATGTTTTAATTAAGTGAGTTTTCAATTATTTTATATATTAAGTGTGTATAATGATTGTTAGAATGTGTTAGAATGTGTATAGATGTGAAGTGAAAATTGTATGTTGTCATCCATTACTCCTATAGGGAGCGCCCCCTAAGTGGGGCGTCCGATATGGGTCAGCACTAGCACGAAAGTCGAGTAAGTCACCGCACTATTACCGCGAGAACAATGGATACGATGATAGTGAGGGGACAGAGTCGATAGTGCACAAAGTGTCAAGGGTGAGCGGATTTATGTATGTATGTAAATGATGAGATGTTATGAGTGTAAAAAGTGTCAAGGGTGAGTGTTATGTAGTGAAAGTGTATGTGTAATGATAAGTGTAATGTGTATGATGTGTAAAATAAAAGATGAATTTATTAATTAATTACCGTAGTCGGTCCGGGCGCGGGTGCGCTCGGTCATAATGATGTGCAGCGGGCAGTTTTGTGAGGTGGCTGAGTGGCTGGCGGGCTTACCAGCTTTGGCGCAGTTGTGGCATTTCACTACGTTCTTGTTATTTTTAGCTGGACAGTCTATAAATGAGTGTTCTGTGGATGCGCAGTGTGAGCAAGCTTCGGTTTCAGTGCGACATTTGGAACGTAGGTGTCCATACTGCAGGCAGCGGTGGCATTGAAGTAGAGGGCAATAGTCACTAGCGGATACACGTTGGTGGTCTATGTTTACGCGTCCTAGTTTAGTCATTACCTCCCATATGGGAGGTGTGACCATAAGTATAGCGTTGTAGAGGCCGGGGTTGCGACGGTTGTTTTTCGTGAATTTCACGGTGATGTCTGTATCAGCTTTAAAGGCCTTAGTGATTGTGGGGTTCTGGCCGAGTAGAATGTCGGCAAGCTCGTCTTTGTTGGTGTCGCGTGCGATGCCCTTAAGGATCACCATAGGCTGTAACTTATTAAGTTTTTTCGCCGTAAGGGCAGAATTGGAGGCGAGGCGTTCCGCGGTTTCGTCCCGCTGCTCGAGTGTGTCGAATTCTACCCTTAGACGATTATTATGAATGGTCTGAATGCGGGCGGGTGCAAAGGTGGAGGTTTTGAAAGAGATGTTATCTTTCCAGATCTTATTTATTTCGTCTTTAGTGGCTGGGGGGTCCCCTGTCTTGGTCACAACGAGAATGTGTCCGCCTTGAGGCTTAGGTGGGGTGGGGCGTGCGGTAGCCTCAGCGTAGGTAAGTAAACCCGGGGCCGAAGAATGCGTGCTAGGTGTGCGCAACGCATTGCGAATTTCAGACCGGACGCAGTCCCTGACAGTCTCCCTGATGGTCTCAGGACTGGGGGCACTGGCCTTGGCCAGCTCCTCGCGAACCGCCTGCCGCACCTGGTCGATGCCAGGGGCCGCGTCCTTAGATGTTTTATCTGTGAAGCAGGGCGGTGGTGTGCCCGTAACGTAACGCTTCAGACCGCCCACATTCTCGTTGATCTCGTCGCGGTACTCCTTTTTCATACCACGCCCGCATTGTGCCACACAGTACTTGATGCGGTCTAGCATGCTGAGGGCTCCCTTGAGGAGGGCTCCCTCGTAGTCGAAAGGCTGCTTGGCAGCCGGTTGTGGTTGTGTAGTGGCTGTGGAAATGGATGGAGTGGAGTGGTGTTCCTGGCTGAGGCTGGAATGCTTAGCTTTGGAGACCGGGCGGTATGTGGTCTTGCCAGTCTTGCCAGACCTACCAGATCTCGTGGTTCTACCGGATCTACCAGATTTAAGGGTGTTGTCAGAGGGGGTGGGTGACCCACCATACGGGGAGAGGTAGGCGGTAAGGTCCCCGTAGTCACCATCGTACTCTTCCCCGTCCGACGAAGACATGTTTATAAAATTTAGCCGATAAAAATCCGTAGTGATAAGGCGATTTGAATTTGCCGCGCGGTTACGTAATTCGATTTTGAAATCGACTTTTTTGTTTGTGAATGAATCTGGCTGAAATTTTCAGGGATGTTGTGGAAAGATATAAAACTAACTTTAGCGAAGAGAAATTAAGTAAATATGTGCTGAAACTAAAGTTATAACTGAAAATAGCATAAATTGGCAACACTGGATGGACTTTAAAATGACTACTCGAAGGAAAATGCTAATAAAAACTAAACTATTGCACTTAAAAATCTAAAATTGGTACCTCTGGAAAGAGGAAGCTTCCAGCTATCTTCACAAATTTTTCAGGAGGTGGTTGTCGCTGAAGACTGCGAGATAATCTTCAGCGAAGTTCAGGTTGTGTTGAGTCCAGCAGTAAAACGTCGACAACTAAGCTTCTGGTGATGCGATTTCCAGTCTGAAACCTGGAGAGTGATGGGGGTGATGGTCCGCGTCGATCCCAGTAGCGCTTGTGGTGGTACCAGCTCCGGCTGCGAAGTTGACTTGGGGGCTCGGTGTGGTTTATGGTTGATAACTCATCCAATTGAGCCGGAAAAAATCCCAAATTTCGCAGGCAGTTGGAGGGTGATGTGGCGCGTCGAAGCGTGTACAAAAACTGGGGTGTCGTCGCGACAGATCGGGCAGCGTTCACAATTTAGTGTCACAAGTCACTGATTTTAGCGGTTTTCGGCCGATAACTCGAGAACCGTAAGTCCGATTTTCACGCGGTTTGCGGGATCGTCACTGGGGTAAAATTACGCGTCTTTTGATATACATTACACTGTATTTAGACGTAAAAAGACTATTTTTGCGATTTAAAGACAACGGAGCGTCGCAGAAACGTGGCGTTCGCGGCGGCGGACGGTGTGCGACTGGTTAGGTTAGGTTAGGTTAGGTTAGGTTAGGTTAGGTTAGGTTAGGTTAGGTTAGGTTAGGTTAGGTTAGGTTAGGTTAGGTTAGGTTAGGTTAGGTTAGGTTAGGTTAGGTTAGGTTAGGTTAGGTTAGGTTAGGTTAGGTTAGGTTAGGTTAGGTTAGGTTAGGTTAGGTTAGGTTAGGTTAGGTTAGGTTAGGTTAGGTTAGGTTAGGTTAGGTTAGGTTTTTTTTTTTTTTTTTTTTTTTTTTTTTTTTTTTTTTTTTTTTTTTTTTGTAGCGGCTCTGCTCCCCGAATATCCTTTCAGGATTAGATTTCAAGGGATTTATTTTATTTTCTTTACTGTCGTACCGTTTATTAAATTTTAATTTTTGCTACTTTTCTTATGCTAATACATTTCTCATTCCATCTGATATTTAATCTATGTGTTTACAATATGGTTTATTTATTTTTATGTTTCCTCTATGGTTCTTACAAGGGGTTTTTTTTTTTTTTTTTTTTATGTCTTATCTATCTTATGTTCTATCTTATGTCCTATCTTACATTTCTGCCTCTTAAAACTATGTGCCTTTTTCATATCTTAAACTATTACAATTTTATCCCTACTTCTTATACTAGTTTGCTTATTTCTATTGTTCATTTGTTAGTCTAATATTACATCAGTAATAGTGATAACAAATTTTATATATCTAAGTCTTATTTTTACTAATAACCGAATTACCTATTGTTAGACAGTAGGCGATAAAATCGTCTCTGAAATCCTTATTTCCTATCAGAATGTGGAGGTTGTCGAGGTCAATTTTTAAACCAGTCTTTTGTTGCAGATCGTATCGCAACCTTTCGTATTTTGGACATTCGGTAAGGAGGTGGGGGACGGTTTCTTCAGTGCTGGGGTCACAGTCACATGATGGACTCTCCCTACACTTGAACCGATGTAAGTATTGGGAGAATCCACCATGTCCCGTGAGGATTTGCGTGAGTATCCCTGCTGGCTGTATTTTCCGCACAAGGCGGTACGCGTCTCCGGCGCTGGGGAAAAAGATTTTAGTTACGGACGCGGTGTTGCCATTTTTATACCGTGCGTTCCATTTTAAAATGGAACGCGTGCGTAGTAACTGTTTTGCGTGGGAAACTGGGCACCTGTCGTAGTCCGACTTCCTCTTTGACGCCAGAGCAGCCTCTTTCGCCAGATCGTCGGCGCGTTCATTGCCTGGGAGACCTGCATGTGCTTTTATCCAGAACAAAGATACAACTTTGCCCTGGATAAATGCCTTCCGCAAGTTCTCCCTCGTCTCGACGGCAAGGGGGTGGAGGGAGCCATGGTTAACGATCGTCTCCAAAGCGGCCATCGAATCGCTGTATAGACCATAGCTCTTCTCCCTCCCCTTGAGGATCACGCCCGTTGCTTTGCATATAGCCAATAGTTCCGCCTGGTAGACGGTGCAGTACGCTGACAGACAAAACTTTTGGTTCCGGATCTCGGCCTCATCTTTCCACATGGAAAGTGCGGCTCCGACCTTCCCCTCGATCTTGCTGCCATCGGTGAAGATACGCACCGCCTGCACGTTGTGCCTATCCACGAGGCTCTGGTCTACCAGACAACCGAACTTTATGGCCATATGCGTAGCTGGGTGAGGAGTTTCTGCAAACCTAACCAAACTCTCGGTCTCTCTGTCTCCTAACTCTAGAAGGGGTGACCCTCTCTTCGTCTCATACAGGGCGGCTGCCTCCTGTATCCTGAGGTCGAGAGGCAGTATCCCCGCCAGAGTCAGCGCCGAGTGTAGAGAGACTGTTCGATATGATTTGCAGAGCTTCTGGGCGAAACCCCTTTGCACTGAGTCCAGCAATTTCCGCACCCCGATCTTCTCGACTGAGGGAGCCCACGCTGCTGCCGCGTACATGATTACCGGCTCGACTGTCGCGACATAAATGAGCCTAATAACCTCAGGGTGTAAGCCCCAGTTAACTTTCGCAGCCCTAGAGAGCTGTTTGTAAATATCTAGCGCTTTCTTCGTCTGATGGACTATGTGCGGATTGAAAGTTAGTTTGTCATCTATTATTAATCCTAAAATTTTGATCTCTTTTGAGAGGGCGATGGCGATCCCCCCCATTGTCAAAAGTGGGGTGTCATACTTTATTTTCCTCGTAAGGACCATGGCAAAAGTTTTCTGCGGTGCAAATTTTAACTTGTTCTGAACTCCCCACTGTTGAACATAGTCGAGAGCGCTGTTTGCCTCTCTAGCTACTTCCGTGGCCGTGTCACCGTCAAAGATCATCACCACGTCGTCGGCAAAAGCCTGGACGTAGTGGCCCCTCCTCTCCAACTCTTGTAGTAAAGGGTCCAGCAAAAGGTTCCACAGGATTGGACCGCCGATTGACCCTTGCACACATCCTTTGTTTGTGTCTCTCACCGCTTCTTCCCCGGCGAATCTTACTCTGACTTTTCTGCGCTCCAGATAGCTATCTAGTAGCCTCCTGATATTTACCGGGCACTTTTCCTCAGCCAGACGGACTCGGATTGCTGGCCACCAGGCGCTATCGAAGGCCCCCTCTATATCCAATGACACTAGGGTTACCAGCTTTTTCAGCTCCATCTTACCCTTGATGCGGTGTATTAGTGTATAGAGGGCGTCCTCGGTGCTTTTCTGGGGCATGAATCCGTATTGGCGAGTACTAAACCTCGGTACTAGATGCCATTTCATCCTTGCTACTATGATCTTCTCCAGGACCTTCCCCAAGACCGGCAAAAGACCTATCGGTCTATATGCCTTAGGGTTCGTGTAATCGTCCTTGCCCGGTTTTCTCAGTACCACAACTGTGGCCTCCTTCCAGATGTCCGGGAAGTGTCCGATCAGTAGACACTTGTTGAATAGGGCAAGGAATGCGTCCGGGTCCTGGTTGATAGCCCGGCTGCAGATGTCTGCTGTGAAGCCATCCGCCCCCGGGGCCTTCTTTGGATTGAAACTCCCTATCGCGGTCTTTAGCTCCATCTGGGTAAACGGTGGGTCATGTTGTTCATCATGACAATGTACGTTTACCAACTTCGCTGCTTCTCTGGTCCAGCGATGGTGTTCAGTGTCAGTCTCCTCCAGGTCTTGTGGGTAGAATGTCTCCGCTAGTAAGTTCGCCGATTCTGTTGGGTTTAGGTGTGCTCCGTCTTTGGTTAGGGTCATGTCTTCTGTTCTCCTGGCGGTCCGGCCTATAACTCTGTAAATTCCCTCCCATAGGCCTTCTCGGTCTTGTTTGCTGCAGAACTCCTTCCAGCTGTCTATTTGGGCTTTCTTGGCTTGGCACTCGTATTCTTCTTTCTTTTCCAGGTACTCAGCTACCACTATGTCTCTGCGGTGCGGTGCCGCATTCCTGATCTTGCGCCTGAAGGTAGTGGTAACTTTTTTCAGCCTTGCGAGCTCGTCATTCCACCATGGGATCTTGAGTACCTCTGTACTCTTTTTAGCTGGCATGCTGGTCTTGCACGCTGCAGCTATGGCCTCTGCGTAGTCTTGTGTGAGTGTCTCAATCTGATATTTGGTGGTTATTTTATTTATGTAATCAGCGGTGATGTTCTTTTGAGACTTGGCCTCTTGTAGTGTGGTGTCGAAGAGATCCCATTTAGCCTTTTTGGTGTTATAGAGTCGAGTCGTCCTTTGGACTCTCAGTCCTCTGTCTTTGCGGAGTTTTATATCAAAGGTTATGGCGTTGTGGTCTGAGCTCGTCATCTCCTGGTCTACCCTCCAGTTATCGACCAGGTCTAACAGGTCTTCCGTGCAGGCTGTAATGTCTACTAGACTGGTGTACACCTTTGTACCCCTTACGGTGTTAAAAGTTGGCGTATCACCTCTGTTGAGTACCTGAAGTCCCGACTCTTCCAGGGTCCCGGACATTTCTACGCCCCTGTGGTCTTCTACGGTGCTGCCCCACCAGGTACTCTTGGCGTTGCTGTCTCCGCCTATCAGCAGTAATCTTGGGCCCAGCTCCTCTACGACCTCCCTCAGCCGTTCCAGGTATGGCCCGATGGGTTGATCCGGTTCGAAGTAGAAGGACACCGCCGCGATTTCCCAGGCGCTGGTTCGGATCCTCACTGCGACTATATTGTCACAAGTGAGTTTCGGGCACTGTGTGACGTCGAGATCGCCATCAAAGACGACTATCGCCGCCTTCACAGTCCCATCTCCTACTGCTGCGTTCTGGAAGACTCTCGCCCCACGGTAGTCCTTCATTCTTCTCACCCCGCCCACATAGGGTTCCTGTACTAGCGCAAACGCCAATTTGCGTTTGCTGGCCTCCACCATGAGTTCGGTCGTTGCAAGTTGCTTGCGCTGTAGGTTCGCCTGGGCCACTGCGTAACATCTGGTGGGGACGCCTGCCCCGGAACGCGCAGGAACCACCTCAGCAATACTGTACTTTGGCTCGTGCCAGTGCCTCCCACCTCCTACGTACTTGGCACTCCGAGCTATATACATTGTGCTCCGTTGTTTCTAGTTTTGCCGCTGTGCAGTTACTACATTTTGGTGGTAATGAAGCTAGCCAATCTGGGCATTCGCTTTTCATATGCGGCTCTCCGCAGTGTGTGCATTTTGGGATGGTCTCTTTACAGAACCTCCTCCCGTGTCCATACGCCAAACACATGGAGCATTGGACGAGCGGGGATTGGTCTGCTACCCGTATCCTCTGGATGTCTATATGCACGACTTCCCTATCCATCATAAGGTTGTATATCTGCGGAGAGACCCTCAAGATAATGTGGCTCATCAGCTGGTTCCTGGCTTTGCGTCTGAACTTGACTTCCATGCGGTCGTCCTTCACTTCGAGGCCACGAAACACACTACCGTTCTGGTTTCTCAAGGCCGCGATGATGTCTTTATCGCTGTGACTCGATATGACGTCCCTGAGAATCACCATTGGGTCCTGATTCTTCATGTCCTCGAAGTGAAGACGATTTGAGGCGCTCTTCAGTCTTTCTTTTACCTTGTCGCGTTCCTCTATCGTTCTGCAACCGAGTATCACCTTTTTATCCTTAACCTTGCGGACCCTTTCTACCGTTACCCATCCGTCCTTCGCATTGACCGCCTCTCTGACATGCTTCATTACCTCGTCTCCTGTCTCTGTTTCGTCTTTGGAGGCGATGACTATGGAGTGTAGAGCGCTCCTCTCTGTCATAGGTCGTTTTGGAGGCGCTGACGCTACATTTGCGTATGTCAGTTGTCTCTGTGCGGTCTCCTGCTGCAAGGCGATGGATTCTTTCAGCTTTTCCATTTCTTTTTGTGTCCTATCTATTTTCTCCCCTTGTTCCTTCATCATTCTCACTAGTTCCTTTCCCTCGGTTCCTAAAATTTCCCTTACTATTACTTCTGCTTTTTCCCCTTCCTTCTCTCCTATCCCTGCTTTCTCATTATTTTTCTTTTCTTTCTCAGGTTTAGTGTGAGCTGCTGCCTCCTCCTTTACCAGTTGGTATAGCTTTTCCACCGCCAGAGTGATCCCGGCCTTTAGGTCTGCCCTCAGATTGCGAGAGTCACCGATGTGAGTTTTCGCTTTCTGAAGCCAGCCCCTGGCCTGGCTCACTCTGTCAGTGGCTTTAGCTGGCTCTGGTCTTGGTCCTGGCGATACCGTAAACGTCTCCGCTGAGACTCTACGCGTCGCTGCCTTGGCTTCCAGAGGGGGCGTCGCCTTCGCCTTCGTCTTCTGTGTAGCCAGTGTTGGTGCTGGGGCCGTCTTCTTCGGTGAGTGAGCGTGTTCTGTTGATGTACAGGGTCTGGGCTCCAATTTACCGCCCTCCCATTCTCCGATGCTACGCCTCACTCTAGAGGCCTGGGTCGGTGTTTTACTTTGAGAAGGTCCTGCCTTCTCAGCGTTTGCCTGTTGTTCCGGAGATGTGGGGGGGGTCGTCGTCGCTCCTCTTTTGGAAGGGGTACGTGCCAAATACATTTTTAGGGGTGAGCCTTGTCTTGGTGTAAATTAATAAAATAAAAAATAAATAAAAAATAGATAAAAATGTTGTTCAAAAGAACTCCGTAAAAACTTAAACTAAGAGTACTGGCCAATAGGGTCAGTAGTCACAACTTAACCTAACACAGTGAATATAAAAACAAATTTAAATAAATTTTTGAGGTATGTAAATAATTTTAACAAAATGAAAATTTTTTATACGAGCAATTTAATATTTTTATTTTTATGTTTTAGGTCCACGATGTCGTCGTAGCCAGCCAGCAGAGGTGCTCCGAGTCGCAGATGTACCGCAGGTAAGTCCCTAGTAAATTTTGTAAGAACTCTACTTTGACTCTATCTAGAGTCTAGTCAGTCGGTCGCCTTCTCCACTGCCTACTGTGCTATAACCACTAATTTTAAATTTTTATAAAAAATTTTGCTCTACCTAGAGTCAGTAGACTTTAAGTGTAGAGTCCTTGGACCACTGTCTTCTATCTCCCCCTCTCTGCAGAGCCGAAAAACGTCAAAAAAATTTTTTGGCTCTACCTAGAGCGCCCGACTCTACCTGATCTGGAGCTCCTCCCCGTTCCTAACCTTGGACCGAAAACCCGGTCGAGATCCGAGGTCTGGTTCCCAAGTTATTGATTTTAAGGTGTTTTCTTAAAATTTATAGCTGGGACTTAGCCAGTTCCCGACTCGGGGTTAGAGGTCCAATTAAGGGGGTCCAAAAAGTCTCCAATCTAATACTCCTCCCTTTTCCAGGTATAGGTCCGAAAACCCCGTCAAGATACGACGTCTGGCTCCCTAGTTACAGAATTTAGAAGGATTTTCCAAAGTTTATAACGGGGACTTAGCCGATTCTCGACGACAGGTCAGGGGTCTCGCTATTCTGGTCGATGTTGTAAAATTAAGGGTGGGGGGTTGAGATTTTGGGGGTAGGTGCGGGGGGGGTCCGATTATTGACGCAGGATGAGGGGGTGGGTTGTTAGGGAGGGGGGTCAAAAATATCGTTATTTTTGACCTAGGACGTCCCGTTTTTGAGATATAGCCGATTTTCCGAAATTTACTTATCTATACAATCTTATTTTTTGCCGTCGGGATGATAAATTTGTTTTCAAAGAATTTAATATAATTTTGCCAAAATAAGTCCAAATTTAAAAATTTAAAAAGTATCGGGTACGTCCTTAATCCGCGCAGGGAGCCCGTCTAAAAAAGGGAATAAAAAACCCTCGGGGGTATTTTTTCCAGCTCCGGGAAGATAAGGGTTGTAAGTTTGTCAACTTTGAAGGCTTGGTTTAGCCCTTAGGAACGAGATAGCGATTCCGAAAAAACTACGATGGGGTGAAGCGGGTCCCAAATTTACTGTCAGCCCCCAGAAACGGTTTCCCGGGAATCGGGAAACTCAAAATTTTCACAATTTTTTCCAAAAATTTTCCCGGGGGTGGTTTTTGGGGGTGGGCACAGGTAGATTGCCCAAACAAGAGCTTCAGGTGACTGAACCGCGATTTCGTTATTTTTCGCGTATCTCGCCCCGTTTACGGGCTAGGGGGTTGACAAACTTACTTGGGAATGGAGTCCGAGGGAACAGTTCCAGATAATATTTAATAGCTAAGTACCTAGTTATCCTAAAATTTTTCTGAAAGCTGGATATTGATCCTCGATAACCCCCTAATCTAATATAGCTACTAGTATAGTTAAAATTTTCACCCCTTGTCCTCAGGAAGCCGCCCAAATTAAGGGTAGCAAACCACTTTCTGCAAATAGACCCTAAATCCCGAAATATTAGCCTGAGAGTTTTTGTCTAAGGACAAGAAATTCTCGGCCAGGCCCAGAGAGTTTATTTCAGGTGGTCCGGTTCGAATCGGGAGAGGGTAGGTTCGGGGTGAAAATTTTCCTAAGTCCTAAAAAGAGCGTCGCGCAAGACTAAATCTATTCCCGTTTCTTCCCTATGGGAGACGCGTGGGTTTTGAGGATACCACAAGATAGGGAGTAAAAAGTCCTATCCCGTGATATAAAATTTATATTTTTTGAATAACCGTTAGGGGATGAAAAGTAATTATAACGTGAATTTTTGACCAATCCTACGCGACTTCTCTTTAAATATCTTAATTTTTGGCGTCACGCAAATTTTGGGCTGTTCCCAGTGCTTCCCTATGGGAGACGCGTGGGTTCTGAAGGTGCCACAAGGTAGGGTGTAAAGTGACCTATCCTGTGGTACAAGATTCGGATTTTTAAAATCACCCTTAAGGGATGAAAAATCAATTAAAATTTAAAATTTCCACTAAATTTGCGTGATTTTCAAACAAATATGACAATAAAATTAATAAATAACGTCTTAAAATTCTAGTTCTATGTTTTTAAGTTACAATAGTTAGCCCTTTCTTATAATTTAACTAAATTAAAATTTTAGGGGTTGTATAAGTACCGCCCCTAATTTTTCAAAGAAATTTCTATTTAATTTAGGAGTTTAATAATTTATTAACTGCCAAGTTTACTGTCCGATTTTTACAAAATTTAGAATAAATGCAGATCTAAGTTAGATTAACAAATTAAAGATTTAAAAAACTAGGGTTGTCGCTTCGGATTACAAGCTAGGGCTGTCATAAAAGTCTATACTTTCTATTGTCAAATATTGACACTTAACTTAATCCAATTTTTGTTGCAGAAACGGCTCCCGGCTCCTCGTCTGTGCAGCTGTTGATCCTGGGTTCCTGTTTTTGCCGATCTCTCCCGGAACAGGTCCCACGTGCCACGTGGGAACTTGTTTTTCAGTGAATATCTTCCGATCCCCTGATCGGAAAAATCCAGATGGGGTGTCAAATTGAAGGGCTCAACAGGGCGCTTCAGGCTGCACTTCAAAATCGGTAGGTCACCGCTTTAGATTAGGCGGCGTTGCACTTCAAAGGTTTCCTAACCTCACAAAAAACAGTTTTTCACTCGTAGCTCCCGCAATTTTCGGTTTTTCGGGCTGAAACTTTCACCGTTGAATGCGTCTCGTCAGCGCGCTTCCGATGATATATAGCACTTTGTATTTTTCGCGAAAAAACCTATTTTAGCGATTTTTATTGCGCGGAGCGGTCTGTTTTCGTGGCGCTCAGGGCGGCGGGGGGCGTGCAACTGGGTTAGGTTAGGTTAGGTTAGGTTAGGTTAGGTTAGGTTAGGTTAGGTTAGGTTAGGTTAGGTTAGGTTAGGTTAGGTTAGGTTAGGTTAGGTTAGGTTAGGTTAGGTTAGGTTAGGTTAGGTTAGGTTAGGTTAGGTTAGGTTAGGTTAGGTTAGGTTAGGTTAGGTTAGGTTAGGTTAGGTTAGGTTAGGTTAGGTTAGGTTAGGTTAGGTTAGGTTAGGTTAGGTTAGGTTAGGTTAGGTTAGGTTAGGTTAGGTTAGGTTAGGTTAGGTTAGGTTAGGTTAGGTTTTTTTTTTTTTTTTTTTTTTTGAAATAAATGTACAACAAGATTTTTCAGTTTTAATTGGCCCAATGTTACTGTTTTCCAGGGCAGTTAAGTAATATAACAGTATATATTTGGAGTGATCGCTATGTTTTACGTCCTGCACCAAATATATTGAGAATGTATGTTTAAGAAGAGGGATATAATGTTAAGAGTGTGATGAGCCTATTTGTTTTCGTAATAGCAACTTAGGTTTTCAACCGGGCGGTGCTATTGAAATACACCATCCCAATTTGCCTGAGGCAAAACAGAAGTATATTGAAATTTATTTATTTCAATAATAACGTATCGAGATAAAATAGTAAATACAATGAGTAAAATATGTTAGTAAAAAGTAATAAGTCGGATAGAGACTGTTTGTTTCTTAAGAACTAAGTATTAAACTAAGCAACAGAGTAGTTGAGTAATTCTGGTTTTTTTTTTTTTTTTTTTTTTTTTTTTTTTTTTTTTTTTTTTTTTTTTTTTTTTTTTTATGTTAAAGATTATTATTGGTCAAAATACAGTGTAGCAAGTGAGTAGAAATCAACTAAACTTAAAATTATATGATGGCAATGAGGCAATAAGTAGCCGTAAGAGCAAAATTAGTTGCTCGAATTAACTTGGGTATTTGTACAATATTAAAAATAATAAATTCGGATTTTTCGTTTATAACTTTTTATACATGGCTTTTAATTTTTTACAGCGTATGAAAAAGACTAAGCCTGTATGTGTAGAATAAGTCTACCAAGTTTCAGAATTTTCTGAAAAATTTTAATTTTAATTATTGAATAACTTTTTCTCTGTGTTGTTTATTATATGATAAAATGCGAAAAAGAGTAGAGCTATATGTTAGGAACAATATTATAAAATTTTGAAATTTGAAAATTTTTTAGTGAAATATGTTTGTATGATAATTTACAATTTTCAGTTTTATTATAGATTTACTACAAGAATAGAGCATTATGGCTAACCAAGTTGTCAGCTTTCAAATTTCAGAGATTTAAGAAAGAAAGAAATATAGTCATTAACTTAGTCTAGTAGAGTAGTTAAATCTAAATTATAAGTTGCTTAAATATAAAGTACTCTAAGTATAGAGTTGATATTCGGCAAAGCTATATACATTATTAAAACAATAATAAACGATTGGGATGTGAGTATTTCAATGTGACAAATACTTGTACAAAAGTAGCTGCATAGAGCGCAGACAGTTGTGACAAGTAATGTTAATTATATAAACTATGTACAGTGGTAAATTAGAAATTAAAGCTAAATTAGAACTAAGTAGATTATATACAGTGAGCAATGTACAGTTATGTACAATTGTGGCTATACAGTTTGAGTAACTAATTAAACTAAACTTAGAAATTACAGTATGAGTGGTTTATATACAGAGGCTGTTGGCTACAAGCCTGATATGGTATTAAAATTACAATAAAATTATGTACTAACATTTAGTGCGTAGGCTAGTATAATTAAATCAGTCGAAACTATAATGAAGTAATACTAGTAGAGCGATCAGTGTGTCGTAATTATGCTATTTTGCTTAAATATTAATTAAATCAGCAGTTGAGTAATTATAAGAATAGATCAATATGGTAACAAGACAGAGAGAAAAGGAGTATATCCATAGTAGTTCTAGGATGAGAGAGCTTATTCGTGTATAAAGAAGTCAAATTGGTAGCGAGATAAGAGCTTGAATTAATGACAAAGTCTAAGGAAAATTTAAAGTAAACTAGGTGCAAAATAGAGTAGAAGGAGATAAGCTATTGTCAAAGTAGTTGTATATTTTTAAGTTGTACACTGATAATATTAAATTAGCAGTGTTAGAAATTTAAATTTGATAAGTATATAAAAGTTGAAATTGAAATCGAATTACGTAAATGTTAACCGAGACTGCGCCATCTAGTGCGGGGCAGCGGTACTGAGGTCGCGAGGTTCATGGTAGTTACAAAATTTAATTTTATCCGCGAGTGTGGCGGCATCTGTTAGGAAATGGCAAAACTGTGTGTGTGGAAGGCGGAATGATGTGTGTTGTGTAATGTGTGCGCTAGAGGCGTTAAATCCGTGACGTAAGTTTTGTGGTGTGAAAAGATGGCGCTGCGAGCGTGAATTTGAGCGCGTAATAATTAGTATGTAGTGTTTATTAATAGGTGAGTTGATCAAGTAAAAGTATATTAGTGGGTGATTAAAGATAAATGATGTGAGTATGTACAATGTTTAACGGTGACAGCAAGAGAATATTGTGTTATTATGCGAATTTGTAATGTTTGTAGTCGACCTCTAGTGATAATTTATAAGACTAGTTGCGTAATAATATGTGTGATTAATGCGATAACATTGATACAATTAAAGTTAAAATTAAAGATTAAAATTAAAATTTAAAATGGATGGGGATAAGTTTTTTGTTGACTTATGCCCCATCGCAATATATGATTAGTTTATCAATAAGAGGCTGATGCAATTAATGTATCAAAATAATGGCTAGAATAACTTACGTAATTATTGTGAGTATACAGTCGACCTCTGGTGGGAGATAGAATGACTAGCGCCACGGGGTTCGTGGCAGCCCGAACAGGCGTGCTAAGACTCGGGAACAAGTTTGCCATGCTATACGAAGTGGCGCTATGTGCACCTAGATATTATGTCGCATCGAAACCGATTGCAGCGTGATATGTATATGATTACTTAACCCATGACAAGTAATTAATTAATAAAGTATGTTTTAGTGTCGGCTGATGATTATTTACAATGCAAATATCAAAATTATATCGTGTGAATGTAGGTTGTGTACGCGAGTGAGGCGGCATCTGTTAGAGAGTGGCAAAACTGTGTGTGTGGGAAGCGATGTGGTGGGTGTTGTGTTATGTGAGCGCAAGAGGCGCTAAATCCGCAATGTGCGTTTTGTGATGTAGAAAAAGGTGGCGCTGAAGCATAAGTAAGTACGCGTGGTGATTATTATGTGATAACAATAGAAACGTGAATTAATCGAAGAGGAGAATGTTAAGTAATTTAGAGATGATACTGTGAGTATGTTCGTACAATGTTTGTTACATTGTATGTGTGAGGTGACAACTAAGTCGAAGTTATTAGTAGACGAGTGATTGTATGTAATATACAGAGTTTCCGCTAGGAGCGTTGGGTTCGCGTAGGGGTATGAAGTTAGTGTTGCTATTTTAATGATGTGCGATTGTGTAGTAGGTTGTTGTGTGGTTTAATGAATTGATAGATATGATTGTTGATTGATATTATATATCATTGGTAATTGATGTGTGTGTCTAACTATTAATGTGTGCAAAACTAGTGACATCTATGTGAAAGTTGTTGAGATGTGGTGTGCAGTGTACTAAAGTGTAGAGTGTGTTGGGCGGGCGCTAGGGGCGGTAAATCCGCAGGGATGAGTTGTTATGATTAGTGTGGTCAGATGGCGCTACGGGCGTGAGTTTTGATGTTTAATAATGTTGCAAATGACGTTAATTATGTAAATTAAGAATTGAGAGTTAGAATATAAAACGATAGGAGGTTGAAAGTGTTTACGTGTTTTGTATAAGTAAAGATGTCAATGTTCAAAGAAAGGATAGACGCGGCATCTGTGTTGAAGCTATTAAATAGAGTGTTAGATGTTGAATGTCAATTGCCGCTGGGGGCGCTGAGTACGCGAGATGAGGGTGAAGTGTGATGTTTAAAAGTGTGTAAATTATGTGGAAAGTAATGGCGTATTAATTATAAATCAATAAAATATAGGGTGATAGTGTATATTGTGTGACGGGCGTGATGTGTAATGTTTGTATGTGTATTGGTGTGTGCATATCTAGTGACATCTGTGTGAAGCGTCAGTGAAACTGAAGCTATTGGGTTGTGCTATGAGGTGTAAAAGCGTGCTTGTGACGTGCTAAGTGTGAACTACGTTGTGTATAGTTTTGTACGGCGAGTGGTGTGTTGAAAGTGGTATAGGTGGCGTGTGAGGAGTCGTCGAGTAAATGAATGGGACAAATAGGTGTAAAATAAGGAATGAGGGCTTAATGTTGTGTGGAGTGTATTGAGTAAACTATGAAATAGATGTTGTGAATGTGTTTACAATATTATGATTATGTGGAGGTGTAGATGGAGAGTATAATTAGCGATTTGTGTGAGTAGTTAATGCAAAGCGTCAGTCGTTGGGCTGTAAAAGCGTCATAAAGGTGATGTTTGTATGTATGAGGTTAGAGAGGTAGTTGTTTGGTAAAATGTGACAGTAATGTTAAAAGATAGATTATTGACTAATAGAGTAAGGTATGAGGTAGGTAATAGACAGAGATTCGAGTTTTTTCTAATTTTCAAGGGTGTTATTACGCTGACGTTCCGTGAATTTGAGATGTAAATATAAGGACGCAGGGGTGTTTAAAATAGGAGAATGGGGTGTCAAATGAAAGGTATTGACCTGAAGGCTTACTATTGTGAGTTTCATAATCATAAGTCTTGTGAATCGTGAGTAATGAGGAAAAGTATGTTTACAACTAAAAGGCCCGTTTGCCGGTAAATGAGAGACATATTGACATAAGTATTGTATAGAAGTGGTTACTTAAACATAGGTGAACAATAATGTGATGATTTTAGGTGATAAAATACGGTATTTCAGTATTAATGAGTGGGCGGGGCTTGGGGCGTGGCTTATTTGTATGAAGCAAATCGAGGTGATGAAAAGTGAGTAAAAACGCATGGAAATTAGTGTGTGAGGTATGAAAACAGTGTGCAAAACATCCGTGAACATGTTAATGAATAGAGATTTAAAGTAGATATACTAGAAGTTAGTTAAAACTCGATTTTTCTATGTCACGTGGTATAATGATAAGGACTGGCTAGTGTTGGGATGTAGTCGAGATGAGTGTCGACAAGTGGCACAAAAGTGTCAAGAGTGAGCGTTTGGTGGGGGCAGATAAAATATAAGAGTATAAATAAAATATTTAAATGTTTACTTATAAGTTATTATAAAGTTGTGTAGTGTATGTATGTGGACGTACCCAAGTAGATGAGAATGATTATGTGTTGGTGATGCAATGTTAATAATGTTATAACTAATAGATACAGTGAATTTGAGTGTGTTTGTATGTAGTATGAGTATTGTAGGCGATTAATTAATTTAAATTATGTTTAGATATTTAAATAACAGTTGTAATGTGAATGTTTTAATTAAGTGAGTTTTCAATTATTTTATATATTAAGTGTGTATAATGATTGTTAGAATGTGTTAGAATGTGTATAGATGTGAAGTGAAAATTGTATGTTGTCATCCATTACTCCTATAGGGAGCGCCCCCTAAGTGGGGCGTCCGATATGGGTCAGCACTAGCACGAAAGTCGAGTAAGTCACCGCACTATTACCGCGAGAACAATGGATACGATGATAGTGAGGGGACAGAGTCGATAGTGCACAAAGTGTCAAGGGTGAGCGGATTTATGTATGTATGTAAATGATGAGATGTTATGAGTGTAAAAAGTGTCAAGGGTGAGTGTTATGTAGTGAAAGTGTATGTGTAATGATAAGTGTAATGTGTATGATGTGTAAAATAAAAGATGAATTTATTAATTAATTACCGTAGTCGGTCCGGGCGCGGGTGCGCTCGGTCATAATGATGTGCAGCGGGCAGTTTTGTGAGGTGGCTGAGTGGCTGGCGGGCTTACCAGCTTTGGCGCAGTTGTGGCATTTCACTACGTTCTTGTTATTTTTAGCTGGACAGTCTATAAATGAGTGTTCTGTGGATGCGCAGTGTGAGCAAGCTTCGGTTTCAGTGCGACATTTGGAACGTAGATGTCCATACTGCAGGCAGCGGTGGCATTGAAGTAGAGGGCAATAGTCACTAGCGGATACACGTTGGTGGTCTATGTTTACGCGTCCTAGTTTAGTCATTACCTCCCATATGGGAGGTGTGACCATAAGTATAGCATTGTAAAGGCCGGGGTTGCGACGGTTGTTTTTCGTGAATTTCACGGTGATGTCTGTATCAGCTTTAAAGGCCTTAGTGATTGTGGGGTTCTGGCCGAGTAGAATGTCGGCAAGCTCGTCTTTGTTGGTGTCGCGTGCGATGCCCTTAAGGATCACCATAGGCTGTAACTTATTAAGTTTTTTCGCCGTAAGGGCAGAATTGGAGGCGAGGCGTTCCGCGGTTTCGTCCCGCTGCTCGAGTGTGTCGAATTCTACCCTTAGACGATTATTATGAATGGTCTGAATGCGGGCGGGTGCAAAGGTGGAGGTTTTGAAAGAGATGTTATCTTTCCAGATCTTATTTATTTCGTCTTTAGTGGCTGGGGGGTCCCCTGTCTTGGTCACAACGAGAATGTGTCCGCCTTGGGGCTTAGGTGGGGTGGGGCGTGCGGTAGCCTCAGCGTAGGTAAGTAAACCCGGGGCCGAAGAATGCGTGCTAGGTGTGCGCAACGCATTGCGAATTTCAGACCGGACGCAGTCCCTGACAGTCTCCCTGATGGTCTCAGGACTGGGGGCACTGGCCTTGGCCAGCTCCTCGCGAACCGCCTGCCGCACCTGGTCGATGCCAGGGGCCGCGTCCTTAGATGTTTTGTCTGTGAAGCAGGGCGGTGGTGTGCCCGTAACGTAACGCTTCAGACCGCCCACATTCTCGTTGATCTCGTCGCGGTACTCCTTTTTCATACCACGCCCGCATTGTGCCACACAGTACTTGATGCGGTCTAGCATGCTGAGGGCTCCCTTGAGGAGGGCTCCCTCGTAGTCGAAAGGCTGCTTGGCAGCCGGTTGTGGTTGTGTAGTGGCTGTGGAAATGGATGGAGTGGAGTGGTGTTCCTGGCTGAGGCTGGAATGCTTAGCTTTGGAGACCGGGCGGTATGTGGTTTTGCCAGTCTTGCCAGACCTACCAGATCTCGTGGTTCTACCGGATCTACCAGATTTAAGGGTGTTGTCAGAGGGGGTGGGTGACCCACCATACGGGGAGAGGTAGGCGGTAAGGTCCCCGTAGTCACCATCGTACTCTTCCCCGTCCGACGAAGACATGTTTATAAAATTTAGCCGATAAAAATCCGTAGTGATAAGGCGATTTGAATTTGCCGCGCGGTTACGTAATTCGATTTTGAAATCGACTTTTTTGTTTGTGAATGAATCTGGCTGAAATTTTCAGGGATGTTGTGGAAAGATATAAAACTAACTTTAGCGAAGAGAAATTAAGTAAATATGTGCTGAAACTAAAGTTATAACTGAAAATAGCATAAATTGGCAACACTGACTGAACAAAATAATTTCGACTCGAGGGAAAATGCTTATAAAAACTAGACTATTGCACTTAAAAATCTAAAAATGGTACCTCCGGAAAGAAGAGACTTCAGGCTATCTTCACTGAATTTTCGAGGGGTGGTTGTCGCTGAAGACTGCGAGATAATCTTCAGCGAAGTTCAGGTTGTGTTGAGTCCAGCAGTAAAACGTCGACAACTAAGCTTCTGGTGATGCGATTTCCAGTCTGTAACCTGGAGAATGATGGGGGTGATGGTCCGCGTCGATCCCAGTAGCGCTTGTGGTGGTACCAGCTCCGGTTGCGAAGTTGACTTGGGGGCTCGGTGTGGTTTATGGTTGATAACTCATCCAATTGAGCCGGAAAAAATCCCAAATTTCGCAGGCAGTTGGAGGGTGATGTGGCGCGTCGAAGCGTGTGAAGAAACTGGGGTGTCGTCGCGACAAATCGGGCAGCGTTCACAATTTAGTGTCACAAGTCACTGATTTTAGCGGTTTTCGGCCGATAGCTCGAGAACCGTAAGTCCGATTTTCACACGGTTTGCGGGATCGTCACTGGGGTAAAATTACGCGTCTTTTGATATACAATACACTGTATTTAGACGTAAAAAGACTATTTTTGCGATTTAAAGACAACGGAGCGTCGCAGAAACGTGGCGTTCGCGGCGGCGGACGGTGTGCGACTGTTAGGTTAGGTTAGGTTAGGTTAGGTTAGGTTAGGTTAGGTTAGGTTAGGTTAGGTTAGGTTAGGTTAGGTTAGGTTAGGTTAGGTTAGGTTAGGTTAGGTTAGGTTAGGTTAGGTTAGGTTCTGGCCCTAGTGGTCGAGATTCGTCTCCCGGATACTAGGGCCGAGCGGCCGGCCGTTCCGACGGCTAGCGCAGCCTTCTGCGCGTGAGGCAACCCAGGAGGTTTTCTGCAGTCGCAGTTCCTCCTTAAAAAAAAAAGGGTTATGCAGCGGAGTCACCTCCTAGAGCGACGGGGTGTTATTGGTTACATCCGGTTACGATCGGATGTAAGAAATAGCATCCTGTCCTGGTGCATCCCGGGCAACGGCGGTTAGCAATTCCTTCGGGGATTGGTAGCCGACGGCTAAACTCTGCCAGTGTCGCTCCTTGTGCTGCTATGACTAGCATAGCGGCGCAAGGATGTGTTCACGAAGTACACCGTAATCCGCAACGGGCTACCGGCGGGACGGGGGTCCAGTTTACCTGGACCGCGAGGCGGAACCCTCTTTAAAAACTACCACGCGCGGCTCAGCCCGCCCATAGTCAGCCGTCGCTGACTGGCGGGTCGCCGGGCAACTCGTTACCCCGTGGGGGCCGAGGGCTGTCGGGGGCACTTCGTCCGGGCCGAGAGGAAGGAAAACCTCAATAAAAAACCCAGGCTTACCGTAACCCGCCTTCACGGGCGGGCCGGGGGTTGCGGGGCTTTTGTCCGGACCGCGAGGAAGGAAAACCTCTCTAAAAAACCCCTGTACACCGTTACCCCAATCGGGGCCGGGGGCCTTTCGGGGCTGCGAGGATGGTAAACTCAATAAAACTTCCCCCTAGTTCTGGAGTCTGCAAGGAGGCTCCAGGGCGTATGACTGGTAGGGTTACATACCGGTCGATTTCCTTGCACCATACCGTTCTGCCCTTTTCAGGGCGGGGCGGGGGCCCTGCCTGCCAGGGCTGCGGGGAGTAAACCCCAAAGGGAGCGTTTGGGGGCTGGGTCTGTTGCGGCGGAGTTCGGTGTGGGAAATGGGATGTGCGCGGCTTCTTCGGTGTTGACATGGTTTTAGAGGTTCTGTCCCTCCCTTGTCAACACTGTCGCGGTCGCTTAGCATCCCAGGACTCATCACCGCACTGTGCCCCTTCAGCCCTTGACCCCAAATGTTCTCAAAAATCCTTCAATTCCCGTCGTTGGGGCGCCCTACGGGGCCTCGCGCGGCGACGGGGTCTCTGACCTTGCGTGGAGCAAGGCGGAGTGGTTGGCGTAGTGGGATCAACCAGCTAGCGGCCACCCTGGGGGGAGCCCGACCTCTCAGGAGTACCTAGGGTTATCTGGTTACTCGGGGATCTCTGACCAGATGGACCATTTATATCTCCCCGACTCGTGGGTACTATATGGACTCTTTTTCACGTGGGGATTTTGGGGGGGATGAGGACGACGTGATCGACCTCAATTCGATAAATGACGGCGCCGAGGCTTCAGGCCAACGCGCATCTACCAGGACTGACACCGCGCGCTCGCGTGCGAATACCGGATTTGACAACTCGCGTCAGCGAGATCCACGGAGAGACAGGAGCGTGCCCCAGAGGCGCGAAAACTCGGGCAGAGAGGAAGACAGCTCCTTCGCCCTCGCCAAAGTGGCTAAATTCCCACGCGGCAGAGGCGCTATAAGGCAGGCTGCCGCCACCATCAGAAAGATTAGGGCCGCTTCTGCGCAGCTTGCGGCTGCGCAGGCAGCGGCTCAATCTGACCCTCAACCCGGCCCTTCAAGGCCGATGATGGGCGACCAGCGGGATGCGGAGAACGAACCAGAAGTGGAGCTGGCAAGTGATCTGGCTAATAAAATCCAGCGCAGTGTTGCGGTCATCCACGACATCACAGACTCGCCGTTGCTTCGGAATTCATCCGAAGCCGAAACGCTGATGGGTATCGCCGAAGTCATCGGCATCACAGTGGAGACGTTGAAGACTCGTGCACTTGGCACTGAATCCCTTCACACCGAGTTTGAGGAAGTCCAGAAGCTTCGAGCTAGAATCGTCACGCTCGAGGCTTCCTGCGAATACGGCCGCAACGCGTATTGCACCTTGCAGGAGAAAAATCGGAAACTCGATGACGAGATTTCCGATTTACGCCAGGAGAATCTCCGCCTCCAGCAAGACATGCGCAGCTTGCGGCAAGAGATGGGCCGTAGCAAGAGCGGTACCCGAAAACCCGGCAAGGCTGTTGGCATCCAGACCGACGCTGCGCCGGCACCGAGGGAGGGTGGCTCAGCCCACGACCCATCGCCGACTCCTCGGCCAAAATCAGCGGCGCATCCCGCTGATGAAGTAGACGCCAAGCTGGAGCGATTCGCTCGCATGGTGATGACGCAGGTGGGCGACCTCATGAACGCCAGGCTGGATGCTCTCAAAGAGCATCTCCCTCCAGCCCCGTCCGTTCGCCCACCCCTCAGGCAAAAGTCCCAGGGCGCCACCTCTGCGCCGGCTCAGTCCGGATCAAGTCGCGCCCAGGTTTTCACTGCCTCCACAAAGGGGAAAGGAATCGGGAAGGGCGCCTCGAACGCCTACCCGAAACCCGGACCCTCCACCAGACCTGACATGCCCCCTCCGGCCGAGCCCTGGTCGGAGGTGGTAAAGCGCGGACGGAAGCGCGGCAAGGCTAAGGCCAAACCCGCACCGCCCGCCCAAGGTAATTCTGCCGCCCCAGCGGCTAAGACCAACCAGCGCGGGCCCACTCAGGCAGCCGCGAGTGCTCCTAGCGCCGCCAAGGAGAAGAGGAAGCGTCCTCCTAGGCTCCGCCCGCCGAAATCGGCGGCGGTGGTCCTGGAGTTGACCACTCAGGGCAAGGAGTCGGGGCTGAACATCAGCAACCTCCTGCGCGACGCGAAGGCGACCATGGGTCCGACCTGGATGACGGAGGCCGGCCTCGTGGACCGGCTCAGTATCCGTGCATCGAGAATGACGGGAAACCGAGTGTTTGAGGTTAGGGCAACCAAAGACAGCCCGCCCGGGGAGGCCTGTGAAAAGGCGGATACCCTCGCGGCGGCGCTCATCTCGGTTTTCCCGCGAGACACTGTCAGGGTCACGCGGCCTGTCAAGAGTGCCGACATACGCCTCATGGGGCTCGGAGATGACGCGACTCCAGAGGAGGTTGCTAAGGCTGTAGCCGAACAGGGCGGCTGCGAACCAGCCAATGTGAGAGTGGGCAGGCCTGGAGAGACCAGGCTTGGCGGTTCCGTCGTTGTGCGGTGCCCTGTTGCGGCAGCCAAAAACCTGGTGAAGTTAAAGAGGTTGCGCGTCGGTTGGATCTCCGTCCGAGTCCAACTGCTGCCGCCGAGGGCCTTGAGATGCTCAAGGTGCCTCGGCGAGAGTCATGGCCGGGCCATTTGCAAGGCCGCAGAGGATCGCAGCAACGTCTGCATCCGATGCGGCCAGCCCGGCCACAAGGCCGCCGGATGTGTGGCCCCGTACCGCTGCTGCCTTTGTGCGGCGGCTGGTCGGAGGGCGGACCACCGACTCGGTTCGTCGAAGGAATGTCCCCGACCGAAGATTGCGCGAGTCACACCCCCGACAGCCCCAATGGCGCGTTCGCGCCGAGGAACGGGGAGTAGCCGCAGGGAGGAGCCGATGGAGACCGTCGGCGCGGGGGCAGACAGCCCAACCCTCCCTGGCCCTAGTGGTCGAGACTCGTCTCCCAGTTACTAGGGCCCAGCGGCCGGCCGTTCCGACGGCTAGCGCAGACCATCTGCGCGAGAGGCGACCCGGGGGTTTTTACTGCAGAGCAGTTTCCCCCTATAACAAAAAGGGTTATGCAGCGGAGTCACCTCCTAGAGCGACGGGATGTTATTGGTTACATCCGGTTACGATCGGATGTAAGAAATAGCATCCTGTCCTGGTGCATCCCGGGCAACGGCGGTTAGCAATTTCCTTCGGGGATTGGTAGCCGACGGCTAAACTCTGCCAGTGTCGCTCCTTGCACCGCTATGTTAAGCATAGCGGTGCAAGGATGTGGCACGAAGCACACCGTAATCCGTTCGAGCTATCGACGGGACGGGGGTCCAGTTTACCTGGACCGCGAGGCGGAACCCTCTTTAAAAACTACCACGCGCGGCTCAACCCACCCATAGTCAGCCGCCGCTGACTGGCGGGTCGCCGGGCAACTCGTTACCCCGTGGGGGCCGAGGGCTGTCGGGGGCACTTCGTCCGGGCCAAGAGGAAGGAAAACCTCAATAAAAAACCCAGGCTTACCGTAACCCGCCCTCACGGGCGGGCCGGGGGTTGCGGGGCTTTTGTCCGGACCGCGAGGAAGGAAAACCTCTCTAAAAAACCCCTGTACACCGTTACCCCAATCGGGGCCGGGGGCCTTTCGGGGCCGCGAGGATGGTAAACTCAATAAAACTTCCCCCTAGTTCTGGAGTCTCGCAAGGGGGCTCCAGGGCGTATGACTGGTAGGGTTACATACCGGTCGATTTCCTTGCACCATACCGTTCTGCCCTTTTCAGGGCGGGGCGGGGGCCCTGCTTGCCAGGGCTGCGGGGAGTAAACCCCAAAGGGAGTGTTTGGGGGCTGGGTCTGTTGCGGCGGAGTGTGGTGGTGATAATGGGATGTGCGCGGCTTCTTCGGTGTTGACATGGTTTTAGAGGTTCTGCCCCTCCCTTGTCAACACTGTCGCGGTCTCTTAGCATCCCAGGACTCATCACCGCACTGTGCCCCTTCAGCCCTTGACCCTAAATGTTCCTAAAAATCCTTCAATTCCCGTCGCTGGGGCGCCCTACGGGGCCTCGCGCGGCGACGGGGTCTCTGACCTTGCGCGGAGCAAGGCGGAGTGGTTGGCGTAGTGGGATCAACCAGCTAGCGGCCACCCCGGGGTTTCCCGCCTCCTCGGGCGTATCTTAGGGTTACTCGGCTATTCTGGGACCTCTGGCCGGATGGACTTCTAGTTCTCCCAGTCTCGTGGGAATCTAATGGATACAACACACAAGGGGAAGTTGGGGGGGAAAACGACGAAGGAACCCACCTTCGAATCTCGCCTTAAGGGCATGTTCGGTGGGTCTCCTAAAACGAAAGGGATAGGCAGTCAGACTGCGAAAAAGAGTGCGGAGCCCAAGGCTCAGTCTAGCGCAAACATCTCTCTTGTGTTTGACGCCGGAGAACAGATTGAAAAGGGCAGAGCGATCCGCGAAAAGGAAAGGAGAGAGGGTAGAACCCGAAGCAGCAGTCAGCTGAGCGTAAGAGAGGAAAGAGAAAGGAGTAGAAGCAGAGGTGGCTCCCGCGCAAGCGGTAGAGCCGAAAAGAAAGACCAGAAGGACACAGGAAAGGATTCAGGAGAGAGTGCCGAATCTGACAAGACCGCGACCTGGGAGGACACGTATTTCGCTAACGACGAGTGCGATGTCTTCTCAGAGTGCAGCGAAGATGTCGGCGACAGCAGACCTGGTTCTAAAAGGACATACTCGGACAGATATGATGTCATGTCCCCTACCTTTGATGAGGCGGTGCCAGGCACATCCAAGGCCACTAGACTCCAGGGAGGCCGGAGAGGCAAGGTGCCTGCACGCGGTCAGGCATGTGCCAAACAGGTTCCGCGGGAATTCAGAAACCCAGAGAGCCGCTTACAGTGGGAGATCATGATGGCTGAGAGGGATCTGGCCGAAAGCCCGATCACTCCGTCACCTGTCTTAGACAAACCAGAGGACAAGACTGACTCTGATGATGTGCGAGAGCGCTCGCCGACGCCGGTGTTCGGTGGGACTGTTGGGGACTCCGACCTGATGCCCCCACCTGCACCGCCACCCGCTCCGTCTCGCACCCCGTCAGCCACCCGAAGAAGACGCGAAGCCCTAGATGAGATGCCGTCTGAGTTTGGTCCCCCCGATCTGTCCGGCGACCTTTATCTAAAGATAAGGGATTGCTGCGAATGGGTTAGGGACCTTGCTCAGACCTCGGGCAACCTAAAAGGAACCTATGTCCGCGACTTCAAAAAAGCCGCTAGTGACATAGAATCCGCCGCGTACGCGATGCGAAATCGAACCGTCTCCAGTCAGAACTGCACACTGGAGATGGAGCTCGCTCACGTACGAGACCAGCTCACGGCGACGAGAGTCCGGGAAGAACGCCTCCGCAAAGAGATGGCGCAAATGAGGGTGGAAAACCACTATCTGACCGCCGAAGTCAGCGCCCTCAAGGCTGAAATAAAGCTCGCCCGAGAACAGGGAGGCTTCTGCGCCCCAACTCGACCGACTACACAGGGACCTCCACCTCCCGTGGAGGACGGTAGAGCTGAGGACTTCACTCGCTCTATCCTCCTCCACGTGGGAGAAATGATCAGAGACAGCTTCGAGGCGTATGAGCGGAGACGCGCTCCTGACCAGAGCATGCGCCCTCCTCCGGATCAGAGCGCACACCTTCCAACCACGAGCAAGGTCAACGCCATGACGCCTCAACCTAGCAAGAAGGGCAAGGGAAAAGGCAAGGGGAAGACCTCCGTTCCGGCGGTTACCCCTTCGCCCGCTCCACCTGCTACTCCGATGGAGGTTACAACCACCCCGGCTGTTGCATGGACCGAGGTCGTTAAGCGGAAAAAGCGCGGCAGGGGGACAGGCTCAATTGCAGCTCCAGCCACTCCCAAGCCCGCTCAGCCTGCCAAAGTCGACCAGCCTTCAACCACACCGAAGGCCAAACCTCCCTCTTCCAGAAGGAAGAAGGCACGCAACGCGCCTCCTAAGAAGGACGCGCCCAAAAAGGGAAATCCCTCACGACTCCGCCCACCGCAAACTGCGGCGGTCGTCGTAGTCCTGCAGCCTGAGGGCATAGCGATGGGGTACGATTACGGTAAAGCCCTCAAAGAGGTGAAAGCCAGAACTGACTTTCAGGATATTGGCCTTGAAAATAGATTGCGGTTCCGGCGCTCTAGGGCTACAGGGAACCACATCTTTGAAGTAGGGACACTCGAAGGAGAAAGCCTGGAAGTGGCAGAAGCTAAAGCCGACCTTCTTGCCACCAGGTTCGTGGAAAACCTCCCCTCCGGGGCATTTAAAGTTTCGCGACCGACCAAGACAACCGAGGTCCGTCTAACGGGCCTCGATGAATCGATCACGCCCGAGGAAATCGCAGAGGCAGTGGCCAAAGCAGGAAACTGCACCCCTGTCTCCATCAAAGTGGGCCGCATTGGATACAGCGCGATGGGTGGCTCCGTCGTCGTTCGGGTCCCAGTGCTAACGGCAAAGAAGATTGCAGACAAGCGCATCCTTGTGGGGTGGGTCTCAGTAAGAGCTACTTTGCTCAAGCCGAGGCCCCTACGCTGCTTCAGATGCCTTGACGAGGGACATGGTCGCGGCGTCTGCAAGGCGGTGAAGGACATGTCCAACACCTGCCTTCGCTGTGGCGACGAAGGCCATAGAGCGGCTGGCTGCACCAACGAGCTCCGCTGCATGCTCTGCGCTGCCGCGGGAATTCAGCCAAACCACAGGGTTGGGACGAAGAACTGTCCGAGACCCCCACAAGTGGCAAAAAAGAAAGGCAAACCTCCGGAAGGCCCGTCTACTACAAAACGAGTGCCATCCAGAGAGGGGGAGACATCCACAATCGTGGAGAAACGAGCAAAGCGCTCGGCTAAGTCTCCTGCAGGACCTGCGGGGGTGAACGCGGGGGCGTCCACCTCCCGTAAATAGGGGTCCGAGTTGAGTGTGTGTGTGTTCCACACACCTTCTCCAGGAGAGGGGACAATTGCCCCAATATACGAGAAGCCGGTCGGCTGCGCCAGCCTGTCAGACGCGCGACTGAAATCTAATTAGAGATGCCCGCATTTGCCAGGCCTCGAAGGCGCGAGAGGAACACGGAGGGTGGGTTTAGTGGGTATGGCCCGTTAGGGCGAGTCCCACACAGTCCTGCAGTAGCTCCCCCGAGCTGCTGTAGGCAGTGCGTAAACGCATTCCCCCCGCCAAAAAAAAAAAAAAAAAAAAAAAAAAAAAAGGTTAGGTTAGGTTAGGTTAGGTTAGGTTAGGTTAGGTTAGGTTAGGTTAGGTTAGGTTAGGTTAGGTTAGGTTAGGTTAGGTTAGGTTAGGTTAGGTTAGGTTAGGTTAGGTTAGGTTAGGTTAGGTTAGGTTAGGTTAGGTTAGGTTAGGTTAGGTTAGGTTAGGTTAGGTTAGGTTAGGTTAGGTTAGGTTAGGTTAGGTTAGGTTAGGTTAGGTTAGGTTAGGTTAGGTTAGGTTAGGTTAGGTTAGGTTAGGTTAGGTTAGGTTAGGTTAGGTTAGGTTAGGTTAGGTTAGGTTAGGTTAGGTTAGGTTAGGTTAGGTTAGGTTAGGTTAGGTTTTTTTTTTTTTTTTTTTTTTTTTAAATAAATGTACAACAAGATTTTTCAGTTTTAATTGGCCCAATGTTATTGTTTTCCAGGGCAGTTAAGTAATGTTACAGTGTATATTTGGAGTGATCGCTTTGGTTTACGTCCTGCACCAAATATATTAAGAATGTAAGTTTGAGAAAAAGGAATATAATGTTAAGAGTGTGATGAGCCTATTTGTTTTCGTAATAGAAACTTAGGTTTTCAACCGGGCGGTGCTATTGAAATACACCATCCCAATTTGCCTGAGGCAAAACAGAAGTATATTGAAATTTATTTATTTCAATAATGACGTATCGAGATAAAGTAGTAAATACAGTGAGTAAAATATATTAGTAAAAAGTAATAAGTCGGATAGAGACTGTTTGTTTCTTAAGAACTAAGCATTAAACTAAGCAACAGAGTAATTGAGTAATTCTGGTTTTTTTTTTTTTTTTTTTTTTTTTTTTTTTTTTTTTTTTTTTTTTTTTTTTTTTTTTTTTTTTTTTTTTTTTTTTTTTTTTTTTTTTTTTTTTTTTTTCATGTTGCTTTACATTTAAAGATTATTATTGGTCAAATACAGTGTAGCAAGTAAGTAGAAATCAACTAAACTTAAAATTATATGATGGATAAGTAGCCGTAAGAGCAAAATTAGTTGCTCGGATTAGCTTAGGTATTTGTACAATGTCAAAAGCAATAAATTAGGATTTTTCGTTAATAACTTTTTATACAAAGCTTTTAATTTTATTCAGAGTGTGAAAAAGACTAAGCCTAAATATAAAGAATAAGTCTACCAAATTTCAGAATTTTCTAAAAAAATTTTAATTTTAATTATTAAATAACTTTTTCTCTGTGTTGTTTATTATGAGATAAAATGCGAAAAAGAGTAGAGCTATATGGTAGGAATAATATTACAAAATTTTGAAATTTGATAATTTTAGTGAAATTTGTTTGTATGATAATTTCAAATATCAGATTTATTATAAATTACTACAAGAATAGTGCATTGTGGCTAACCAAGTTGTCAGCTTTCAAATTTCAGAGATTTAATAAGTTTTATTTCACTGATAGCTATTACTCTGGTGAGCCAGAGTAAGGATTAAGGAGTGTCAGTAATAGATATCGCAAGTTAGAAGTTTGAAACTGCAATGATACACAGTTAAAATTAGTTATCAGAGAGAAAGAAAGAAATGTAGTCATTAACTTAGTCTAGTAAAGTAGTTAAATCTAAATTATAAGTTGCTTAAATATAATGTACTCTATGTATAGAGTTAATATTCGGCAAAGCTATATACATTATTGAAACTATAATAAACGATTGGGATGTGAGTATTTCAATGTGACAAATACTTGTACAAAAGTAGCTGCGTAGGGCGCAGACAGTTGTGACAAGTAATGTTAATTATATAAACTATGTACAGTGATAAATTAGAAAGTAAAGCTAAATTAGAACTAAGTAGATTATATACAGTAAGCAATGTACAGTTATGTACAATTGTGGCTATACAGTTTGTGTAACTAATTAAACTAAACTTAAAAATTACAGTATGAGTGGTTTATATTCAGAGGCTGTTGGCTACAAGCCTGATATGGCGTTAAAATTACAATAAAGTTATGTACTATCATTTAGTGCGTAGGCTAGTATAATTAAATCAGTCTAAACTATAATATAGTAATACTAGTAGAGCAATCAGTGTGTCGTAATTATGCTATTTTGCTTAAATATTAATTAAATCAGCAGTTAACTAATTGTAAGAATAGATCAATATGGTAACAAGACAGAGAGAAAAGGAGTATATCCATAGTAGTTCTAGGATGAGAGAGCTTATTCGTGAATAAAGAAGTCAAATTGGTAGCAAGATAAGAGCTTGAATTAATAACAAAGTCTAAGGAAAATTTAAAGTAAACTAAGTGCAAAATAGAGTAGAAGGAGATAAGCTATTGTCAAAGTAGTTGTATATTATTAAGTTGTACACTGATAATATTAAATTAGCAGTGTTAGAAATTTAAATTTGGTAAGTATATAAAAGTTGAAATTGAAATCGAATTACGTAAATGTTAACCGAGACTGCGCCATCTAGTGCGGGGCGACGGTACTGAGGTCGCGAGGTTCATGGTAGTTACAAAATTTAATTTTATCCGCGAGTGTGGCGGCCTCTGGTAGGGAGTGGCAAAACTGTATGTGTAAAAGGCGATGTAATGAGTGTTGTGTAATGTGTGCGCTAGAGGCGTTAAATCCGCGACGTAAGTTTTGTGGTGTGAAAAGATGGCGCTGCGAGCGTGAGTTTGAGCGCGTAATAATTAGTATGTAGTGTCTATTAATAGGTGAGTTGATCAAGTAAAAGTATATTAGTGAATGATTAAAGATAAATGATGTGAGTAGGTACAAGGTTTAACGGTAACAGCAATGGAATATTATGTTATTATGCGAATTTGTAATGTTTGTAGTCGACCTCTGGTGATAATTTATAAGACTAGTTGCGTAATAATATGTGTGATTAATGCGATAACATTGATGCAATTAAAGTTAAAATGGATGGGGATAAGTTTTTTGTTGACTTATGCCCCATCGCAATATGTGATTAATTTATCAATAAGAGGCTGATGCAAATTAATGTATCAAAATAATGGCTAGAATAAACTTACGTAGTTATTGTGAGTATACAGTCGACCTCTGGTGAAAGATAAAGTGACTAGCGCCACGGGGTTCATGGCAGCCCGAACAGGCATGCAGAGACTCGACAACAAGTTTGCCTTGCTATACGAAGTGGCGCTATGTGCGCCTAGATATGATGTCGCATCGAAACCGATTGCAGCGTGATATGTATGTGATTACTTAACCTATGACAAGTAATTAATTAATAATGTATGTTTTAGTGTCGGCTGATGATTATTTACAATGCGAATGATCAAAATTATATTGTGTAAATGATGGTTGTGTCCGCGAGTGTGGCGGCATCTGTTAGCGAGTGGCAGAACTGTGTATGTGGAAAGCGATGTGGTGGGTGTTGTGTAATGTGAGCGCTAGAGGCGCTAAATCCACGACGTGCGTTTTGTGATGTAGAAAAAGGTGGCGCTGAAAGCGTGAGTAAGTGCGCGTGGTGATTAATATGTAATAACAATAAAAGCGTGAATTAATCGAAGAGGAGAAAGTTAAGTAATTAAGTAATTAAGAGATGATACTGTGAGTATGTACGTACAATATTTGTTACGTTATATGTGTGAGTTGACAACTAAGTCGAAGTTATTAGTGGACGAGTGATTGTATGTAATATATAGAGTTTCCGCTAGGGGCGTTGGGTTCGCGTAAAGGTATGAAGTTAATGTTACAATTTGAATAATGTGCGATTGTGTAGTAGGTTGTTGTGTGGTTTAATGAGTTGATAGATATGATTGTTGATTGATATTATATATCATTGGTAATTGATGTGTGTGTCTAACTATTAATGTGTGCAGAACTAGTGACATCTATGTGAAAGTTGTTGAGATGTGGTGTGCAGTGTACTAAAGTGTAAAGTGTGTTGGGCGAGCGCTAGAGGCGGTAAATCCACAGGGACGAGTTGTTATGATTAGTGTGGTCAGATGGCGCTACGGGCGTGAGATTTGATGTTTAATAATGTTGCAAATGACGTTAATTATGTAAATTAAAAATTAAGAGTTAAGATATAATACGATAGGAGGTTGCAAGTGTTTCCGTGTTTTGTATAAGTAAAGATGTCGATGTTCAAAGAAGGGATAGAGGCGGCATCTGTGTTGAAGCTATTAAATAGAGTGGTAGGTGTTGAATGTCAATTGCCGCTGGGGGCGCTGAATTCGCGAGATAAAGGTGGAGTGTGAAGTTTAAAAGTGTGTAAATTATGTGGAAAGTGATGGCGTATTAATTATAAATCAATAGAATAAAGGGTGATAGTGTATATTGTGTGACGGGCGTGATGTGTAATGTTTGTATGTGTATTGGTGTGTGCATATCTAGTGACATCTGTGTGAAGCGTCAGTGAAACTGAAGCTATTGGGTTGTGCTATGAGGTGTAAAAGCGTGCTTGTGACGTGCTAAGTGTGAACTACGTTGAGTAAAGTTTTATACTGCGAGTGGTGTGTTGAAAGTGGTATAGGTGGCGTGTGAGGAGTCGTCGAGTAAATGAATGGGACAAATAGGTGTAAAATACGGAATGAGGGCTTAATGTTGTGTGGGATGTATTGAGTAAACTATGAAATAGATGTTGTGAATGTGTTTACAATATTATGATTGTGTGGAGGTGTAGATGGAGAGTATAATTAGCGATTTGTGTGTGTAGTTAATGCAAAGCGTAAGTCGTTGGGCTGTAAAAGCGTCGTAAAGGTGATGTTTGTGTGTATGAGGTTAGAGAGGTAGTTGTTTTGTAAAATGTGATAGTAATGTTAAAAGATAGATTATTGACTAATAGAGTAAGGTATGAGGTAGGTAATAGACAGAGATTCGAGTTTTTTCTAATTTTCAAGGGTGTTATTACGCTGACGTTCCGTGAATTTGAGATGTAAATTTAAGGACGCAGGGGTGTTTAAAATAGGAGAATGGGGTGTCAAATGAAAGGTATTGACCTGAAGGCTTGCTATTGTGAGTATCATAATCATAAGTCTTGTGAATCGTGAGTAATGAGGAAATGTATGTTTACAACTAAAAGGCCCGTTTGCCGGTGAATGAGAGACATATTGGCATAAGTATTATATAGAAGTGGTTACTTAGACATAGGTGATCAATAATGTGATGATTTTAGGTGATAAAATACGGTATTTCAGTAATAATGAGTGGGCGGGGCTTGGGGCGTGGCTTATTTGTATGAAGCAAATCGAGGTGATGAAAAGTGAGTAAAAGCGCATGGAAATTAGTGTGTGAGGTATGAAAACAGTGTGCAAAACATCCGTGAACATGTTAATGAATAGAGATTTAAAGAAAATGTACAAGAAGTTAGTTAAAACTCGATTTTTCTATGTCACGTGGTATAATGATAAGGACTGGCTAGTGTTGGGATGTAGTCGAGATGAGTGTCGACAAGTGGCACAAAAGTGTCAAGAGTGAGCGTTTGGTGGGGGCAGATAAAATATAAGAGTATAAATAAAATATTTAAATGTTTACTTATAAGTTATTATAAAGTTGTGTAGTGTATGTATGTGGACGTACCCAAGTAGATGAGAATGATTATGTGTTGGTGATGCAATGTTAATAATGTTATAACTAATAGATACAGTGAATTTGAGTGTGTTTATATGTAGTATGAGTATTGTAGGCGATTAATTAATTTAAATTATGTTTAGATATTTAAATAACAGTTGTAATGTGAATGTTTTAATTAAGTGAGTTTTCAATTATTTTATATATTAAGTGTGTATAATGATTGTTAGAATGTGTTAGAATGTGTATAGATGTGAAGTGAAAATTGTATGTTGTCATCCATTACTCCTATAGGGAGCGCCCCCTAAGTGGGGCGTCCGATATGGGTCAGCACTAGCACGAAAGTCGAGTAAGTCACCGCACTATTACCGCGAGAACAATGGATACGATGATAGTGAGGGGACAGAGTCGATAGTGCACAAAGTGTCAAGGGTGAGCGGATTTATGTATGTATGTAAATGATGAGATGTTATGAGTGTAAAAAGTGTCAAGGGTGAGTGTTATGTAGTGAAAGTGTATGTGTAATGATAAGTGTAATGTGTATGATGTGTAAAATAAAAGATGAATTTATTAATTAATTACCGTAGTCGGTCCGGGCGCGGGTGCGCTCGGTCATGATGATGTGCAGCGGGCAGTTTTGTGAGGTGGCTGAGTGGCTGGCGGGCTTACCAGCTTTGGCGCAGTTGTGGCATTTCACTACGTTCTTGTTATTTTTAGCTGGACAGTCTATAAATGAGTGTTCTGTGGATGCGCAGTGTGAGCAAGCTTCGGTTTCAGTGCGACATTTGGAACGTAGGTGTCCATACTGCAGGCAGCGGTGGCATTGAAGTAGAGGGCAATAGTCACTAGCGGATACACGTTGGTGGTCTATGTTTACGCGTCCTAGTTTAGTCATTACCTCCCATATGGGAGGTGTGACCATAAGTATAGCGTTGTAAAGGCCGGGGTTGCGACGGTTGTTTTTCGTGAATTTCACGGTGATGTCTGTGTCAGCTTTAAAGGCCTTAGTGATTGTGGGGTTCTGGCCGAGTAGAATGTCGGCAAGCTCGTCTTTGTTGGTGTCGCGTGCGATGCCCTTAAGGATCACCATAGGCTGTAACTTATTAAGTTTTTTCGCCGTAAGGGCAGAATTGGAGGCGAGGCGTTCCGCGGTTTCGTCACGCTGCTCGAGTGTGTCGAATTCTACCCTTAGACGATTATTATGAATGGTCTGAATGCGGGCGGGTGCGAAGGTGGAGGTTTTGAAAGAGATGTTATCTTTCCAGATCTTATTTATTTCGTCTTTAGTGGCTGGGGGGTCCCCTGTCTTG